>JAVHZZ010000002.1:16685893-17285893 GCA_036250195.1 Mixophyes australis | reverse complement strand
GTGAGAACATAGGAAGAAAGAGAGAGGTCCTGAGAGGAAATTGAGAGCTGGAGGGGAATGATAGAGGTTCCGGGCAAGAGGTCAAGAAAGAAAGAGATGTAGGAGAGAAGCCAAGTATTATAGTACAGCATGTGTTAAGAGAGCTTAGAAAACAGCAAGACTTTGGGGTATATTTACTAAACTGCGGGTTTGAAAGAGTGGAGATGTTGTCTATAGCAGCCAATCAGATTCTAACTGTCATTTTGTAGACTGCACTAAATGAATGCAAGCTAGAATCTGATTGGTTGCCATAGGCAACATCTCTACTCTTTCAAACCCGCAGATTAGTAAATATACCGCTTAATCTAGGTGCGGAGCACAGCGGTCAGCGGTCTGTGAGAATTAGCTGACTACCACCTAGGCTGCTGAAGGTAAGTGTGCCGGGACTCGATTATAGAAACCGAATGCCCCGGCGTGGGGCAGAGAGGTTTCTTCTCTCACAGAGACAAGAAGTATTAGTGCCAAACTAGCTACATACAACCTGTATATGGTCTTGGTCAAATGATGGTGACCGTTGTGTTGTAATTGGTTCATGAATGTAGTTTGTCTGGTAGTTCTATGAACAGTCTCTATTGTCCGAATCTTTCATGAGTAAGAACCTACACATTAATGTGTTCACCAGTGTGGACTCGGCCAAATTGCTTCCCCATTTTAATTCCTTTTTATTCCACATTTTACTATTTCTATCATGGCCCTCCAGAGGCTCCGTGTAATGATCCACAGTGCTGTAATGTCTCTATAGATGACCTGACCTCTTCATCTTGGATACAGCTCCTGGTTGGGTGTTAGAGGTTTCTCTTGAGTGTAACCCAATTACTTTACCACTATATAATTGCCAGGGTATCAGGATCTCTACATGAAGTTAAGTCCAATCTAATTACATAATAATTTTATTTTTTTTAATCTTTCCTGTAATTTATACAGTGTGAATGTGTTACCTGTTTTCTTTGAAAGTGTAGCTCATTCTGTCTGAACAGCTCACCATTCAGTAGACTGCCATTCTTTTTGTCTCCATCTCATAATCTCCATATCTTATCTCCTCACAGAGTCCTTCTGTCATTCTATTCATGAGTATTCGGCCTCTCACAATGCAGTTGTTTGGAAAAAGTCGGTAGAGGTAAGAATTAGGTGAGAAATGACATTTATTGGGACATCCCCAATGTCCAGAAGTCCAGGAGATCAGGGAAAGAGGTGGGAGAGAGAGCTCCCTCAATTTATATATACTCCTGTCATAGGCAAACCGAGGGGGTTTTCCAATGCCTGGAAACCCCCCTCCAAGCCTGGGGCACTGTATAAATGAGCTGGCTGGCCCCTGCTCCCGCTTCACACAGATCTGCTTGCAAAAGGAGAGCTGCGTGCACCTAACAGTAGTGCACACAGCATTGCCCCTGTATATTATGGGGATAGGAAGAGTTGGAGAGCAGCCAAGCACTGTCTAATATTATAGCCACGCCCCCATGCATGCTGGTCACGCCCACTGGCGGCGTGGTATGGAAACCACCCTCTACAAATCCTGCGTTTGCCCCTGCCTGTGCAGAGGAATAGTATTAAAGTATGTGTTGCTTTTTTCCCCCCTGTAGCAAGGACAGAAACAAGTGACGTTTGTTGGGGAGCCTTTCAAAGTTTATTTTAAAAATTTAAAAATTGAAAGTCTGATTAGCAACAATGTCCTATTATCTCCCAAAACCACAGCAGGACTAGCCAACATATAACAACATTGCATTAATAGCATAAACCCAGCAATCAGTCAATGGGAACAAACAAAGTAATATGATACAGTGGTAACAGACCACACATAAAACAACAATGTACAGTGATGGAATATAAAAAGCACAGAGGCAAAGGCAGGATTTCTAGAGGAGGGTTTCCAAATGCTTGCATGGGGAAGTCGATTCCAGTACCGATGTCTTATTGGTGCCACAGCAATACCTGTTCTGTCGTCGCCATATCAGCGTGGCAGCTACAGACTACTATATTAAAAATAAAAGTTTTATTCCTTGAATAAAGCATTTTTTATTCAATGAAGATTTTTAAATATTTCTAAAATAAATGAATTTAGAGCTTGGGCAGTTTTCGATATCAGGAGGGCGTGACTTGAGAGCGGGGAGGGGTTCTGGGTAGCTGGAAGCCCCTCAAGTTTGTACCTGGGGTATGGATAGGATGAGAGGACAAATGGAGACAGACGTACAAAGACGGGGGAGAAAGAAAGGGAACACAAACACACAAAAGAGAGCGTAGGGGGGCAGAGGCGAGCGTAGGGGGGCAGAGGCGAGCATAGGGGGGCAGAGGCACACTGGGGGAGGTAGTAGGAAAGATGTACACATACAAAACAAACAAGCCCTTTGGCTTCGCCTGCTACACAAATTTTTGCAATGAAAATGTGGGAATTACTAAGCACAGTGTTTGGCCAAAGTGATTTAAGTTTGTGTGTACAGACTGCACACACAGTGAGAAAAGGGGACATTTTAGGGTGCAATATAGAAAATAAGGATACACTCATTACGAAAAGTCGCTGTGAAATCTTTTATGTCTTTACAAAAGACTAGATTGAAAAAATGACAGCGCTCAAAAACCATAAAATCATATCTAGTAATAAGCACAAAAGAAATGAATAAAATAAAACAATATACATAAAAATACAAATGGCAGAAAGTACCATTACAATCGGCTTGAAGAAGTACGAAATATGATAGCTTATTAGCACAGAGCCATAAAAAACTAACGTATAAAATCCATCATATTATATAAAATCAATGAATCTACAATAAAAATACTTTTCATATAACATAGTAGAGTTTTAACTTAGGTTTGTAGGAATACAATTAAAAGTTTGAAAAACGTACGACCAGAGCACTTGCAGTCTACTAGAGAGATTTCAATGTACTCCTGTTGAGTAGAGATGCTCAGGCTCGGTTCCTCGAGAATCGAACACACCCGAACTTAGCAGATCCAAGTACCGAGCCGAGCCGGCTCGCCTTCGGTATTGAAAACGGGGCAAAAGTCATTGTTACATTGTTGGATCTATAAGTACCGCCCTCTACGGCGATCCAGCGCCATTTCACAGAGGGACACAGAAGGGGTAGCACAGTTCTTGGTAGTCTGTAGAGCAGTTGGACAGCGTCATAGGTAGAAAAGAAAGAGGAGGGGTAGCAGTGTTCTTCAGTCTACAGTGACATTCAGGAGAACTCCATTGCTAATTGTCATTGCTGAAATACAAATAATAGGTCTGGCAGACTTGGTCTTCTAAATCTGCAGTCACATTGTACTGTGTTATATAGGTAACATACAAAGAGGAGAGCTCCATTGCTCCATTGCTAATTGTCATTGCTGAAATACAAATAATAGGTCTGGCAGGCTTGGTCTTCTAAATCTGCAGTCTTTGTTTGAAAGTGTATGAAAATAATATTGTGACCTGTGAGCAGGTCATAATTGTCTGCAAATGACTTGAAATTAGTGTTATTTAGGTTAATAATAATGTAGGGGGAAAAGAAGCAAAAATGTGTGATTTTAGCAAAAAAAATACAGATTTTAGAAAAAAAAATCGGGAACCAAAACAAAACCACGCAAGGGCGGTTTTGCCAAAACCAAAACCAAAACACAAAGTTAATCCAGATCCAAAACCAAAACCAGAACACGGGGGTCAGTGACATCTCTACTGTTGAAACTAGCTTTTAAATTGATTATCAGACCTCATAAGATTACACCGCTGGACAATACAGCCTTGCAAAAGTAATGATAACGTTTTCAATGACCACGTTCACTCCACAAAATAAGAGATGGCAAAGATGGGACATTGTCCTGTAATTAATGGCATGCGTTTTACACCTTCCAATTACACATGGCCAAGGCTGGACCTGCCCTGCATTAATTAGTAGATGGCAGGGGGTGGTAAGGTTAAGGGAGGATAAAGGGGAAGAGGTTAGGTAGATCAGGTGTGAAATAGAAGGGGAGCTGGTTAGGAAGGAGCCAATGGAAGAAGCGGGGGAGTAGTTGTAGGGATGACAGAAGGGACTAATGAGGTTTAAATAAGGGAATCCAGGAGAATAGAGTAGAACTGTTTTCATAATTCCCACCCACCCACGCCACAGATGGTTTATAAGATGTATTGTACGTTAACATATGTTTTATTTGCAGATGAGCCACAGCAAGGCGGAAAAGCACTGCAGTCAATGACCATTGGGGGGTATGCAAGAGTCAGCCATGGGTATATTCCCCTTTGAAAGTGCAACTGATATGCTCGATGCCACCCTCACCCTTATGGGATGGGGGTTTAGTAAGAAGCCTGGGTAAAGGGGATGGGATCCCCAGGCCTGGATGCGCCATTGGGCATGAAGGGCCTCCTCTTATTGGTTGTGATAATTATGTTTATGGCTGGAATGGATGAATCCACTTTGCCTCTGTCACGGGTAACTAGGACTCTCGGACCCTGATCCTGCCAATAGCTGTTACTCACCAGAGGCGCGGAGTCTAACGCAGTGGACGGTCTTCTCCAGGGACCCCTGCAAGAGGGTATGGTTTTAGCGGCTTCCGCTACGCAGGCCGCGGCCCTCGGGAGAGTATGACAGAAACAATGGAAGTTCAGCTACACAGGGAGATGGTCTGCGGTCTCCGCAGGGCAGAGAGCAGGGTGGTGAAGCGATGGTCTACAGGCTGCAGGCTATTACCACTGGAATGGTAAAGATTTTCTGCGGACAGCAGGAGAGAGAATTAGGAGGTGTTCTTAGCTGTCAGGCGCCGTCCCGCTGTCTCCTCGGGATGGCTGCCTGCGTAACTGCCCTGCATGTCTGGTTGCCTGGCAACCAGACGCGCAAGTTCTGGCCGCCTGGCACGGCCTACTGCGCATGCGCGTCCCGTTGCTAGGCAACGGGACACTATTGGATTATCGCGGCGGTAGCTGAGAACAGCGCTGCCGCCCACTACATTCTATTGACTCCCTGGTCTTTAAAAGGCACTTCCTGTCACTACACCTGTGCCAGTGTATCAGGTCTTCCTGCCTCCAGCGTTTCCTGTGTTACCAGTTTCTGCATTATTCCTGACCTTCCTCGTTTGCCCGTGACCTTTCTGACCCGGACCGTTTGACCACCCCTTTTGGATCTTCTCTTGTACTGTGCTTCCTGAAGGTTACCGACCCGGCTTGCCTCACCATCCCTCTGGATATCCTTGTGTATTTCTTACTACCAGAACGTTACCGACCCGGCCTGTCTGACACCTCTCTTGTATCTCGCTGTTGAATCGTGGAAGGACCGCGACCTGCGTGTCCCAGCAGCGGAGTCCATACCTCATTGCAGGGGTCCCCGGTGAATGCCAGGGGCCCGTTAGATTCCGCACCTTCCTCTGAGTTGCGCCAACAATAGCAGGTACACTATACAGTTGTGACATTAGCAGAGTGAGGTCCAAGAACAGGCACTGAGGGTAAGGAGAGGGTGCCTTAAATAGGGAGAGACAGTCTGTGGACCAATGAGGAGAGAGGGGAGGCTTTAAGAAGCATTCGGGTCTGCGCATGCGCAGGCCCCTACCTAAGATGGCGACCGGCCGCGGCGCTGCACGGATGCCGGCAGGGATGTAAGTGAGCCAGGTCCCGGTTTAGAAGAACCGAAGACCTGGCGTGTGACAGTCTCCTTTCAAAAGATTGATGTTAAAATAAAGCTGTGACCTCTTTTTTTTCGCCAAACAAATCTCATGTCTTTGTTTCAAGAAAAAGCGGGTTGGGTAGTAAGAAAGGGGGATGGGGCATCAGCCATTAGGCAGTTTATACATTTCTAGGCACACGCAATAAATGAGCAATTTAGTAACGACAGTCCCGATGTTCCCTCACATGGTTAATATAAGCCGTAGATGAGGCTACACCAAGCAGTATTTGAAAAAAGCAGAAACAGTTTGATTAATGGACGGGCTGGTCGGCGGTTGGACTTTAATGTGAGTTTTCCACTTTTACAGGATGCGCCTCTTAATAATTTTCCACCTCCCGGTGGCGAGTTTGTGGCGACACCCCCCAAAGACGAGGAAGTAGAGGTGCACCTTTAAGTGCTCTGGATGGACAACCAAGGTGCACTGGTGTAAAACCATAGTAATATATTGTATGCTTCCAGTACACTTCATAAATGAGGTTGATCGTATTCAAATCATATAACAAATCATTGCAAATATTAACTTTATAGCATAACGTCTACCAAACACAGAAGAAACTAATGGTACAATAGAGATTCTCGAAATATGAGGAAACCACTTAAATGTTTCAAGACGTTTTTTTACATTTTAATATCTAATAAACAAAGATGATTCAATCTTGCCGGTAACTATGAAGGTAAAACAATGTGGAACGTTAGAGTAATACTCCTTGAACTTCAGATAGACACAACAAAGTATGGGCAGATGGGAATTTACAAGGGGTCCTGGAAAATATTCTGAAAGTGGCATGTTGTCGGCAGGACCAAAGTGTCAGCTGGTCAGGCAATGTATGTGGGCGTGGGTACCACCATATCACCAGTATGGCCAGGGCCAACATACAAGGAGTGTGACTGTTTCATTAAACAGTATTAAGCTGCCCTTCAACGCCTTCAAACAAACTGGCAATGCTGTGGGCACCACGTCCAGCTGTGCAAGACGTCAAATATGTGCTAGTTGTCTGAGGTCCTTTTGAAGTCTTACTTAGAACAATTTCTTGTGTGTGAGCTGTAGCCAAACCTATTGTCTCCTTCTTACTACATCATCTCTCAGTTCCTTTGATCCCAATTTTTTTTTAGCATGTTCCCCTTTCCCGTGTACACACATTCACCATGAGACAGATAACGCAATTCCATTTTTCCAAAATAATATCTGCATTTTCATTGCATTGGCCCCCTCAATGGTTCTTTATAAGTCATAACATCAGTTGCTCCCAATTCTTTCTATTGCTAGCACTAAATAATTTATTGCCTACTGACTTCAATATAGACCAGACATCAAACTCATAGCTGATGCCTGAGTAGTTTTCTTTCATATTGATATGTGTCCATCTGTGGCCAAAATTGTATTCCATCTGGTGCCTTTTTACACTCAATTTTTTCCATAGTACTGAAAAAATAGGAGGTCCTCGTTGTTCCACTGCAAAACTGTGTTTGAATTCACGTTGATTGTCCCCGAACTGGGCAAGCAGACTTTTTTTTTGAAACATCTGTAAATTGCTTAGCTTATTGATTTCCCCCCAAAAAATGGTTAATTGTAGGAAAAGAAATGTTATTTTATAACATGTAGGCTACCTTATAATATTCAAACAAAAATATATGGACACATCAACATCACATCTCTGTGTGATCGTTGTACACCTCATTCCAAAACCGTGGCATTGTTATGCCGCGCCATCAAACAAGGGTGGATCCAGAGGATGATAATCGCCCTAGCCCCCCTCCCCCCCGCCAAGCACTCTGCCGCTGCCAGTGCCGGTAGATCTGTGCCTCTTTTCAGGTCCCTGTGCCTTGCTGCTCACTATCTGTCGGGCAAGACGTCATCACCACATTCTGAAGCTATCATTGAGGAACCACGCTGAGGGGAGCTGTTGCCAGAAGAAAAGAAGACAAAAGAGAGGAAGACAGAAGTAAAGAAGACCATAGGAAATTAAGTGGAGAATGGGATGAAGAAGGGGGCACTGTGTTGTGAAAAAGAAGAATGGGGCAAAGTGTGGTAAAGAAGAAAAAGGAGGATGCATAGTATGGTGATGAAGGGGGTCACAGTATGGTGATGAAGAAGGGGACACGGTGTGGTGAAGTAGGGGGTACAGTGGGGTGAAGGAGGGGGTACAGTGTGGTGAAGGATGGGGTACAGTGTGGTGATGACAAAGGGGGCACAATGTTGTGATGAAGAAGGGGTCACAGTATGGTGATGAAGAAGAAGGGGGCACAGTGTGGTGAAGAAGAAGGACACAGTGTGGTGAAGGATGGGGTACAGTGTGGTGATGACAAAGGGGGCACAATGTTGTGATGAAGAAAGGGTCACAGTATGGTAATGTAGAAGAAGGGGGCACAGTGTGGTGACGAAGTAGGGGGCATAGTATGATGACAAAGTAGGGGGCATAGTATGATGACGAAGAAGAAGGGGGCATGGTGTAGTGATGAAAAAGAGGGAGCAGTGTGACGAAGGGGGGAGGAAACAGTGGGATGAAGTGGAGGATCAGTGTTCTAAAGAGGGGGGGGGGGCACTCACTCTGTCCTGCTTCCAAGCTTGCCATCCAGCTAGATTGTGTGTATGTCTCCCTGTGCCCATCCTATCTGTTCCTCGCCTCTTTCTCCCATCAGCTCCCACAAACCACTCTCCTCCTCCCCCCATTCCCCCCCCCCCCCCCCGAGGCTTCCACTTCTCCCCTCTTAATGCCTTTCCGAAATGGTAGGCAGAACCAGTGCTGGTGGCTGCCAATCAGACGTGACATAGATGAAGAGACTAACGACCATACCCAATGCCACATGTTTGTGCCTAAGAATGGTAGGTACAATAGTAAACTTTTTTTTACTATTGCTTGTCAGGGATTACTCACTGGAGATTTTAACATATATTAAGGGAACATTTTTATTAAAAGTCCTTTAATAGATCAATAGGGATTTCCTCGCCTTAAAGTGCTACTGCCAGGGATACATATAAATAGCAAATGTAATAAGAAGGGAAAGACCCAGATTTAAACCCTTGTGAGGTCAGTGAGGTTAGCGAGATTATGGGAATACCAGTTCCTGCAACCCGGCCACTAACTACTCACACAACCTGCATAGATGCCGTCATTACGGTACTTGAGCTCACTATGTTCGGTGAGACCTCACTGATTCTACCTCACCTGTCTCTGAGCGAGATGAAGACATATAGAGCACTGTCTGCACCTCTCAAAGATTTAAGCCAATCGGGGCCAATGACCGTGGAGCAAAATCTTAGTGCAGTGAACAGGTTTAAAGTGGAGGTGGTTAGGTACAGGGCCTCTAACAAGTGCACCACACTCTGTCCATCTCCACTGTGGCTAAACGAAGGGTGATTGTATCTGAACTCAGTATAGGAAGAGAATGCAATTGGACCAGCTCTTCTGTGCTGCTTAAAGCAAACAACATCATATTCCTTTAATAGAGATTGTTCCAGTTTGTTATTATCTATAGTAATCCGTTACCCATACCTGTTAAAACATTTTTCTTGCTCATGGTGAAATTAATCCCTCTGTATTGATGCAGGCTTCAGAGATTCGGATGTGATTGTTGCAGATATTCCTGGCACTGGTATAAATATTGTAGGAAATGCATCTTATTTTAACATCTTTTCCCCAACCCTCCAAATTTTGGTTACTGTCTGTGGACAAATGTTTGAAATATATATGACACGAGTATGTTCTTTTTCCTTCAAAAGTATTGTTGAATATTTCATCTTATCTTCAAAGTCTTGGTGTAATTGCACCAACCAGTTTTTGATTTGTTCCTTATTTTTTAGGAAAACATAACGTATAATGTCTGGCTTGTTTCTATTCCATGCATAGTGACATCCCTTTGCAGGACATACAGGCATTCTAAAACAATATATAAACATTTTACTTGTACAGTGTTGGAAAAGTTTACATGCGTGAGCCCATTACTGCATACGAAAATGTTAACAGCGGGTGCCTGTGTAGTTTCAGTATGATGTTATTATGAGGTAATGGACAATTGGGCTTTGTAAATAGTGGTTTTTAAAAGTTTTCTAGCAGCTCCTATAGCGGAATCGTGATTGTCCTCCCTCGGGATCCTCTGTCTCTTTGGCGGAGAAGACACCGATGTCATTCTCCTCATGGAACAAGATAAAAAGGGACAGATTTAGAGTGGAACTCAAGAAAACTTGTAAAAGATTGAAAGTGCATATGTACGCCATATTCAGAGTTGAAGATGCATCCAGGTTTTAATGAGCAGCAGATTCTCCAGCTTGACAACACCCCCCCTCCCCCCCCGACGCTTGCGTCCAACTTGTGACCATGTACATAAACCCTTTATTCTATATGTTTGGAAAGCAATTGCTATTTAAACCTGAATAACCTAGCTGAGACACCAGGTAAAACTTACTGACATACGTTCAAAAGAAAAATATTTAATTTTTATTTATGGTACAACACGCTCGGCAAATCCTAATCTATGGCCGCGCAACTGCTAAAGTCTCAAAAATTGTGAATTAAGCGGTTGGCTAGTTTGCTTGTCTGTCGACATCATCCTCATACGCTACTTACACCAACCCCCCGATCACCCGCAAATAATACCGATTTTTTTCTGCTGCGATGTTGTCCCAGCCTGAATCCGTACGCAAGTGCTCTGACGCACCCTTTCTGCACATAGCCTAATTTAGAACAGCCCTTTCCTCCCAGCGTCACACTTCTTCAGGCGCAAGGAGTAGTAGGTGGGAAAAAGTCGCATGTATAAGTGCCGACTGATAATAATGACTGACACGGCATAGTCTTTCTATTAAAAACTACACGTGTACATATATATTTATTAATGGATTATGAGTTGTTAATTTCTTTTATATTTTTTTTGCATGCATTCTGATGGGACTTTATATTGCACAGTAGATTTGGAGTGCAGAGTTGGTGGAAACAGGAGGAGAGATGGCCCTGCTCAAAGGAGCGTACAATCTAAGGGGAGGGGTAGACAGACAGAGAGACAAAGGGGTGAGAGGGGGAGAAGGTGGAGCGGAGGCAGATTAGGGGTAGGTGAATGAAGGGGGAGAGGCAGAAGATAAGGTAGGAATTGGATAACTAATATGTCAATTCATTGATTAGATTAGCAAATCCTTGTTAGTATAACATATATCAGCTTTTTGTTTTTTATTTTTGTTTTAATTTTTGTTTATGTAATAAAAATATTCCCAAAAAAACCACACGACTCAAAAAAGAATAGCACGGTATAAACAGAGCTCAGTCCAGTTATTGCAGGACATAAAGAAACACAATCTGGATGTGGCTGGATAGGTTGAAACAGTCTCTGTACCATATACTGGATAGCAGGTAAATGCAGGAACAAAGGACGCTGACAATGCAGATGATTACAGGACACAGGTAATTGTTGAACTAGATGCTGGGAGAATGCAGGCAAACTGAGTAGGAATGGTGGTAGCAGCCAAGGATACACAGGAACAAACACTGGAAGGCAGACTGTCCAAGGCACAGGATAAAGACTACAACAATCAGTGACCAGAAAGGTGCATGGGGAGGGGCAGGAATAAATAGTCAGAGAAGCAGTTGAAGGTGATCATGTCCGAAGTAATAACAGCAGCACCTCTGGTAACACAGAGGTACTGCAGGCCTAATACAAAATAGTAACAAAATCCTAGCAGTCAATGCTGGTGGTTCTAGCAAACTCATCCAAGTTTCTGATGGCTTCACTTTATAGCATCATTTTATCACCCATTTTTAATGGAGATCAGGCGGGCACAATTATTGGTCAATCAGCTGTAAGTATTAATTCAGATAATGCAGGATTTTTCTGTAAATTGTATCTTCTGGTACGGAGCCGCACAGGGTGGGAATAGTGATCTCCTTGTTTCTGGGGGGTCCTCAAACATGGGCTTTCACTCTTCCACCCGATAGCAGGCCTGACTTAACAGCTTTCTAGGCCCCGGATCAAAGCAGTGCACTGGGGCCCTACCTACACAGCCACTCGTAGGAATAAAAATGAAAATTATCGATAAAATTAAGCTTATAATTATTGGTACCTCCAACAAAATCAATGTTTAAACAGTAAAAAACATGCTGCACAGCAGAGATTAATCCACATAAATGTTTGGACAATATAACATGAGCCTTGAAGTTGATAGACAAAAAATTCACCATGAAAACGGTAGTCAGTTGGTAAATTGTGCAGAGGGAGATGGCACACTAGGGAATTACTATTAATTATTTATTATGAATGAAGTGTTTAACACAAACATTTGCGAAATTTCTTTTCAGAGAATTGCTTCAAAAATGTTGTGTGTTGATTTTGTCTTATGTACAATTAGTATGTGCACGTTGTTTTCGACAAGGTCAAGATATGTATTTGCAACAGCAAGATGGCACATACAGATAACAGCTGATACTGAGGTGATTAGTCCACCTAAACGTTTTAATAAAGAGGGTTTGAAGGTTCTGAATACATCTCCCGTAATAATATACTGAAAAGATGTGAAACCTCTGGGGCACCTATGGTCGTGGGACCCCCGAGCAACTGCCCAAAATGCCCATGCAGTAAGACACCTCTGCCTCATAACTCTGCTCCATATTGTGTGAATTCCTTCTCTGACACCTTAGGCCTGATATATGATGACCCAGATAAGATTACTTCTGCAGTATCTCAGTGACATTCTCTCAAGTGTGGTCAACATCCAGTTGAGGAATATTGCTCTGAATTCCGTCGCTGGCTGAAAACCCACCTCTTCAAGCAAGCTTATAATATTCCTCAATCAGACTCTTAACCTCCCTAGGTTACCCTATTACCACCCTCTACACAGCTAACACAAGACAACAACCCTCTGACCAACATTGCTGTGTGACAGATCATATAACCCATTAAATACTTTTTACCTCTGCAATCTGGCTGGACCAATATGCAACACGTAGCACTTACCCTCATGTATCAGACTCCCACTGTCCTATAGATTGTAAGCTTGCGAGCAGGGCCCTCTTTCCTCTATGTCTGTATGTATTACCCAGTATTGTTTTATTAATGTTTGTTAATTGTAAAGCGCTACGGAATTTGCTGGCGCTATATAAATAAATGTTGATGAACTCTAACTGTTCAGTAATGCAGTGTTTTGTGGCACCGTAAAAATTAATAATGATGTTTATTACAGTATAGTTGTGTATTACTTTTAACAGAGAACTTAGGTAACCATGAGTCTGTCCGATAGTCAGGAGGAGCACACCAGCCACGGGAGGAACAATGGGGAGGAAAGAGTGGTGACAAGCTCATTAAAGACTTTACGCATAACTGCAATGTGAATGAAACATAGTTTAACATCTTTTATAAACAAAACAAACAAACAACTTATTGTGCTGTGGCATGAAACATTGGTATCCCGGTAGGATTTAGGGGCCACTGAGGCTACAAGTGCCACCTAAATAGCAATGAAGCACCTCATGCCTCAGTGATATCACTGGTTCCTAGCCTAAATTCACATGAATATGGGCTGAGCAACAGGTGCACTCAACAACAGCAACAGTGACCCCTGGAGGTTATGAATACAATAGACTAACCAAAATAACAACATAACATTATAACAAAAAAACATTAAATAGAATAAAACATTTATGTTCAAATATAATACAAAATCCAATTCTATTTTATATCACACAACATTAACAGAAATGTATCTTGCTGACGGTTTCCTCTAAAGGACGCATTCAAATCAGATGGATTCCGTTTAAGTGACTCATTGTAACTGGTTGATTTGGCAATTAGAGTGCAGTTACGCTTTAAATAAATTGCTGTTTCATAGACCACATTACGTAGTTTGAGGTTTAGCCATAACTGCAGTCAGCGAACCGCACAAACTTTCCCAGGAGTTTGACCTAACCCTGCTTAAACTTTTTTTTTGGTATTTTCTTTTAATTTGCTATTACAGCGATGGTGCCGTGGCGTGAAAATGTAACGCAAATGCATAAAAAGTGTTCAAAAATAAAAGTTCTATCACATCACCCTTCAAAACCTGACATGTCTATTGTACCGGACTTTCAGTTTAATTCACCCGGGCTACTCAAAAACTGACTTTTCCTGAATTTTCAATTTGACTTCATAATTGGGGATTTTCCTTGGTCATTATCTTAATTGCAATTTGTTTTAAGCAGCAATTTTCTGAATGATGCATGAGATTGCAGCAATTTCCTATATCGCTCATTTCATCGAGCAATTTCCTGCGTTAATATTATTCCGAGGCCATTTCCTCGATGTCTCCCTTGCTTGCTTTTTTCTTAGACAATAAAGAAATGTGTGATTATCCTTCCCCTAAGCTGTAAAAATGAAACTGTTTCAGGAAAACTGATTAAATAAACAATTTAGCAATTAGGCTGCAAAACGGGAAATCTTTTCAAGAACACAGTGAATCAAATAGTAATGCTGACATAGATCCTCCACAGTCCTAGGTTTTGTGTCCTTGTAAACTTTTTAAAGTTTTAAATCACCAAGACAAAAAAAATATGACATAGTCTGTCCGTCAAAAGACTGATTCATTAATTTTTAAAACAACAAGATTTGAGGACAGGTCTTTGAAACCGAAACGTTTTTGACAGCTAAACTTGTCTTATTTTTTCAGAAGATTTTGATAAATGACTGCCCGTATTCCATATATCCACAAGCTGTAAAAACATATGTAACGTGTCTGTATTCAAGTAGAGATATATCCTCAATTAATTCACCATTTGTCAGCTGAAAAATAATTGTTTTGGGACCGTTATTTGCCTCAGGTAATGCAGTTATTTTTGCATTAAAGGAAATATATTCTGTTTATTTATGAGGCTCATTTTTACAATTGGTAATTGCTTTTCTTTGTTAAAATGATCACATCTACGAGTTTGGCCTTTTACTGAGTAAATACAAATCTATATTAGCTTTCAAAAGAGTATATGTTTTTTTTCTTGCATTATTTAGAAATGGTGACAATGGACCTGATTCATTAAGTAAAGTAAAGCAAAACAAATTAGTAACTTTGCACCTTGACAAACCATGTTGCATTGGAGGGAGAGGTAAATTTAAATTTGGGGACAGATTTATAGTTGGGGTAGGACATGTCCTAGATCAACTTTAAATTTCAGTGTAGAAATAAAGCTATCAAGTATTTGTATGCTACATAAAAAAACAGCCAGTATTTAACTTATGTGCAAAATAATAAACTAATTTGCACCCATTGCGTTGTAACATGGTTTTGTCTAAGAAAAACGTACTCATTTATTTGCCTTATTTTCATTAATGAATCAGGCTCAGTATGTCTAGTAGGTATTAATTAAAAAAACAAAACAATAAAAATGAACACTTAGTAAAATCTTTGATTAGCACTTCTGACTCACAGCACTGGGGTCATGAGTTCGAATCCCGATCATGGCCTTACCTGTGTGGAGTTTGTATGTTCTCCCCGTGTTTGCGTGGGTTTCCTCCGGGTGCTCCGGTTTCCTCCCACACTCCAAAAGCATATTGGTAGGTTAATTGGTTGCTAAACAAAAATTAACACCACTGTGTGTGTGTGTTAGGGAATTTAGATTGCAAGTTCCAATGGGACAGAGACTGATGTGAATGACAAATATTCCCGGTACAGCGCTGCGGAGTTGGTGGCGCTATATAAATAAATAGTGATGTTGATGAAAGATGGAGACAAATCCCAATTTTCTATTCTCCCAGCCATTCCGGGAGTCTCCACATTTTTTGTGGAACCCTCCAAGACTCCCGGGAGAGTAGATCATCCTCCCAGCTCCTACCTGATCTTCTTGTGAAGTGGGTAGAGCCGTGATGATCATGGTTCCGTTGCTCTAGGAACCAAACGGTGGCCCCACACACTTTCCCTGTGGACCTCCCCTCTGCGATCTCCCAGAAGGTTCAAGAAATAAGCAAATTATGACACAAGCTATATTGAATCAGGTGCTTCCCCCTAAGTGTTCTTCCTTAAAGTTAATTAAGCTATTAGCATCCCATTATGCTTAGCGTCAGGTATAAAACTGGCGAGCAGGCTGGTCACTCAATATTTTGGCTACCATGGACTTTGGAAGACATCTCAGAGTCTTTGAGATAACTGCCTCACAATGATCAGGTGAGGGGATTTTGGCGAGGAGGTCTGAGGGATAGTCATAATCATCTTGGTGCGAAAAAGAGATTTTGGGGCAAAGCCTCTGGCAGCATTTTCCACCATTAATTAAACAAAATTTTGCTAGGGACCCTGGCGATGCTGTACTTGCATCCCAGGACCCCTCGCTCTTCTCTCGATAAAGCAGGGTAGGGGGAGCCTGTTTAAAACATGCACGTGCCCCTTAGCTGCACCTAAATATCTGCAAAGCGTGTTATACTGTGCGAACTCACATCCCTGTTTTTGGGTACACCCCTTAAAAGGGGGTTAACCTGCATTTGGGGTTTGCGGATGTTATGGTAAATGCACAGGGCGAAAACACTTTAGGACCAACCCCTTCATTAATTTAAACGTTTCTGGTTTTCTCATAAAATCATGTTTGAGCTAGCCTCTTGTGAGTGTCAGTTGTGTGTGTGTTTGTAAGGTTTTATTACATTGGCCGAAGTGCGCGTAGAAATCTGCTTGCCAGAAAAAGATCCAGAGTGTAGCTGCTCTAATACCGCTTTCATACTGCCGCCCCGGCAATATCCCGGGTTTTTCAAGCCGGGTTTTTGCCGGGGCTCGGAGCGTCCCAGCTCAGAAACACCATTCATACTGCACCTCGGACCCGGGAATTTCCCGGGTTGACCCCATTCTGTGCCCTGGCAATTTGTGGGAGTCATCACCAGAGCAGTTTTCATTGGCTCAAAAATGGTGATGTCATTGAAAGGTGACTGTTTTTTTTTTCTTCCACGGGCTCCCACCAATGACATCATCCTCCAGAGACAGGCAGACAGCCAATCAGCTTGTTTTCTGTGCAACCCGGGTTGAAAAACCCGGGTTGCACCATTCATAGTGCAGGCAACCCGGGTCCGACCCGGGAATTACCCCTCGATAAATCCCGGGTTGAAGAGGCGGGTTTTTAGACCCGGGATTTTTGACTTGTACCATTCATACTGCACCAAGACCCGGGTCGTTTGAGCTCGCCCCGGCAAAAACCCGGGATTTTGGTGCAGTATGAATGGGGTATTAGTTGTCTATTTTAATACCATTCTTACTAACTTTACAAGTCTTGGTGGGGAAGTGAAGTGGGAGGTTCAAGTGGGTGCCACAGATGCCTTGTTTGAATCCCCCATCCCACCCACTTCCCTCGGTCGCATGTCCAATAGAGGACAGCTCCCTTAATGTCCCTGAATTCCTTTTTACAAAATACTTATCGTCTAGATCTATTTCCCATTAATTAAAACATTATTTAAAGTTATCAGCATTGCATGTGAAGAAATGATGGCCAAACAACATTTGAAACAGTGACATCTGCAGACTAGAAGGAGGTACTGCACTCTATAAAGAAAAATCTTACTGAGAATCATCATCATCACTATTTATTTATATAGCGCCACTGATTCCGCAGCGCTGTACAAAGAACTCATGCACATCAGTCCCTGCCCCATTGGAGCTTACAGTCTAAATTCCCTAATATAGACAAACACACACACACACACACAGACAGACAGAGAGACTAGGGTCAATTTTAATAGCAGCAATTAACCTACTGTATGTTTTTTGGAGTGTGGGAGGAAACTGGAGCACCCGGAGGAAACCCACACAAACACAGGGAGAACATACAAACGCCACACAGATAAGGCCATGGTCGGGAATTGAACTCATGACCCCAGTGGTGTGAGGCAGAAGTGCTAATCACTGAGCCACCGTGAGAATGAGCAAAACAATAAAATTTATAAAAATTATGAATTCTTTTTTAAAGAAATACATTGCACAATTCAATTATGTTTAATTTGACAAAAACATATTTAGAATTTCCACATTTTTAAAGGTGCATAGACAACTTCTAAGGCCAGGGCCCTCTTAAGAACCTCTTGGGCCCCCGGCACAGCAGTGCACCGGGGCCCCTATATATACAAAAATAAAAAAATAATGATTATATATATGGGCCCTGCAGCCCAGGGGGGCCCTCCGGAGGCAGGAAAAAGAAAACCCTGAAAAAAAAGAAGAAAATACTTACCGTGCTGTCAGCTGGCGATCCGGCTCCCTCCCTTGTCTCCTCCTCCGTCGCTCTCCGCAATGGATGTTGGGCGGGCGTGATTATGTCACGCCCGACATGCACTGCCAGCGCGACGGAGGAGGAGACCAGGGAGGGAGCCGGATCGCCAGCTGACAGCACGGTAAGTATTTTCTTCTTTTTTTTCAGGGTTTTCTTTTTTTTTCTGCCTCCGGAGGGCCCCCCTGGGCTGCAGGGCCCCCGGGCACCTGCCCAGCGTGCCCAATGGGAAAGACGGCCCTGTCTAAGGCCACATATGTATATTAATTAGATGCTCCTTAACCCCACTGTATGATGCGTTGCAATTTTGTGGCACCATTCAAATAAATGATAATTATAATAATACTGCATATAATAATAATAATAATAATAATAATAATAACATATATATTATTGGCTGTGCTTGCTGAACATTGTCTGCTGCTTACATATAGCAAAGGCAGCCGTTTTGTGCTCTGAACCAATAGCCACCAATACTTTATACTGGTTTATTTATATAGTGCCTGTATATTCCGCAGCACCAATCAATTCACTAGGACCTCAAAGCGCATGGTGCATCGGTAACGTGGATGGTTATAAGGGATACGCTGACTATTGGGTTAGACCACAAATTATCTGCTGTTTTACCTGCACGCGATGGCTATAATTTATTCTCAGTATATGTCAGTTGGTTTATAGTTATGTTGAATAGTAATATGCAGTGAACCAATGCTTACTGCAGACATATGCCTGGGGTTATACAACTGTACAATATGTTGTACACATGTAACAAGGTATAAAGTACAGCTAGTACTTCCAGTGATATATCAGTGAGAGCATATGTAGCACACATGTCTTCTAACCACTAAATGTATCTCAGCACAATGTTCCTGGGTAACAGCTGGAGTCTGACAGGCTGGACGAATAAATTACAGATGAGCGGACAGCCCGAGACTCTCACATTCACACCAAGATATCACAGCGCTTATCATCGACGATTCACATTGGCTGATATCAGCTATATTAAACTAATTTACAAATATCAACCTCTCGCATGACCACTGTCACTGGGTTCAAGATCCACTAGTGATATACATTTGTATGGACATAACTGCTGAGATTTAGAAGTACCAGGATGTGGCTGACCTGTTACTTATGAGTTATATGTTCCACAACTCTTGTTAGAATGTTGCAAACAGACAATGTATCAACTCCTCATATGGATGGATGTGATGTGTTTAGCTTTGCAAAAGCAGTGGGCAATGATTGTTAGGGGACACAGACATGGAACTAAGTGGGATTCGCCAAGAGGCGTCTTTTGGGCTGGCTAGCGATCCTGTCCAGTTTTCCTGAAGAAATTTCCTCACCCACTTGCGTCCCACGACTCATTTGCAAACTGGTATTAGAATGCATGTTATGTGTGTCAGCTGGTCTGAGGTAGGAGGGCCAAGAACCTACCTGTTGCCAAGCGGAGCATTGTTAGGGAAGAAACAAAGTTACAAGAAGGTGGAAGAGCACAATTAGGTAATTAGGCTCAGACCACTAACGTTGAATTTGAATCAAAATCGTGGGGGAAGGGGGGGCAGGGCTTTGATCCGGCAGTAAGAACATGTTTAAAATGAAGAAATGTAAAATGTACGATATCAAATGCTTAAGGTGTTCCAAATAGGATAGGTGAACTTCTAGAATTAAAATATGACTGGGCCAGGAATATGGGAGGATCTAGCAAGTCTATTGGGGAGATTCAATTTGGCGCAAGGTATCTCGGGAACGTCACACTTCGCCCTGACGTTATCTTTGGAATCTCCACTAATTTTTCCTTGCACCCCTTAATCACCCCAATACATCGCAGTGATGTCCGTGTGCCACATTGTGGCAATATAATATGCCCCTATGAAAGCTATGGGGCATATTTACTAAACTGCGGGTTTGAAAAAGTGGAGATGTTGCCTATAGCAACCAATCAGATTCTAGCTGTCATTTTGTAGAATGTACTAAATAAATGGCAACTAGAATCTGATTGGTTGCTATCGGCAACATTTCCACTTTATCAAACCCGCAGTTTAGTAAATATACCCCCTATGACTTTGTAGAGTCCTTATAGGTAGATAGACATGGAGGAAGACACTGATTGGGGCTTATTATATGTTACTTTTAATAAAATATAATTCTGAAACTCAATTATTATTCCAAATTGTAGGGCAGCAAAAAAAACTATGGGTGATTGATTTTAACTATCCAAATTGTTATCAGCATTAAAGACAAGGACCTTTCTCCGATAGTGAAGAGCCAATTAATGGACTTGGCATTAACAATATAAATATATTGGGCCTGATTCATTAAGGAACGCAAAACTAACTAATACATTGTTACAGTTGGTCCTGTTGCAAGCACATGTTCTAGCTGCACACACAGCCGTCATCACTAGTAATTAGCACTTACACCAGACCTGTATCAGGTGCCAGTGATACGACTGAAAATCACGTACCTTAGAGATGCCCAAAGCTTGAATCGGACGCTGCTGGGTGCGCTCCAGCCTGGCACGCCCTCTTACTGTACATTGACTACGTACATACGCCCAGTCCCCTCCCCGTTCCACCTCTGACATCTCAGGCTGTTGTAACTCGTAAGTGTCATTTATACTCTAAGATAAATTGGATGTACTTGTGTTCACTGGCGTATGGCCCGCTTCTGGGTGTGCGCAGTGCGATTTAATGCAAAATACGGCACGTTAATGAATCAGTCCCGTTATAGCTAATTTACAGGGAAGGGATCATTTGTGTAATAGTGATTATAATACCATAATATTTAACCTGTGTTTTACGAAGACATTTTACAGGAAGACTAAAAAAAACATGAAATTAAGAAATGCTAAAATATAGCTTGAATCTCCTGAGTACCCATAAAATCTAGCGATGTTCACTGACCCCCATGTTTTGGTTTTGGATCCAATTTTTTTTTCTAAAATCCCAATTTTTTTTATTAAATTACATAATGTGGCTCTTTTTTTGTTCCTACATTATTATTATTAACCTCAATAACATTATTTTCCAGTCATTTCTTGTCATTTTTTGTCAAATGACAAGAACATTGCTACCCTGTAACGCCCCCTGCGGGGAAAAGACAGGGACAGACGCACACAAAAGAATTTACCTTGTAAACGATGGTCACCTCCAGTCCGCTTCCACTTTCCCAGCTGCGATCCAATCCCAGCAGATCCGCAGCCGCAGTCACCTCCGATCACGTCCCTCTAAGATAGAGGCAGAGATTACGGCCGTGCCTACCAGGTAAGGGCTGTCCGAGACTACGGCAAAGCACAAGGACACGGTCAGTCCAAGCTCCTTGCCGCCTCCTCACTTTGTTCTTGCCAAGACGCGGGGGACTACAGGCACTGAAGGCCAAGACTAATCCGAAGACTAATCCCGCCTCTAGTGCCTCACACACCTGCCGGTGAGGGCCTAACCAAAAGGGGGAATCGAGCGTGATACTCACCGGGACACTCCCACTTCCGATCCGGTTCTCCTGCACCTTCCCGACTCCTGCGGATGACAAGAACACACAGCCTCCCTCTACGCTCTCCGTGCGACTAGGATGGCACCCACAAAACTGGACTGACTACAACAGCGACCCGACCCTACCAACGTTCTAATGGTCGGCAACGCAACTACGTCAAACACTATGACTAACTAGGTGTGGTGCACTAACAGTACTACTCACTTACACGCTACGGGGAACACCAGCCGGTGTTCACAGCCTAAACCGGAGGGCGGTTCCTAACCCCCTCACCCAGGTCGTACCAAGAAGCTGCCTTCTTGCTATGGAGTCACACACAGGCCCCAAGTACGGGTTCTTTAAGCCCGGCTGAGGCTCAGTAGAACAGCACACTAACCCGCGGGCCGACTGCCGCACGGAACAGCCGATCGAACTGAACCGCCCGACTGCCTGTACTCGGGTATCTCACACGTGTCCCTACGTCCGGAACCACAGGTCCACCTGCACGGAACCGGCCTTGAGGACCCTTGAGCAGAACCACGGCCGCCCCTGGAACTGCCTCAAGGTGTGCTGCACTGCCACCAACTCACTCAGCCACCCCCCTTGGGTACCAGTGTGACCCCGGGAACCTAAGGGGCAGGGATACTACGTGTGTTCTCCCCTGACTATGTGTATGCTGTTACTTACACTTGTCCCCACAGCACGGGTTAACACAGGAAAACCACAGGAACAAGAGCCTACCTTTAATGGGGGCCTGACGTCTTGCCCCTGGACACAGTTATATAGCACACCAAAATACTGTAATGTAAACTACCCTCGCCACACAGACAGAATAAATATACAGTATAAAGTACTTTGCACGCTACTTACCAGAGCACACCGCTGCTAGCCAACCAGCAGGTTGCTACAGCACCACAGGAGCCTCCGCTCTACTGCACCTCCTAACCACGTGTGCTCACCTCACACAGGACCGCGCCTACACTAACGAGGCTCCCACGCCTCTACCACACAACACCAGGGCCTTATGCCCTACACACCATGGGTCTCTGCCCAGCTACGCACAGAGCCTTCTGCTCTGACTATTGGGCCTCAGCCCCCTCTCTAACTCAGGGCTCTGAGCCCACTCACTAGGGCCTTGTGCCCTACTCCCTAGGGGTCCTAGCCCCTGCCTAAGGCCTGTGGCCTCCCTTCCTGACTGAGGGCCTTGTGCCCTTAATAGCAGATGGGCTACCAGCCCCTAACCAGGCCCTATGGCCTTCCTATGGCCTCTAGGCCACTAACTACCTAAGGGCCTTGTGCCCTTGTACCTGGGGCTCAGAGTCCCCCTCTCTAACTAACAGGGGCTTGTCCCCTTTATATCAATATACTAATGGCCTACTGGCCCACTACTTCGTTGGGGCCTAGTGCCCAGGTCCCTGGGCCTTGTGCCCCTACTTTAGCGTGCCCACGGGCCTTGTGCCCGACCGTGCCCACGGGCCTAGTGCCCGAATTAAAGCTGAGTATACTTACCTGCTCTGCGCAGGATACTCAACTTGCCACGCCGTCTTCTGTTTCTTTCTTCTCCGGGTCTTCCAGACCCTCCAGCCGGCGGCGCCTCTTCTCCTCTTCGGCGCTGGGTCTCCAGTTGCAGCTGGGGCGGGGGCGCTCTCAGCCCTGACAAGGGCTCCCCGCCGACGATCTCCGCTCCGGCGGCTTGATTGAAGTCTTCGGGCGGCAGGGTAGCTCACGGCCCTTACAAGGGCCCCCTGCCGCCGCTGCTGCTGGCTCCGTTGCTGGACGTCTGGAAGAGACGTCCTCTCTCTTCTCCGCCGACGGACTTCTGGCAAAATGGCGCCACCCGGCGACTTATATAGTCGCCGGCGTGACGTCATCAGCCGGCGCGAGCGCTGATTGGCTCGCGTCGGCGCCAATCTTTTGAATGGCCGGGCGCGAGCCGCGATTGGCTCGCGCATCCGGCCGCTGATTGGCCAGCGGGGAAAGATGAGCCCTGATTGGCTCATCCTTCCTCCGCGGACGGGACCTGCAGAAAGAAAGTTATACTCACCGCCGCTGGATCGCTGGACGGGTGAGTACTTCTCCTCTTCTTTCTTCACCCACTTGCAGGGCTCAGCTGCCGGGGGACTCTTCATCCCCTTCCCGGGCACCAGGTATATCTTCAGCCCCTCCAGGGGCATAGCGATGGCGGGCACCTTCGCCCGCTTCTCGGGCACCATCTCCACATTTCCGCCGCCTTTTTCCATTGTGGTCCCCACAATCGACGTCTTCTCCTCTACGGCCACCTCCAAGGGTCGCTTACCGGCATCCCTGACTTGCGTCCACCGGGTCCTTCGCGGTAAAGCCCTCTCGCGCAGGATCCACACCATCCTGGCAACTTCCTCGCCCGAAGTCGGTATCCAGGGAGTCTCTTCCTCGGCGCATGCCGGAACCTCCCATCCGTCCGATACCTCCTCGGTTGTGCGGGAAGCTTCTTCAGAAGGTGACAAAATCCACCACTCTCCAGCTGCGCTCTCTAAAGTACAGTCTTCTTCAGGCAGTACTTCTTCAGCAGCTCTCTCTTCCGGGGTACTGATGGCTTCCACCCTCTCAGGTACCACCGGGCAGACATCTTCACATGTCTCCGGACACAACGTTGCCCCGTGGAGGGTCTGCTCAGTTCTCCCTTCGTCTTCAGGGACCAACTCTTCCACAGCCACGGACAAGTCGTCTGACGTATCCGACGTCTCCAATACCCCAGCTCCAGCATCCGGCTGTCGTGGGTATTCTTGTCGCGAATCTTGCTTGGACGGGACGATCACCTGCGATCCAACAGTCAGCAGGCTCTGCCGATCCTTCCCTCCAGATTCCGACTTCTCTTGAGACCATGGATGGAAGGCTTCCTCGTCCTTCCACTCGAAGACTTCTACGTCTTCCCATTCATCGGAGACTTCTTCGTCCTCCCATTCATCAAAGAGCTCCTCGGCAACTGGGCACTGGTATGCGAAGTGTCCAGGCAACCCACACTTCCAGCACAGCATTTCTTCCACCGGTTGCCGTTTAGTACCTTTGTTCTTCTTCTTCCTTGTCTCGCAACGTTCCAGGATTTGCTTCGTGAACGCTGCCACTTCGTCACGAGAGATGACACAGCTGTATCCCTCGTACAGCGGAATGATCCCCCGATGAGCCATCGTTGATCCTGCCGACTACGCCAAAATGTAACGCCCCCTGCGGGGAAAAGACAGGGACAGACGCACACAAAAGAATTTACCTTGTAAACGATGGTCACCTCCAGTCCGCTTCCACTTTCCCAGCTGCGATCCAATCCCAGCAGATCCGCAGCCGCAGTCACCTCCGATCACGTCCCTCTAAGATAGAGGCAGAGATTACGGCCGTGCCTACCAGGTAAGGGCTGTCCGAGACTACGGCAAAGCACAAGGACACGGTCAGTCCAAGCTCCTTTCCGCCTCCTCACTTTGTTCTTGCCAAGACGCGGGGGACTACAGGCACTGAAGGCCAAGACTAATCCGAAGACTAATCCCGCCTCTAGTGCCTCACACACCTGCCGGTGAGGGCCTAACCGAAAGGGGGAATCGAGCGTGATACTCACCGGGACACTCCCACTTCCGATCCGGTTCTCCTGCACCTTCCCGACTCCTGCGGATGACAAGAACACACAGCCTCCCTCTACGCTCTCCGTGCGACTAGGATGGCACCCACAAAACTGGACTGACTACAACAGCGACCCGACCCTACCAACGTTCTAATGGTCGGCAACGCAACTACGTCAAACACTATGACTAACTAGGTGTGGTGCACTAACAGTACTACTCACTTACACGCTACGGGGAACACCAGCCGGTGTTCACAGCCTAAACCGGAGGGCGGTTCCTAACCCCCTCACCCAGGTCGTACCAAGAAGCTGCCTTCTTGCTATGGAGTCACACACAGGCCCCAAGTACGGGTTCTTTAAGCCCGGCTGAGGCTCAGTAGAACAGCACACTAACCCGCGGGCCGACTGCCGCACAGAACAGCCGATCGAACTGAACCGCCCGACTGCCTGTACTCGGGTATCTCACACGTGTCCCTACGTCCGGAACCACAGGTCCACCTGCACGGAACCGGCCTTGAGGACCCTTGAGCAGAACCACGGCCGCCCCTGGAACTGCCTCAAGGTGTGCTGCACTGCCACCAACTCACTCAGCCACCCCCCTTGGGTACCAGTGTGACCCCGGGAACCTAAGGGGCAGGGATACTACGTGTGTTCTCCCCTGACTATGTGTATGCTGTTACTTACACTTGTCCCCACAGCACGGGTTAACACAGGAAAACCACAGGAACAAGAGCCTACCTTTAATGGGGGCCTGACGTCTTGCCCCTGGACACAGTTATATAGCACACCAAAATACTGTAATGTAAACTACCCTCGCCACACAGACAGAATAAATATACAGTATAAAGTACTTTGCACGCTACTTACCCGAACACACCGCTGTTAGCCAACCAGCAGGTTGCTACAGCACCACAGGAGCCTCCGCTCTACTGCACCTCCTAACCACGTGTGCTCACCTCACACAGGACCGCGCCTACACTAACGAGGCTCCCACGCCTCTACCACACAACACCAGGGCCTTATGCCCTACACACCATGGGTCTCTGCCCAGCTACGCACAGAGCCTTCTGCTCTGACTATTGGGCCTCAGCCCCCTCTCTAACTCAGGGCTCTGAGCCCACTCACTAGGGCCTTGTGCCCTACTCCCTAGGGGTCCTAGCCCCTGCCTAAGGCCTGTGGCCTCCCTTCCTGACTGAGGGCCTTGTGCCCTTAATAGCAGATGGGCTACCAGCCCCTAACCAGGCCCTATGGCCTTCCTATGGCCTCTAGGCCACTAACTACCTAAGGGCCTTGTGCCCTTGTACCTGGGGCTCAGAGTCCCCCTCTCTAACTAACAGGGGCTTGTCCCCTTTATATCAATATACTAATGGCCTACTGGCCCACTACTTCGTTGGGGCCTAGTGCCCAGGTCCCTGGGCCTTGTGCCCCTACTTTAGCGTGCCCACGGGCCTTGTGCCCGACCGTGCCCACGGGCCTAGTGCCCGAATTAAAGCTGAGTATACTTACCTGCTCTGCGCAGGATACTCAACTTGCCACGCCGTCTTCTGTTTCTTTCTTCTCCGGGTCTTCCAGACCCTCCAGCCGGCGGCGCCTCTTCTCCTCTTCGGCGCTGGGTCTCCAGTTGCAGCTGGGGCGGGGGCGCTCTCAGCCCTGACAAGGGCTCCCCGCCGACGATCTCCGCTCCGGCGGCTTGATTGAAGTCTTCGGGCGGCAGGGTAGCTCACGGCCCTTACAAGGGCCCCCTGCCGCCGCTGCTGCTGGCTCCGTTGCTGGACGTCTGGAAGAGACGTCCTCTCTCTTCTCCGCCGACGGACTTCTGGCAAAATGGCGCCACCCGGCGACTTATATAGTCGCCGGCGTGACGTCATCAGCCGGCGCGAGCGCTGATTGGCTCGCGTCGGCGCCAATCTTTTGAATGGCCGGGCGCGAGCCGCGATTGGCTCGCGCATCCGGCCGCTGATTGGCCAGCGGGGAAAGATGAGCCCTGATTGGCTCATCCTTCCTCCGCGGACGGGACCTGCAGAAAGAAAGTTATACTCACCGCCGCTGGATCGCTGGACGGGTGAGTACTTCTCCTCTTCTTTCTTCACCCACTTGCAGGGCTCAGCTGCCGGGGGACTCTTCATCCCCTTCCCGGGCACCAGGTATATCTTCAGCCCCTCCAGGGGCATAGCGATGGCGGGCACCTTCGCCCGCTTCTCGGGCACCATCTCCACAACCCCTCCTGTTTCTGTGTGAGCAATGACACTTAGCAATGTCACTGGAGCCTGGAGATTAACAAGAATACTGCTACCCCTGTTTCTGTGTGAGCAATGTCACTGGAGACTGGAGAGTGACAAGAACACTGCTACTCCTGTTTCTGTGTGAACAATGGCACTGAGCAATGTCACTGGAGACTGGAGAGTGACAAGAACACTGCTACCCCTGTTTCTGTATGAGCAATGACACTGAGCAATATCACTGGAGACTGGAGAGCGACAAGAACACTGCTACCCCGTTTCTGTGTGGGCAATGGCACTGAGCAATGTCACTGGAGACTGGAGAGGGACAAGAACACTGCTACCCCTGTTTCTGTATGAGCAATGGCACGGAGCAATGTCACTGGAGAATGGAGAGTGACAAGAACACTGCTACCTCTGTTTCTGTGTGAGCAATGGCACTGAGCAATGTCACTGGAGACTGGAGAGTGACAAGAACACTGCTACCCCTGTTTCTGTGTGAGCAATGCCGCTGGATAACCTGGGGAGGGAGGTACTTATGGAACCCAAAACCTCGCGAGATCCGACAACACAACAATGAGGTTTTGCCTGGATTCAGATCCGAGGATGCACAAAAGTACCGAGCCGGCTCACGAACCTACTCGGATACCCTAAGTTCGGGTGGGCTCGGTTTTCAGAAAACCGAGTCCGAGCGTCTCTAATAAAAACCAAAGTCATTTTGAAAGGATAAAGAACCTCTGCAGCATCCGCAAATAGGTAAATGCCCTCTATTTCCTTTGAATCTCATATAAATATCTCTTCCCATAAAAGGAATCCTCATTTTTACATCAGAGCGCAACCTGAAGTGCATTCATGTGCCAAAATCCTTTATTTTTTAAAATAGTGATAGCTACCACTTAAGAAACAAACTACGCAACATTAGGATGGGCAGCACGGTGGCTTAGTGGTTAGCATTTCTGCCTCACAGCACTGGGGTCATGAGTTCGATTCCTGACCATGGCCTTATCTGTGTGGAGTTTGTTTCCTCCGGGTGCTCTGGTCTCCTCCCACATTCCAAAAACAGGACCAGGGCAAGTGATGTTGGGAAGGTTCGCTCTGGTGGCCATAGATTATTTTACAGATGTAAAACATCCCGATCATCAGGGATTTCTGCTCCACATGCTTATAGGCATGCACAGAATCACAGTACTCCCCTGACCGCAGGGCCCAGTCGTACTGCTTCACATGGCACTCTCCCTCCTGCTTAGGGACACTTAACTCAGTCTCACAGGTCATCTGGCCACTATCCAGGGTCTCTGGCTTCCATTTTTCCAGTAGCTGCTCCTCCAAAGACTCTACCTCTCTGCTGGCCTTTGTAGTAGAGGACTCTCCCTCTCTTGTCTACTGTCATCCAGGGGTCTCTCATGTAGGGCTGCACCCTCTCATGCTCTCCCCTACACTAGTACCTCTCCTGGGGTAGCCCTGATGGTGGGGATCCCCCTCTGGCACGGCTCTCTCTATGGAACTCTTTCTAACTTGGGGGGGCTCTTTACTCTCCCTCACTGGGCGCTTAAATTTTGCCTTGTGGCACCCGCCGCGTCCCCCTCCACTTTATTTCACTTGCTCCTCCTGGGCTTTTTTTGGCTGGGGGCCATGTCCACTTACAGGGGACTTTGATTTATTGGTGTTTTGTGGCATCTGCCACGCCCCCCCCCCTTTACTTGCTGAGGAGCCGCGTTCACCTAGTCCCTCCTGGGTCCCGGCTAGAAAATGGATCCCCTTACGCGGGAAGCCAGAGTCTTTATAGACTCTGGCTCCCACCTGATCACCTCTGTCTGCCAGTGCGTATCTGTCATTAGCCACGCCCAATCTGGCCGTTGGCCACACCCCCACCTATGACAAAACCACTCGCGTTACCAGGGGTGGGGCCTAATGACCGCCACTCTTACAGTGTCACAGTAGCTTACATGACTGTAGTCTCTGCTTTTTGACCTACATGAGATCCCATTACGATATTTACCTGAAATGTGGGAGAGGTTTCAGCTGCCTGTTATGGTTTGGGTGGTAATACTTGCAATAGAGCTGCAGCGGAATGTGACGTTAACACTGAACACTGTAATTAATATATATTACCGTCAGGGTTCATGATTTAAAATGTGAATTTTGGTGTTAAGTGACCCCTTAAGAAGGACAAACTTTGTTAACAACAAACCACATAGATATACAGTTGGATATACAGTCATATATTTAATTTCATATTAACGCCTTGCTTGTGTGGAATGTAATTGTTTGCACAAGGCCAACTATTATTACAAATCTAGTCAGTGACAGACAGGAACGAGGGTACTGTACAGTCTAAATAAATAGAGCTGTTTAACATGTCGTAATCAATCATCCGGAGCTCCAGTCAGATCCTAGAATGTTGCAAATCCTCCGGATAAAGTTGCGCTGAACGCTGAGGCGGTCATGAAAGGGAGCGGTTTATCTATAAAAATAGTTCATTCATTTTAGGGCGCAGTTTATTTTAATGAACTGTGAATTTATGTGACTTATGTGTGGTGCAGTTTGTTTTTCAGCCAGGTGAAATGGACCTTCTCCATGCAAACGTTCCAAGTTTTGTTTCCACTCAGTAACTATTTTCAGGTTGACCACATACACGGATAAAACTGAATCGTTTTAAGCAAATGCAGAAATGTGTCATGATGAGCGTTGTTAGTCTTCCCTGTAGTTTCTCAGAATGTTTCAGAAAATCGCAAAATTATACAAATATATTTACTGAAAATGCTGCGAAATGTCCCATGAAAGTGCTGATGAATTGCAACTACTTTTGTACATATTTGCAAACTCTCTCGGAATGTTCGGGAGACTGCAACATTCCGGAGAGTCCCTGCAGAACAGGCCACCGAATCCTGCTTCACTTTCATCTGAAGGGGGCAGGACGGGTGACGTGATATGACGTAAATTGAGCCACCATGGCCCTCACCCGCAGTGCCATGATGCAAATGTCGTCATTGAGCAACCGGAGGTGCAAATTGTCAAACGTCACGCCTTCAAATACACAAAATCTACTCACCTACTAGCTTCATAAACCCTTCCATATCCTTAGGTTTCCCTTTGTCACGGGCACTAGGAGTTTTTACCCAGGGATCACCAGGTGATAGGCTTACCAGAGCAATATAGGTGGTAATATGGTACTCTGGTAGCAGGGTGATCACGGAACAGGAAATAGCAGATGATAAGATGCTCAGGAAAGTCTATGACTAGCAGCACTGGTAATATGGAGGTAATAATACACGAGGAACTGTATGGACAAAAGGACACGTGAGGGTAGTCAGTGGTCTGCGGTAGCAAGTTGTACCACTGCTATAGTGAGGAGGAATGTCCAACAGAAACGAGGAGGTGATGAGAGTCAGCGGTCTGCGGATAGCAAGTTGTACCGCTGTCTGGGTGAAGGAATGGAATCCAAGTGGAGGTATCCGGGAGTCAGTGGTCTGCGTTAGCAAGTTGTACCACTGCTATGTGAGAGGATACTGGAACAGGTGACACAGGAAACAGGGATCAGTGGTCTGCCTCTAGCAAGTTGTACCACTGAATATATATACGTGAGGAGGAGCACGGGGAGAGACTGCAATACAGGAGATACACGGGCACCTTAAACTTGATCCACAAATAATATGCACAATATATATAAATGACTGAACAGCACTGCAATAACAGAAAGTCACTTGAGGAAAATCAAGCATAGGATAACACAGTCAATGATGGCAATAGACTCAGCGGATAGCAAAGTCCAGAGGAGAACCAACACAGTCCAGCAAGATATGCAATACACCAGCACAGTCAATGAGAAGTATGCATACCGTGGTTCAGAAGCAGGCTGTCAGACAGGAGTGCAGAGATACCTGAACGGCAGGAGGCCGGCAGGATGCGAAGTCCCTGGATGGGTGAAGCGGTAGTCAAGTAGGTGCAGCGCACAGGTAGGTAGACCAGCAGGGAAGCAAATACTCAGGAAGCAGTAGTATGTAGAACTGGACTCCTGGAGGACCCTGAAGCGAAGCGATGATCTAGCTGAGAGGTAAGTAGTGAGGCGCAGATCCGATGCTAACAGGCGGGTAGAGACCAGCGGGAACACAGGAAAGCGTGGAGAGCGGATCAGCTGTCGAATGACGAGCAGGGCTGAGGAGCAGCAGCAGCAGGACTCTGTGACACACGGAGGTAGCCAATAGCAACCAGCAGGTGCAGTAACGATGGCACACGGGAGAGCAGAGCTGAGCTGGAACAGATGATCACGGAGAGTAGCGGATAGCAATAGTAGTAGCAGTCTCGAGGAAACACGGGAGAGTTGAGATGAGCTTAAGACTGAAGCGCACAGAGGCAGCGGATAGGAATCAGCCAAACAGTCAGGATGAAACACAGACGAGTTGCAGGTTGAAGACTGTAGTGCACGGAGGCAGCGGATAGGAATCAGCTAACAGTCACGATGATGCACAGGTGAGTGGATGTAGATTGAAGACTGTAGTGCACGGAGGCAGCGGATAGGAATCAGCTAACAGTCACAATGATATATGGTAGAGTTGAAGTGGCTTGAAGACTGTAGTGCACGGAGGCAGCGGATAGAAATCAGCTAACAGTCACGATGATACACAGGAGGGTAGAAGTGGTATGGGAACCACAGTAGTAGAAGTGGTTTGGAAACCACAGAGGTAGAAGTGGTTTGGAAACCACAGAGGTAGAAGTGGTTTGGAAACCACAGGAATCAGCAGCGCTGAATACACGAGGAACACCTTCAGAGACTCATGAGGAATGAGACTCCAAGATCAGGCAACGTGGTGTTGACCACAGGTGCTTAATATAGGGAGTGTTGCCTGATCTGCCAATTAAGTTAAAGGAACATACACTGAAGGGTTAGAAAGGGCTGCGCATGCGCAGACCCTCAGGATGGAGGACGGCCACGGTTCCTAAAGGTTCGAGAAGAAGCACTCACAGTCCGGTGAGTGACAGTACCCCCCCTTTTAAAGGTGGGCACAGAACGCCTGGAACCGGGCTTGTCCGGATTTTTGGAATAAAACTTCTTCAGGAGAGCTGGAGCGTTAAGATCTTCAGCTTTGATCCATGAACGCTCTTCAGGACCAAAGCCCTTTTAATGAACGAGGAAACGGAGAACTCCTCGCGAAATTTTTGCATCCAATACCTCAGTAATCTCGAAATCTTCCTCCTGATGAACTTGAACTGGCTGAGGTGCTGAGGAAGGAGTCGAGAAACGGTTGATGATGAGAGGTTTGAGCAAGGACACATGGAAGGCATTGGAAATCCGAAGATTCTTAGGAAGAAGAAGTTTAACACACACTGGATTGATTACTTGAATGATCCTATATGGACCAATAAAACGAGGAGCGAATTTCATAGATGGGACCTTCAAACGAATATTTTTGGTAGATAACCAGACACGATCTCCAATTTTTAGTGGTGGAATAGCCCGCCTCTTCCTATCTGCGAAAGACTTATATTTGTTAGATGTCTTCTTTAAACAGGTTTTGACCTGAGACCAGATATTTTTGAAGGTCTGACAAGCAGTCTTCACAGCAGGAACTTGGGTGGGAGGGAGGGCAGGAAATTCCGGAAAAGACGGATGGTGACCGTGAACCACCAGCACTTGACTTTTTGAAGATGACTCCTGAGATCCATCTTCAACGTCCGATGACGTCACGAACGCCCGATGAGGAGGAAGGCGTTCAGACTGAACCTTATCACACAGATCCGTAGATGAAGGATCCTGTGGAGGAGGACCTGGTGGAATAGACGAATGTTGTCTTTTGAATGAAACCACTTGAGAGAGACAACGATGATGACATTCAGCTCCCCAAGATGTAACTTGAGAAGTGCGCCAGTCAATCTGGGGAGAATGACATTGAAGCCATGGAAGGCCTAAGACAATTGGACTTGTCGTAACAGGAAGAATTAAAAACGAAATCTCTTCATGGTGTAGCCCACCAATCTGAAGCGTTACTGGAGACGTACTTTGGGTGATGAGACCATTGATGAGACGTGATCCATCCATAGCAGTCACAGTAATCGGTGTTTTCAAAGTAATCACTGGTAGGGACCATTGATTCACTAGGGATTTAGAAATGAAATTTCCTGCTGCTCCAGAATCAATCAATGCCTGTGACTCAAAGGATTTGGTAGCAAAGGAAATCGTAACATCAAAAGCGCAGGCTTTTAATTTCGTAGAAGATGGAGAGGACTCCAGGAACCTTAACCTTATCTCCCCAGTATTGGTTAGAGCCCGGCATTTCCTGGAACAAGAATTGAGCATATGCGTAGAATCGGCACAATAGATACAAAGTCTATTCTTTATTCTTCGGTCCCTCTCCTCTAAAGTTAATTTGGAGCGACCTATCTCCATGGGTATCACCGGAGATGAAGCTGGGTGAAATTGAGGATTTGAGAGAAGAGGTGTTTTAACCGAAGTTGTTTTCTCAGGTTCTCTTTCACGAAACCTCAGGTCTACACGATGGCAAAGAGAGATCAAATCTTCTAAAGAGGAGGGTAGTTCTTGTGAAGTCAGTGCGTTTTTAATTTTATCGGAAAGCCCCTGCCAGAAGGCGGCGATCAGTGCCTCAGCGTTCCACTGAAGTTCAGAGGCTAGTATCCGAAATTGAATGACGTACTGAGCCACAGTGCGAGATCCTTGGCGAAGACGGAGAATGCTGGATGCAGCGGAAATAACACGACCTGGTTCATCGAATACACTTCGAACCGTGGAAATAAATTCGGCACTATCCTGTAACAATGGATCGTTTCTTTCCCACAGAGGGGAAGCCCATGTGCTTGTCCAGAAAACAATGAAATAAGATAGGCCACTCTGGAACGATGGGTAGAAAAATTTTGAGGTTGGAGCTCAAAATGAACTGAGCATTGAGTAAGAAAACCTCTACAAGTTTTGGGGTCTCCATCGTATTTTGACGGAGTAGGCAGGTGAAGCGTGGAAGCCGTAAACACCTGGGATGGCACTGGGGAAACGGGGGAAGGCACAGGAGCATCAACAGTAGTTGTGGCATCTTGCACGGACGTTCTTTGGGAAGCTAACGCCTGGTAACACCGCAGTAAATGCCGTTGGCGAACTTCCTGTTGCTCAATACGGGTAACCAGATGCCGCAGCATCTCTTTGGCTGTAGGTTCCGTATCTGGGTCTGTCATGGCCTGATCTTACTGTCACGGGCACTAGGAGTTTTTACCCAGGGATCACCAGGTGATAGGCTTACCAGAGCAGTATAGGTGGTAATAGGGTACTCTGGTAGCAGGGTGATCACGGAACAGGAAATAGCAGATGATGAGATGCTCAGGAAAGTCTATGACTAGCAGCACTGGTAATGTGGAGGTAATAATACACGAGGAACTGTATGGACAAAGGACACGTGCAGGTAGTCAGTGGTCTGCGGTAGCAAGTTGTACCACTGCTATAGTGAGGAGGAATGTCCAACAGAAACGAGGAGGTGATGAGAGTCAGCGGTCTGCGGATAGCAAGTTGTACCGCTGTCTGAGTGAAGGAATGGAATCCAAGTGGAGGTATCCGGGAGTCAGTGGTCTGCGTTAGCAAGTTGTACCACTGCTATGTGAGAGGATACTGGAACAGGTGACACAGGAAACAGGGATCAGTGGTCTGCCTCTAGCAAGTTGTACCACTGAATATATACGTGAGGAGGAGCACGGGGAGAGACTGCAATACAGGAGATACACGGGCACCTTAAACTTGATCCACAAATAATATGCACAATATATATAAATGACTGAACAGCACTGCAATAACAGAAAGTCACTTGAGGAAATCCAGCATAAGATAACACAGTCAATGATGGCAATAGACTCAGCGGATAGCAAAGTCCAGAGGAGAACCAACACAGTCCAGCAAGATATGCAATACACCAGCACAGTCAATGAGAAGTATGCATACCGTGGTTCAGAAGCAGGCTGTCAGACACGAGTGCAGAGATACCTGAACGGCAGGAGGCCGGCAGGATGCGAAGTCCCTGGATGGGTGAAGCGGTAGTCAAGTAGGTGCAGCGCACAGGTAGGTAGACCAGCAGGGAAGCAAATACTCAGGAAGCAGTAGTATGTAGAACTGGACTCCTGGAGGACCCTGAAGCGAAGCGATGATCTAGCTGAGAGGTAAGTAGTGAGGCGCAGATCCGATGCTAACAGGCGGGTAGAGACCAGCGGGAACACAGGAAAGCGTGGAGAGCGGATCAGCTGTCGAATGACGAGCAGGGCTGAGGAGCAGCAGCAGCAGGACTCTGTGACACACGGAGGTAGCCAATAGCAACCAGCAGGTGCAGTAACGATGGCACACGGGAGAGCAGAGCTGAGCTGGAACAGATGATCACGGAGAGTAGCGGATAGCAATAGTAGTAGCAGTCTCGAGGAAACACGGGAGAGTTGAGATGAGCTGAAGACTGAAGCGCACAGAGGCAGCGGATAGGAATCAGCCAAACAGTCAGGATGAAACACAGACGAGTTGCAGGTTGAAGACTGTAGTGCACGGAGGCAGCGGATAGGAATCAGCTAACAGTAACGATGATGCACAGGTGAGTGGATGTAGATTGAAGACTGTAGTGCACGGAGGCAGCGGATAGGAATCAGCTAACAGTCACAATGATATATGGTAGAGTTGAAGTGGCTTGAAGACTGTAGTGCACGGAGGCAGCGGATAGGAATCAGCTAACAGTCACGATGATACACAGGAGGGTAGAAGTGGTATGGGAACCACAGTAGTAGAAGTGGTTTGGAAACCACAGAGGTAGAAGTGGTTTGGAAACCACAGAGGTAGAAGTGGTTTGGAAACCACAGGAATCAGCAGCGCTGAATACACAAGGAACACCTTCAGAGACTCATGAGGAATGAGACTCCAAGATCAGGCAACGTGGTGTTGACCACAGGTGCTTAATATAGGGAGTGTTGCCTGATCTGCCAATTAAGTTAAAGGAACATACACTGAACGGTTAGAAAGGGCTGCGCATGCGCAGACCCTCAGGATGGAGGACGGCCACGGTTCCTAAAGGTCCGAGAAGAAGCACTCACAGTCCGGTGAGTGACACCCTTATGTTTAGCTCAGAGCACCAAAAAATACCTATCCCCACTACCCAGACCCACCTACAAGAACGTACAATATTTGCACATTCCGTCACATCCACCATCTCAATATACAAATCCATGCACAGTTCAGACTATCTATGTACACACATAAGCTGATTTATAAGGTCCTAACATCAGATACTGCTCAGCTCTGTAAGTAACTGTCTTGTTTTCCTTTTTATTTATGTATACAAAGACAGAACTTTTTTTAAATGCACAGAACAACTAGTCACAAGCCCATGGGAGCGCGTTTTAGTAGAGATGTATTAACATTTTTGCTGTAGGCTGCATTCACTCGCAGTTACTATGGGGGAACTAAGTCCCGTGTTATTTTGCTTTTTCTATCTCTCCGAGTACAGTTATAGGTCCACATTACTCAAAAACCCATTGTACAGAAAAGGACACAGCCCCAATCATCCTCTCGCCACTGTGAGGAGCACTGCTTAACAATACAGCGAGTAGGGGAATGCCAGGAGAAATGCGTGGAAAGACAGGGAAACATTGTAAAGGTAATCTAGTATATTTGAGGCCTGTTGCTCCAAATTGCAAGTCCCAAGCATTCCTTATAATATATACAAAACCTGTATTTTGCTTGATATAAGAATATTTACCTAAGAGGAGTATTTCAATTCAAATTATTTCTAGTTTATTAAAGGTGTTTTTTATGGTACCAGTCTCAGGCCTCACGCATTAAGTGACCTCACCAAGACCGGTCCTGTAACTGATTACTATCAAACTTTGGGTGTAGGATTTCATCACGGTTAGCAAAGCCAGGACGTATAGTGTTTGAGTCATTTGTTGTTTAAATGCCCTAACAAATGACAGAATAGCCTGGAGTGAAACAGACAGACTGACACTGTCGGAGAATTAACCTCTGCTTGAACCGTGTGCATATAGATTATGTCAGATTGTGTCATTTCACGTGTAACTCTATAGCCACATTGATAATATGGCCATTGACATAAATGTGAACATTTCTTTCTTAAAGAAAAGCGTTGATTCACTGTTTGTTGGGATATCCCCCGTGACCCCAGGCTAAACACATTAAAAGATCTTCTGTTGGTTCCTGGTTATAATAGCTGTACTTCAGCAAACTATTTACCTTTAAACTGTTTCTCCAGCTGTCACTATAGCTGTTCTGCAATATTTTCTACTGTGTCCTGTTGTGTTCTGAGACACCAAGGCTTTAGAAGACATTTGCAGTGCCTTGAATCAACATGACAAACTAATTAAAACAAATAAACTAAAAAATCTAAGGTCCTTTGGTCCTGTTACGTCAAACCGGACTTGATTTATCTGGATAGAAATTCTTCTGACAAGTGACTTCATGGTACTGTTTAAAATCAAGCTCGGAGCTCTGAATTGGACTCCACAGGTGGAATGATGCTGGTATTTAGACAAGAAACAGCATTGGGAGCAGTCAGCCAGCTCAGGGGGAATCTGCAGAAGAGTTGCAGAGTCTGGTAACGCCAGCAGATCCTTTAAACTGTATATACTTTCATGTTAATTATAATTAGTGTTTAGACAACTCTTGGTCCTCAGCAGAGGGCTTTTCATTGAGATTAGAGAAAATGAATCCTAAGGATATCAAATTATAGTTTTTAGTACTTTAAATAGCAGGCTGGGGTTTCAGAGGGAACATGTCTTAATGCTGTCACTGATATAAAACAGAGAAGTGAAATTCATTGCAGAGAGAACATTGTATCACAGTATTTAAGGTGCAATAGTTTCTCCACCAATCTGCTTTCAGTAAAGGCTGTTTTTAAGAAGCTGGAGAAGCAGAATGCCAATATTTGGATTAACGTGGAAAATTAAGACTCCATTGAGTGGGGCATTAAAATGAGACGGTGGGGGTAGATCTATATATTTTATGGTGCTAACAACACAATCATGGCATGGGAGGACATATATCATCATCATTCGTTTATATAGGTTGGGTAGCATTTTCCGGTCGTGGAAAACCCGACAGTTCTTACCCCGGCAGGAGGAAACCAAAGAGCTGCTCACCGACTGACTGAAATCACTGACATTACTATACTATATACCTTGTACAGACGTTGCCTCCTTAAATTATGACCCAAACAAGTCGGATCACATTGAGTCTCTTCAATGTGACGTCAGCCACCGCTGACAAAAGTCTACCTTGGAAGCTGTCAGTCATTTCAGTCAGTCGGCGAGCAGCTCTTCGGTCTCCTCCTGCTGGGGTAAGTACTGTCAGGTTTTCCACGGCCGGAAAACTGTCTACCACTGCTCTATATGGCGCCACCAATTCCACAGCGCTGTACAGAGAATATTTCTCATTCACATCAGTCCCTGCCTGTTTGGAGCCTACAGTCTAGTGTGGGGGTAGAAAACTGGAGCTCATGGGTGCAAATACAGGGAGAACATACAAAATCCAAACAGATAATTCCATGGTTGGGAATTGAACTCATGACACCTTTACTGTGAGGCAGAAGTGCTAACCACTGAGCCACCGTGCTGCCCTCATATATGAATATAACAATCTTTGAAAACACAGAGAAAGCAGAAACACAAGGAATATAAAGAAACAGGTCAACTTAATTCTGGGAAATGCAGACAAACAATGATTTTGAAATGACGGTAATCAGCCAAGACACATGGTAACACTACACTCATTAGCAGGAAATCCAAAGCACAGGAACAGAGGATCAGAAGAGCTGGAACACTATTCATAGGGAAACAAGCAACATACCTCCCAACATTTGGATAGGCAGCCTCAGGACTGGGGGCGTAGCCATGTCTTGATTGGGGCGTGGTCACACCACAATGAGGGCATGGCCACACCCCCGGGCATGCCGAGGACTTCTAAAGTGCTATCCTGCCCCATTTTCTCCTCCTTTCCATTCAAAACACCTTCTTTGCCGCGCACACTAGAGCGCAGTTCATCCGTTCACCGCTGGTCTTCCATGCAGAGCAGCAGTGAACAGACAATACTTCCAAACTTTCCCACCCATGGGACAGAGCCCTTAAATCAGGACTGTCCCGCCTAATTTAGAGTCTGGGGATATATTAAACGGTGACCAGCTAGGTATAGAGTTTGGGGCGGGAATATAAAGTCAGTGATGCAGATGCAGGTAGTCAATTCCAGGAAGGAGACTAAGTCCTGCAGATGAGGTGCAAATGTCCAAAGTCCACAAGAGCAGCAGAGGTACTGCAGACCTAAAACAAAATACAACAGAGCCCTGACACTTGGTGGACATTTAAGCGCACAGGTGCAAATTGAAAGTCGTTGTGCAGCCACATAAATGACCTCTGTATTCATCTTCTCTCCTATTAATGAAATGTAGGGCCTATTAATGTAATGTAGGGACTATTCATGTAATGTGGAGACTATTCATGTAATGTTTCAGCACTTTTCCCACTATCCCCTTGTCCCACACCAATCTCCTCTTGTCCCATATTACCCCCATCCTCCCTGGGGAAGCAGGGCAAGTCCTTCTGTTGCACACAGGCTCACTAAATTCATATAACGCCCTTGTTAGATGTCGTTCTGTCCCCACACACTTCAAAGTTTAGGCCATCCTTGATGTTCAGGCGATGAAGATTGGACATAATAACTTGCTCAGACCCAGGTCATACACACCTTAATGATACCACGCACTATAGCAAAGTTACCAACAGGCATGAAACGGGCAAAATGGGGTCTCCAAATATATGTGCAACCTCTAACTTATATAACTGTTCCTCTACACTCTATTCAATTATATTATTTATTTCATGCAGTTTCATGTTCAAAACCTCTTCTTGAGTACATAATGAGGAAGTAATATATATTTTTTAAATAAAGCTTATTTGGAATGTTCCACTACAGCAGCAGTAATTGCAATATTACCGACTCTTGGTTTTAATTATCTTCCTTATTCTTTTTCTCCAAGACTGGGTTATATTCTGCCTGGAACAAAGATTGGCTCGGGGTCAATGATCTGGAGCTGCTTCAACCGTGTCACATCACTGAGCTGTTTGCGATTCAGAGTTAATGAACTTTATGAATTGTTGGTCGTGTTTGGTAAATAAACCCACACAGCAAAAGGGCAGAGGAATATCTGTCTTCGTGCATAATTTCTAGAGAGAACACAGAGTTTTCCAGATTTTTTTGAAAATGTTCCTATTCTAATAGTGTCCAGCAGCATATGCTGGAAGCAAATCTAAGAAACTGTTCATAGTCATTACGTTACATAACATAATCTTTATTTAAGCACTGGCCATATGTTAATATGATGAAATCATGGCTATTGTACATGGATCCACCCACCTAGCAGCAAATTGACCAGTGAGACTGATTGGATGCTGATCGGGCTGGATGGCAAATCTGATTGGACGATGACTATGTCCACATGTGAGTAAAATAATTGGCTGACTGTGCTGCATTACGTTGCTTGTTATCTGATTGACTCCTATTAGTGTCATCGGCTATCAATGGTTAGAGCACCTGGATCAGTCTGTGTCTATCTTGTCTCTTCAGACATTGGAGATCATTCATAGCATGCAGGGCATATTAATTGTTGTGGTGAAACGAGGTATTAATATCACCCTAACCAGCCTGTCCCTCATTTCTCACATAATGTGGATTATAGCAAGTATTTTTTATAGCCCTTAATTTGCTCCCCAGTTTAACAGACTACAACTGCAGTGTTTAATTACTTGTGGATAAGGAGACAATGTAGCTCATTGTAAATATGTATATTGGTTATTGTATATTGTTGGTGTGATATTGAGGTTGTTAATCATTGTCCTTAAAGTGAAGCCAGGGGTGTTATGGGTAGGGATCATGTTGCAAGATACTGGTGAGGTAGAAGGCTAATTAGTATCCATTGTTCTCACAAGACTACTCTAGACGTTTGGTCTATGGTGGTTTTGCGGAAGTACATCTCATCTCCACTCCCCTCTCCAACCCTAGATATAAGGAGCCATTCCAGGAAGGGGGGATATTTATTCTGAGATTTTATTGATAGAAGGTGCAGTGTAGCTGATTTTGAGTTTTTGTTCTCTACCAATGGACTATAGCTGCAGCTAAGAGAAGACCTCCATGGGTCTTTAAGTCAGGACATCCAGGTGACTGTAGCTCCTTAAGCTAGTAGGTAAGGGACAGATGATATGGTAACCCTGCCTGGCATTTATTTACTGTGTGTACATAATAATTTAGTGATTATTTTTTTATTACAATAAATGTATTGCTTTATTTTCTAACTGCATTTACCTGAACGACTAATAACCTTAGAAGGTACTGGGTAGACTTCCTTGGCATAGGAAGGCACCCGGGGGTGCCTAGCCAGAGTAAAGTGGGTAGAATTGGGCCAGAAAACCCGGTATCTTCACAATTGTGATGTCAGACTCCTAATTTTGCATGAAAGTGGAATTTATTGGAGGGAGAACCCACATGGCAGTGTCTTCCTAAGGTGCATCTGCTGATGGAAGGACCTGAATGTAACGGAGAGGGTGGGGGCTGCTATTCCTTACTGAATGCAAGATAGTGTACTCCCACAAAAGGGCTTGGTTGTTACACATGCTCAGTGAGGGTGAAATGCTTGGCACACCTTTTGCAAATGTACCAACTGCAAAATACGCGGATGTACAATGCCTTCCTATTTGTGTAAATGAGCACAACAAAGAGCACAGCCATAATATACATTCATTTTGGATTTTGGAACTGCTCAACTAAAAAATATGTTCCACTTATTGCTCAAGGATTATCCCCTTCATTAATTTAAACATTTTAAATTTTCTGTGGAAAAGCTTAAATAAATATCCGGGTGCTCCGGTTTCCTCCCACACTCCAAAAACATACTGGTAGGTTAATTGACCCTAGTCTCTCCCTCTCTGTCTGTCTGTCTGTCTATGTGTGTGTGTGTGTGTCTATATTAGGGAATTTAGACTGTAAGCCCAATGTGGCAGGGACAGATGTGAGTGAGTTCTCTGTACAGCGCTGCGGAACTAGTGGTGCTATATAAATAAATGATGATGATGATGAATAGTATCTGCGCTGCCCTGTGTTTGTATATTTGTGTAGAAAAGCTTCCAATAGTGAAATATGTGGTCCCAGCTCTAATCAATGAGAGTACCCACATTGGGTCACATATATACATTTTATATCTTTAAATTGAGAGAGAAAAAATTACCAGGAGATACCCCGGGTCTCCATCATCTCATGGCAGGTTGAAACACACTGAGGGGCACCTGCAGCTCTTCCATGGGCGTCTCTCCAAAAAAATACTAAAAAAACCCCAAAATTAATTAAAAATTGATTGAACAAATTGGCATTTTCATTTTGTAGGAGCATCCAGATGACAACCAAGTTTTGGTCCCCCATAGATGTTGCCATCTTGCCCAGGAAAGTGACATAAATGAATTCTGGACTGCACTAGTCATAGATAGTGACCTCCTAGACCACAATAGGATTTATAAGTATGCGGATTTGTGAATTCGGTTGTCCCTGGCAAAGCTAACAATTTTGCAAGCAATAAACCTTTTCTACGCTGAGCTGTATAATTCCCTCCTAGTGTATCGCAGAGTATTCTGGCACCCTGTCTACCCTGTTTACAATCCATAGATCACATAGTGAATTTGGAAACAGGACTTGAGCTGATGGATATCTTGCCGAGAACTCCCAAAGCCCAGGTCATCTTACTGGGTCTTCTCCTGACGCTCATTACTGTAGGGTCAGTCATGGTAACAAGACTGCTATGTGGAAGCCAAGGACAAAACATGTCAAGAGTCAAATAGAGACGCAGTTCCAATATCCCTGTTTTACAGCGTATGAGAGGAAAGTTACACGGTTATATGTCTTCTAAAGTTGGCAAAGTACTGAGGAGATTTGTGGTCACTTCGAAATTTGCTTTGTGGAATTTTTTGTTTTCAGGGGAAGAAAAGAGGGGATATCTTTCTAGAATATTCATGAATTGAGTGGCTCGTGTTACACGGCTGTCACAGCTAGAGGCCGTTTAATCCAAAATAAAAAATATTACAATTATCGTACTCTGCAAAGCTGTCAGAGGTCTTTATTACGCTTTAGGTAGGTAGCGTTATATTTTCTAGCGTTTGACCTAAACAGCAGATAGTTGTCAATGGAGCCTAGATTTCAAAGACAGTTACTGTTGTTAAAATGTGTCCCTGTAAGGAGAGCGCCAGGACAGACAGAAGATTCCTTACCTGGTCAATGTTGACAAGGTAAATCCCCGGGGCTTGTGTCTTCTTCTGGCCTTGGTCCAAACGAGTCTAATGAGACTCACTTTGGTCCAGTCATGGACCAAAGGGCTCGCCAAGGGCCTTTTGAAACTTGGCGCCGCAACAAGTCAATCCAGGCTAGTGGCCAAGATCATGGCCCCGACCCATCACAATGGCTTATATTTAGCTGTTGCGAGCGGCGGTTGTGCAGTCCTTCGGCGGCAAGATAGGAAGAAGACCTGCGGGATCAAGAAAAGAAGAAATCGGAGAACAAGATTGTAGAGAGAACGGCACAGACAATGAAGAAGACATCGCGATCAAGAGCAGAAGAAGGAAGACGTCGAGACCAACAAGGTGTAGAATGAACAGAAGGTGGCGGCACTGAGCTGCCGGTTGTTGCCGATGAAAGCTGCCAAGACAGATAAGGTCCATGGGCAATCCTCTCTCAGGCCTACATCTGCACTCTGTCTCCTCTCATTCATATTTTTCAGGGGCACAAGGCCCGTTGGCACAAATTTGGACACTAGGCCCGTGCAACCATCAGTTGGGCACAGAGCCTATTGGACCCATCATTGTATTAAAGGGCCCTTAGTCGTTTCTTTGGGGCACCGTTTAGTTTAGTCTTAGAAGCCTGTTGCACCAGTATCAGGTATACAAGACTGTGAGCACATTTATACAGGATTTGCCTGTGGGGTACAGTAGAATCAGGCATAGCCTGTGGCCAATGTTTTCTTAGGTACTAGGCCTGTTATCAGTAGGAAGTCAGTTGGAACCTATCTGCCTGCTAAATCCCTGGTGACCATTTTGTAGTAGTCTCTTAGAGACCTTTGACTAACACCGTTATTGTGTCCTCGTCCTCAGTAGACTTTTGGTATCTTGCTTATTGTTTTGTCTGCTGCTCCCTGGATTGGCTGTATGGCATTGTGGGTGATTTAGACAGGTTAGTACACTAAACCTAAGGCTAGAATTTAATATTGCTCACATAGAGCATTGCCAGGGCCAGGACGCTGCTGTGGTTGTTATAAGTTAGCACTAGAGTGGCTGGTACATACCAGTAAGGCTGACAGTGCTGTGGCAGGGTTGTTGTGTGCCGCCCCTAGACGCCATTCCTGGAGTCGCAGATGACCACCTGGAGGAGACAGTGCTATACGACCGGACCGGAGTGGTGGGTGTAGAAGGCTGCTTAAGACACAGTGATTGGCAGGTGGAACGGTCAAGAGCAGGTTGGCCCCTTTACATCCCTAAAACCAGGGACAGCGCCGGAGTTTCCAGTGTCCCCCTGCTCTGAGTTTGTGTATGCACTGATCCCACGTACACCTGCACCCGCTAATTATTGCATGGGACCAATTATGCTATAGTTTTATGTTATCTCTTTATATTGGCTGTGTGCAAACCGGGACTGCACCCCCTTTGCCTACTCCCAAATATATATTGTTGGACCCCTAGTCATCAAGCCTTGCCCCCATTGATAGCAAATATATGCCTAGCAGCTAGGACACAAGCCCTTTATTATTTATTGGAGGAACGCTTATAAAGCTGGACCCTATAGCAGCCACATGGCAATATACTGCTCTATTGACTCTGAATCTGATACCTGCCTACACTCCATATTTTCAGTGCGTGAAAGAGGTGTGGCCTATCAGTAAATGGGTGGAGTTTTGCCTGAAATGGGTGTGGCTTGGGCCAATCTGGGTGTGGTTTGGTCAACCCAGGGGTGAAGTCTATTCAGTCTAGATATAATTCCTAGTCTGTCCTTTCCAGTGCTTACTTTTATGGATATATTTATCAAAACATCTAGGGCCTGATTCATTAAGGATCTTAACTTAAGAAACTTCTTGTTTCCGTCAACTGGACAAAACCATGTTACAATACAAGGGGTGCAACTTAGTATTCTGTTTTGCACATAAGGTAAATACTGACTGTTTTTTCATGCAGCACACAAATATCAACTTTAAATTTCAGTGTACAAATAAGCTATCAAGTATTTGTGTGCTACATGAAAAAACAGTCAGTATTTAACTTATGTGCAAAACAGAATACTAATTTGCACCCCTTGCATTGTAACATGGTTTTGTCCAGGAGACTTAAATAAGAAGTTTCTTAAGTTAAGATCCTTAATGAATCAGGCCCCTACTAAAGAGGAAAGGTAGAGATGTTGCTCCTAACAGCCAATCAGATTCTAGCTGTCATTTGTCTCGTACTTTCTAGAACAGTAATAGCTAGAATCTGATTGGTTGCTATGAGCAACACCTCTATTTTTCCTTTTAGAACATTTGATAAATCTACCTCTTATTTCTTTTTTATTTGGTGTACCTATATTTTTGATTTTTTTTACATGTAGTCCCCTTTAAGGTAATAACTAATAACAGAGACCTGTCTCATCCATTCTCTGGGTGTCTCTGATAGCGGCAGTGGTTAGATATTCCTATACAATAAATCACACATCTTATGTTACTGTAAATCCTAGACGAGGGATACATAATGACAGCTATGAACAATGTACTCCGGGCGTTGCATTGTGAGCTTAAGACGTGAAACCACAGACATGGAGATTAGTAAGAGGGTTGTAATTTACTGTCAGAATCTCTAACATAATTCCAACATTAAAAGTTATTTTCTGGAAAATGGTATTATTCCAGGCAGTTACCCCAGTGCAGCTCGTTGCAGATTCTTTTCCCAAATTTTGGACACAGACTGTACATGTGTTTTGCGGAACTTGAATTACGTACGGGTGGCGGCCCCTCGTAGGGCCTTATATTTGTCTTTATATTGTAAGGTCTAATTTCTGTTCAGTGATACATTGGTGATACTTTGTTACCCTGCACCTAAACATATTTCTCTGCCTTTTTTTTAGGAAATGGAGCAGCTATACCCCCCCCCCTTTCTTCCTCAGCTAAGGTAAACATAAAGGGAACCTGTGCATCACTGAGGCATGAGTTGGCAACATTAAGTGACCTGCAAAGGTTATGTTATATTAGTCTGTTATATGTTGCAACATAAAACTATAATTAGCTGATTTATCAAAGGGGAGAATAGCCGGCGAAATAAGAAATTGACAGAAAAAATGGAGAGATGAAGTTATAGATTGCAGAATTCAATATAATATTTATAATCGTAAGGTTGGCAAAATACACTTTTATGACGTGACAAGTCGGTAAATGACTTCTCATTGTTGGATCCCTAATAATGCATGTTCCGTATGTTGTCCGTACAAAGTGAATAATGTGGAGCAGCGGAACATTGGCGCTGTTGGGCGCCTCTTGTCTGTTTTCTCCTTCCTGGTTGGCGGCTGTCATCATGTCAATTATCCACTAGACCTTGTATTGATTTTTTGCTCACTGATGTTATCCTTCACCAGAAAAGTATGTTACCAGGACGGGCGCTCACAGGGCTGTGGTCTATAATTGGCAATTATGTTGCGTCCTTCATTTAAGTGAAAAAATCTTCACCCAACGCAGCTGTTTTTAAAATCGACCTCGTCGACTTAAAGTGTGAATAGACGTCTGAGTGTTTTGACTTGTGGTCTTTGTAAATCACTTGATTGCTCCCAGTTGCTGGGTGCCCAGCGTGCCCCTAAAACTCATTGGCCTGGGTGGATTATGTTCGTAACTCAACGTCTCCTTCGCACATCACGCCGGCCCATCATTCTCGGGCAAGGTCGGTTTAAAATACAACATGCACTGTGCAATGGCAAAACCACTGTCATTCACACAGGAAATATGACGCCAGAGAGAACTTCAAAGGCATTCTGGAGAATTAATTGTAATAATTTCCTCGTTGCATGTGATACGTTAAAATGTTGGGAATCTGAGGTAGCGATTTCAATGACTGGACAGTGCAGCTGTTCTCAGAGGACGTTAAGGTGTCATTTTCTGCACCGCGTTGTGCTGTATTTCTGCAAAGAAAAACGTTAATATTTATTTACAGTGTTGAAACAGTTAATGCTTATTTAATGTGATTCAGATACCATGTGTGTCCCTCAACCTACAGCAGCCAATCGGATATCAGCTTTCATCTCTAGCGCAATTTAGACATGGCCGCCATCACTAATGTTGGGGCCGCACATTATATGAAAGGCCATCTACCTTCATATTTAAAGATACAAGTAGGCAAGGTTTGGCTCTCCACTACAAGTCCCAGCATATCCTTTCAGACTTCGGCTGAAGTCTGGCGGGCAGTTCCTGCCAGGGGCAAACGCAGGATTTGTAGAGGGAGGTTTCCACCCCGCGCCGCCAGTGAGCGTGACCAGCATGCATGGGGGCGTGGCTATAATTTTATACAGTGCTTGGTTGCTCTCCAACTCTTCCCATCCCTATAATATACATGGGCAATGCTGCGTGCACTACTGTTAGGTGCACTCTACCTTTTCAAGCAGAGCTGTGTGAAGCGGGGACAGGGTCCAGCCACCTCAATTATACAGTGCCCCAGGTTCGGAGGGGGGTTTCCAGGCACTAGGAACCCCCCTTGGTTTTCCTATGCCTGCTGTGACTATTAGTTCTACAGCACCTGTAGAGTCACAAAAGTCTGTTTAGACCTGATCTACACTCTCTACGGGGGACATTCTGTTTTACGAGGAGGAATGTAAAGTTATATCACCATTTTTTTACCACGTTAACGAGTAAAAAGTGGGCGCAGTTTAGTTGACTCCACAATAAATGTAACGGGTATAGAAAGCTTGAAATATAGACTTTTTTTTAACATATTATTTTAACTGAATCAGCTCTGAAAAAAGAGGAAATGACAGTTTGTGAAGAAAATAGAGAACGGCTGTTAAAACGTCTATTTTCTAAATACAGCACCGAAAAATGACTTTTTAAGGATAAAAATGGATCAAAAATGACATTTTTACATCCGACGGATCCTTTTATAGAATATAAAGTAAATTTCTATACACAGTTCAACAAACGCATTTCTAAAGATAATTCTCATATTACTCCACTTTTATAGAGTATCCACCTAATCGTCCCATGGGGTTGGGGATTGTTTTTAAAAAAACTTGAAAACAGGCAGAATAATTGGAATTCTGAAAATGAAATGAATTATAAAGTGGAGTTTAACAGATTAAATTAAAGTGGGATAATTTGTGAACATAGTGCAGTGATGATACCCGAAAATATAGCAAAAAACAAGTTACTAAGCACAAAACTAAATCATACTTGCCAACTCTCCCGGAATGTCCGGGAGACTCCTGCATTTTGCGAGAGTCTCCCGGAGTGTGGCAATCTCCCGAATTCTGCCCACTTCACTAGGAAGTGCCCCACTTCCTAGTGAAGTGGGCAGAATTAGATCCCAAACGCCGCGATTCCCGGTCAATTGCAGCGTTTAGCCCCTGTAGCTGTTGGTGTTTTTGGGTAATAACTACTGTTTATTCTTAAGTATAGTTTTATATATGTTGCCACTAACATTCTATTCATATTCACTATTCTGTTAATAGTCACCAAGATACATGTAACAGTTTCAGAAGCTTAACAGAACTGAGTCTAACTGAGATAAAGATGTGGGGCCTGATTCATTAAGGAAAGTTAAGCAAAAAATTCAGTAAGTTTCCTTATTTTGCACATAAGATAAATACTGGCTGTTTATTTCTTGTAGCACACAAATACTTGATAGCTTATTACACTGAAATTTAAAGTTGATCTAGCACATGCCCTACCGCAACTATATAAATCTGTCCCTACATATTAAATTTACCTCCCCCTCCAATGCAGCATGTTTTTGCCTTACCTGCTTACCTTTGCTTAACTTTTCTTAATAAATCAGGCCCGTGGTCATTGGGGGAACACATTTTCCTTATGCAGAGCTAACATCCTGCCAGTAATGCCATTGAAGGACACTACAGCCGGCTACTCTTCATCCGAGATGTCTGGTGACAGAGCACAATAACTAAATACAATGTCAGATATCGCAAGTTGTGTGAAGGTTTTGAAATGTTTACATATATATAATTCGTACATGTATATATTTTAGAGATGTGTCCAGACCCCTGTGTTTTGGTTTTGGCTCTAAAACTTATTTTTCTTTGGTTTTGGTCCTGGTTTTGCCCAAAAATCCTGAAATGGTTTTGATTTTGGATCCGGATTGAATTAAAAATTGTGAAAAATCATACTTGCCAACTCTCCCGAAATGTCCGGGAGACTCCCGCATTTTGCGAGAGTCTCCCGGACTCCCGGGCGAGTGTGGCAATCTCCCTGATCGGCAAAATTCAGTTTAAACGCCGCGATTCACCCGGGGCCAAAATGACGCAATTTTGGCGCCCCGCCCCCCGCACGCCCACCTGGTGCAGAGAGTCTCCCGGACACCAACTTAAAAAAGTTGGTAAGTATGAACTAAATACAGGATAAATCCACCTCTCTGGTGGAAAATATAAAAGTAACCTCAACCTCATTGTGGGGCTCTCTCTGAGGTCCCCATTCATGCTGTGGAGATCAATGAACAAAATCCATCCTACACACAGGCAAACCAAGGGGAAGGAGGGGTTCCAAGTACCTGGAAACCTCCCTCCAAACATTGGGCAATGTATAATTGAGGTGACTGGACCCTGCCCCCGCTTCACATGACTCTGGAGTGCACGCAGCATTGCCCATGTATATTATAGAGATAGGAAGAGTTGGAGAGTGGCCAAGCACTGTCTAATATTATTACCACGCACCCATGCATGCTGGCCACACCCACTGGCGGCGTGTTGTTGAAACCCCCCTCTACAAATCCTGCGTTTGTCCCTGCTACTCAAAGGATGACACAATTGCCCAATTTTGTCCCTGTCATCTGGCTTCGTCATCACTTTGCCACAACCTGCGACATGCATTGTACCAGTGATGATCATTATTGCACCGGTATCCCTGTGTTGTCATTCCCAAGAAAGGTGATGATGGAAGCAAATGTGCCCTTGTCTTCTTGGACGGTGGCGGAGGGGGATCTTAGAGGGACCTACAGTTAATGTGAAGGGTAGTCATACCTCCCGACCATCCCCATTTCATCAGGATAGTCCCGATATTAGGGCTCTGTCCCGCTGTCCCACTGGGGACATGTTTGTCTTGTGGGAATGTTAGGGGTGAGGGAGAATTCTAATGGGCAACCTAATGGTTCAGAGCGCCAAGCAGCCCTCTTAGGGCATGGATACGCCCCATCATGACGTGGACACCCCCCCATCCTGCCATGACCACGCCCCCCGCCCCGGGGACTTTCATGTTGGGAGGTATGGATTAGGTGGAATGTTCCTTTAAAACAGACGTGTCAAACTCGCGGCCTGTGGGTCCAATGCGACCCAAACGCATATTTTTTTCAGCCCCGCATTACTACGGGAAAAACAAGTGGAATGCGACCTGCAAATTTATTTTATTCAGTTAAATTACTTAAAAATTCACTGAATACGGTAGAAGAGTGTGAGCTCTGTCTACCTTCCGCGTCAGTGTCACATGATGTATGTTGACTTGTCGCACACAATCAGAACAGGGCGCTTTCGGAATTCAAGCGATCTGCTTGGTACTTGGTAATCTGTGACTGTTTGTGCTCAAAACATTCTCATTATTCGTCTTCTAAGTTGGTGTCCAAGTACATTTATATGACAGTTTGTCGACTGTTTATCACATGTATTACCCCTTTGTACTGACCATGGTTATTTATTTCTTTTTAGGTTTAGGTCAACCTGTGACTCTCCAAGAGTTGTAAAACTACAAGTCCCAGCATACCCTGCTAGCTATCGCAGGATATTGGCTGGCAAAGCATGTTGCGGGTTGCAGTTTCACAATACCTGGAAAGCCGCAGACCTACTGTAGGTTATTGTTGGAATATTGCCATTTTTACATACAGGGAATTGCTAAATAATACAGGAGGATGTTCTTCCCTTTTTTTTTTTTTTTTTTAACTTCACAGCATCTTAGGGGTCTATTTATCATAAGTGCCCCGATTGCGGAGGTAAGTTGTAGGATTTTATTGCCAAAAATAATCACTCATTATTGTTATTGTGCTAAAGGCTCGGAGTGATAAGAGCGAACTTACCTCTTTGCTGGACCAGTTTTTATGATTTTGTTCTGTTATCGCCATTCTTCATGTATTGGAAGAGGAGAAAATAAGCCTCATGGACAATTATGCCCCCAGTGTGTTACCCATTGCCCTCTGGTTGACAGTTATCACTACAGGGTGCATATAAATTATCATGTTTTCATTTAGTCTATTCAATTCTTTTCAACGTTTGTTCTCTTGATAGCAGCCATTTTGTTGTAGTCAAGTGCATAGAGTGTAATTCTATTTCTCTAACAAAATAACCATCACTTTAGACTAATAGAGCAAATTTGTAAAAAAAATACCGAAATTGATCCAATCCCCCTTCCCCCTTCATCTAATCAAATGACTTGGCCTCCTACAGCAATACCTCATCTACAGTCTGGCGTTATCACTAGGCAAAGTCTAAGAGGTCGCCTAGGGCACCAGCGTTCAGGGTCCGGCCACTGACATACTGTGACAACAGCTGTGCTCCTCCATGTTGGAAATGGGCAGGGAATACGGCGACGGGTTATGATGTCACAGCACAGCGCCACACTCCATACAAAGGAAGAAGAGGGGGAGGGGCAACGTTTATTGGGTGTAGGGCTGACAATGACAGAAAAAGAGGGTTGGCACTGCCTAGGGCATTAAGGGGGCACATGCCCGTCCTGTCTCTGCCCCTCTAATGTTGGCTCAGAAACAAACCCTTTCGTGCCTTGCTGTCTCATGTTGCAATTAGGTAAGGTCGAGTGCACATAGCATACGGGTAGGACGCAAAGAGATTTGTCCCAGTTTGTATAATGTCTTTATTTATGCCTTTTTCGTTTACTAGATAACAAACGAATAATGGATCAATATCATTGAAATGTTTCTAAAATGTTTTCTGCCTAATTTTTGCAAACAATGTTCATGAATTAAAACTAAATTTGGCAACACAATCAGTTCCGGAGTGTGCAGTGTTCTGGTATTGCAGCCTTTCCCCCCTTCAAGTTTCAATAAACTGGACTAAAGGAGCCAATTACAATAAAAATAGACCTTTGATTCCAATTATTTCAGCGCAGGTTATTGCTTTTGGAAAATAAATGGGAAAAATGAGCAATGACCCCACCGTGGAAATAGGCCAGGTCGATGGCGGGGTTGTTGGCCCCGTCCCGACTTTAGATATCACTCGTTGGAATTTGAGTGTGGTAGATTTGCTTTATTTTACAGCCTTTTTGTTTGCTAGATCGCAAGTGAATGATGTCTCAAAATAATGCCAATAAATCTGAAATTTTACACGTTTATGATGGACGTACCTCTATAAGTTGGTCGTAAAAGAGACTGGACTCAGAATTATCCGCCCAGTTTTGGTGACTTGGAGGAGAAATCCACACTTGGACCATGGTGACTTGTCCGTTCCTCTAGCAGTAGTAGCTCGTTCATGTTATGACACTTTGTGGAAAGATTTCAGAGGGAATAGCTGGAAGAATTGTTTTGAGGGTAACAAGTCAAAACAAAAGAAGTTTTGGATGAGAGTCTGTTGCTTATTTTCTGCAGCTGCGAGAACAGAACTAAGTCCAAGTCAGAACATTCCATACGTGCTCCATGCAGTGAATGTGTTTGTGTCTTTCCTGTTAACCATGAAACTTTCAAGTATAACTGACCAAGAATCCCCGATAGCCTAAAATAACCTTGTCTACCACCCTGCATCTGGCTCCCCTCTCTGCCAGCCTTCGTCATGCTCCAGTAGGCGAACGCCAGACCAAACCAGCTCCCATTGATATTTGGAAATGTTTATATAGCCATGTAAGCTATTAAACTAAGTTAGGGGTATTTATTTTTGTAACTACAGTAATTTATGTATCAAGTTTTTTGATTACATCTCATATTTAACTTTTAACAACCTTATTTTTTTTTATTTAGAAAGTACCATTGAGCTACAGCCAGCGCAGACAGTAATTTTGAGAGCTATACGAGTATTCCTGAAAATTATACATTTAAACTTGTTTGTGGCAAATATTTTTTTTAACTTCCTTTTTATTAAGAATTAATTATACCCCATTCATACTGCACCAAAATCCCGGGTTTTTGCCGGGGCGAGCTCAAACGACCCGGGTCTTGGTGCAGTATGAATGGTACAAGTCAAAAATCCCGGGTCTAAAAACCCGGGTCTTCAACCCGGGATTTATCAAGGGGTAATTCCCGGGTCGGACCCGGGTTGCCTGCACTATGAATGGTGCAACCCGGGATTTTTAACCCGGGTTGCACAGAAAACAAGCTGATTGGCTGTCTGCCTGTGTCTGGAGGATGATGTCATCGGTGGGAGCCCGTTGAAGATTCGAGAAGGAGTTTAGGGGAAATGGTGGATGGTGGAGTGCAGATCAAGCTGAAGCAGAATCGGAGTTTGTTGGAGAAAATTGCTTTATTTCACTGAAAAAGTGTGTATTAACAGCAATTATGACACACTGGATGGAGGAAGAGGTGCGTGAGCTGCTGAATGTCAGAGGGGAGGAAGAAATTCGAAGGCAAGTGACTGGGACTGTGAAGGATGCCACAGTGTACTACAACATCGCCAAAATACTCACTCAACGTGGCATTAAGAGGACACAGCAACAAGTCCTGAACAAATTGAAGTCCCTGAAGAAGCAGTACACTAAAGTCCATGACCACAACAGGTGCAAAGTGGTGCTGAAAGAATGGACTGGCCCTTTTATGACCAGTGCAATATGGTCTTTGGACATTCTCCTCTGACAAATCCAATTGCACTGTCAGCTTCTAGCAATGTGGATGCGGCTATACCAACACCACCAAAGAGCACACAGACAAGCGAGGCAGCAACGGTAATAATAGAAAATTCTATAGAAGACACCCCAGAACTGGAGTGCTCTGCCACAACAGATGACACCAACATTTCTTGGGACGAACTGAACGATTCACAGCCATTCCCTGCTGCGCAAGTCGTTACAGATACTTCGCAAGAAGCGCAGCCAGAACCAGTGCCGGTGTCAAAGTCTACGCCAGGTCCCAGTTTACGCTCCAACAGTAAGTATCTTTAATAATATCACATAATAACCAACTATATATACATACCAATATATCTACATAATTGGCAAAAAAAAAAAAATAACTGTATAAACATAACTGCCAAAAACAGAGAACTTTATCAACAGAAATGCAAACCAAATACCAATAAATATATCTACATAACTTTAAAAAAAAAAAAATATTTAACCATAACTGGCAAAAAAAGAGAAGTATATCAACAGGAATGCAAACCTAATACCAATATATCTACATAACTTAAAAAAGAGAACTATATCAACAAAAAGCCCAAAAGACAAATATAATACACTCCAAAGTATTAAAACATTAACACACATATGTTGCAGTGCAAAACTGCTGGGCAAGTGGGAGGAGGCCTCAAGCACATATCAGCTTACAACACTGCTGTTTTATTCTGCCACATTATATATTCTAATGTATGTTTTACTGTGTTTTTTTCTACGTACAGTTTACAACGTTCCTAAAAAACGTAAAAGGCCCAACAAAATGGAGCAAACAACTAAAACAATGACAACTGTCATGATGGATCAACTGCGGGAGATGGACAGCACCACGAGGGAACACGAGAATACACAACTGCAGCGTTTCATGGACAATGAGCGGGATCTCCAGGACTCTTTCCTCATGCAAATCATGAACATGCAGGAGCGCATGTTACGCGAAAATCGTGACTGTATGATGGGATTCATAGATAGACTCCTCTCACGGGTGCAGGCACCTCCTCCAAGTCCTTACTATTATGACGGACATTATCCTATGTACCAGCGGGGGCAACCCATGTTAGGCAACAATAGCCCTCAAAACCTGGTACAGAATACACAACATGCTCAACCTATGGGTAACCCCAACATAGAATACCCACCTGGTAACCAAACCGCTCCACAACCAGAAATGCCACAATATCGGCAATTGTAATAATCATGTTTTATGGACAAATGTTTAACAGTTAATTGTTATCATGTATGTTACGTGTGATCTGGAAACACGCTGTTAGCTTCACATATTACGTGAAAAGCAAATTTGCACTTACTGTTTGGGCACATTTGTGTCTTCTGTTTACTACTTGTGTATATATTATTTTTTTTTCTACATGCAAGTAAGCACTTTTGTATTGTGTCATTTTATATTTTTGTGAAGAGACATATGAGAAAATATGTACAAAACAAAATACAATATGTGAAATAAACATTTTTTTTTTACTTTTACATTTGTGTGGTACATTCAAACAAGTGAGGTCAAATTGGCAGTGAGGGTGGTCCTAATAAGTTCAGCAGAGGTATTGGTGCGTTCTCCTTCAAAAGTACTGGAGTCCACTGACAGCACTGGCATTTCAGATTCCTGCACATTCTACTCAGGTAGAAATTGCTCTTTTTGTATTTCGCAAATGTTATGTAAAATACAGCAAGCAGCAACCACGTGGGGCACAAGCTTGGTGTCAATGTCAATGCGCTTCAATAGACAGCGCCAACGTCCTTTCAAGCGCCCAAAAGCATTTTCCACCACCATCCGAGCAGAGCTGAGGGAATGTGTAAACCGGATCTGTTCCTGAGACAGGTGATGTTGCTGAGTGAACCCCTTCATCAGCCAGCGCTTCAAAGGTTAAGCAACATCCCCAATGATGTGTACCGGTATCTCCACACCATCAACAAACGTAGATTTCTGTAAATAAAAACATGCAGTTTCACGTCACCATGTTAAAAATATTGGTCACATAACGCAGTACACTTGGTACTATATGGTGAAAATGCATTTTGCAAGTGTTACATCTATATATAAAAAGGGGCAGTAAATACATACAATATTGATAGCAAACAATAGTATATAAGCTTCAATTACAAAAACATCATACAACATTACACCTATATTTACCTCTCTAGGGAACAGCCAGCCATCTTGTCTTTCCTCAGCAATTTGGTAAAGGTCTGAATTTGCTAGAACTCTGGCGTCATGGGAATGTCCAGGCCAGCCGAGGAAAACATCTGTGAAACTGACATAAAAAAATATAGCAATGTTTTACAATACGCATTACACATGGCACAGTCACATAAAAAAAACCATAAAAAATGCTTACCAATAGTTGTGGTCAACCACAGCCCAGGGCCGTCTCTTCCATTGGGCACGATGGGCAGGTGCCCGGAGGCCCTGCAGGCAAGGGGGGCCCGTCCGAATCCTAAAAAAAAAATCCTAAAAAAAAATACTTACCTTGCGGTCACATCACATATATGTAAAAAAAAAGTGATTATATATATAATCACGTTTTTTTTTTACATACATATATATTTTTTTACACACACACACACACACACACACACACACACTATTTATATATATATATATATATATATATATATATATATATATATTTTTTTTTTTAGAGGCCCGGTACACTGCATTGCCCGGGGGCCCATAAAGTAGTTAAGGTGGCCCTGCCACAGCCTGCAGAATGATGGAATGCCAGCCTTTTTGGTTGTAGTAATCCGCATGGTTGTCTGTGGGGGCAATGATGGGGATGTGTGTCCCGCCTATGGCTCCAGCACACTGTGGAAACCCACGCTTCAGGAATCCTGCAATTGTATCATCCAGGCACTGACCTTGCGATAAGGAGATGAAGCGATGATACAGGGCTTCCAGCAATGCCGTGGTGACTTCATGCACTAGAGTGCACACCGTGGATATCCCCACTCCAAACAAGCAGGAGATTGTCCGGTATTCTCCAGGGGTAGCATACCACCACAACACAATAGAAAGGCGCCTACATGGTGGAATAGGTTTCCCAAAGTTAGTGGCCTTCCTGGAAAGTGCTGGGGTAATAAGGTCCAGCACATAGCTAAATGTCCCACGTGACATTCTGAAGTGTTGCATCCACTGCTGTTCCTCAAACGTTTCCACAGTAGACCAGAAAGCTTCTCCGTGGCTACGCTCTCTGGCACGCATGGTTTGGTTACTGGCAGCACTGAGGCAATGCTGGCCCTGAGAAAAGCTCTCCTCCTGCACATATACAGACACAGAGTTTTCTTCTGTTGTGCCATAAACTTCGCCTTCCTCCTCCTGAACTGGGACTGTGCAAGAGTGCACAGTGTCAGCAGCTGCAGCAAACTCTCATTTGCTGCATAAAACAGCAAAAACACACTAGTAAACATGAACTCTGGGCTACACAAAAGTGAGTCGTCGGCCATGATGAAAAGTAATGTGGTAAACAATCACCACCCACTTTTGCATCATCTTTATGCGTCAAAAAAACAGTCACCTTTCAATGACATCACCATTTTTCAGCCAATGAAAACTGCTCTGGTGATGACTCCCAGAAATTGCCAGGGCACAGACTTGTGGAGTATGAATGGTGTCAACCCGGGAAATTCCCGGGTCCGAGGTGCAGTATGAATGGTGTTTCTGAGCTGGGACGCTCCGAGCCCCGGCAAAAACCCGGCTTGAAAAACCCGGGATATTGCCCGGGCGGCAGTATGAAAGCGGTATTATTCAAAATTATATTTTAAACCTCATTAGGACGTTTACAAAGCTAAGCTAACCTGTAGCCAAGCAGATTATTAGAATATTCACAGAGCTAGACCAACCTGTAGGCAATCAGAGCATTGGAATATTACCAGAGCTAGACCAACCTGTAGCCAATCAGAGCATTGGAATATTACCAGAGCTAGACCAACCTGTAGCCAATCAGAGCATTGGAATATTACCAGAGCTAAACCAACCTGTAGCCAATCAGAGCATTAGAATATTCACAGAGCTAGACCAACCTGTAGCCAATCAGAGCATTGGAATATTACCAGAGCTAGAGCAACCTGTAGCCAATCAGAGCATTAGGATATTACCAGCCCAATAAGTTATTGGAGCCACCTGCAAGCTGTAATCACTAATGATGTATGATGGAGACAATGTTTATACATCCAAACATTTGTGTTTAGCCTCACTCCAAGGAACTGCAACTGATATATATATATATATATATATATTCAACTGTTGGATTTCCATTTATATACACAGCTGAGACATTTTCTATGTTCACCAAACAGATTTATTAATACAACTAACACTTCTCTGCCTTTTGGCTAAGATCAAATGTAGATGCCCATGTATGCAGTGGGGCTTAAAGACGCCCTCTGTAGGCAATGGGCCATCACCTGGTCCTCTGGCCAAAAGGCCGGCTGCCTGGAGCCAGGGGTGCCCAAAAATGCACATGGCGATGAAGCCGCCCAGCTCCATCACCAGTACAGCACTTTGTACTTTTTAATTTTAGGTGGCACCATTTTTCTTTTGCCTAAGCCTTTCGGTGGGGGCTGGGATACCTTTTTATGTTCGCAGCCGAGGGGTTGAGACCTTAATTGGCCCCATTTATTTATTTATTATACACTTGTACAAAACGATACACAATTTTGCACATTTTTTCTTTGTTTGTATATTTTTGGGGTGTTGGTATAGACCCTTATGGGAGATCCTCTTCCCTAGACTTTGGAGGCTCCCTCCTAATGGGGGAAGCTCAAGAACCAGACCCCTGGGGGAATCTTCGGTGTACCTCGGAGAGCTAGAAGTCTACCCGAGCCCTTCGGTGTAGGTGGGCCTGAAGACCCTTGCCTTTTAAGAGGACCTTTGGCTCCGGAGGCCGGGGATGTTAAGAGGCCCTCCCTAGCTTTGGCGAACAGGAACCTGAAGACCCTTGTTCCTCTCTGGGGCCTATTGGCTCATGGGGGATGAGGAGGAACAGTGCCCTTCAGGGAAGGGTCCAATGTCCCAAGCCCCCAGGACAGTCTTTGCACTGCGCTGGGTGAGTGGAAACAATGCACCTCGGACTTCCATAAAAATGTAAAAAAAGATAATTGTTATCTGTGTACCTTTTTAGTAAGGGTTTTAGTTACACTTACAGATAACTCCAGAAAGCTCTGAACAAACTAGTTTTATAGAGATCTCTGTAATGTACCAATGCCTCCAAATTTCTTTCCAGTAAGTAACATATTGGTAGGATATGAAAATGCGTTTCCAGTTTCTTATATATGTCTTTGGAACTTATAAAGAGGTGTATGACATTCGGTTGACCGCGATATTAGATGGTAAGCTCACCTGTACAAGGCCTCTGTTTCATGTCATTGTATATCACAATCCCCTCACTCTATGTAATATGTTAACGCTTTAAAGATAAATGATAACAATAATCATTCTCGCTCAAAGTTCCCTGATCATAGCGCATTTTGCAATATTATGGTTAGTATTGCAAATAGCAAAAAAAAGAAAAGAAAAATAATTCTATCAAATCCCTTCGCTGAGGCCCAGTGTTTTTTCAATGTATCAATTAATTAATTTTAAAAATGGAATCCACCCTTACAGTACTCTCATCCAACCCTGGTTTCCGCTATGAAAAAAAAAGAAAAATGCTTTTGACCAATTTGAACTTTGGAGGCCAGAAAAATGAACAAGATTGTGATCTCTCCTGGCTACTTTACCACATATTAATACCCCCACCCAGGGGCAAACGCAGGATTTGTAGAGGGGGGTTTCCACACCACGCCACCAGTGGGCGTGACCAGCATGCATGGGGGCGTGGCTATAATTTTAGACAGTGCTTGGCTGCTCTCCAACTCTTCCAATCCCCATAATATACATTGGCAATGCTGCGTGCACTACTGTTAGGTGCACACAGCTCTCCCTTTTCAAGCAGAGCTGTGTGAAGCGGGAGCAGGGTCCAGCCCCCTCAATTATACAGTGCCCCAGGCTTGGAGGGGGGTTTCCAGGCACTATGACCCCCCCCCCCCTCGGTTGGCCTATGCCACCCCCAGAAAATTCCATCCTCATTAAAAAAGACTCACCCACCTACATGATTAATGCTGGGTGTTGCTGTCATGCGTCTTCAGTTGCCACACTACAGACACGCTTGTGATTGGCTGGCTGGTGTAGGGGAGTCCTCGGAATCCTGCGTTTAATTAGCACCAGCTTGGTGTTCATATCAATAGGTCCTTTTTAAAATTGGGATATTTTAGTTTTAGTTTTTCACTTGGATTGCGTTGGAATAATTTATTTTATAAAATAATTATGTCTTTTTTTTTTTTTTAATGATTTATGTATTTATTTTACTTTGAACAGTGCCAGACTTGTGTAGCCATAATTGGCACTGAGGTCAAGGAGGGGGCAGGGGACTAGTTATTGCAGTTGGGATTTTCTCCCATAGGACCTAGAGCAGCTGTATTACACGGCCACTGGGACGAGGTTGCCTGATTTTTTCAGTTGATGTTAAATATTCTGCAAAGTTTAGGTGACTCGTGATACGTGAATTGGTTTGCAAATCCTGGAAATTCTGTATAGTTTGCAAATTGGTCAGATTGATTTAGCCATCTCTACACTTGTGCTGCTCTCACAATATCAAGGGAAACCATATAAATGTTAATATTTAGTCTACACAGATTGGTAGAAGCCCTTCTGTGGGACTATTCATGAGAATGGAGCCTATCAATTCACAAGTGACATCAAACTAAAATAGTGTTATTATTATTATTAATTTTGATTTATAGGGCGCCACAAAGTATCCGTAGCGCCGTACAAGGACAAACAATGGCACAGTACAAGGTGAAACAGCACAGTACAAGTAACAGTAAGCACTATAACTCTGGGGGCTCAGTCACAGCAAGAAAGAGAGGGAGGGGAAAAGTGAGTACAGGCAGGTAACTATGGCCCAAGAGGGTGGGCACTGATGACAGGTAAAGAGTCACTGAGGGGAGCGGAGAGAAGCGAGAGGAGACAGAGGGCAGAGGGTTAGAGAGGAGGTGAACTGAGTAGCTGGAGAGCGCAGTAAAAGTGATGGAAACAGGAGGTAGGAGAGCCCTGCTCAAAGGAGCGAACAATCTAAAGGGAGGGGAAGACAGACAGGCACATGGATGAGACGGGAGAGACGGAGACGGAGTCGAGGAAGGGGGAGAAGGGAAGAAGGGATGAGAAAGAGAGGAAGCCAACCAGTGGGAGACTAGTGTTAGAATATTCAGCGCATCCAAATAAGCCCCTCACCGTTTGACTATTTTTATGTCAGTTATATATTTTTTGCAGTATCTTGAAAAACATGACATTTTAACAACGCAAAAAGGCTGCAGGTCAAACATGTTACTGCAGATGTAAAACCGGTGTCTCAATCTGCAACTGGTTTTACATGAAATTGGCTGGAGATCTCTGTGTGATTGAGCCACGGCTGTCCTGTGGGATTTTAATTCCATGCTTGTCTATGGAATCACACCAAGAAGACTTCCTTTTGCAAAAGTCACTTTTAGCATGCTTCCAAATAAATATAAAAAATTGGGCTGAGCCATCGCTGATCCATTTTATGCTTTTGGAAAAATGGAGCAGCGAGGAGTGAAAGTGATGCTTCTGCCGTTAGCCTGTACTATTCATGGATGTCAGAGCCAACAATAATAACAGTGCTAATAGAATTTTACTTCTAACATAATATCAATCAATATTTAAAAAAATCATCGTCAGATTTTGGCGAACCAAAACAAAAGGGAGCTAAAACAAATCAGCAGACAGACCTTTATAACAAATGAAACAATTATATAACATATGCACAGTTTGTCCAACCAGACAGCGCCTGCTTTGCAAAGGAGCAACTTCCTGTCTTCTAAGTAACTATTTCTTTACTGCACTCCTGCTTCCTCTCTCTTTTGATCTCTCCTCCCTTCCAGTACTAAAAGCAAGAACACTATCTGCTATGCACCCACCTCTTGCAGATGCTGCACTATACTTTCCCCCTTGTGGCTGCACACGTCCTGCTGCTGTGCTAACAAAATGCCATGCAAAGGTGAGTGAAGTTGCGGAAACAAATTCATACATCACTAATTTCAGATGGAATAAAGAGGTGCAAAGATCCGGCGATGAAATCTCTGAGTTCCAAACTTGCTTCATCATTTCTGAGAATGCCATTCATCATCATCATCAAAATGTATTTATATTGTGCCAGCAGATTCTGTAGTGCTTTACAATTGGGAACAGACACAGTAATAAAATAATTTAGAGGGTCCTGCTAGCAAGCTTCTAATCAATGGGACAATGGGAGTTTGATACATGAGGGTAAGTGCTTCATATTGCATATTGGTCCAGCCAGATTACAAAGGTAAAAAGTATTTAGTGGGCTATATTATCCAGTCACACTACAATGTTGGTCAGGGGGTTGTTGTCTTGTGTTGGCTGTTTAGAGGGTGGTAATAGGATAACCTAGGGAGATAAAGAGGGTGGTTAAGGAATATTATAAGCTTGCCTGAAGAGATCAGTTTTCAGAGAACCCTTGAAGGTTTGAAGAAGAAAGTGTTATTGGGCAAAGGAAGGAATTCCACAAAGCGGGTGCAGCCCTAAAAAAGTCCTATAACTGGGAATGGGAGGATGTGATGAGAATGGAAGAGAGATGCAGATCTTCTGCAGAACGGAGGAGTCGAGTTGGGAGATATTTTGAAACAAGTGAGGAGATGTATGTTGGTGCAGCTATGTTGATGTCCTTGTATGTTAGTAGAAGATTTTTTTATTGAATTCAGTGAAAACAGACAACCAGAGTAGAAACTGACAGAGTGACTCAGAAGAGGAAAAATTTGCAAGAAAAATCAATCTAGTTGCTAGGTGCAAAATAGATTGTAGGGGTGAGAGTACGGGGAAACCCAGTAAGGAGGGAATTCAGAACTGTATTTGTATATTGAGATTTTGCAGAATTAATAGTCTATGAATGTAGCTGGGGCGATGACAGTCAGTCTATTTTGTTGTGTGGTGTGGATGGGGTAGAGCCTAAAGCCAAAATTTTGTGGTGAAATGCTGAATATTATGCATCCTTACTGCCTTGTGACTAATACAAGGGGCATACAATGAGATCAGCCAAGAGGGGCTAACAATGGGATGTTTAGTTTTATTTTACTGTTTGTTCAAGGGGGGCTGCTGATGGGGCCAATGCATGAGGGGGGGGGGGGGCAATGCAAGGGTGATGGTTTTTGCAATGTGGCTGGTAGTGAAATCTTTCCAACGTAGTTGCCAATGAAGATTATAAACCACATATATTGCACTTATTGCACAATGTCTCTCATTCTCTACAGTGATAACATTACAAACACCGCTAAATCTGGTGTCCAGCACTGTTTACACTGTCTCCCTTGTACTACACTGTGACACCCACTCTATACATCAGGTATGTCTATCTGTAATCTCACTGAGGTTAGAAAATCTCTTGATATGACTGAATTTAGCATTTACATAACTGAAATTTAATCCCACTCTGAAATCAAACCATTGGAAACCATTATCAAACCTAGCCCAGGCCTGGCCAACCTACAGCTCTCCAGGTGCTGTAAAACTACAAATCCCAGCATAACCTGCCAGCTTGTGGCAGACTATCGACTGGCAAAGCATGCTGGGGCTTTGTAGTTTCACAGCACCTAGAGAGCTGCAGGTTGGCCAGTCCTGAACTATCCCATCTTAAAAACAGTAAGAGATTGACCTAAATGGCTGTGGGACACATAGAATTGAAATTCCTGCCTACAGCAATACTCCTAAATACTACTAAACTCCAGATAATTCTCAATATTCCCTACTTTTTCCACTAAGAGTGCTACACACCCCACTTAACCCCCAAATATTAACCAGTGTCATCCATTCTCTGCAGTAATATCAGTTATACAGTTATATCAATATTTGTCCCATTCTTCATGGTTTGTCTCTATACACATTCTAAAGAGTAGATTTATCAAACTTCTAAAAAAGAAAAGTGGAGGTGTTGCCCATAGCAACCAATCAGATTATAGCTATCATTTCCTAGTATGTACTAGATAAATGAGAGCTACAATCTGATTGGTTGCTATAGGCAACACCTCCTCTTTTCCTCTCAATTATTCTCACCATGAGTGATTATTATCGGCATAGCAGGTGGAATCATTCTGATGTCACTAGTGACTCCAATTTGTCTCTCAGTACTCAGCACAAAATGCCATCGCTGCTTCTTGTACAATGATGTCAACTCTCCTTATCCAGTTCCTTTGCTTCCACCCCACCACGTACAGTAAATAATATGACTCTTAAAAGCCCATCGTGAGTTAGATATCTCCAGGAAATCTTCACACAAACAGCTGTTTTCATCATTTGGGACTCATCAATGTTAAATCTATTTTCTTACGTTACATCATGAATCTGGATGAGGTCATGTATAAAATACGAACATCAGTTATAAATCTAACTCAGCGTATCATTTTATTCATCTGACTCTATTTAAAGGAAAAGTAACAAGGAATCTGGGGAAATAAATGGCTAAATCTTGTGAAGTATTGCAAATTAGAAAAACAGGCGATTTCGAAAAAACAAATTGTTGACCCTAAGTAGTAATGATGACCGTGAATGCACTGCGGTGTAGTGTCTTGTATTGTTATTTCATATCATTATGTATTATGTGTCCCCAAAGTCTTCATTTGTCCAGATAGAGCTATAGGGTAAATGGTGCAGACTCAGAGACACAAGTCATCTGGATTCTTTCATGATTTATATATTTGCATTCACAGTGACATTTATATTCTATTTAGGGTGCTGTAAAACTATATAGATACATATTTTCATATTCTGCTGTACAAATGAAACAGTAATCAATGATAAATGCTACATTGTATCATAATGTAGACATGCAATGGTAACAACCTAACAGTTCACCGGGGAATGCTACATTGTATCATAATATAAACATTCAATGATAGCAACCTAACAGTTCACCAGGGATTGCTACATTGTATCATTATATAGACATTTGGTAACAAGCTAACAGTTGACTAGGGGATACCTGTAGCCAGAATTATTAGGGCCAGTGCAATATTGGTTGAGTTCCTATGAATGAATCAGCAGAATTATCATTTATATTTGTGTCTGTGTATATATAGATCGCTCTGCTTGGAAGCTCCACGCACTGGGAAACAGCTGTAATAGTACCCGGCTAGGAACAGCACAGAACAGGGGACTTGATTAAATCTTTATGCCCCTTTCCCAGGCTGATTTTGATTTCTCATCCGCTTCATCATCATACATTAAAACCTACCTTCCCAACCTGTCAACTGTATAGAATAAATACATTTAATCAACATGTTTCTACCATTATTTTAAAATGGCAATTGTGTTTATGCTTTAATAAAAATGTGGTAAGATGGCAAAATCTCAATTCTACCACCAGATTGCAAGGCCCCTGCGACCTTTCCATCAATCCAGGTCAGATGCCAAGTCCCAACGTTTAGTCGCCCTGGTAACTTAGTGACTGAGCGAAAGGTTGTATTGTGGTTTGTATCAAAGGAGAAGCTGAGACTGGTAATTTCTCTTCTTGTACAGTACAGCAGGTCTACCCATAACTAAGGACGTGGACGTTCTTCTAGTACCGGCGGCGTTGTGCAGCTGTTATGCAATGGGAGTACGTTAAGGTGTTCAGGATGAGCCCACCTAAAGCAGGAAGATCTCGAGACTTGTTACCTGCCAAAATTTAGCAGCATCGAAAGGAGGTCATATCAAGAGGATTTTTGTCAGAGTTCTGCAGATAATAAGACCTACTCAACAGTGGTACGAACACTGAGTGGTGAGGATGGGGTCCAATCTCAGTTGCTCCCACTCTGTAAATTCTTGCGGAGTGGGAATAATCATGCATGGTAGGTAAGCAGCATCCTTGAGAATGCGGTGTCCCCACCTTTGTATCTCATTACAGTAATCTCACTCCTGGAATGGAAATCTAATTTCTTCACTGCTCTGCAAAACAAGATGTGCCGGTGGTCTACTCCAATATCGGAATGCTATGAATGTCTTCACTATGCCCTACCCTCTTCCACAAATGCTGCCGCCTTGCTCTACAAACTTTGAAATTCAGCGAGTAATTACCGTATTAACGGTAATATTTTTAGAGCGCTCGATTTTCGGCGATCACGCCATCAATTGAATACCCCCCTAAGAGGCACCTAAAACATATGGGGCCTCGGTCATCAGGAAGCGCAAAACTAATATAATCTGTGTTTTATTAAAAACACACATACATCGGGCATACGCATGTTAGTATTTAACTAGGAGCAGATCTGAAGATACGTCTGGTGGTGAATACGGGTCTAGGTCTGATCTGCTCTAACAGACAATACACTGCAGGATACGTCCAGTACATATGTGGAAAAAAGTCACAAAAAAACCACAGAAAAAAACCAAAACTATTTAATTAATGGCACCTGTTAATAATACAGTCACTAATGATAAAACATTAAAACATATAAAAGTGTGTGTGTGGGGTGGGGTCCATTTTTTTTTTTTTTTACAGTTGCTCCTGATTACAAACACATGTTCTAGCTGCATACACAGCCGTTATCACTAGTAATCGGCACTTACACCCGACCTGTAGCTGGTGCAAGAAATATGACAGAAAATCACGTACCCGAGAGATGCACAAAGCTTGAATTGGACACTGCTGTGTACGCTGAGCTTCACACGTACAGTAGTACATTGACTACGGGCATACGCCCAGTCCCCTCACCGTTCCGCCTATGAAATCGTAGGCTGTGGTATGGATCCTTTGCGCTCATAGATGATTTGGACGTTGCTGCGCTCTCTGACATATACTCTGGTTCTGGTCATGCGCAGAACAATGTTACGCAAAATACGGCACATTTCAGCCTTTACGTTCTTTAATGATTCAGGCCCATAACGTCACTCATTCAGTGTCTTGATGTCACTGCGACACCCAACCACTAACATGTAAGGACAGCTGCTGGCAGCTTCTTAACTGTGAAGATGGGTTCCTCCATGTTTTTAATGGGCTGGGAGCGGCGTTGGACTATGATGTCACAGCCCAGCGCCATACTCCCAAGAATAGAAGATGCCAGTATGACCCTGCTCCACACTAGGTAGGAAGCACCGGGGTATGAAGGGGGATGATTGAGGGGGTCAGGTGTACTTGGCTTGAAGTTTTCTCTCTCTCCACTCCCAGCCCTGACCGCCGAGCAAAGCGGGAGTTTAATGATATCCGCAACGATGTGATGTTTTCTCTGTTCTGATTGGTTGACAAACTTGATCCAATTTTTAGGGACTTATTAAAGTCCATGAACTAATTAGTTCATGGACTCCAAAATAGCCAAACCTAACCAGCACAGTCTAATCTTAGTGCATATTGCAAACTGTTAAATAAACTCGAAAGCTTGGGACTGGATTCTAAGAGGGAAATTCAATTGACTGCGTTACTCATCAGAATAAAGCGTCCCGCTCACTATTACCGTTAGTGCGGTAATTTTAACTAGGATTTCTGCTCGTGGCTCTCAGAGCTACGAGCAAAAAACAGCGTTGAAATTATCGCACTAACGGTAATAGTGCGCGGGACACGTTATTCTCATGAATAACGCAGTCAATTGAATTTCCCTCTAAGATGGTTGGATGGATAAGATCTTGGTTGCAGGATAGAAAACAGAGAGTTCTCCTGCAAATGGAGTACATTCAAAGGAGGGAAAGGTACCAGTAGAGTACCCCAAGGATGCGTACTTGGACCAGTGCATTTTAATATCTTTATTGGTGACATTGCAAATGGTATTGAAGGGAAAGCATGACTTTTTAAGACAAAGATATGCAGCAGGGTAGACACACCAGGAGGGGTAAAACAAATGATCAATGATCTAGGTAGACAAGAGGAATGGTCAAGAGAGTGACAACTACAGTTTAATGCCAAAAATGCAAAATCATGCACTTGCGTCTCATAAACCCAAAGGCTAAATATAGTATTATCGGCACTATAATGAGAACTACTGTGGAGGAAAGGGATCTAGGAGTCACTATTTCAGGTGAGACTTAAAGGGAGGTGAGCAATGTAAAAAAGCAATGAAAAAGGTGTCAGATGCTTTGTTGTATAGGGAGAGGAATCCATAGCAGAAAGAAGTAATAATACCACTGTATAGGTCATTGGTACGGCCTCATCTAGAGCACTGTGTTCAGTCTGGAGGCCATATCTCCAGAAGGATATAAATACATTAGAGACTGTACAAAGATGGACAACTAAAATGGTCCATGGTCTACACCACAAAACTTACCCGGAAAGATTAAAAGAACTTAATATGTACAGTTTCGAGCAGAGAAGGGAACGGGAGACATGATTGAAACTTTCAAATATATCAAGAGTTATAACAAGATACAGGAGGGAAACATTCTACAAAGGAAGAGAAGTATTAGAACACGAGGACATGTACTGACACTGGAGGGAAGAGAAGTATTAGAACACGAGGACATGTACTGACACTGGGGGGAAGAGAAGTATTAGAACACGAGGACATGTACTGACACTGGAGGGAAGAGAAGTATTAGAACACGAGGACATGTACTGACACTGGGGGGAAGAGAAGTATTAGAACACGAGGACATGTACTGACACTGGGGGGAAGAGAAGTATTAGAACACGAGGACATGTACTGACACTGGGGGGAAGAGAAGTATTAGAACATGAGGACATGCACTGACACTGGGGGGAAGAGAGGTATTAGAACACGAGGACATGTACTGACACTGGGGGGAAGAGAAGTATTAGAACACGAGGACATGTACTGACACTGGGGGGAAGAGAAGTATTAGAACACGAGGACATGTACTGACACTGGGAGGGAAGAGAAGTATTAGAACACGAGGACATGTACTGACACTGGGGGGAAGAGAAGTATTAGAACACGAGGACATGCACTGACACTGGGGGGAAGAGAAGTATTAGAACACGAGGACATGTACTGACACTGGGGGAAGAGAAGTATTAGAACACGAGGACATGTACTGACACTGGGGGGAAGAGAAGTATTAGAACACGAGGACATGCACTGACACTGGGGGGAAGAGAAGTATTAGAACATGAGGACATGCACTGACACTGGGGGGAAGAGAAGGATTAGAACACAAGGACATGCACTGACACTGCGGGGAAGAGAAGTATTAGAACATGAGGACATGCACTGACACTGGGGGGAAGAGAAGGATTAGAACACAAGGACATGCACTGACACTGCTGGGAAGAGAAGTATTAGAACACGAGGACATGTACTGACACTGGGGGAAGAGAAGTATTAGAACACGAGGACATGTACTGACACTGGGGGGAAGAGAAGTATTAGGACACGAGGACATGTACTGACACTGGGGGGGAAGAGAAGTATTAGAACACGAGGACATGTACTGACACTGGGGGGAAGAGAAGTATTAGAACACGAGGACATGTACTGACACTGGGGGGAAGAGAAGTATTAGAACACGAGGACATGTACTGACACTGGGGGAAGAGAAGTATTAGAACACGAGGACATGCACTGACACTGGGGGGAAGAGAAGTATTAGGACACGAGGACATGTACTGACACTGAGGGGGAAGAGAAGTATTAGAACACGAGGACATGTACTGACACTGGGGGGAAGAGAAGTATTAGAACACGAGGACATGTACTGACACTGGGGGGAAGAGAAGTATTAGAACACGAGGACATGTACTGACACTGGGGGGAAGAGAAGTATTAGAACACGAGGACATGTACTGACACTGGGGGGAAGAGAAGTATTAGAACACAAGGACATGCACTGACACTGGGGGGAAGAGAAGTATTAGAACACGAGGACATGTACTGACACTGGGGGGAAGTAGGTTCAGAGGAAATGTGAGGAAAAACTACTTCACAAAAAGGATAGTGGATACGTGGAATAGCCTCCCATCAGAGGGGGTAGAGGATAATACAGTAGCGCAATTTAAACATGCTTGGGATAGACATAATGATATCCTTATGAAGAACTAAGGATTAAATAGAGTTTGAGGTTACCATAGGTTAAAAAATGAGCAGACTAGATGGGCCAAGGGGTTCTTATCTGCCGTCAAATTCTATGTTTCTATGATTCGCATCTCAACCCACATTTCTTCTAAGTAGAGTAATGAGAACGTTCTGCTAATGCTTACTCTGCTATAAATAAGTTAAACTTGGGATTTGCTGATGTAATATCAATACCTGGGAGCTGTTCATTTTCCGGGATCAGTTTTCCCACACGTGTCCATTCATACAAATCCTGAGATCTGCCACTTACGTTGAATTATTACCTGTCACGTTAATGGGGCAGCCTTGTTATGGTTTGCACAGGGCAGGGTTTTGAATAACAAATATGTAAGATTCACAAACAGATATGTATAGTGAGTTTCTGAAACGTTATATTCAGGGTCACACATGCAGCACGGTCCTGACTTCCTCGCTACGTTACGGAACATTGCTCAATCAATGTATTTTAGGCTACATCCTGTTACCTGTACCTCTGGGTAATTGTTTGTTCTTATACATTTACATCGTTGTCAGTTGTCCCTAATATCTAGGAACAATCCTACGTTTGAAAAAGTTGTCCCTTGAAAAGTCATTATTTTGTAATACTCTACCATTCCTCTAATCACATATATATATATATATATATATATATATATATATATGCATTTCTGGGCAGCACGGTGGCTCAATGGTTAGCACTTCTGCCTTACATCACTGGGGTCATGAGTTCAATTCCCGACCATGGCCTTATCTGTGAGGGGTTTGTATGTACTCCCCGTGTTTGCGTGGGTTTCCTCCGAGTGCTCCGGTTTCCTCCCACACTCCAAAAACATACTGGTAGGTTAATTGGCTGCTAACAAATTGGCCCTTGTATGTGTGTATATTAGGGAATGTAGACTGTAAGCTCCAATGGGGCAGGGACTGATGTGAGTGAGTTCTCTGTACAGCGCTGCGGAATTAGTGGCGCTATATAAATAAATGATGATGATGATGATTTCTGACTTCTCTTATTCTGATATAAGAATACCTCTACCTGCTGTTTGTGGGAGCAAGCGAATGAGAACGTTGGGGAAATTGTTTTATCCTCTCTGATGGGAGTAACCGGGTGGATAAGAGACTTGCTGGGTCCTAGTGCTGAACCCAAACATGAGATAAGATAGAAATGATTCGAGGGGCTTTGACTGCTCATTCGGGAAGTGGTCACAGATCAATTTTACCACCGCAAAATGAGCTGAATTTAATCCGTCTTTGAAGACGTTGGAGAAGGTTTACCAACCTATACTTCCACTGGAGTACCGTTTGATCCATGCAGATACACATTATTTAGGAAAGTGCAAAGAAGACCATTAAAATGTACAAATGACACATGAATTAAAGAAATCCCATATTTCTTCTTACAGTCTTAAATGAGGCAGGAAAGAGCAGCATGTTAGCAAAAAGTGAAAGTTGCAATTATTATTCAGGGAGTGGACCCAGGACAACGATTGGGCTCCACTGCCAATAAAAGTGCCGGCAGTCAGTTCAAGTCAAGTCAGAGGGCTAGATTTACTAAACTGCGGGTTTGAAAAGGCGGAGATGTTGCCTATAGCAACCAATCAGATTCTAGCTGTCATTTATTTAGTACATTCTACAAGATGACAGCTAGAATCTGATTGGTTGCTATAGGCAACATCTCCACCTTTTCAAACCCGCAGTTTAGTAAATCTAGCACAGAGACTTCCTCCGCGGCCTGCTGGCGGATCACATTGGGTGTCAGCTGGAGGGTGACTGATGCATACCTACCAAAATGCCTGTCCCCACCAGCGGGGCGGGAGTCACTGCACAATACAGGAATGGCCACATCACATTAGGGGCGTGGCCACATTACGTTGGGGGCGTAGCCGCCCCAGAGCTGACCATCACGTACCTCGTTTCCTCCAACATTTGCACCTGTAGGACAATCATGTCCCCAGATGGGACAGCGAGCCAGAGCCCTAAAATCAGGACTGTCCCTCTGAAATCAGGACAGTTGGGAGGAATGATCTGCGGCAATGCTCAGTCAGTCACTCGCTCTGTTCCCTACATTTAAACTGAGCTTACATTCCCTACAAGTGCTACATACACACAGTAGGAGGGCTCCGACTATTTGTATCCTTTAATAGGGGATTGTGGGAGGGGCAGCAGATCCAGAGTGAGAACTGCACTGTCACGGCACTCCCAATTCATCGCATGCCGCGCTGTCAACCCAGATGGGGAAGCGGGCGGCAGTGGGGACATTTTCTTGAGCCCCCTTGATGTGTTGACACCGGTCGTCCACCCATAATCCGGCTCTATGTGGTCCACAGTGAAAATAAGTAGAACTAAGAAGTAATTACTTTGCTAGTATACCCAGTTATATCATACTTGGCAACGTTTCCTCGTTGGCTTCAGGGAGATCCCAGGGGAGGTGAGGGTACGGGGCGCCCCCAAAATGATTGGCTAAGATGACACGATATTTCAGGCGAGAACCGGGAGGTTGCCCTGCTCTCCCGGGATCCTGGGAGGTCTCCCAGAAATGTGGGAGTCTCCCGGACATTCCGGGAGAGTAGGCAACTAACCATTAAAGAAAAGCAGCTAATGAATCTCTAGAGGCTGAGGTGTATTTTACATTTCTGTCTCCATTACTGAAGTCATGTTGTCTTACCTGTCAGTCTTTGATTGAATCTTGGTCTCCATGAAAATGGCCATCTCCATAGACATCAATACATGGACATAGGACACAATTTCTGAACTGTGTCATCATGCCACAGATGGCGAAGCCAATCACGTCTTGTACTGGCTCAGCATCAGGGAGAATGCCAGACTCTTCAGGGAGTGAGGGAGATCACCCCTATTTCAGGGAGTCTCCATGACATTCATGGAGAGTTGGCAAGTATGAGTTATATCACAGATCACAGTCGTACAGAAGATCGTGCAAAAAGTTGTATCTGAAAAAAGTTTACTGTCTGAATAAATTAACGTCAAGTCAAATGTTGCTATGTATATTCTGTATTAATCGCCTTTCTAAACAGATGCTTCAGTTTGCAATATGATACAACTTCTGGTGATGCCGTTAACACCGTGCAACAGACGCTACAATCCCCGTCTCCTGTACGGCACTGGCAGATCCCGCTACATGGAAACGTTGTAGGACACGGGGAAAATAAGACTAACCAGTCTATCTGCTGCATCAATAAAAGCCCACAGCAGTAACGGCTTATTTTACAGCCTGATGTTGATCTTTTAAACGCAATGTTTCAAATTAAGGCTAATGACGCCAGATGTCCGTTTTTTTATGAGCCAGTCTCCTCACCCCAATGAAAAAAAAAAAAGTTTTAGGAAGTGGCATTATTTGTTCTCAATGTTTTTTTTTTCCTCCAAAGCTTTCGGTAATTATTATTGCAAGCCTCCTAGCCTCCTGCCCTCTCCCCCCTCTCCGGGGAGCTGAAGACCGCCACTCTCTGCCTGTTAAAGACTATGTATAAACCAGTTTGGGAAGTGTCTGTGTTATGCGCCTGCAACTGGGGATCTCTAGGGGGTTTGAAATATAAATTAGTTTTAATGATTTTTTTTTCCTAGAGTAGCAATCAAAGTTTAATGGCCAAAAAAGGATATTTTCAGAGTTAACAGCTGATGGGAGGAGATGAAGGGACCTCGGGTCAGAGGGAGGTCTCCTCTCCAACCGGTCTAGTAAAGAGACCTAGATTAACGCAGCTGCTTGAGACAATGTATAAAGATTAATTCAATTATTACTTTCACTGCTATATAACGCATTTATTGAACTAAATGGGGATTATTGACTAACACACAGGAAATATCACACACATTCTGTAAACCATAACAGGTAGACCGTTGCGTTTATAAGTGTAAACTAAGCTCATCAAAGCTAATTTCAATGTTATGATCTAAGCACTTCTTTCATATAGCAACGATTGGCAGAAATTATATATTTGATTAGAAAATACATAAACTATTTATGAAGCCACTTAACCATGTGGAAACAACTTTTCTGCTTGGTTTTGGCATTTTTAAGTAAAATGTTAATTTAAGAGGAGTCTAAGGCAGGAGATATATTGAAGATATCTGCTCTATTAGGCAAAGTTCTGCATTAACCGCAGTCCTCATAATATTCAATAGGGACTGTGGTGTTGGCAATTTTAGCGAGCTCTAAAAAGCTTAGTTTTTCGGAGCTTGACCCAAATGGAGTTAGCCATTCGATCCTATGCGGAGAGCACTGCAGGAAAGTGACCTTCAGATCCCTGTCCTGCAATGTAAAGACCCCGGCTCAGAACCCAGAGTTGTCATTAGAACAGTCCTTGCCAGGACATCCTCCTATTGGATGCGCTGTCCCAACATGATTTTAATAGTAATTTGCCCACAAAAAGTTATACTTAACGGGGCAAAAATCCGATAATTCTTAAATAGGCTCCTAAGTCCGTTATGTGTAAATAAGTAAATGCCGACAGAGACAACGACCGGAAATCCTGTTCGGTCAAGTTTATCAGACTATTAATAAACATCCACTGCACCCCCAAATCTGTATTTTGCACTAAGTAAAATTAAACGCTGCTGCAGTAAAGACACGGCAATAACACAAATAATAAGTATATTGCAGAACAACTAATATAAATCATACTTGCCTACTATACCGGAATGTCCGGTAGACTCCCGAATTTTGGGTGTTTCTCGCAGACCCCCAGGAGAGCAAGCCCTTCTCCTAGTGAAGTGGGCTGGACGGGGGCCTCCATTAGCAATTCCAGTGAAGTACGTCCTTTTGTTCCCAACCCAATGTCCCAACGACACAATGGCGATATTTAGCCACACGGGACAGGCCACACTTTGCATCTCCGGGGGTGTTGGGGATTTAAAATCGGCAAGTATGATAAAAATGATGCAGAAATTGTGCCACATGGATGTATACATTTAATTATACACTCGTGTGAGTTATATACTATAACGATATATAACAATATTCTCAGTCTAACATTATAATTTCTCTAGGTAAATTGCTTACATGTGACAAGTAGCATGCAGTGTTGCTCTACGTAAAATGCTTGCATTTGACAATCAGCACGCAGCATTTCTCTAGATAAAGTGCTTGCATTTGACAATCAGTATTTCTTTGGGTAACCTGCTTGCATGTGACAAGTAGCATGCAGCGTTTCTCTAAGTAAAATGCTTTCATGTGACAATCAGCATGCAGCATTTCTCTATGTAAACTGTTTACATGTGACAAGTAGTATGCAGCAGTTCTCTAGTGCTTCCATGTGACAATCAGCATGCAGCATTTCTCTAGATAAAGTGCTTGCATGTGACAACTAGCATGAAGCATTTCTCTGGGTAACTGCTTACATGTGACAAATAGCATGCAGCGTTTCTCTAGCTAAAGTGCTTGCATGCGACAATCAGCAGACAGCATTTCTCTGGGTAAAATGTTTGCATGTGACAAGCAGCATGGAGCAGTTCTCTGGGTAAAGTGTTTGCATGTGACAAGCAGCATGGAGCATTTCTCTGGGTAAAGTGTTTGCATGTGAAAATCAGCATGCAGCATTTCTCTAGATAAAGTGCTTGTATGTGCCCGAAGGTACAGTAATTAACATTGACAATACTGTGTCACAGCCTGTGCTGCAGAGCACTGTGAAAATGCCTCAGTAATACACACTGCATAAAATCGCTCGTCTGACTTCACTCCATAGCAAAATAGAAGATATTCTAGATTACACCATTTGAATTGATCCTCAGCATGTTGAGCCACTTGTCAGCTCATTAAACTACATACATGAGTCATTATATCTTTGTCCGTCAGATTTTCGGAGTTTGATCTCTGCGTTTGTAACCTGTGAACTTGACATCTTCATGTTTTCCTTACAATTCCGCGTTTAAGCAAAGCACAGAATCTGCAAAACAGCTTTCAGGTACACAGAATACTCCTCATCTTCCTACAAAGCCGACGGTATTCACTTCTGGAAAAGAGTTTGGGAGAAAGTGAAATAATAAAAAAGTTAGGTGCCTGAGATTAATTCTCAGTATATCACATCTGACATGGAGCCATATTAGCTCATATTTTATAAATATATCAATTCTTACATGAAATCATTTTATCACCAGGAGGGCGGACATCGAAATCCACAGCCAAATGTAAATTCTTTACAGGCTTAAGAAGCATTAGTAAATTTACTGACATGAGGCTCTTATGTGTCCCCAATTTCCCTCTCCAGATCCCTATTTTCCCTCAAAAATCCTTGACTTCACAATACCTATTGTGCTATCATTTAATTCCAGACAAGCCCAAATTTCATATATATTGTGATAAAGGGAGTGGCCTCTAAGAGAGGAATCAGCTATTCAGCTGACAGTCAGGTATAGCAGTGCACTAGGTTCAGAGATATACAGATGTAAGACTTGTGTGACAAAGTAGAAGTATAAAATGAGATTTAACTTATGTGCCTTGAAAGTGTCTTTTCTACAGCAGGCTGACAAGGTGTGTCTGCAATGAACAGTAATTACAGAGCACCTGAGGAGACTTCCCTCTAAATGCAAGGCGGGAGTGTCGGTTGTGCAAGTTAAGCCTGTGGGAGGAGTCTCAAGTATTGAAACCTGAATTGTGCTGTGCGACTGATGCCAGATAGTGGCCGGTGACCAGAGAGGGAAACTAGAGCTAACCATTGCTGATGTTGCCTGGTGTTGTCCCGACAAAGTGTATTCTGTTTATTGTGATGGAACAATAAAAGTAGCATTTATTTCAAGCAAGAAGTTGTTCACACAAGTGTGCCCTTACCACTATATATTTATTTATTTATATTGAGCGCCCACTCAATAGTTTCACGGTGTACTTACTCATGAATGACACCACTTAAGCAGTGAAAGTGTTGCATGCAAGGTGGCACAGTGGCTAGCATTGCAGCCTCACTGCGCTGGGGTCATAAGTTTGATTCCCGAAATGGCCCTATCTGTGTGGAATTTGTATGTTCTCTCCATGTTTACGTGGCTTTCCTTCCAAAACTGGTAGGTTAATTGGCTTCTGACTGAAAACAATGGGCTCTGGTGTGTTTATATGTTAGGGAATTTAGACTGTAAGCTCCAAAGGAGGCAGGGACTGATGTGAGTAAGTTCTCTGTACAGCGCTGTGGAATATGGTGGTGCTATATGATAATATTAATGCAGAATGTTCATAGCTGAAGTGCTCTGCAACTCTCCCAGGTGACAGGGGAACGGTATTCAATGGAATGTCTCACTAGGATAGTACTGGACATTGGGAAAATTTACAAAACTGCTCCGCAAAAATATTCATCTGAACATTTAGCAAGTTTTACCGACAGGATCAGTGCTCCCAGTCCCACCACACATTAGAATGAATTGATCACAATTGTCCCAGCTTTAATCATAAATAGTAAATTCCTTATACGGCACAGAATGGCAACGCAAAAGTGTCATGGCAGAACTCCGCACCTCTGCTAAAATGTCCTCTTCTGCTACGACAGTCGATATCTATGCATTCCTCCACAAGTTAACTTAATTTAAGGTAGCCCATAATACCTTCAGAGTCCTGTGGTTTGACTTCTTGGGCGTGTTGACATTTGTGAAACTACAAGTGCCAGCATGCCCATGATTGACAGTGGCTGCTGGCATGTCAAACTGCCAATGTAAAACACACCCAAATTCTTCATTTACCTTTTCATCCCACTCCTAAAACCAGAGGCAGACTTTCTTCCTGAAATAGTCCACGGGGAAATTAAAACTTCTCAGCCAATTAGAGGGAGCTGTGATGGTGATCTCTGTAAAAGTGGGCGGTACTAAACTGTATATAAACTGAGAGCTAAGAACATTCTATGAGAATAATAATGTTTTGCTAGCTTCATTAACATTTTTATTTACACAATTATTTATTATTGGGTTCATTGACTACAGTTTGCCCCCGATAATTACCTCTCACCTGCTTACAATGGAGGCATCCATTCTCTATATCAAACCAAGATTCATGAGGATGCATCGTGCCTCATGGCTCAGTGTTGACACTAGCTCCTAATGAATTGATAATATTAATATTGGATCACTCTGCAAAACGATTTCCACCGTTTCGTCAACAGGTATACATTAACACAAATTTACCTACTCTCCAGTAACATTCGGGAGACTCCTGAAATTCAATGAGCTCTCCTGGACTCCCGAGAGAAGGGGCCACACTCCTACAACCCGCCCAGTTCCTTGCGAATTGGTGCTCCCCCACTGCGTGATGATGCAAAACGTGGCAGAGTGTAATGCGTTGAAGTGCCCACGATTATAAAATTGCATCTCCCCACCCCTTTTACTTGCCACAAAAAAGTCGGGAAAACTTTAACACTGTAACGCTTAAATTAAACTGCATTTTAAATGTATTCTTATCCTCAAGATGTTTTTATAATCACAGTCGTTATTAACGTCAGAGTGGTGCCACGACCTATCATAATTTACAGTGCTATATTAAGACTTTCTGCATAAATCTGCCTAAATATGTTTTTTTCCCTCTTTCGCCATTCCAGCTGCAGGGCCGAGTCGACCGCTGAGTCCGTCAGCTACAGAGCTCCCATAGAAGTGGGCAGCGGGCCTAATCCTGGGCTACCGCATAAACTCTTGGAAGTAAATCAGTGGCTGATTTATGGATAGATTTTGGTCCAAGTCTTTCAGTTTGCAGAATGAAGCAGAGGGGAGCGTTTTATAGGACATTGGCTTTAACTCATCTCAGACCCCCGGGCCATCAAAACTCAGGTTTCAAAATATCCTTTAAAAACAAACAAAAAATTTGGAAAAGACATTTAAAAAAAATATACGGCTCTAAAACTTTATACCCTGATGGAATTGTCGTTTTCCACAGTGAAACAAAGAGGACATTAAAAGCTGATTTTTTTTTCATTGTCACTTGCGGGAGAACAGGTCTGAAGGCTGAATTCCTGCCAGGATGCTCCAATGTCGACATCTGTTTGTTAGACTGTAGAGTGTTTTCATTGCTGGCTTCTGGCATTAGGGGCCAGTCTCAAGCTCTGGGTTTTGTTCACGCGTGTTTAATTAGGGTTAGAAGACCTATTGCATTCTTCCTTCAAAAGCGGGTTCGTGTGGATTAGCAAGAGGTAGAGAGGGTGGGGCTACAGCTTCCTGTAGCCAATCACAGGGTTACAATGTTATCAGCAGCGTAGAGTATGTCAACTCAGTCAACTCCTGTGTGTAGGCAAGTTTAAAGTGGTAGGAGTTAGGTCAGCCTGCAGCCAATCCAAGCAGCTAACAGCAGCACAGAGCAATGATGTGAGACTTCTGTTGGGCTGGTGCAGGAAGATTTTGGTAATAAGTGCACCTCTGTGTAACGCCCCTGAGAGTTTTTTGTGGGTTAAGTTCTATAGTTGAGGTGATTGACCGTACAGACCTGAGGAGGGAATCGTTAGCTTATGGTGAGATCGGGAGATTTAAAAATGTCTTTGTCAATTCTTGCGGGAAAGAATTAAGCCCACCACAAAGGCGGTGCCTTGATGTGCCGTGTGTGGCTGGATCGGAGGAGATTATTCGAAAGTAGTGACCTTCGCGGGTGGAAATAGAAATGGAAGTGCAGAGGTTTAAATTGTTTAAAATCCTACCCTTAACAAGCACTATAATGGAAACTACTGAGGAGGAAAGAGATCTAGGAGTCACTATTTCAGGTGACATAAAGGCAGATAAGCAATGTAACAAAGCAATGAGGAAGGTTAGTCAGATGCTTGGTTACATAGGGAGAGGAATCAGTAGCAGAAAGAAAGAAGTAATAATACCACTGTATAGGACATTGGTACGGCCTCATCTAGAATACTGTGTTCAGTTCTGGAGGCCATATCTCCAGAAGGATATAAATACATTAGAGACTGTACAAAGATGGACAACTAAAATGGTCCATGGTCTACACCAGTGGTTCCCAAACTTTTGCAGTTCACGGCACCCTTAGAGTCTCCAAATTTTTTCAAGGCACCCCTCCAAAATAATTACTGAGCAGTCCTGTTTTAGAAGTAGTTGGGTCAAAAAATTGTAATAAGTATTTAGGTCACGACAAAAATACTTATTTAGTTGTATGCAAAAATGCCCCTCTGCATCCAGAGACACTGCCCCCTCTGCATCCAGGGACACTGCCCCCTCTGCATCCAGGGACACTGCCCCCTCTGCATCCAGGGACACTGCCCCCTCTGCATCCAGACACTCTGCCCCCTCTGCATCCAGGCACTCTGCCCCCTCTGTATCCAGGCACTCTGCCCCCTCTGCATCCAGGCACTCTGCCCCCTCTGTCAGGCTGTCCCCTCCTCTGCCCTCTGTCACGCTGTCCCCCCTCCTCTGCCCTCTGTCATGCTGTCCCCTCCTCTGCCCTCTGTCACGCTGTCCCCTCCTCTGCCCTCTGCCACGCTGTCCCCCTCCTCTACCCCCAGGCACGCTGCCCCCTCTGCAGCCCTCTGTCACGCTGCCCCATCTGCAGCCCTCTGTCACGCTGCCCCCCTCTGCTGCCCGCTGTCCCCCTCCGATGTCACACTGTCCCCCTTCGCTGCCTGCTGTCCTTCTCTGCTGTCACACTATCCCCCTCTGCTGCCTGCTGTCCCCCTCCGCTGTCACACTGTCCCTCTCTGCTGCCACCTGTCCCCCTCTGCTGCCACACTGTCCCCCTCTGCTGCCACACTGTCCCCCTCCGCTGCCACACTGTCCCCCTCCGCTGCCACACTGTCCCCCTCTGCTGTCACAGAGAGGAGGCTGCTGGGTCCGGGCGCCGCGCTGATTGGTAAGTTTCTGTCTTCTCTTTTTTTTATGTCTGGCTCGCGGCACCCCAGTGATAGCGCCGCGGCACCCCTGGGAGCCGCGGCGCACACTTTGGGAACCGCCGGTCTACACCACAAAACTTACCCGGAAAAACTAAAAGATCTTAATGTAGAGTTTGGAGCAGAGAAGGGTACGGGAGACATGATAGAAACTTTCATATATATCAAGGGTTATAACAAGGTGCAGGAGGGAAACATTCTTCAAAGAAAGAGAAGTACTAGAACACGAGGACATGTACTGACACTGGGGGAAGTAGGTTCAGAGGAAAAACTACTTCACAGAAAGTGTAGTCGATAAGTGGAATAGCCTCCCATCAGAGGTGGTACAGGAAAATACAGTAGAGCTATATAAACATGCTTGGGATAGACATAAGGATATCCTTACAAAGAACTAAGGATCAAACAGTGTTTGAGGTTACCATAGGTTGTAGATTGGGCAGACTAGATGGGCCAAGCGGTTCTTATCTGCTGTCAAATTCTATGTTTTCATGTTTCTATGTTTATGAGTCCATTCCAGTATGACTAGTGTACAGGTCTAGTTCAAATTCAGACCCATCGGAACAGCAATGATTGGTAGCTGATCGGAGTTAACCGAGCTGAGAACTGACAGCAGCGATACAGGGAAGAGCTATAGTGGAGAAGTATACCTGGGCAATATTCCTATCCAAAGATAAAGGGACAATGGACACTAGGTGATCAGGAGAGCTGCAGTATGGAGGACATGAGTGAGGGTGATTATCCCCTAGCCACGGGATGTCAGCTCTTCTGCAACATCTAGGAGACACTGTCAAATTTGACTGTGACTACTGTTAGTGTATTACTGGAGGTGTTCAATAAAAGTATAAGAAGATCTGGCTACTGTGGTGAGACCCTGAGCGGGAGGTAGGTACACGGGCAATGAGCACCAACATTACTTACAGCTGTGAGAACGTGGCTACATTTGTATGACACGTTCATATACACAACTTGTCGAAATATATTTTTTAATATTATTTTAATGAGCAATTTATTTAATATACTCAAACTACCTGCATGAGTCCCACACCCATATAGGTATAATAAGTAGAAGAGTCCTCTTTAATTTGTTTTCTTTTATGTGCAAATCGTTTGGCAGATTCTGAAATGCACCATAGACGAATTAATGAATCAGTCCTGATTCGCCCAACATTTGCTGAGTTGATAATAGCCACTGAAGAACCAGGCCAATCACAGTGCATGGAATGTAGAAGGGCCAATCAGAAAGCATCAACAGAAGCCAAAGGTGTAACTGCTTGTATCAAGGGTCTACAGCAGGACCAGACCCTCCTCTGTTGTCAGAGCTTTCTGTGCATTTGTGTTTTTTTTTTCCCCTTTGGGAAGTTCGCGGGTTACAGATACAAAATACAAGTGTCTAGTTACACCCCCAACAGAAGCCACATATCTATAGTCTTACAAAAAGTAGTGCAGAGCCTCTCGGACACTCATTCTTCCTGCAATGTTCTAAGGGATAATGTTTGTGACTGTAATTTAGGAGTTTCAGCTGCTGGAACTTGGGGGTAGGTTTACTACGTCCAACTCTACATGTGGTCCATGGTCTTAGACATTTGGGGCCTGAGTCGTTAAGGGGAGTAAAGCATAAACAAGGAGTAACTTTGAAACTGGGCAAAACCATGTTGCATTGGAGGGGGAAGTCAATTTAAAATGTGGGGATAGATTTATAGTTGAGGTAGGACATGTCCTAGATCAACTTTAAATTTCAGTGTAAAAGTAAAGCTATCAAGTATTTCTGTGCTACATGAAAAAACAGCCAGAATTTAACTAATGTGCAAAATAATAAACTAATGTGCACCCCTAGCATTGTAACGTGGTTCCTCCCAGAGAAGATTTACTCCTTTTTTTTGCCTTACTTTCCTTAATGACTGGGACCCTTGGTCTCAGTGCCTTTCAGCAATGGAACAGAGATGGCCGTCCAGTAATTAAAGACAGATACCGTAAACGTGTCCCACAAATCTTAGCTGCTTTATTTTTGTGAGAGGTATCAACTGAGCAAAATTAAAGTGCAGTCGCCTCTAGTTAACGTCCTGATGACATCTTATAAATAACTTACAGCAGGTGATGTGTTAATACAGTTAACGCACACCATTACTCACATAAACTCACTAGTTATACATATATCATTTCCAGGAGATTATATATATATCAGCATAACTAGTGTAATATAATTGTATAAATTTACAGGAGTTTCAACACATAATGACATTAATACATATCAGCACAACAGTTGAATAGTATACAGTCTTGCAGCCCAATAATTAGCTACAAATGACATAATTACATACCTGAGGTCTAGCGTGGTTATCGCCAAGCTATCTGAAGTCTGTTTCAGTATGTTGTGGTTAGGAGCCGTTATCGTGTTACCAATACTTTTTATTGACTTTCCTCTTTGTGGTTTCATTTAACTATGTCAAACGGATCAAGTGTACAGTTATCAGCAGTCAATCACCTGTAACTCCAAGACATGCAAGCGTTTCCTTTAAATAAGCTATTGACACACAATCCTAACTTTTCAGAAACAGTCTGACAAGCTACTCGAGAATGCTTTAAGACCTAATGTAAACTCAGAGTTCAATTTAACTGGCACGGAATAAACAACGCTATATTTTAACCCTTCACAATATTACTTGATATTATTAAGTTTAAAGCTTTGTTTGCAAGTATATATTTATTTATAGGTTGCCAAAAAATGTACAGTATGCATTAGTGAAAAGAAACAGCAACTTCGGACATAAGAATACAATGTAAAAGAGACCCCTGCACCGAAGAGCATGCAATCTAACAAGGTAGTTGGACACATACACAGACAGAATATTAGGTATGTACTGTACTAAACAGTTAAATGTGGTCATCAGAGTTTTCCACATCCTCTTGATTTTCATTTATTGGCTTGTTTATGTCCTCCTGCATCTTTTACTAAATGCATTGCTTTATCTTTGTGGCTCACATCTGTGCTTTTCAGCCATCCATTTATATAGCCATCTCAACCGATACTACTCACACTGCCGTCTGTAGACTTCTCGCGCTTGCTTCCTGCTTCACTGCCATTGTCTGTCAGGACTCTCAAGGATGTGTTCTGAGCCTTAATCTTTACTCTTTTTATACTTTTTCTCTTTGTGAACTAGTACACTACCATCTCTATGCAGAACAGACACAGACCTACGTCTCTTCCCCTGTCTTCTCTTTTATCCTGTGTGTCCAACTGCCTCTCTGCTATCTTCTCTTGGATGTTCCATGGCTACCTAAAGCTCCACATGTCCAAAACAGAGTCATCACTGTCCCTCCTCCCGGCATTATTACTCCTCCTCTAGTCTCCCTCACCATTTGCCTTGCCCACGGCCTTGTTGTCATCCTTGACTTCGCCCTCGGCTTGTCTCTGCACATCGAGTCGCTTGGTCATGTTGCCTCCTCCTTCAAACATAGCCAGAATATGCCACTTTCTCACTCTGGAGGTTGCTAAATCCCTTATCCATTCTCTCGTTATTTCTCGCATTGACTTCTGCAACCTCCCACTATCCGGCCGTTACCTCACCCGTCTCACATTGCTACTATTCGTCCTAAGTCATGCTAAATTGTGATATTTCTCTCTCGCTGCTCCATATCTACTGCACCACTCTGCAAATTCCAATACAAGCTACTCACCTTCAAAGGCATCAGCAACATGTTCTCCTCTTCCCTCTCTGACCTTGTCACAAGATTCTCTTTCTCTTTCTCTAAGATCTGCCTTCTTGCCTCTTCTCTGATAACCACCTCTCACTCCTTCTTACATTAAATATAATAAATCAGGACGTTCTTAATGCGTACTGTACATACAATGTTTTTATATAATCAATCTTCCTTGCATACAGATTTTCATTGCTATCTAGTGGTTTTGTAATGCAAAAACTATGCCGTGCCAGTCATCGCTACCAGTCGGCACTTACACCTGCCCTGTAGCTGGTGCCAATGATGCGGCTGAAAAAAACATACTTTTGAGAAAAACAAACCTTGATTTGGCGGCATCTGCAGTGACAAGCCGTCGGCATGTCCTTACTTTACATTGTCTATGTTCGTCTGCCCATTCCCTTCCCCTTTTCGCCTCTCAAATTGTAGACAGTCGTAAGTGTCATTTGCGTTCAGACATCAATCGCATGCAACTGACTTTACTGGTTTAAGGTCCATTTTTGAGCGTGTGCAGAGCTATTTTACGCAAGTGCAAGCTCGACATCTAGACCTTTGGGTCTTTCCTGCCCCATTCTATTTTCATCTCTCCTCTCCCTTTCCTCCTTCCCATCACCTGTCAGGCGCCGCCTCCACTTGTCCTCTTCTGCTGGGGATGCCGTTCTGAAGTTCCTGTGCGCCCCGTTGCCTAGCAACGGGGCTCTTCTGCTCTCGCCTGCCGGGCCAGGCACTAGGGGTGCATGTGCTTCCGTTGCTAATGCAACGAGACGTTTCTTTCTGTTTCCTGTCGGCGGTCAGCTAGTCCACCAATCACATTCAAGTGGCCTCTATTTCAGGGAGACTCTGGCACCATTAGGGTGCCAGAGTATCCAGGTCTCCCTATGCTCCAGCACTTCTGTATGTGTTACAGACTTCTGCCTGATTACCTGTGCACCGACCCGACTTCCCCTGACTCTGCTTTGGATAATCCCTTGGTGTATTCTCTGTTACCTGGTTTTGACTCGTGGCCTCCTGACCTCGCCTTCGCCTGTCCCACTGTACCTCGCCTGTCCACACGGTTTGACCATTGCCTGTACGACTACGTTTGTTCACCTCCCACCTCGCTGGTAGCCATCTCGGAGGGCCACCACCTGCACGTCTCTTGCAGCGAACCCCAAACTCCCTTGTGGGGGTCTCTGGTGAAGACCAGAGGCATGTTAGACTCCGCCCCTCCTTGTTTAGCAGCGCCAATACCTGCAGGGGATCTTCAGCCAGAAACACTCTGTGATATCACCCCAGTGAGCAGATCATTGTTTAGCTCACATGTCATCCAGGCACAGTTTTCCACGGGATACTGCATTAATGTAGTCAATCGAGGTTCCCACAAGTTGCCAGAAATCCAACAACGAATTCTGTCTAACCTACCGAAGTCACTGCAAGAAACCAGGCTGGGAGCTCAGCAATCACTGTACTTGAACTATGGTTGACATGTCTCCACCACTAACTTTGGGCTACTGCTAGTCTTTTTATTGTTATACAAATTTAAGTACCCACATCACCCACTAGAGTCTGGGTGCTCTAGCTAAAGCCGGGTACACACTACGGACAATTACTGCAGATACAATTTCTGTAACTATTTTACCAACGACTGAAAGTCCCGATGATCATACAGATTCATGTGTACACACCTACACGATTTACCTTCAGATCTGTGATCTTCATCTCTCATAACCATCTGCTGAAAAGATTGTGACTCTGTACACTGTACAGATATCTGCCTACACTGCTGGTGGGAAGTGCGTACACACTTCTACATTCGCCCGACATCGTTCCATCGTTGATAGAGATTTTTAGGACCTTTATAAAACCAAATCAACAGATGCGATGAGTTGTGGTGCAATAAAACATGATCGTTGGAGCGTACAAACTAATGCATTATCTGACCAAACAGACATTTGTCGTGTTTTAATATTTGAATTAAAATAAATACTCCCCAAAATTCCTTATGTACTTCTTTATTATTTGCCTAAATCCTTAAGGAATCTCTTTCTTCGGTCCTGAAGTAGTCCAACTGGAACAAAAATAATAATAACTGAGCGAACACTGCGGAGCTGCAGTGAGAATGAATGAAGGGGGCAGACAATTAAAGTGTCTTGCCTCTGATTGGCTGGAGCATGGGAAAAACGCACTGATTGGCTGTTCACGTATTAATCTCTCAAGGACAGTTACGTTCATTCATATATGTCCTCATCATTCTATCAGAGCTTTTACTTGTAGAGTTTGTGGATGACAGGTATCAATTCATTTTGAAAACATACTGATCTGAGCTCTTTCATCCATTTCCAATAACAACTCGGTTAAAATATCATGCAAATTACTCTAATTTGCATGACAGCTAATTGTCTAATTAGTGCTGCAAAGAGCTGATAAGTTTAAATTTTGTTTCCGATCATAACTTAGTACTATAATCAACAACAATGTTTGCAGTTCATCTAATGATAAATTGGAAGATACAAAGTTAAGTAAAAAGAGGACTGAGTGGACATTGGCTTTATGCTATATTTCTGCATACTAACAATCTGATTATTTTATAGGTTTCTTATAAAGATCTGTCAGGTGTAAAACCCTGTGACTAATGGGGCACCAGTGAGAAGCAGACCATAATACAGATACACAGAGGTATTCACAGATGTCCCAGACCTTGTTTAATTTCCACACTTGAATATCTCATGACAGCTGTAACACTCAGTAATTTGCAGGCATGTAAATATATCCCTGTGATATCATCCAGGGTAGCTGGAACAATGCCTCCTATGATTTTCAAATGCTCTTTCTAAAATCCACCATGTCTGTAAGTTGGTTCTGTCAAAATTTATTTGCTTGTTATAGCTGCTCTTTTACCTCATAATGTGGCCACTTGGGGCACTGTAGAGTCAATGGATGATACTTTGGGTATTTTATTGAAAGCAAATGTCATAGGATTAAGTCTGTAACAAAATTGCCATTTTAAAAAATGACGGCAAACCAACGAGAATCAGTGGTTTTTCCGAAACGCCACTTGATAAATATAGCCCTATACCTTACTAAGGGATTATATTGGAGTGGAGCAATGGTCCTTTTGAGAAAATATTTACAGGAATTATTATTAGACACTGGTCAGCCACCGTCGAGGCATGGACTCCACAAGACCTCTGACTGTCCTGTGGTATCTGGCACCAAGACGTCAGCAGCAGAACCTTTAAGTCCTGTAAGTTGTGAGGTGGGGCCTCCATGGCTCCGACGTGTTTTTCCAGTACAGACCACAGATGTCCGAATGGATTGAGATCTGGGAAGGTGGAGGCCACACAAGTCAACACCTTGATCTCTTTGTCATGTTTCTCAATGTGTTCCTGAACAATTTATGCCGTGTGGCAGGGCGCATTATCAGAGGCCACTGCTATCAGGGAATACCGTTGCCATGTTTAGGTAAGTGTTACAAAGTAACATCCACATGAATGCCAAGACCGAAAGTTTCCCAGTACAACATTGCCCAGAGCATCACACTGCCTCCGCCACCTTTCCTTCTTCCCATAGTGCAACCTGGTGCCATCTCTTCCCCAGGTAAACGTTGCACACTCAACCGGCCGTCATGATGTAAAAGAAGACGTGATTCATCGTACCAGGCCACCTTCTTCTATTACTCAATGGTCCAGTTCTGGCACTCGTGTACCCATTGTAGGAACTTTCAGTAGTGGACAGGGGGCAGCATGACCACTCGGACCTGACTGCGGCTGTGCAGTCCCATACGCAGCACGCTGCGATACTCTATGTATTCTGACCTCCTTTTTTATCATAGCCAGCATTTACCTTTTCAGTAATTTGTGCTACAGTAGCTCTTCTGTAGGATTGGACCAGACAGGCTAGCCTTCGCTCTTCATGCACATTCATGGCATTAATGAGCTTTTGGCACCCATGATCCTGTCACCGGTTCACCGGTTGTCTTTCCTTGGACCACTTTTGATAGGTACTAACCATTGCATACCAAGAACACCCCACAAGACCTGCCATTTTGGAGATGCTCTGGCCCAGACGTCTAGCCATCAGAATTTGGCCCTTATCAAGTCGCTCCGATCCTTACGCTTGCCCATTTTTCCTGCTTCCAACAGATCAACTTCAAGAACTGACTGTTCACTTGCTGCCTAATATATCCCACCCCATGACAGGTGCCATTGTAACGAGATAATCAATGTTATTCACGTCACTTTTCAATGGTTTAATGTTGTGGCTGATCGGTGTAAAAATCCTTAAGAACTGAAAGTATTTACAATAAATTCAGTTTGGGTTTTACCTAGTTTCTAAATATTAGGTGTTCTGTAGCATAGTTTGACGTGGTCCGTTACATACCCTTTTCTTCATTTTACATACAGTTTTCAATTGCCTCTCAGGCCAATAGCTGTGATATACACCAATCAGCTGTTAACACAACTGCCTTTAATGAAGATAATACAGGACAGGAAGTATTGAATCATATTTATAATCTTTGTCAAAACAATTCTATTTGCTCAACATTTGTTTAAAATTTGTCCATCACTGAATACTGATGGTGAAGATAACTACCTCTGTTCTTCAGAATGTCCAGGACATAGACCAACCTGATTGGATGCTTCACTTTTTCAGAGCAAGCATTCCGTAGTCATGGAAACGGCTTTGCTCTCACTGTGCCGCACGATGTTCATTACACATAGACTTTTATGATGCTCCCCAATTAGTTTGACACAGTATAGGAAGCCTAATTAATGTGTAGAATATTAATCCCTACTTAAGGCATGAGATCACTTCTCCAACTGCATTTGCTCACGTGTGCGAATGTGGAAACAAATGAGAGGTGTTTATTGAGTAGGAAATAATGTACCTAGTGAAACGCATCAATAAAAGTAGGTTTAGAATTTAAGTTCTTGCCATGGCCATTTTCAGGCCTTTAAATCAAGACCACATTTTATATAGATCTTAAAACATTCTTCTCTCTGGAAAAGAAGTGAACCAAACATCTACCAGCTGTGATGCATTAACGCAGGGTAATCCTATCAATGATTCTGTCTTTTAAACCCCCCTGGAACAGCTTAAATGATGCCGCTGAAGTTATTGGGCTTTCTGAGAAGTATCTATTTAATTTTTTGCCCTTTTTAAACTGTTGGACCATGTGATACCAAGTAAAGACAATCTTACCAATCAGTGGTCAAATTCCTGTAATAATCAGTGAAATTCTGCAGTGTTGATTCTTCTTCAGATAATAGTTTTGAGTCAGCGCAGATAATGGAGGTGATTTATGTCAGGGTGGCACAGTGCAGGCATATATACCATGAGGATGGCACACACATTCGAAACTCTGTGATTGCACCAATTTTGCAAAAGGAGCACATTTGCACCTATGATAGATATAGGTGGATAATTAGCATTAGGGTTTAATCTAGCCATGGGCTGCTGGGGCAAGCTGGCACTTGTTGAACTACAAGCACCAGAATGCCCATGAATGTCAGAGTGTGCTGGAGCTTGAGGAACTACAAGCACTAGCATGCCCTGGCAATCAGAGCCTAGTGGAATATGTAATTCCAAAATAGTACCTAAGAGGCAAAAAATAGGCAGACATTGAAAGTATTAAATACATTAAGCCGCTAGCTTACCTCCTAAATATATAGGAAATTTTCTGTCTTTGTTCCTACACAAAAAACTGTAAAAGAATGCTCACGGTGCGGCAAAGCAGATTTATTGTGTGCCGCAGTCGAACTTCTGAACAGCTCTAAATGAGGCTCTTAATGCCACCTTCAGCACCCAATGGTGTGACTTTTTACCACTCTTAATTGCGAAATCAAACTTTTGGAAACCTCTATATAAAAATCTAATGTTTTCCCCTGCTCCGCCTAAATTATTGTACTGAAAATCAGTTGTTATTACAAATTGAAAGGGCGTTAAAGAAAAATGTAGTAGAATTAAGCAGATGAGGGACTGCGTACTACTGGAACATGTTATATCTGGTGTAAATGCATTTAGGAAATAGTGAGCAATATAAGGGAGCTGCAGAAACTAACGGGGGCAGAATCTGCTCAGAGAAGGATTGATGCTTGTAGGCTGGCAAAGTGAACCATTTAAAAACATTTTCAAACAATAATGTTGCAAGTACACACCATGTGGATACAATGTTTCAATGAGTAAAAGGCGACCAACATGTTAAATTACAAAGTAATGGAAGTTATAGCATTGCTAAAACTAAAATGTTCTGAGTACTAATTATGGAAATAAAGTAGAGTATCAAAGAAAGTTAGTGCTGGCCCCTGATAGTATACACCCCAGTGTGCTAAAGGAACTAAGTTCAGTAATTGATAATGCCCTATTTCTTATATTTTTGGTCTCAAGATTTACAGAAAGCAGATGTGACACCAATTTGACACCTGTAACCCCAGTATTTACATGGTTAGCTGGTTAAAGGATAAATGGCAAAGGGAAGGTACAAGGTAGATATAAGAGTATTTAAACTGAAAAAAACATATTCAGACTGTTCTGTTAGTGGTGTACCACAGTGATCAGTATTTGGCATTGTACTTTTTATATCTTCTGTATTAATGACTTTATAGGTAATATAGAAAGGTGTCCATATTTCCTGATAACAATCTATCTAGGGTTATTAACATGGAGCATCATAGTAACTGAATACAGAAAGATACAGACAAAAAGGCAAACCAGGCCATGAAACGGCCAGTGAAATGTAATGAACATAAATGTTAGCTTATGCTAATAAGGTGCCAAAGAGGTGGTAATATGTATAAAATTATTGAAGATCAATGTAATGTGATCATACCAAAGACCATACAGAGGAGGGCTCACCAACATATGAATGGAAGAAACATGGCTTCGCCATGAGCATAGGGAAGGATTCTTTACTGTAAGGGTAGCTAAGCTGTGGAATTCCTGACCCCATGAGGTGGAGATGGAAAATTCATTAACAGAATTTAAAAATAGTGGGTGCCTTAGTTACCCAAGATTACATCAGTACTATTATTACTAGAGGGCATTATTAAGAGGAACGATTCGGAGATTAATTTTTTTTCTCTCATAAGGGTTTTATTTTGCCTTCTTTTACAACATAATTAACGTATGAAAAGTTGAGCTTGACAAATCTGTGTCTTTTTCAAGCTATGTTACTATGATTGCACCACAGTGTTTCTTAGTCATTGAACAGTAAGGGAAAGGGGGTCGTTGAACTCCTAGAGGGATATTGAGGACCAGATGGGGCTTTATAGAGATTGCTGCATTCTTGCCAGCTATTCATGTATGACCCCTCTACCAACAGCTACTTTGAAGTACAGCACTACAAAAGTAAATCAAGAACCCTCCCGTAATTGTTTTTTTTAATATCATTGCCAAAAGCTTCCCATCAGCCTCCTTCTATCTGTCTTTCTGTAGCCCCCACGTCCACGATCTTTGCGATTGAAATCTGGGTTTCTCAGTATTGAAATGAAGGATGGAGAAGAGCCATTTTCGTGGGAGCGCCTTGCAGTTTGAGGGGTGTACAGCCACGGTGAGCAACCTAACGGTGATTTTGTGGGGATTGGGCAGAAAGGCCGGCCATAAGAATTATGGGCCACCTGACAAATATTGATCTTTGGCCCACTTTTTCTCAAGAGATGAGTTTATTTGCTTCCAAAGTTTCAACCGAAGTTTCTGTGGTATGTACTCTATGGTATGTTCTTGGGGCTGGTTGGGCTAGAGGGGAAAGGTGGCATATGCCCACAACTGGGCCGGGCCCATAGTAGACTACCTTGGGCTGGGTAAAGGGGCTACCCTTTAAAATGTTCTTAGTAGGCTGTTGAACTGAGTCTTGCCCCTTGGCTAAATTAGCCAGCCACTGGTATGTACTCAATTATATACTCTATGGTATGTACTCGATAAAAAGTACTCTATGACTCTATGAGCGACATAAAGATTTTGATAAAAGAGTTCTGGCGGTTAAGCTGAAGATCAGAGTTTCCTTGGCTCAGTCCACCAGACTCTGATTGTTGATGAAATGACCATGGACAGAGAGGAACTATAGTAAGTAGCAGAACTGTATATCGGTGGTTGGTTGGTACAGTGATTTTCTCACTTGTGAAATGGCAACACTGCATGGCACGCTGGCAGCTGCACAACCCCCCGATCACATGACTGGCACCATAACAACGTGGCAGTCGCGCATGGGACTTCGGGAGTACCATAAATGAACGTTGGCAGCGTGTTTGAATTCTTCCAGGATCCAAAAGACTCCAGTTACAGTAATAGCTGCGGGGCGCTGTCACAGGCCTCCGACATGAGGCATCAACCAACATACCTCTTGTCTTATGGGCAACCCTGTAAGGTATCATCCTTTTAATGGGCCGAATTGTGCACCTTCCAGTTGCACTTTGGGGGAAAAAAACACTTTGTCCAATGTTAAAAAAAAATAGGCTTCAAACACACAACAGTGGCACATCATATAAATAATCCCGCAGTAAAGTGGCAGAAGGCTGGACTTTTGGGTAACATTTAGGGGTAGATTTTCTAAAGCTTCTAAAAAAAGAAAAGATGAGGTATTGCCCATGGCAACCAATCAGATTCTAGCTATTATTTTGTAGAATGTCTACAAAATAATAGCTAGAATCTGATTGGTTGCTATGGGCAACACCTCAGTTTTTACCTTTTACCCCTACGCTTTGATTAGTCTCTTCGTCCTTTACAGACCCGCTGCAAACCTAGGAACCATCTTAGATTCCAGAGCGCCTTGTTAGAGTGGAGATTTGGTGCCCACCTTCAAGTGTAGGCACAATGGAACAAAACCAAGGGCTATATTTACTAAACTGCGGGTTTGAAAAAGTGGAGATGTTGCCTATAGCAACCAATCAGATTCTAGCTGTCATTTTGTAGAATGTATACATTAATTAGCAAATTAAATCATCTAATTGTATATATATTCAAATATATCATTAATTTCTATTATTTCAAATCATATCAATTTTATTGTGGTGACTGAAACTAACAAGATTTATTGGCTTGTACACGCTATACTGCAACTTTTACTAAGTACCATGTTTTTTTTAATAGCTTTTTGGTATTTCAACCATGTCTATCTATCATCATAGAGAGGTGTTTATTTTCATGGTCCTGGATTTGACACAGAACTGCCTTCTGGATAACATTGTATGCTATATAGGGAGCAGAGCGGAGCTGTGTTGTATCCACAGGCAACATATATAATCCTCTCTGCCTGATTATATAAATCCATTTCTACAATGCACAGAATGAGGCTACAGAGAGACAGCAGGAAACAATTAGATTGCTTGTAATGTACACAGGTTTATACTTAGCAGAAGAACAGGACAGCATTGGGGATTAAACAATAAATACAGTTTGTCATTACTCCAGGAGTAAGAGAAGTTAGGCTGACACTACTTTATTACATATACCTAGAAAAGGAAATAGATTCAGACCAGATAAAAGGAACATTCTGTAACGCAAGGTTCTGACTTGAAATGATTTAGGAATATTAGTAAGATGCACGAAAGGAAACAGCCAATAGCTTCAGGACAGAACTGAGCATAAGTAGTTATATTCTTCAAATAGGTTTAAAAAAGTCAGATTTAGTGAGAAAAGGGGTGCTGTACGCTATTACGATTCTGATTACCCCGACAACTAATATGTTGACAAAATAATTCCGATTAATATGATTACCACATAAATAAAGTATAGACTTACTACTACAAAGTCACAGAAGATCTCAGACCTGGCTGTAATTAAATACAGAAAACCCCGTCAGTTCACAATGACATAAGGTAATACAGCGACATTAGTATTTAAAGCGGCAATAGCCAGGCACAGCGCCTAACCCTATCCCTTAGATGCGATTATAGAGTAGGTCCTGGCGTTGCCACTTTAAATCCGGAAATGCCTACGTGGCTGTAATTGTAATTGTAATTTTGGGCGATCTTCTGTGATCGGACATCCTTCGCTGAGACTTTTACCTATTGTATCATTTGCCTATTAACTCCAGATTGTAAGCGTGGAATTAGGAACTGCTGTTACATTGTATCTGTCTGTCTTCCTTGTTTAGTCTTTCATGTTTGTTCTCCTGAGGCAGGCTGGGACAACCTGTGGTTCTGCAGGGGTTGTGAACCTGGGACGAGGCCTGCGCTAAGGGATATCAGCGCTACAGCAATTAAAACAATAATTAAAGAGAAAGTACTGTATGGTCCATAAGACAGCACTCTAAAAGATCATACAATTATACTATTATACTATAAAAAAATTATCTCAGACAAGACACTGCAAAAACTTTAATTCATGCACTCATCATCTCCCGCAACGACTATTGAAATTCCCTCCTTACTGGTCTTCCCAAAGTCAGATTTGAACCCCTACAATCTATTTTGCATGCAGCGGCAAGATTGATTTTCCTTGGAAACCGTTCTTCCTCTGCTGAACCACTCTGTCAGTCTCTACATTGGTAACCTGTTTTTCAATGAATCCCATATAAAATTCTTCTACTAATATACAAGGCCATCAACAAAATTGCACCGACATACATTTCCTCACTTGTCTTAAAATATCTCCCATGTCGACACCTCCGTTCTGCACAAGATCTGCGTCTCTCTTCCACTCTCATCACATCATCCCATTTTCAGGACTTTTTCCGGGCTGTACCCACTTTGTGGAATTCCCTCCCTCACACAATAAGACTTTCCTCTGGTCTTCACACCTTCAAACGTTCTCTGAAAACCCACCTCTTCAGACAAGCTTATGATATTCCTCAACCACCATCTTAATTTCCCTAGATTACCCTACTACCACGCTCTACACAGCTAACACAAGACAACAACCTTCTGATCATCATTGCCACACACACAGCCCACTCAATACTTTTACCTTTGCATTCTAGCTGGTCCATTGTGCAATATGATGTAGCTCATGCTCTTGTGTTTCTAACTCCCATTGTCCTATAGATTGTAAGCTTGTGAGCAGGGTTCTCTTACCTCTCTGTCTGTATGTATTACCCAGTATTGTTTTATTAATGTTTGTTCCCAATTGTAAAGCACCACGGAATTTGCTGGCACTATATAAATAAATGTTGAAGATGATGATGATGATGTTTTGAAAATGTGTTGTTTTCCCTGGGAATAACCTTTTATAGGTTATCCAAAGCAAATTTTGTTTATGTTGCAGGTCCATTAATTGTAATATTTATCTTTGTAAGTTATATACATTATATGGGAACAGGCGGGCAAATAAATATGAAAAACTAGCTGAAGTACCCAGCGTTGCCTGCATTTATGTTAACTATGTGTTGTATGAAACGGTCAACATTTTGAAAATAATTAGCAGCTAAGATGTCATCCAAATCGATCCAGTGACCAGTGTACACCGGTCCAACCGGGACCTTAACCACTCCAGTAGGCATCCCAGACCAACTGTGAAGCTTTCGTCGAAATCCATCCAGTGGAAGGCACAGAACATGCTCCACTGGTCAATGTTCTGCCCAACATACACCAACGAGAGGTCCAACCAGGATCCTACCCCCTCCTAAAACCTGGAGATCCAACTGGACCACCTCGCGTTGGTTTCATCCCAATCTGTGCAGGGGTGTCCTCATGCATAACCGGACAGACAAACAAACAAACAAACAAACCAATGATTTTTATATATCCACAAATGTTCTCAAAGCCACTTTTAGGTATTTAGTGGAATCCTAGAAACATTCTCCATAATATATCCTACTATTAGGGATACCAAATGTGTGCATTTTATGCAGAGTCTGGTGCAGTTATAAAGCTCTGTTTTAGTTTTACAAGGTCTTAATTTTCCTTGAAAGTATATTGCCAATCATTTGTGTTTCCAAATCCTGAGAGTTAGGGGACTAGAATTGGGGTGATGATGGGCACCTGTTTTGCAGGCTTGGGATCATATGTATTCCGTGAGACATTCATGTGAAAGTTATCAGTGTCATGGAGAATGGATGACTTCGTATTCGTGGGTATTTTATATTTTTGGCAGACCAGACCTAGTATAGGAGGAACTCTGCATCGTTGCAGTGGTAGATCATTTATCACAGTGAATGTGAGTGTAGCCCCCTTTCCCTGGCACTCGGAGAGGGTGGTGAAATGTTGTCTCTCTTCAGTGCCTCCATCCGACTCTTCTACACAGTATGGTGGGAGGTGGACTGTGACTGGATCCACCATGGGTTGACTCGTTAGGCCCCTTGCTCCCGACCACACTAACCCTCTGAATAATAATGTACTGCACACCGTGGTTACGAGCAATCAGCAAGGTGTTTTATTTGGGGAAAGTAAATGGGTAAGGAAGAAATTAATAGGGGAGATTCTGGACTGGGTAAGTGGGACAACGGTGAAGAAAATAATTATTGGCAACAATATGGCATACAGTAATGACAAATAAACAAGATGGCCCCATGTTCATTCACTGGTGCCACAACTCTCCACAACGCAATCACATGCACTCAGTGTGAAAAATATAAATCGACAATGATCAGAAGCATATTCTATAGTTAACAAAGAGGGTCTTATGAAGAGTTGTCCTTACGCCAGTTCACGTAGCTCAGAATCGCTTTGTGCATGCTCACGGAAAGAACGGATGTTTGTGCGCCAATGCAGACTAGTGCATACCTGTCACTTGCTCCTCCTTATAGCTGGAGATGCGGAACAGGGGAGGAAAGGGGTGTGGAAACGCAGGTCGAGCAAAGTAAGGGCGTGTTCCAGCAAATGTGGCTCATGCTATTGAAATAATCACTGTGCCATTGAGATCTTTGTGCCAGTATCCAACATGGTGGTACAGTGCCATTGAGATCTTTGTGCCAGTATCCAACATGGCGGTACAGTGCCATTGAGATCTTTGTGCCTGTATCCAACATGGTGGTACAGTGTCAATGAGACCTTTGTGCCAGTATCCAACATGGTGCTGCAGTGGTTGTTGCTGTCCAGCACTGGGGCAAAGGGTTTAATTCCCGTGTTAATGTGGGTTCCCTCCCATGGATTAAAGGCATTATGACAGGTTACAGAGCTTCAGGCTTAATTGACCATGGTGGATGTTTATGTACCTATTGTCAGGAAAGTAAATTGTAAGCTCTACTTGTTTAGGGACTCATGTGTCTGAATAAATCTCTGCAGAATATGTCAGTATTACATAAGCTATAACGATGCAACTCAAACTAAGTTTTGTCATATGCAATCCATCCTACCCATTGCTTAATATCTATTAATGTCATTCACTTTTGCAAAATGTTAATCTAATCTCAGTTTTTTTTGAACATGCAATAGATACAATCTGTGCGATGAAACGACCTGTTACAGTAACTTCAGTAACACTTTATTGAATTAGGAAGAAATATGCGACTCAATAAATACCAGCCCTGGTTCTGTTCAATATTTGATGTTCCAACTGCTGTACAGCTCTGGGATGAGATGTTTTCCACTTACTGCTTCTAGAAGTAACATGTCACATGTAATTATAGACTCCATCCTTCCTGCAAGGCATTTGAAATGCTTGCAATATACATTAATGCAGAGCAGGCTTTTGCAGAAAAGACTTGTTCGATTACAAAGATGTGGGGGTTCTTTATTCTGTGCTGGAAACTGGCCGGCTCGTTCGGCCGGAGAAATAATTCACAAACACATGAAAGAGACGTAAATAGAATTAATGTTCGGCGGGTTTCAAGTGCAACGACTAACATAGATCACTGGACACTTCTAAGAACTGGAGATGTAATGTTGCAATGTTCCCCCTAAAAATAATAATATTATACAATGAAAAACTCAGCCCAGATGGTAATATTTATAATTGTTCCATCAGAACAGTATGAAATGTATTCAAGTGCACGAAATTGGACATATTATGGATTCCGTACAGTTTGACAACCACACACAGAGGGGCAGAGCGGGAGGTTAAGAGGGCAATTGTTTTTAATATATGGGCATTACCCCTCATAGAATGGTAATACTTCTATTGGTGTTGCTATTGGGATACAGGCACTGTAGCTTCTGTACAGTTGTGTGAATGTGTAGAGGCGGTCATTAGCTCATCAAGTATTCACACTGCTAATTGGGCCACTCTAAATACCTTAAAACAGACCTGTCACCTTCATATTAAACCAGACCTATTACTTTAACACAGATTATTTTAATTGGGTTCCTGCTGCTGGAAATGTTGCTTTTTAAAAGGAGCTTTTATAATAATTGTTTGTGTTCCTTTCCAAAGAGCTACCCTCGCGTCAGACATCTTGCTACTTTTGAATGCCACCGACCAACATCAAGGAGGAGCTGCAGAGAATAACCCAGGAGACAGATAAAGTGATATCTAGCTAATATTGTAATATTGCTGGAACAAATGGCTAACATCATATACAATGTAATGTACAGTAAATGTATCCACTAACATGAACATAATAGTTTATTTCACTGACCTACACAATACGCTCTACAACCCTGAATCATCAAGGAATGTAAATGATGATTTTGTGCGCATGTATTTTATGTTCAGTAGATATTAAGAACATCTTAATAAATGTATTTAATGGGGGGAAAATATATTATTAACAGGTGACATTAATTTTTTTTATTTTGTGCGTTCTTATGTGAATTTATATTCCACATAGTACGTATCCTGCAGCGTCTTGTGTAGAGGAGCAGAACGCACCTTCACCTGAATTCATCAACGCACGTATCTTCGGATCGGCTCTATGTTGAATGTGGGCACACGTATTCCCGTATTCCATGAGCTTTAAAACAATCATACAATGAGCTCAGTATGCGTGCCTTGATGAAGCAGGCCCTACATTTCCAGCAGCAGGAACCCCTTATCTTACGCTAACTAGCCCTAAAAGGGTGAAACAGTCTGCCTGCAAAGTCTCAGGACTGCCCTGTGTCATATTCACAACAGCCTGTAAGTAAAGTATAGAGAAAGTTCTTAAGTAATGTATTTGTCAGTTGGTTATAATTAAGCATCGAGAAGCGAAAGGGAAAGAATAGGAACAAGTTGCTGTGAGTGCATGACCTAACCAGAATAAATCTGTATTTATCTAGGGCACAATGAATTATTAGTCTCTAGGTTGTGGCTAAAAATTCAGCTTAGTGTCCTCATTTCCTCTGTCTGCTACACTCACATCTATGTGCTAAAGCTTTCTGAACAGAAGAGGACATCAGGTACACTCACCCTCATCCCCAACCCAACGAAGGTGCCATTAAATCTTGTCCTTTATATGTTGGCTACACAGCAAGTATGTCTTTATTAGGCAACATTTGCAAGCAGAAGGGGGAAAAAAGAAGTGGTTGCACTCGGCCTCACTTACTAAAGTATAGAGGAATTGCAGATAAGAACTATTTATCCATACTATTGACATATTGCCGCAGTATTTTAAAAGCGTAAAAGTAAAGTGCAAGAAATACAGTATCTTAACAGCTGAGTACAAAGTCTTTATTAGATTATCGGGAGATGGGAGCCATAATTAAGATTCTTACTTGTCCCAATTTTCCGAGGACAGTCCCAATTTTTCTCCCAGCTTTGCTCACTCACAATACTTATTGTTAAGTCAGATTTGTGGTGAACCCAAGCAAACAGGATAGAATTTAATAACTGTTTTACCTTATTTGGGACCTAAAAGGAAGGGTAGGGTAGATGTTGTGATCTGAGCATACTTTAGGTGACATTGGAGCCCTAGTCGCAAAGGGTTAATAAAAATCGTGCTGCTAAAAATACCGTCCCCCGGACCCTGTGAGCTGAACGAATGTGATGTCCTCGCACAATTCACACTCTCTTATTTACTTATTTAAGCTGTGACCTGTGGTCTGAACCGCACCAGGAACCAATCAACGAACATCACCTGTGGGCAACATGCAGGAGCTGCTCTCTGATTGGTCCCCGCTGAGAGTTAAAGCGCAGGTCGAGGTTCAACGCAGCCTAATTATTTCAATAAGGGTTTTAACAAACATAATAACATACTAAAGTTAGAATGAATAAAGACATATGTCCGTCGCGTTCAGATCTCGGAGGAATGTGTCCTGGAGCAATCATTTGTATTTATGTATACAAAACCAGAGCTCAAGAACCCGGTTCTGTGCCAAAATGTGGTCAAATAAAAATGTTTTGTTTTATCATCACCGCAATCTTAACTGATCCTCTACATAACGTCCAGATAAAAGGGGATTAGTACGGGGGTTTTGGCTGAGTTAATATGCCCTTGATATGTGATAAGGACAATTTAAAATGAACAAGTGTAAAATGAGTTTTAAATGACATTAAAATTCTACCACACATCATCCATTAGGCCAAGTTTAAAAGGCCTTTAGTTTGTGGCATTACTCATAGGAGAATATTTTTACAAGCTCGTAGACCGTCTGAGTCTTTTGCACACGTTACGTGGCTGAATAATGGGATTGCCCATTCCATAAAGTGCCACCGCCGTACGGGACCCTCTTCCAAATTCCTCCATGGACAAATGCTTTCATAATACAATGATTGGAGTGTTTGGATTGGGGGAGACTGTGAAAACTCCTTTAATTAGGGCTTCCATTGCCCTTGTTTTCCTAGAAAGTTACTTTTTCCACTTGAAATCTTTAATTCACATTGAATATATTCCTACTACTGATTGTTATATTACGATTACTATATGCCAAATAAACCTGTTTGACAGGTGAATATTGTTGGACATAAGGAGAGTCATTTAAACCTTCGTAGACCAAACTCCTAATTCTCCGTTTATATTAAAGGATCTTACTGGTTTTAAATTGGCCTCAGCTGTTTGACAGGGGAACACTGTTACAAAGGAGGAGAGTTTCGTAACCTCCGCATTCAGAACTGTTTCCATATTAAGGATCCTAATTGATTCTCATTGCTGCAACAGTTAATTATAAGCTACAAAGCAGTTATCATTTGCTCAATAATTGGTTTCAGAACTGTTTCCATATTAAGCATCCCAATTGATTCTTATTGCTGCAACGGTTAATTATAAGCTATAAAGCAGTTATCATTTGCTCAATAATTGGTTTCTGAATATTACAAGAGTTTTTGTTCCCCCATTGGGATCTATGTGTTTTTGATATGTATTCCGATGTGTTTATTCATAGCAGCGGATCTATTTCTCGCTAATTACCACCTATATATGCACTATTTAGCGGTATTTAATGGTATTAGGTGTTCATAATATTGGTCAACTATTATATCATTTTACAGTTTGCTTACTGATTTTATTAATATATTCTAAATTTTAATAAATATTGTTGATGGATACAGCGCCCCTTTTTCTTTTGTTTTTGTCCTTTACTAGCAGATCCAGATTTCTGTACTAAGGGAGCTGCGGTTCATTACCATATACTATTTATTTTTGATTTCTAGCGCCTGAGATTTTTTTGGTATATTATATTCCTACTAGACTCCCCATGCTCTAAAATCACTGTTTTACTTTGTTTTACTTTGTTTAGCACATAATTGGAATTACGGCATACTCACCCACTATTTTGTGGGGGATTTTATGACCTGAGCACACTTAGATGCCCCCAGTATTTCAGAAATATATGGGAAGCCTACCTTTAATATATCATTCCAGCAATAATATGCATTGGTGTGAACAATCGTTGGTGCCAATCTATGAACCTTTATATTGGCTTCCATGACCGTAAATGGCCCCTAGGGTGCGGTAGATTCTGTCCACTGCTTGGATCGGAGTCCTCTGTCATTAGTGTACTCGATGGGCACACGCAGGCAACTTTTATTGCATCTCTTCTCCATTGCGTTATTGACAGGTGAACAGAGGATGCTCACATAGGGCTTGATTCATAATGGGACATAAGTCTGTTTAAGTGCTGTATCTTATGTGAATTTGCCCTGAATTGGCCAATGGCCAATGAACACAATTGCATCATCATCATCATCATTTACTTATATAGCGCCTGCATATTCCATATCGCTTTGCAACTGGGAACAAACACAATAATAAAACAATACTGGGAAGCACAGACAGACAGAGAGATTTGAGGGCTCTGCTTACAATCTATAGCGTGCAATTCATGTCTAAATGCAAATGACACTTATGACTCTCTACCATTTTAAATAATGTAGGCAGTGTACAGTAAGGGCGTAACGAGGGCATTAAGACGCAGATGCGGGTGATTCAAGTTCTGGGTTTCTCATAAGTGCACTTGGGGGTAAATGTATCAAGCTGAAAGTTTTTCGGCGGGTTTGAAAAACCAATCAGATTCTAGCTATCATTTATTTAGTGCATTCTACAAAATGATAGCTAGAATCTGATTGGTTGCTATAGGCAACATCTCCACTTTTCAAACCCGCTGGAAAACTCTCAGCTTGATACATTTTCCCCTTGGTTTCAACTGTATTATTTGCACCAGCTACATGGCCATTCTCAGTGCCAAATGATGAGTATCACAGCATAGACTTTGTTTTAAAAATTATACGTATGCGTGCCAATAAGTAGCACAGAACATGTGCATGCAAGTAAGATATACTATAAAAATGCATTGTATGTACAGGACACATTAATCATCATTATTTATGTATTTAATGAGCTGAGAGGAGAGATTTGAAAAAGGATTATTTGGAGAGAGATAGCGCAGAACTATAAGAGGAGAAAATGTATTTGAAATGGAGGAAGTCTAGTAGTGACATATATGGGGCCGCGAAGTCCAGGGATGAGTTAAGAGGATTTCCAAGGAGTGTCCTCGCAAAAAAGACAAGGTTGTGTCTCCTTCTCTTTGTTGGAAACGGCTGCCGCCACAGCTTCTGTGGACATGCGGAACAAGTGTTCTGCACCCACCACTCTGGGCATGCCAATAACCACAAGAGCACAGCGGCACAAAAGCAAAAGCCTTTTCCTGCACCATAAGAGTAGGTAGGTTTGGTTAATGTAAAGGTGAAGGATAGTCACGGTTGCCAGCAGCTGACTGTCTTAAGATTTCTACAATGACAAATGAATCTTCCATGTGGCCTCTCACTCCAACCATACTGCACCACTCAGAACTACACAGAATGGCAGTCACCAATGGATACTGTATTATTGGAAGCTGACCAATGCTTCGGCCTTACAGTAGCCACACCCATTTCTGCACAACCAGCTACAATTGTTATTCTGCAACCTTATGTATCATTTGTTCCCCCACCTCGAATATTATAAGCTCATTTGGGCAACGCAACTTATTTATTTTGCTTTACGTCATTGTATGACATTTGTTAATTTGTATTATGATCATTTGTACAGTGCTATGTAAAATGAAGAAGAAGAATAAGAAAATGAAGAAAACGAAGGATAGCAATAATAATATGTCTGGCAGTATTGCTGGTTTACGTGATCTTCGTGCATGAACATTTTAACAGGCAAATGAGACCTTGCTGGGCATTATCATTTGCATAGTATATCTTGCTGGGCATTACCAATGGCAGGAACAGGCTGGTCTGGGGAGCAGGGGAGCCTCTGCCCCCTGTCCCATAGTGGGCTACCTTGGGCTGGGTCACCCCCCCAGGCTAAACTTTGCCAGCCCTCCCCTGACCAATGACATATTATATGTTGATAAAAATTAGAACTGGCATTTAAATATCTTGCTGAATATCCTCACTGCCATCTTCTTGGCATTATCACTGGTATATCTGATCTTTCCCGGGTCTTATCATATAAATATGATAGCAATAGGCACTATCACTGGCAAATTAGTTCTTGCTGCTCATTAATAATGTGTCAATGCTGACTCTGTATTAAGCACATAGGGTGTAACAGATTCTGAATACTTCCACTACTAATCTTGATTAGCGCTGGCTTACCTGAGGTGCGGAGTCTAACGATCCCCCCGGTGTTCACCAAGAACCGCCGCAAGGTGGGGTGGGCTTCGCTGCCAGGAGTCGCAGGTCGCGGTCCCCAGGTTCGCCCCAAGATGTAGTACAGTGGAGTGGAGCGGAGTGGAGCGGAGGTAGCGGAGTCAGACAAGCCGGTTCGGTACACAGGAATGGAGTCAGGCAGAATCAGAAGGCAACTCGGAGTCAACAAGCCAGGTTCGGTACACGGGTCACAAGAACAGAAGAATGGTCAGCAAGCCAGGTCGGTACACAGGGATAGGAGAGCCAGGGTAGTCAAACAGGCAGAGATCAGCACACAGGAAGACACTGGAGACTGGAAAACACAGCAATCCACGAAGTGCAGGAGCCAGGAACAGGTAAGTGTTGCTCTGACACTCAGCGAGTGTCAGAGTGAGGTTTTTATCCTGACAGGGATTCAAAATCCCCGCCTCTAGGTTGTGGTCATGTGACCACCTCCGGGTGCGGTCACGTGGACTTGGATGCGGAAGTGCGGCTTTCAGAGCGGCGGAGAGGTAAGTCCATTACATAGGGCCTTGATTCATCAAGGACGCAAAACAATCGTACGTTTTTTTTAAAAAAAACGCACATAAATCAGGCATACGCACGTTTGTATCCAACAAGGATCGGAACTATAGATACGTCTGTCGGTGAATGCGGGTCTAGGTCCACTCTGATCTAACAGACATTACACTGCAGGATACGTCCATGACATCCAGTACATATGTGGAAGATAAAGTCCCAAAAGAAAGCACAAAAAAAAAAATTTAATTAATGTCACTTGTTAATAATATAGTGATTAATGACAAAATATTAAAATATAAAATCATTTTTCCCACCCATAAAATACATTTATTAGGATGTTATCAATGTCTACTATACATAAAACACATTATTACAGTTGCTCCTGATTACAAACACATGTTCTAGCATGTATTTGCGACCGTCCTCACTATCACTCGGCACCTACACCTGACCTGTAGCTGGTGCAAGTGATACGACAGAAAAACACGTACGTGAGAGATTGAATCAGACGATGTTGCGTGCGCTTGAGCCTGGCACGACCTTACTGTACATACTTTGTACCCAGTCCCCTCCCTAGTTCCACCCACCATGAAATTGCAGGCTGTAGTAAGGGTCCTGTGCACTCGAAGATAAATTGGACGTTGCCGTGTTCTCTGATGTATGGTCCGGTTCTCGGCATGTGCAGTTTGATTTTGCAGAAAATAGGGGGCGTACGTCATTTACTTTCCTTAATTAATCAGGCCCATAGTCAGTAAGAACAAGGTATGTCTATTTGAAGGTTTAAGGAGATGCTAGGCTCATTCTAATTTGTACAACTGGGGCCTTTACTGTCCAGTTCCATCATTGATTGAATCTTCTGGTATTGGGGCATCAACTTCAATTTCTTTCACTGCCATTCCTCCGAGAAAAAACTTTTGCTGCTGCTGAACTGCATAATAAACTACTTTCTTGCACATATAATTCCAAACAAGTAGGACATCCTCAATTCAAAACACTGGACATTATTAACAAAAGCTACCGATGGCCAGATTTAAAGAAGGATATCTCGGATTTCGTTTCTGCCTGTCTTGTCTGTAGTCAAAATAAAGTTCCTCGTTACTCTCCTGCTTGTCTTCTTCAAGCACTTCCCATCCGAGAACAGACCTTCCACCTTCCTACCGTCTTTTGGGTCGACAATCGGATTTCAAAAATGTTTCTCTTAATTCCACTGAACTCCGCTTTGTTCCTTGCAGAAATATTCATTAAAGACATTTTTCATCCCCAATGCTCTGACTTTTTATATAGCCTCTGATTGCGGAGTTCAATTTATGTCAATACTATGGAAGTTTATTTTGCAAAAAATTTGTTAAACTTTACCGCCACATATGTGCACATCACCTGCTGGCACTTTTTATACCCCACTACCCTTCGTTTCAGTGTGAGGGCCTCAAGTTATCGGAGTGCAAGTCTTGTTTGCTAATGATATTGCTGTCTATCCATGCTGTCTACCTGCTATCAACCCAACTTGTCTTCTGACCACCCTAGTTTGCCTTTGACCTTGACCTCTATTAGTTCATAAATTAATCCAACGATCAGTGCAGCAACCCATGCCCTTTCACTTAAGGCGGCCATACACATTAATATCCGCCAAACGGCCAGATCTATATTCAATCTGGCCACACACAGATCTGACTGTTCCGATGACAGCAGATATGGGAATATCGGTCATCGTCATCATCATCATTTATTTATATAGCGCCAACATATTCCGTAGCGCTTTACAATTGGGGACAAACATTGTAGACTAATAAACAAACTGGGTAAAACAGACAGAGAGGTAAGAAGGCTCTACTCGCAAGCTTACAATCTATGGGACAGTGGGAGTTTGACACAAGAGGCTAAGGCTAAGTCTACATTTTGCATTTCGGCCCAGCCAGGCTGCAAAGGTAAAAGTGACTCATAGACTAAATGATTCTGTCACACAACAAGGTTGGTCAGGGGGTAGTTGTCTTGTGTGAAATTGTGTAACGGGTGGTAATAGGGTAAGGTAGTGAGGTTAAAAGGGTGGTTGAGGAATATTATAAACTTGTCTGAAGAGGTAGGTTTTCAGAGAACGCTTGAAAGTTTGTAGACCAGAGGAGAGTCTTATTGTGCGAGGGAGAGAATTCCATAGAGTGGGTGCAGCCCGAAAAAAGTCCTGTAACCGGGAATGGTATGATGTAATGAGGGTGGATGAGAGACGCAGATCTTGTGCAGAACGGAGTTGCCGAGTTGGGAGATATTTTGATACAAGAGAGGAGATGTATGTTGGTGCAGCTTTGTTGAAGGCCTTGTAGGTTAGTAAAAGTATTTTATATTGGATTCTGTAGAAAACAGGCAGCCAGTGTAGAGACATACAGAGTGATTAAACAGAGGAATAATGATTTGCAAGGAAAATCAGTCTTGCCGCACAATGCAAAATAGATTGTAGGGGTTTGAGTCTGTTTTGGGGAAGACCAGTAAGGAGGGAATTGCAATGGTCAATGCGGGAGATGATAAGTGCATGAATTAAGGTTTTTGCGGTGTCTTGCATGAGATATGTGCGAATTCTGGAAATGTTCTTTAGATGTATGTAACATGATTTAGAGTCAATGTGGGGAACATTGGTCATCACCCAACTGCTGTTTCGGCTGGGAGTGATAGATAGCCAGAAGGGATATGAAACATTCTTGGCCGTCTATGGTGGTCGATAAAGCCCCTACACATGGCTATTTTGATCTAATTTAAGAGCTACCTATTTCCAAATGATTGTTAGCACGCACATAACTTTGGACAACTGTAATCCTTGTTTGAATCACTCCAAATTCATTGCCGATCTTAGTAACTTGATCATCAAAACCCTTGTTCTATCAAACTCTTCATCTATACATAAAAAAGCTTTGACACATTTTATGTATATTCCTATACTTATATTTTACGGTCTGACATTCATGGCATAGTGAACTATTTCCCCCAGATATATTGGAATTACCCATCAGACACTTAAGTTTCCATCAAGACTTAGTCTGTTTCCCTTTACCACCAACTCCTCTGACCCCCTATCTATGGATATATAATGTTTCTGGGCTATCAAATGATGAGAAATAAGTTCCCTGTAAAAGAGATACAGGAGAAACGTAATATACCCGAGCACTGAAATTCGGAATGTGCTACAGATGTCTCTCTGTGTGACTGTGTGTATGCACCTCCGAGAGGTACCTTAACCTCTAGTAATAATTTGACATCACGTTTCCTCTTCAAAGGAATAAATTAAAGTGCTTCATTTTAGATCTGGAAGTCATTACCGTAGCCTCCTGAGAATGAGGAAACTCAAAACGAGGCAACGGTGGAGAGGGAACAATAGATCAGCCTCAAATGCATAAGGTTTGGAGTGTGATATGGAATATCATATGAAATAGGGACGTTTGAGAGAACATGTGGCTGAGTTTATCATGGAAAGCGTACCTTAATTGAAAGATATTTGCATGCGAGTCCTGTTTTGTATTTGAATGTTATTGTGCCTGTTAGGATTCAGGTGTTTAGGGAATTTTTTTTTTATGAATTGTTAAAGGAGAACTATCCTAAAAGGAAGCACTTTTAAGATGACTGTAAATGTAACGGAACAGTTTGCAGTTTATTTCAGGAAGTTACAAACGAAGCACAGGTTAGTTAGAGTGATCGAGCTCGAATCATGTCTATTTTCAGCGCACTTATGTTATCACACTATGGTGAGGGGCGTGGCAATCACTTCTCACTGTTGAAAACACGATATTGTACTGTTTAGCGAACTAATCTGTGCTCCACCTCTGTATAATTATATATAAATTTAGGGCTAGATTTACTAAAGGGAGGTTTGCTCAAACAGTCTCTTTTTGGATATTTTTACGGCAGTTTGGAAACTGCCGGATTTACTAAAGCCCATTGTGGCGTCAAAACGGCCAGAAATGACATTTTTCAAAACCACCACTTTACAAACCGCCATCCTGATTTTAACAATGATGAACATACAAACAGCCAGATTTACTAAGCTGGGGTTTTCAAAACCGCCGCAAAACAGCCATCCAAACATCCAAAATGAAAGAGGTGGTTGCAAGTGACGACATTGCTCAAACTGCTGCTGTTTGAGATATTTTGCCATTCAGAATATAAGAGAAAGCCCCCAATGACATTTTAATTATTTAGAAAATCATATTTATTGATTAAGGGGCAAAATTAATTTAATATCAAATTATTAGGGATTTTTTTCAAATATTTTTTTAAGGGGACACTATTACAGCATTATATTGTGTTGGAAATGTGAATATATAATATTATTAACTGATTGTCAATGGTGGATGTAATTATATATGTTGCACAATTTGTCATTACATAGTGCCCGAATTATATAATAATTCAATAATTTTATTCCCTTAATACAATGAAATTTCTTTTCCCTTCATAAGTTAATATTTATTTCATTTTGCCCCTTAATCAAAATGATTGACAAAATAATTTAAATAATGATTGCCAAAATAATTTAAATGTCAATGGTGCTTTCTCTAATGTTCTGAATGGCAAACTAGTTCAAACAGCAAGTTTAAGCTATCCAGCCATTCTGAAGCAGGTATTAAAACTGTCCTGTCCTGTCTTTTGGATGGCGGTTTTGTTGGCGGTTTTAAAACCGCCGTTGAATTAGCTTTTTCAATCCGCCGCACATCGCCAGTCATTTTAAATTGAAACCTCAAACCGCCCTCTGGTAACTGCGGCGGTTTGGACCACTAAACCTCCGGCGATGGGTGGCGGTTTCAAACCGCCACCAAACTAGCCCTTAGGGCTAGATTTACTAAGCTGCGGGTTTGAAAAAGTGGGGATGTTGCCTATAGCAACCAATAAGATTCTAGCTGTCATTTTGTAGAAAGCACTAAATAAATGAAAGCTGGAATCTGATTGGTTGCTATAGGCAACATCCCCACTTTTTCAAACCCGCAGCTTAGTAAATCTAGCCCTTAGTGTTTTCTAGTGAGGCTCCACCTCTTTAGAATGTGAAGATCTTTAGGGTTCTATTTATCAAAAGGCGAAAAGCCCTATTGTAGGATAGTGGTGATTATCCACTTTGCCCTATAGATTACGTTTAAGGGCTACTCTCAGTGATAGGAGTATTACCTCCGGCTGTTGCTGTGCTCACAGAAAAGAAATATTATTTTATTTATCTTTTGTGGAGCTGATCAAGGGCCTCAAGAGCAATAAGTGACCTTTAAATCTTCAGATTTTTTTTCTTTTGGTCATGGCAATAAAATAACGGTAAAAGGCACAATAAGTAATTTTTTATTTGCATGATAAGCGTCGTTAAATAGAGCTCTTAATCACAGAAGTACATAGCAACGTTTCATTATATTTAATTTTAACCCGGGTTAAACAGACTGTCTGTAGATGGAATTTCTTCTTTGCGCTCGAGCTCATGAAACGGGATAACGCATTGACATAAAGGGTCGCCCATATAAATTGTAATCTCATTAGTGAAGCTCCAGAAACAGAAATGCTTATTTGCCTGTAAGCAATAGGGAGGAGATTTATAATTCTTTCTAAGAACTTTCACAGTGAGGACATATAGTAAGTCACTTGTTAGCACAGAAAAAATGACTATACAGGAAGGGTAGTGAGTAAGTGGAATAGCCTCCCATCGTGGGCCCATCGGGTATTTCCCCAGTACCCCAGTGGGCCAGTCCGATCCTGAATACTGTGTTCAGTTCTGAAGGTCATATGTCCAGAAGGATATAAATACATTAGAGACAAATAAATGCAAAGAAGGGCAACTAAAATGGTGCATGTCCTACAGCACAAAACTTACCCGGAAAGACTAAAAGATCTTAATATGTATAGTTTGGAGCAGAGAAGAGAACAAGGGACATGATAGAAACTTTCATATATATGAAGGGTTTGAACAAGGTACAGGAGGGAAACATTCTACAAAGGAAGAGAAGTACTAGAACACGAGGACATGTACTGACACTGGGAGGAAGTAGGTTCAGAGGAAATGTGAGGATAAGTAGAATCGCCTCCCATCAGAGGTGGTAGAGGCTAATACAGCAGAGCAATTTAAACATGCTTGGGATAGACATAAGGATAACCTTACAAAGAACTAAGGATCAAAAAGAGTTTGAGGTTAGCATAGGTTAAAATATGGGCAGACAAGATGGGCCAAGTGGTTCTTATCTGCCATCAAATTCTACGTTTCTGTCTCTGATCTTGCAATGTGCAGAAGATGACGTACAAAAAGCGTTAACTTAAAGTGCTGTAAATGGTTTTCTTAACAGCTCCTATAATAACAATGCCTAATCGCACGGAGGAGGAGGTCCAGAGCAGGGCCATCTTTTCCATTGGACACGATGGGCAGGTGCCCGGGGGCCCCACGGGCAAGGGGGCCCCATAGGCAGGGCTCTTAATTAGAATAAATAATCCTGCAAAAGAAAAAAACCTGCAAAAAAAACATTCAAGGGTCACTGAGCAAGTACATCTATCTCTATCTCTATATATCTATATCTATATCTATATCTATATCTGTATCTCTATACATTTATATCTACATATTCATATATATATATATATATATATATATATATATGTAGGGGCCCCGGTGCACTGCTTTGCCCGGGGGCCCATAATGTTGTTAAGATGGCCCTGGTCCAGAGTCGACCAAAAAGCACAGCAGGAGAACGGAATAAAGGAATCTGGGCTGGGACCAGAATAATAGCTTTACTCAGAAGGTAAGATGGACTGTGGGCACAGAGAGCTCGCTGTCCTCTTTACCTCAGTACCCTCTAGCTGTGCCCAGAGGAGATAGGGCATGCACACATGGCCCTTTGTGTGCCAAAATTCTCCATCATGTCCATTATTTCAGCAGAGCTGCATTGTATTCTATAACCAAACATTACATATGACGCCGCTCTGCTCCAAAAACTGAGCATGACGGCTCAAGGTATTTTATACAGTGGTGGATAATCTGCGGCCTTCCAGTTGGTGTTGGAGTTGAGTTGGAGAGATCCGGGTCACCTGACCATGTTTATGTGTCAATCACAGTGTGATTGGAACGGTGTAATGTTCTGGAAACATCCAGAGAGGTCCGTAAACTAATAATCTGGAATTTGAGCGCAAAAAGTTAAAACGGGATCTATGAGGCTGTGTGTTGCTCAAAGAGTTAGTTCAGTTTTATACATACAAAATATAATAAAAATCTAATTGCAACAAACCAGTCAAAGTAGATGAGGAGTAGAAGATAGATAAAGATCCAGTGAATGAAAAACTTTATTGCAGTAATTTCAAGAACTACTAAAACTAGGATAATTATAATAATAATAATAATAATAACAATCCCATTTTTACCCATAGTCAACCAGGGCTACACTGCTTGCTCTCCTATGCAGACTTTCACCATAACACGTCACTGAGTTCCCTTACACAACATAACTCAAAATCAACCTATGGGGGTCTGACTATTTAGGCAGCTTTGGAATAATAAATAAAACACAGTTGCCATTAATTATCATTATTACTTCAATAACATGACCAGTAACCGGCATAAATCAGTGTCAGATTTTTCTTCACAAGACCCCATGCTATGCACAAGGCAGTAAAACAATGTACAGATCACATGCATGGAAATGATATAGAAAAGGTTACACTTATGTAATATATGAAAGTCAAGATAAATATATATATATATATACTGTGTGTGGTATGACAAAAAAAAAATATTGATAGCATCCATGTCACACCCACCTGCACATCATACAGCCCAATGTAGTGCACATACTGCATATTCCTGTACTCAGACATATAGGGGCATATTCAATTGTCGGCGGGATCGCTGAAAATCCCGCCACGGAAAAACTAATACATGTAATACGGTAATTTGTAGCTGGATTTCAGCTCGCGGCTCAGGGAGCTGCGAGCTGAAATCTAGCGAGTAAATTATCGTATTACATGTTTTTCCACGCACGATTACCGTAATATCGGTAATCGTGGGGGAACCGCGGGATTTTCAGCAATCCCGCCGACAATTGTTGAATACCCCCCATAGGCTTATAATGCCGCCAAAGTGGTATAGTCCCCAATGGTGAGTTTCATGTGGAGACTGCTCGAGTTAGACTGGGTACACACTATAGGTTTTCCAGCTGATTATTGGGCCAATCACAATGTTAAACGACTGTTGTCCCAATATTGCATTAATGTGTACGATCCAATGATGGACGATTATCGTTCCAAAGCTCATCGTATCGTTTTGTTTAATTTTTAAACCGTTCTCAAAATCTCGTTCAACCATGGAACGATGTTGTTCGAAATCTGCAGTGTGTACGTACTCAGGATTGGCAGTTTCCATAGATCTCTAAAATCATTAAAGATAGGGCATCGGGAGAAATTTTGCATAGTGTGTGCCCAGCCTTAGAGGGTATCCCAGCAAGTAGTTGACTATAACAACACCAAAGAACCACATTTAGGCAAGTCCATGTCCTATTATTCACTTAAGTAGGCAATGGATATTACAATGTACGGAAGTCAGAGCTGTGGAAAGGGACATATTTCTGTAGATAGGTTAGAAAGTTTTTGTAGGTAGGTTATAGATGATATCATAGTAATTAGCTTTAGGCAAGGTTTCTGTAGGTTGTTCACTACTGGAAATAAAAAAAACAATGCATTCCTTCGTGATGGATCAAGATGTTAAGGAAATCTCAACCTTACATGCACTGTAAATATTTCTGAAGATTATCAGAGCTGAAGATAATTGAGATGTCTTCCTGTAGGTAATCCCATTAAGCATGTGGCTTCTTTTAGACGCCTTTTGCAGAGAATAAGGGTCACTTACTAACCTCGGAATAAGCAGAAACATAGTTCATGGAATGGCCTATTTGTCTACCAGGAAGAGCACTTCATATATTTAATCGGTGTACAATAAATTAATAATGCTTCCATGACCTCTGAGAACATGGGGAACAAGTGTCCTAGCTCTGTGTCCAGCAGCGAGATAGATGCCAAGGAAGAATACCAGGCACCTAGGCACACTGAGCTGCAGATAGCCACTGGAATGCCCATTGAGCGTGACAGCCTTCTCTAGAACCCTGTGTCTCTCTGTCTGTCTACCTCACCCCTTAGATTGTACGCTCCTTTGAGCAGGGCCATCTCTCCTCCTGTCTTCACAACTTTTAACTCTGCTCTCCAGATACCTAGCCCTCCTCCTCTTCCCCCCCCCCGTCCCGCTCGCTCCCTCCTCTCCCCTCTGGGGGTCTCCCTGTCATCCGTGCCTTCCCTCTTGGACTCCGTCGTTGGCGGACCTTCCCCTCTCCCCACCCCACCCCTTTAGCTGTGCCTTGAGCTCACTGAGTTACTGTGCTTATTGTTTTCTGTACTGTGCTATCTCACCTCGTATTGCAATTTTTTTTGTCCCTGTACGCCGCTACGGACATCTAGTGGCGCCCTATAAATAAAAATTAATAATAATAATAATAATAATAATGATAAAAGGTGAAGGACATTTATGGTTGTAGCAGCTGACAGTTTCACCAGTGACTGGTTCATCGTTCATGTCTCTGTCTTCCAATGGCTCTTCTCATTCCATCCATACCCACCACCGATTGCTGCACAGAAACGCCAGTCATCAATGGTTGCTTTATTACTGGTGGGTGATAACCCTGCTGCCTTACAGTACCCAAACCCACTTACCCTAACACCAGATACAATTGTTTTTCTGCTATCTTATCTATCAAGTGTTCCCCACACCTCTTAGATTGTCAGCTCATCTGCTCAGGGCCATGTTTACCTTCTGTTCCATCTCATTGTCTGATATTTATTTCTATAATGATCCCCTCAATGTAGAGCACTGCCGAATACATTAAGGAATTAAAAATAAATGATAGTAACAATAGTTTCAATTCTGCTCACATCTGCATATTTGGGTATCTCTGTGTGACCACATTGACCTTTACACCCTGGAATGGAAGCGAGCGAGAGACCAAGCTACAGATGGGCGCTGGACCTAAGGGTATCGGCAGATAGCTGTGTCGAGAGGACACATCATGCATTCATGCAGACACGGCTGTCGTTTATACATTGTGTAAGGCTATGCTAGACCCAGTTTACTGCTTAAACAGCTGGGAACAGATACTTGTGATTGTCCCTCAGCCCTCCCCTAGTTCTCACTCGTCCCATAGTAGCATTGGTCCTGATTAAGACAAACTCAGGGACTGTACTTACAATAGTTATCACACAACGAACCAATCATGGACTCAACCAATCAGACCACAGCGTCCTATTTCCTACCTTATTTATTTAGGGAATTAATAGCACAAGTATAAGTTTCAATGACCGCAATGGGAATGATGCTTCTACCAGTGGTGGAAGCGGGATGTATACGGTGGTATGTCATACCACCACTTCTTCTTCTCCATCCAATGTAACAATATCACATGCCAGTCACTTACACTATATATAGATATATATATATATATATCTATATATAGATAGATATATATATATATATATATATATATATATATATATATATATATATCTATATATAGATATAGTAATATAGGGGAAAAATCAGCTCAAAACGACATAATCTTACACAATTTTTAAATAAATCCAGATCCAAAACCTTTCGCGATATATATGTATATATATTAGAAATGTATGCTGACCCCCGTGCTTTGCTTTTAGATGTGGTATTGGTTCTAGAATGTGTTAATGTTTTTGTTTTGTAACTGGTTTTGCCCAAAAATCGCGAAAGGTTTTGGTTTTGGATCTCGATTTATTTAAAAATTGTGTAAGATTATGTCATTTTGATCTGATTTTTCCCTTATATTACTATATATATATATATATATATATATATATATATATATATATTACTATTTATTGCATTAATATTCTTTTCCAGTCTATTTTCTAATGATCCATTACAACTGTCCCAATTGTCACCAATTTTGGCCAAACTCTGCAGCGAGCTGTCTTAATTAAGGATTTTGTAATTTTGCCATTGTTGCGTTTGCTTTATTCCCTATGCAGTTCTCTAACTCCATCACTTAGCATAAATCATCAGCCATCATATCTCTATCTCTACATGTATTCTTTGCCAGGGCCAAAATTTGTGAACTTTAAATTGTATCGTAAAGACATGTTTTGGGCAACATAATCTGCATCAATGTGAGTATTATACATACTTACATGTGTTAAAAGGGCAACTATTGGCCTATCTGAACTCTCTCTATTACATATTTCTTACACTTGACTAATAGAACATGTAAATATTATTTATATACATTCCGTATTTATACACATGGGTCTTGGGGACCACCTCCGTCGCAAGTCTCAGGCAGTCCCCTTTACCCAGAGGTTATGCAAGGTGAGTGTTCCAGTCTCACCACCACTGCATTTTCAGGTAACCTATATGCCCTGTCTGCCAGAGGCCCAGGCACATCTCGGGTTCCAAACACCACCGGCCTTCCGGCATCAGACCAAGGGGACCCTTCCATTCAGGGCGTACCGCGCCAACCGTACTAGGTCAGATACTACACTTGAGCTTTGCCAAGAAAATTAATCGAGATTGACATTTTAATCTCAGACTGGGCATGGTAACTGGATGTAGATATGTATGGCATATATATGAGATTTCCCTTGTTTGATTCACAAGGACAGCATTAAGGCACAGATCTATCTTACTCGCAGTTCCGCTCTTGGCTAACGATGAATGCTCTGCCCATCGGGAAGTGCATAATACTAGTCTTTGAAGTTTTTGGCATGAGTGCAGGACACCTTTGTCTATCATCATGATTATTTATATAGCAACAACATATTACTTTGTCTAACTATCTACTGATGCTTCTGTCCATCTAATGACATCTGATTGTTACTAGCGCTTCACTCTCCATGATTCATGCTGTCTAACATTCCAAATTTAGTGTGTGTTTAGCGTTTCAACATTTTTATCTCTTGCACCTTACAGTAATTTTTTTTTTTGCTGTTTAATTTATCTAATGGCCGTGCTTCAGTTGGTGGCATGGCAGAAGACATTTTTTTGCAGCAGCTGCAATGTTCTACATGATGTCACTGAATGTCGAAAATGGCCAGAAAAAATCCTCACACACAAACTCCCTTTATTTTTTTTAATATAGATGTCACATAATGACCCTTTCAATATTGACAAGTATTGAAAAATAGAATGTTTTTTAGACAATATATAGTTTTCTTTGGAATGTGCAGCTGCATTGACACTCACATGCAAACACCCTTTTTTTTCTAAATATAGATGTCATTGAATGACCCTTTCAAAATTGACAAGTATTGAAAAATAGAAAAAAGTTTAGAATATATAGCGCTCTTTTGGGTGTGCAGATGCGTTGACACCCAGTTTTTTTCAAAACTTTTTCAGTTGTCACTGTCCCACACAAGATTACTGTCAGTAGAAAAACTTTGAAAGAAATAAATTGATTTTGTTTTTTAAATCAACTGTTAATATTCATACAGCAAAAGCACACTGTTTTTCTCCACTAAATATACTACTTAGTTCAGTGTGATATCTAACTCAGCCTATATACTAGTGCGATTATGTATACATTAATAACAATCAGTAGCCACTAGTCTGCCTAAACTCTCTGAAAGATTGAAATTAAAGCCAATTGATCAGCATACTATTCTAGCTGACTAATCTCTACAGAACTGCTTTAAAAGAATCGCATAATTCAATTGCTTTCCTATGTCCCTCTTTCACCCTGAACGCTATATTAAGCGCAGAGTACTGCAGCTAACCTGCATGGTGTCTGTTCTAAAATGGAACAGGTGGCAATGAGGAATATATATATAGAAGACGTAGATCTAAAACGCTTGCGAGTTTTTATTAGAGAAGTTTCCTAAAAATGACGTTTTGCCTCGTTTTGATATCTGAAAATTGACTTGGAACCCCAATATATCTAATATATACAGTGTGGGCTATTCAGGGGTATGTCGTAATGCAACACTATCACATTCCATTCATTTGCATTTTCAATACCGCCACTTACAAATTTCCACTTCGTCCACTGCTTTATACTATGAGAATAAAGATTTTTTTTGTACCCACTATTCGTAGGTGAGACTTAGGAAGACTTGGTATAAAAGAAATTGCAATATAAATACTAGAGATGCTCAGGCTCGGTTTCCCGAGAACCGAATATACCCGAACTTAACAGATCCGAGTACCGAGCCGAGCCGACTCAGTACCTTCATGCATTTTAGGATTTGAAAACGAGGCAAAACGTCATTGTTAAGTCGTTGGATCTCGGATCTCACGATTTTTGGATTCCTTTATAAGATCCAACATAACGATGGGTGGGAGGGAGGGCGGGCCCAAATACAATTCCATCTTGCACCATTTTTCTTTTCTGCCATTGCTGTGTGCCAATGTGTCCTAGATGTGCTAGGAACTGCCGTGTGTTTGTGTCATTGCTCTGTCGCTTACCATCCAGCCAGGTCGCTGCAGTTTTTGTCCGAAAGTGTATGAAAATAATATTGTGATCTGTGAGGTGGTCAAAATTGACTGCAAATGACTTGAAATTAGTGTTATTGAGGTTAATAATAATGTAGGAACAAAAAAAAGAGCAAAATTAGGTGATTTTAGCATATTTTAGGATTTTTTTTTCTACAACATCCAAAACCAAAACCAAGACACATGAGGCCGGTTTTGCCAAAACGAAAACACGAAGCTAATCCAGATCCAAAGCCAAAACCAGTTCACGGGGGTCAGTGAGCATCTCTAATAAATACAAGTAGGAAATCTCAATCTATTGGTTGACAAAATGGTTTCTGAGAATTTCTGAACTTCCCTAAAAGTGTCGCACATCTGATCAATTCAAACATGTCCCTGACTCACAAATGTCAGAAACCCCAACTGCAAGGAGGTCAGAGAGAGTTCACTTATCAGCCAGTGACTCTTGTTCCCTTAGAATGAGTGTGAAAATGTAGGTGATATGTTTATAATACTGACAAATGGCTGAGAAGCTGTCTCAGTTACCACCCTGCGCTGACCTCTACAAGTTGGGGGTCCAGCTGAAATGAGTTTTCTGTGTTTTAGTAAAACCTGAGATGTGTTTGGCTTATGATCTATTACTGTCCTGAAGTGAGGAGGCATAGTACAACATGAAATTAGTGGGGAAAACCTCAGCTCCTGTATGTCCCGACACAGAATGTTTTAATAACTGGATATTCCCACCATGTGTAATGAATTTATCAGCACACTAACTGCATTGTGGTAGAGAACATAAGGGGGTAAATGTATCAAGCTGAGAGTTTTCCGACGGGTTCGAAAAACCAATCAGATTCTAGCTATCATTTATTTAGTACATTCTACAAAATGACAGCTAGAATCTGATTGGTTGCTATAGACAACATCTCCACTTTTCAAACCCGCCGGTAAACTCTCAGCTTGATACATTTACCCCAAGATGTTTAATACATACAGGAGATGACATAAACTTCAGCAATTCTTCCTCTAGTAGTCGAACATATTACATATCATCAATGTTGCCGGTGGAATCTGTAATATTTTAATATTAGCCGCTGTCTGCAAAGCATAGCACCCAGCACAAACTTACTCTGGTGACGTCCACTTCCATCCAGGTTCAGACATTTGTCCATGGACATCGTCTAGGGACCAACTGGCCACCAGTTTGCATATTGTCAAGTTAACCAAGAGGAAGGGAAATACTTTATTATGAGGAACTGTGTTAGCAGAAATGTGTGTCTAGTAGTCTGTATATAGATGGGTATTTTTAATTGCATATTATTATCTTCTTTTTTTTTTCCTACTTTAGATTAATTTGTAAGTAATTTGTATTTATATTATTTCTCTTTTTTATATATGTGATGAAACGGAGTCACACTGTAAGAAAACTTACCTGGTCCACGCTCTGGCTCCTAATCACTGTCACCCGTGCAGCCAACATATGGGCGAGTGGTTCTGTTCACTGCGGTCATCAGGTCATGTGATCATAGATGGTGTTTTTGAATCCCCTTGTGCTATATAAGATTGGCTCTGACACTTATCCTGTATTAGAGTAATACGTTTTATGCCCCAGTGTCTGACTCCTGTTTTTATTGCCTCAGCGCTATTTCTGACTCCCTGTGTATGACTTCTGTCTAGTTTTGACTCTGTCTCTGGATTCTCCCTTGAACCACGGTGTTACTGTGTACCAGACCCCTGCTCATCTATTCAGACCACGGCTCCTGATTATCCCTTGTACCACATTGTTACTGTGTACCAGACCCCTGCTAACCCATTCAGACCACGGCTCCGGATTCTCCCTTGTACCACGTTGTTACTGTCTACCAGACCCCTGCTAACCCATTCAGACCACGGCTCCTGATTATCCCTTGTACCACTGTGTTACTGTGTACCAGACCCCTGCTAATCCATTCAGACCACGGCTCCGGATTCTCCCTTGTACCACGGTGTTACTGTGTACCAGACCCCTGCTAATCCATTCAGACCACGGCTCCGGATTCTCCCTTGTACCACGGTGTTACTGTGTACCAGACCCCTGCTAACCCATTCAGCCAACGGCTCCGGATTTTCCCTATCACTATGCTGTTTGGGTATCTCTCTGACCTAGGTGCAGATCACTCCTATTTCTTGGCTACTTATACGTGTATCCCTCCCGCTTAACACATTTGGTGACCAGCCACATCTATCACATCAGTGGGCTAACCCATGGGCCGCTACCTGAGAACTTCCAACAGCAAAATCTATCCCAACTTGCAGCAGTTCTTGGTGAATACCGATGGGTTCATTAGAATCTCTGCTTTGGGAAAGCCAGTGTTGACCCTGACTGATAGTATCAACCTCCGTCACCATAACACCCACTGGACTAAGGACTTTTTATTCATCACCCGTTTCTCACAGTTTAATGCATTTTTTCATCCTTGGCCCAGTCTACGTATATACACATTAGCATCGGTATATCATGTGTATTGTTATTTCTTGTTATTATGTACATTTTGCTCTTACCAGCAATATTGTATATATTAGAAAAATAAAGACTGTTGCCATATGGTGTGAAAATAGCAGGACAGCAGAAGTCATATTGCATAACAGAATCGAAAGTTGTGTAAGTTAAGGTATTTGAGTTAGCTAAGGAATTTACAATTGTCTCAACTGTCCATTGTAATGAGAACAATGTCTGCGTGACTGTTAAAATAGCTAGCTGGCAGCCCATGTTAGTAATCTAGGTCGACGGGTAGTCTAGGAGGTAATTTGGCTAGAAATTTAAGATAATGTGCAATGTGTCTCCACAGTACTATACTGGCTGACATAGCATTGGATCATGTATTAATATGTATCAATATAAATGTTATTGTATCACAATTTATCACACACTCAGATTGTGTAACACTGCACACACAATATCTAAAATTTCTTAATGTTTCACGCAAGCGTAAAGTGTCATTCTCTGATGTAATATTATAAACCTTTGTTAAGTGTATCCAGCCAAATAGTTAATTCAGTCAAACCATTCCATTGTATAATTGTCAGGATCTGCCTCGCTTCCTATGCAGCATCGTGTCAGAATGCTGCTTCATCTCAGCAGCCCCTGCCTCTGGGAGTGGATTGGACTTTATTATTATGTTTCTAAGGAATGTATTATCAGCAGTACCTCTGATCCAACAGAGGTGCTGCTATTCTGCTTTGCTTCTCTGTATTTAATATGTTCCCTATTTATACCTGTCACTCCCAGAATACATTACTGGTTATTGTTGTTGCTGTTCCATGTTGCTGTGCTCTTCCCTATTGTTCCCTGCTGTGCTTCTGGTTCACCCGTTCCCTGGGATCTCTTCATATTAGCTGCATCTGCCATGTATCTGGTATTTGCTTTCTGCATCTCCCTGCAATCCTCATTACTACACCATACAGTCTGTACCTTCTACCAATAAACATTGTGTGTTTTACCATAATCCTGGCTCCTTAACTGTGATTTCTGCATTGATGTGTGACAATAATCAGGGTAACAGTGACAGTATGTCTAACAGTTAAATCATTTAATTGTCCACTGATAGACCCCTGCTGGAAAGGCGGAGGATTGGGACATCTTGACCCTACACCCTGTGTAAACAGCAACTAATATAAGGAGAGCAGTATGTCAATGGATTCATTCTATCTTGGAGGATCCTGGTGTTTGTAACACCAGCACATAGGACTCTGGGCCAGGCATTGTGATGCCACCAGAGGAAAGCCTACCAGGACAGGGTCTGTGTGACCCAGTAACCCAGACTGGGCGACATAGAAACTAACTAAACCGTAGCGGTAATACTTCAGGAGGATAAGACTCTGAAGGATACTGAAATTGTTACTTTGGAGTGCTGACTGCAAGAGGCTGCTGGAGGGTACACGCTACCATTTACCATATACCTTGTGAACATCCTATGGTGTTGAGACTTATATTGGATATATTCTTCTCTGCCTGAGTGAGTTGAATCCCACTGAGGGTAACCACTGTCCCAGGTAAGAGTGGTTTCCTCACATTATATTTTAATTTATATTAAGACGGGCAGCACTTGAGCCGGGCTGGCCAACCTATGAAACTACAAGCCCCAGCATGCTTTGCCTGTAGGTAGCCAGCCGATAGCTTGCAGGAGATGGTGGGACTTGTAGTTTCATAACACCTGGAGAGCCACAAGATGGCCAGACCTGCTCTAGAGAGAAAAAAAGTAATGGGGCAAAACTGGATTCCCAGTGTCTCCATCACTACCTCAGGTTCGCAAGGTATAAAGTTGTGCATAATCTGTGAATCCCAAAACTCATTTGTGAATAGCTGTGATTTAGCTGTTGTGTTCTTCACCTTAAGCATCCCCCGTTTTCATAGAGTAAACCTTGGGTCCCAGAACACTGCCACACTAACGCTTGGGATTTCTGCATATTCCACAGATGAGGATATCAATCAAGGAATGTCATGAGTGGTCAAAATTCAGAGCAGGAGGAGTTCAGTTGTGGACAGAAAGCAAAGTTCATCAAGTAATGGCCAACTACTGGCCTAAATGCAGCTTAAGAGCACAGCCAAGACAAACTTGCCTGTATAAGACCAGGGGGTAAATGTATGAAGCTCCGGGTTCTTCAACACCCGCGAGTTCGGCGTCTTCAGCGCTTAAATTTAAAGCGGCGCTGCCTTGTAAAGGGAAGTGTCCTTTACAAGGCAGCGCCGCTTTAAATTTAGGTGCTGAAGATGCCGAACTTGCGGGTGTTGAAGAACCCGGAGCTGCATACATTTACCCCCAGAAGTGGTTTGTATTGTACATTAAACATTATATATAAACCCCTTTCAAGAATTCTGAGTATTTTAATGGATGAAAAAGTTTGAAATCTGTATGCGGCTGTTAGGCTGCTGGTCTGATCACCAACCCACAGAACTAGACGGAGGTTTTCACCTGTAGCAGTCGCCTTTCCCTTAGAGCTAGTTGCGCTCACCGGTACTCAGATGCCCCCAGGACTTAGCTCCAGGTGTAGTGTGGGTTGGTAATGCAGACAACAGCGGCAGACCAGGAGATTGGGTAGAAAGCAGCGGGTAGTCAAACGATAGCCAAGGTCAAGGGTCACAGGCAAGCAGGGTAGTCAATAAACAAGCCAATGGTCGGGGTCACAGGCAAAGTAGCAGAGTCCAAGGTACAGGCCAAAAGGGTCAGGGTCACGAGCAAACAGGCAGAGTCCAAAGTCCAGGCAGGGGTCATACACAGGAAATCCAACAGAGTATCCACAGGACAGGGTACAGCAAACAGGAGCAGGTCAGTAAGACTGGGTCAGAAACACTATAACCGGCAGTGAGGCTCAGTCCTCACTGCCTTAAATACATAGAGCAACCAATCAGGGCTAAGCCCTGTAACAATACACATGCCTGGACTAATTAATCAAAGCCACATTAATCAGCCCACAGGCTGGGGAGATTTCAGCGCCTGCGCCCGGCTGTCCTGTTTGCCGGGGCGTGACGTGCAGGGAATAAGCGTCCGGCCGTTGTCTTAGCAACGGTCGGACCAGCTGGCGGAAGTGACGTCCCGGTCACTAAGGAGACGGCCGAGACGCTCAGCAGGGTAATAGATGAGTCGCGGCGGTGCTCGTGGCAGCCGCAGCTCCTAACAGCGGCAAGATTGACTGTTGCCTCAGTATCTGGGCCGATTGTAGGTTTACCCGACAGTTCCACGAAGCAAGTATTACATTACTTGCTTCAGCCAGTTGCCTTTGTGAAGCAAATGATGGTACTAAGGAGACAAAGCTGATTCATTGTGAAAGACCACTTTAAACTACTCCTCAAATGTCAGATGCCCCTGCCCATGATAGCTGTTTTTTCACGCTGACACCCACCTCAGTAGAGGTAAGATGACTGTATCTGATCTCCCTGCATCAACCTACCCAAGGGGCATATTTAATAAAGCATGATAGTGCTTTTAACGGGTCATTTAGGTCCCACAGTGTCCTCCGCAAATTTATTAAGGGTGCATCGCAGCAGATATCATGGATATCTGCTGCTTTGCATTCCTCTTCGTTTTTGGGAGCAGTCACCATTCAACAGAATGGTGACTGCTCCTGGCCGCAATCTAACAAGTCCCGAAAAAACATTTTTTTCGGGAACTTGTCATGTTGAAGCTGGCGTACATCATCCGAATTGAGGAAATCTAATGCTGTCAGCTCTGCTCCGAAGAGCAGAACTGGACAGCGCATGTGTGGAGGGATCACATGATCCCTCCCTGTCACTCAGCGCTCTCTCTCTGCAACTATCGTTGCAGAGACAGAGAGGGGATCTGTGTGCGCATGTCCAGTTCTTGGAACTGGACATGCGCAATTGAAGAGTGAAGAGAAGACCCGAAGACAGCGCTTCCGTAGAGGGGCGTAAGTATGATTTTTTTATCACTGAAACAGCAGTTTTTCGGAACTGCTGTTTCTGTGCAGGGCTGTACATAAATGTGAGAAATAGTTCAATCCTTATCATTGCGATAAGGATTGAAAACTACTTTTCACTTTATGTGAATATTGATAAATGTGCCCCCAAGTCACTTACAACTGCCGCTTAGCATTGATCCTTCCATACTTCTGTCATAAGGCTCTATAGACATGATTGTAGCTATAATGCTTAACGTCTTTCATCTATATTAGATCACAACCGTGTACGATGTACAGAGGACATACTTGAAGAGGAGAGGTGGCCCCTTAGTGTGTTTGTTCTTGGTAAAAAAAAATAATTATAAATAAGCAGATACATTGTGATGATGATTTCAATTTTGCAGCTGATCTTATATTGTATTTTCATTTGTGTGGATACTTATCTTTTAAATGTATCCACATGCTGCTGGTGGCAAATGAAATGGACACTTTTGATTTTCTAATTGCATGCGGTCTTTTGAGAACTCTAATGCCTACTGTCAGATGAGTGCCCCGTCTGCACGAAATTCAGGACACAGATCCAATTTCAGCAATCAAGACATTGGCCTGGAGCTCCACGGATTCATATTCTACTTGACATGAAAGCAGGTGTAGAAGAGAGGGGGGAATGTAAAGACCAACCTCCCCTACTGCTGAAGCATAACGCTATCAAAGGCAAATGAACTGACCCTCTGAGACCAAATGATCTCTTGTTATTTAGTCGGTTATCCCTCTAGTCATAATTAAAGGAGATAATAATTGGATCATAAGACAGGAGGGGAGGGATAAGTAAGAACATACTAAAACACTTTTCTTTTCAGTACTTCAAAGAGACAGCGACTCGCAACTTGTCCCGCACAGTAAAATGTGATGTTTACATAGATGAAAAACACTGTCATCTGTAATGTAGGGGACCATCATCCTAAATTAGACCTGCCATTCATATGTAAAACTGCAAGGGTCGATTTAAAATATCAAATAAGAATATGTCTAGAGTGACTGTGCATGACAGACGTGGCTATCATTCTATTGGCAAAAGATTACCGCTAACTCTAATGGACATGAAGCAAAATGACCTCTTCACAGCCCAACTGCAGCTTTGGAATCGACACGCTCCTCAATTTTCCAGAGTGCTCTAGATTTTGGAAGCATGGGTTTGCGGAGCACAATGACTGCGTTTGCGATGGCGCTAAGAAGTTTGCACAAACAGAGGTGTAGGAATCAGGCAGAATGAAGGCGTCCCTACTGAAGTACGGAGCACACGTAACAATGCACTTCGTTTTGTAGGGCAGTGCATTAATAAGCTTTCATCTTGCCTATTGTAATGAGATAAAGGAGTGGAGAGCGCACATTTTCAAGGTCAAAACTTGCAATGCATGACTATTTTCATTTTCGCCAAAGGACAAATTCTATACCAGCTTAAGTGAGATTCAATTTGGCGCAAGATCTTTCCGGAACATCCACGGAGACACCGCTCGTCAGAGGCTTTATAGGAAATTCCGCTCATTTTTTCTTGCACCCCAAAGAGGTACGCAGAAGAATGAGCGGAGATTCCTACCGCATTGGCTGGCCATATGCTCTGCAGACATCGCGGTGATGTCAACGCGCCACATTCCCTGCAATTGAATCTTCAGGCACGTTTTATATACTTTTAATGGAACTAGTTTTGCGCCTGCAGTTGGCACTTCTGCAGAGAAACGCATTTGTGCTCCGAGGTATAAACATAGAATGTAACTGCTTGGCCCGTCTAGTCTTCCCATTTTTAACCTGTGGTAACTTCAAACCCTATTTGATCCTTAGTTCTTTGTAAGGATATCCTTATGTCTATCCCAAGCATGTTTAAACTGCTCTACTGTATTATCCTCTACCACCTCTGATGGGAGGCTATTCCACTTATCCACTACCCTTTCTGTGAAGTAGTTTTTCCTCACATTTCCTCTGAGCCTACTTTCCCCAGTCTTAGTGCATGTCCTCATGTTCTAATACTTCTCTTCCTTTGAAGAATCATCATCATCACCGTTTATATATATAGCGCCACTTATTCCTCAGCGCTGTACAGAGAACTCACTCACATCAGTCCCTGTCCCATTGGAGCTTACAATCTAAATTCCCTAACACACACACATAGTAGCCAATCAGTGGCGCACGCAGGGGGGGTTTCTGGTTCCCCAGAAACCACCCCCCCCCCCCTCCGGGAACCAACGGTACTCCACAGCAGCCGCGACGCTGTCAAAGAAGCGTCCGCGGCAGTGCTGTATTGTAGTATAATACAGCACTGCCGCGGATGCTTCTTGACAGCGCCGCGGCTGCTGTAGAATTCAGACTCGCTGAAATGGAGCTGCTCTCTCTCTCGCTCTTTTTTTTTTTCCCCGGGGGGGCGGAAACCCCCTCTTCTAAATCCTGAGTTCGCCTCTGCCAATTAATCTACTAGTATGTTTTCTGGAGTGTGGGAGGAAACCAGAGTACCTGGAGGAAACACACGCAAACACAGGGAGAATATACAAACTCCACACAGATAAGGCATGGTTGAGAATTGAACTCATGACCCCAACGCTGTGAGCCAGAAGTGTTAACCACTGAGCCACCGTTCTAAGTGGTTAGGAAAGAATGTTTCCCTCCTGCATATATATGAAAGTTTCTATCATGTCCCCCGTTCCCTTCTCTGCTCCAAACTACACATATTAAGATCTTTTAGTCTTTCCGGGTAAGGTTTGTGCTGTAGGCCATGCACCATTTTAATTCCTTTCTTTGTACAGTCTGTAAAGTATTTATATCCTTCTGGAGATATGGCCTCCGGAACTGAACACAGTATTCAGCGTCGGACTGGTCCACTATATACTATGTTTGGTCGGAAGGGGGAGTACTAGCGCTAGACACTATTATTTGGTGGGTCCGAATGGTATATACTATATTTGGGGGCATACTAACACTCTATACTATATTTGATGGGGGACTGCTAACGCTGTACACTATTATTTGGGGAGGGAGTATTAACGGTACACACTACATGCTATATTAGGGGGCGTGAGTAATACTAATACTATATTAGTAGGGGAGTACTACTACTAGCAGTATATACTATATTAGTAGGGGAGTACTACTACTAGAAGTATATACTATATTTGGAGGGGAGGGGGGATACTAACACAATGCACTATTATTTGGGGGGTTACTAACGGTATATATTATATTTGGGGAGCACTAATACTATATACTATATTTGGGGGGGAGAGTACTAACGCTATACACAATTATCTGGGGGGGGAGTACTAATGCTATACACTATTATTTGAGGGGGTGGGGGAGTACTAACACTACACTACACACTATTATTGGGCTGGGGGAGTACTAACACTACACTACAATGTCAGGACCCCGCAGGTTAAGTGTTTAAACACTTAACCCAACAATGCCGCTTTCTCCTACCTGTTCTTGTCACTTTCATCACCTGTGGCTACTGGTGTCTTTAGCTCAGTTGCTGCTTGTCTGGATCCTGGAATGTTGGAGGCCCCATTTGGAAAAAAATGGGTACATGAAATGGGTACATGTCTGCCAACTGTCCTGAATTTGGTGGGGCAGCTCCGCATTTGGGTGACTGTCTCGCTTAGTCAGGATTTGGTCCGACTGCAAGGACAGTAGGGAGGTATGTCCTGCTTAACACTGTACTGCTCGTGAAGGCAGAGTTGTGTGCACCTAACAGTAGTGCACAAAGCATTGCCTGCGAATTTGTCTACAATGAAAACCATGTCACCTCATAAGGGCACCCCAGAGACGTAATCCAGTTCTGAGTACAGAGCTAACAGCTGCAGAGAAGGTAACACCAAATAGTACGAAGCTGATCAGGGCAGGACTGGCAGTCCTAAGGTTGTATAGCAGTATCTGTTGTATAGAGCAATCAAAGTAAACAGCTTGCTCCTCAAAAGGTCAGTGCTGCATCTTCATAATCATTTATTTAGATAGCGCCACTAATTCCGCAGCGCTGTACAGAGAACTCTCTCACATTAGTCCCTGCCCTATTGGAGCTTACAGTCTAAATTCCCTAACATGCACACACAGACAGAGACTAAGGTCAATTTAATAGAAGTCAATTAACCTACTGGTATGTTCTTGGAGTGTGGGAGGAAACCAGACCACCCGGAGAAAACCCACGCAAACACAGGGAGAACATACAAACTCCACACAGATAAGGCCATGGTCGGGAATTGAACTCATGACCTCAGTGGTGTGAGGCAGAAGTGCTAACCACTGAGCCACTGTGCTGTCCGTCAAACTAAACCTTGCAGATACAATGTTGCATTAAGAAATATATCTGGCTCTGCCTGATAGATGTAGCGGAAGTTATTTGTTTGAAAGTGGACATGTCAATTAACTATGTACGGGTGTTTATATAGTATTTTTAAACACTCCCCCATTCAATTTACTTCCTTTCCCTGTTTAATGGCAGCAGAACCCATAGCTCCATGATTTTGATGACGGCACCTAATTTCAGTCTCTACACTTCACTCATTTACACTCTCTATTAAAATTACTGAGTATAGTTTACACAACACGTACTAGGAACTATATTAAGTAAGTCAGTTTTTATGTGAGTTCTTCCTCCATTGTTCACTTGGTAAATCCCCCCCACCCCCCAATTCTTTTGCAGGATTAGTATTTTATTGATAGCTTGCTCAGTTGGGGCCAGACCTATTGACAATAAAAGCCTGAAATTCCTTTGTGTCAGATTGTGGTTTACAGATCTCATTAAGACGTTTTCAGTCCCCCTTTCCCTCCGCCAAGCTACGTGTCATGGTGATATAACATCTCAGTATATATATTGCAAGGCAGTCACTCTGAGCATTTACTGTTGCGGCCTCTCCCATCCCTGTAACAAAAAAAAATCCAGCAGACTGTGGCTGTTCTGGTTTACAATAATGGAGTTTGCAGATTGGCCAGAATTGGCTTCAAGTAAATACAGGATTCTTAGGGTTTTCAACATTTGTATTACGTAATGGTCTCATAAACTAAAAGATGTAAATGGTATACAGCGTGCAAAAAGTATTTCCAGGAGGGATGGGAATTGTTTATGGCTCGTTGAAGAGGGTGAGGATTGAGACACAACGTGTTGGCTCTAGGACAGTCAAGTCCTCACATCGAACTTTAAGGGTACTGAAAGCCATTAATACGGTTTACCTCTTGGCATGTCTCTTGTCAGACACAACAGCTGTTCTGTGCTGTCTCCCAGGTATGATAATATCCTCAGACTGTGCACCGTTTTCTCGGGATTCAGTCCTCCGCCTCCTCTTTTCATTGTTTCATGGCCAGAAACAGAGAATCTAGACAAACATTCCTGCATGATTGCAACCACCTCGTAATTGATTTATAAACTGGCAATGATAGAGCAGGCTTAGTCATCTTTTGTCTCTCCAACATTGCAGAACTAAAAACCCCAGCATGCCGCTGGCAGGGCATATTGGGAGCCACAAATTGGTTACGTCCACAAGACATACCTGTGCCTTGCTCTGCTCCAGGGGCACACCCAGTGAAATTCCATAAGGTGCTGACATGATCATTCCCTCTAGCAATGCTTGTTGCAATCCTCTTGCCAACATTTTTTTTTTTGAAACACAAAGCAACAGCTTATAGTTTAAGATGTTTAACTTCCCTTTCCACTCTATTCTTAATCCAGGTCAACAAAGTACTTTTACTCATTTATTTCATTCCAAGGTAGACCAAACACAACATATATTGATAGATTGCCAATTCTACCTACGGACGGATCACAGGAATCCTAAGTAAATAGGCAATAGAAATATTGGGAACAATGAAAACTGGACCACCTATTCTGTCAAAGTGATAACTGGCACAGGCACTAATGAGGGATACGTGTATGCCCAGCACAGCCAACAATATATTTAAACCACAACCAAATATTAAGGCTTAAGTCTGCAAAGAACCTTTGTGCAGGTCCTTAAACAGTGTCTATTGTTTATTGAGTTTTCCATTCACTCTTGTTGCTAGGAGACTGTTGTTTGTTTCATAAGATCAACTGAATCTGTTCAGATAAGTAATACTTGGTGGACAGTCTTAATTTTTATTTTTTTGGATGGTTCTCTACATTATTTGTACAAATGTTATAGGATCTTATTTACAATGCACTGGATGAAACCTATTGATTTTGCAGCTACGTGCTTATATTATTTGCCCATCGCATATCAAGGTGCGCACCTAGGGGTAAATGTATCAAGCTGAGAGTTTTCCGGCGGGTTTGAAAAGTGGAGATGTTGCCTATAGCAACCAATCAGATTCTAGTTGTCATTTTGTAGAGAGTACTAAAGAAATGATAGTTAGATTATGTCGGAAAACTCTCAGCTTGATACATTTACCCCCTAGTCTCCACTCTAGGGCGATGCCTCCACAAGCGAGAAAAGCATCCAGGTTTGTGAGGAGATGGGTAAATCTGAGAAGGCGCACTGGGCAAAAGTGTAAACATCATTTAAAACGTTCAACCTCCCACCAATTTAGAACCCTCTGTTTCATTAAATAAGATTTTTTTTTAAAAAATTCTCTTGAAATATTCCTTGGTTTACCTTCATTTGTCGCTTAAATTACTCATGAGAGTGTCACATTGATGATGATGATGATGATATATATAATATATTATATATACTGATACCTTTACAGGGTTTATAATTGTCAGAAAGTGAGAGGCATACCTCATATTTATGTGAGCGTATCAGATCACTAGCAGTGGTAATCATAATTGTGTGTCTGGGAGATGTGTGTCAATAATCTAGCAGGGTTGGATGCAGGAGGTGTCAGCGATCTGGGTGAAGGCCAGAAGTGGAGTGGAGGATACGAACTAGGATGTGTCTTCTGATGAGGTAAGATATGTATGGAGAGATGGTATTAGTGAGGATCTTGAGGTGAGTGTGAGTAGTTTACACTTTATTCTTGAGGCAATGAGGAGCCAGGGAAGGGATTTACAGAGAGGAACAGCGGATAAGGAGTGGCGACAAAGGAAGATAAGTCTAGATTCAGTTTTCAGGATGGATTAAAAAGAAGGCAAAGGCAGGTGTGGGGAAGGCCAGTGAGGAGTAGGTTACAGTAGTCAAGACAGGAAATAATGAGTGAGTAGACCAAGGTTTTAGTTACTTCATGAGTGAGGAAGAGGTTATTTTGGCAATATTGCGAAGGCTGAAGCGACAGGACTGAGAGAGGTGCTGGATGTGAGGGGTATAACTAAGGGCAGACTCAAGGATGGCAGCGTGTTATGGGGAACAGGGGAAGGAGTGATGCTGTCATTTGTGATCAATATGCAGGGAGGGGTGATGATTTTAGCTGGGGAAATAATGATAAGCTCCGATTTGGGCATGTTAAGTTTGAGGAAGTGTTGGGTCATCCAGGTGAAGATGGGGCACAGGCAGTTGGACATAGTATCGTAAATAGATTGAGAGGTCGGGGGGAGAAAGGTAGATTTGGATGTCATTGGAGAAGAGGTGGTAGTGATTGCCGAAAGAGTGGATGAGTTTGAAAAGAGAACCTTGGGGAACACTTATAGAGAGATGGAGGGGAGTGAGATCTAGAAGTAGAAACACTAAAGCAGAGACCCAAGAAGGTAGGAAGTGAGTCAGGAGAGGGCAATGACACCAAGGCCAAAAAAGAAGAGAGTGGTCAACTGTGTCAAAAGCAGCAGGGAGATCAAAGAGTAGGGGGACTTGGGAGTGGCCTTTTCACTTGGCTAGGAGTAGGTCATACATGGATTTGGTGGTAGGAGATATTGTGGCGGATATTGTCAATTTTGTTTTTAAAGATAGTGGCAAAGTATTGGGCAAAGGGGATGGGTGGTGAGGGAGGACAGAGCAGTGATTTGACAGAGACGAAGTGTGGATAAGGTTGTTGCACAGTGTGTAGATGAGAGTAAATGACAGTGACACAGAGTTGAAGAGGAAAGAGGAACACAGTTTTCTGTCAGGCATAGAAGAAGTGGGAGAGGAAAAGGTCGTGGGTGGGTGTGAGTTTGTTGCTTACAGATCTAGCATTCCAGAGTGCACAGGAGAAGGGGAAATGCAAGAGATCAAGGATGGGAATGAGATTGGAAGGGTTGGAGGAACGAGGAGAGTGTGTTGTTTTTGCAGCAACATTAGTGGGGAGGGAGGAATACTGGCAGGAGGGGGGTGATAGTAGGGATAGAGTGGGACCAGGGCTTGGGGTTGATGTCACCAGCAGCCATGATGGAGAAGCTGGAGGCAAGGATGCTGCTGAGTGGAGCAAAGAGAAAGACTTGAGATATTTGGAGGGTATTTAGAGAGGAGGTGGAAGATGTAGATCCACTAACAATAGAAGGAGGTGGGGTGGGGAAGAGAGGCAGAGATGTGGGATGACAATGTCAGTTAACACAATGGTTGAAAAGCCAGTGATTCGAGACAATGGCAATAAAACAATGACAACGGGACTATGACTGAGATGTGGTATGACATGACAAATAGAACTGTGGTAGTAGATGCAGTGATGTTAGACAATGGCATTGGAACCCGGACAGTAGAGCAGTACAGACATAGTTGTGAGACACAGGTGGAAGTGAAGAAATTAGCAAATGAGTGGAGTAAGTGGAGAGCAGGAATGGCAAATGAGAGGTACTGATTTTAGCGTGAAGGCAGAAATGAGATGAGACATTAGCGATCAAGGCAATAGCAAATAAAACAATGAAGTATTAAAGTGGCAATGAGATACAAGTGGTAAAAATGATGTCAAAAGCAGTAAAACCATCGCAAGAGAGTGGTGTAGAGACACTGGCAAGTGTGAAGTGGTGAAAAAATATACAGCATTTTGAAAGCATAAAGGCAGATGTGAGATATAACAATGGCCATTGAAACATTAAGAGTGAAGAGGCAATAATGCAACACCAGTAAAACTGTAGAGGTGAGCAACTATGTGGAAATCAGAAATAAGGATAAAGGGAATAGGGAGAGTAAAACAAAGCTAAGACTACCAAGAAACAATGTCCAGGCTAGTGAGTGGCAGCCTGTTGCAGTTGAGAAACGATTCATCATCAGATGTTGTGTTGTGTAGAGTAGGTAAACCAGCCAACGATGGACTAATCTAATATAAAGGCTACGTGATTGCACTGTGCGTATTTAGATATAAGAAACATTAGAAACAGGACTAATTAATGTAAGCTACTCTAAACAGCAAAGACACATATGACCTCTCTGAGAACCGCTGCATCCACCGACCCGCTAGCTACCCACCAACAAGCTAGAAAGTCAGCTGTGTGTCAGTTATGGTGGGCACCGTGCCAGTGGGACTCATTGACAGGTGCCAGGAGGGATGCCACTATCAGACACCCTTGTCCTGATACACTCCCAATTGTTCAGCTAGCCCTGCTGGGAGAGTTCGATGGCAAGATAGATCCTTGGAAGTAGATGACTATGTTGATGACACTGCCGAAGGTGTCTGGTGAGGTCCTGCCAGGTGTCTTAGGTCCTACTGGATTAATCTAATGCAGAGGTTACAGAGAGACAACGCAAGGATCAGAATTCTTCCTCCTTCATCCTTGCTCTCTGTGGGATCTATGAAAGTGTGCCCACCGAAAGCAGCATGCCACTGAAACAGGACCGCTGCCTTGGCAGCCTCAGTGAGGAGCCTCACTAACACTGAGTGTGTGTCATATTGGTTTCTGGTGAGGTATATTATATTACTGCTATAGAGTGAATGAGTTAACCCTTTTATAAAAGACAACTCTATTGGTGATTTCTGTTTAAATAATACTAATCCAGATATTTGCCTGGGTGGGTGTACACTTTCCCATGTCCACCATACTGGAGGCAGGTGAGGGGCTGAAAGGTAGCCTGGTAAGTGCTTACCAGGTGCTGTGCCCGCACTTCCCCTAGGTGTTGGGAACAGTCGCCTGTCTCTCTTGGGTGCTCTCTCTGCTTGCTGTTGGTGGTCAGCTGTGTCCTGACCACTGAATTCTTCCTCATCCTATCAGGGCTAACTTCCTTCTATTTAAGGAACCCTCTGGCACCACTAGGATGCCACGGTATTGGTGCTCATCTGCTCCAGCATTCCTGTTTGTTTACCCTCTGCTTCCTGTATCTGACTTAGGCTTGTTTCTGGACTACCCTTTTGGTTCTCGTTTTGGCACTGCACAGCATGTTCTGGTTCTGACCTTTGGATTGTTTTTGAATACCCTTAGATCACACCTGTGTACTGCGCTTCCAGCTGGCTTTAACACGGACCGTTCGACCATTCCTGTTCATTATTCCACTGCGCTGGTGACTAACTAGGACAACCTGCGACCTGCACACCTCACGCCGCAAAAAACAATTCTTCCTTGAGGGACTCCCTGGTGAAAACCGGAGGTTCGCTAGACTCCGCGCCTTCCTGCTTAGTTGCGCTAATAGCAGCAAATGGCCGCTCCAGTGTTGCTAACGTGACGGTGCTGACTTGGTGGAGGAGAAACCCGCCAGTCAGTATAGGCGAATACCCTGTGAGCACCCCAATTTCCTAGTCAGAGAGAAAACCAGGGGTGTATATTCTGGCTATGGGATCAGTATATATTAATTTGAATGGAATCATGAATGGTCCTTAAAATGAACATTAATACATTTTTAAGTTTTTTTCTACCTCAATTGCAAGAGATTGGGTCCTTTTTTTGGTTTTACCACCTGCTTTAACATGTTATAAAACTGCCAGAACTTTGTTTATGTCCAATTGTTTTTCACCAATAAATCTATATAACCTAGGTCATAGTAAGATCTATTCAACATCGAAAAACAAATAGTGTAAGCGCACTGCGTACTGATAATGTACATTATTATGGTTATCAAATAAACATCTGACTTTTCTTTTCTAAGGAAATTTCGGTTGCACATTACTTTCTTAGACATTACATAGAGCATTCCAACTATGACTTCGTCCTATAACCTCTGAATTTCTGGATAACTGATGGATTCACTCCATTTCCTCAGTACAATTTCTGTGGCTCAATCCTTAGCTATTAACTTTGGTATCTCTGTTAGAGTTCATCCAGGCTACAATAATGGTAATGAAGAATGAAAAGAAGAAGATATTGGCAGACAGAAATACATTTTTGGAAACGGTGCGTAGAAGGAGGGCAGGAAAGATTTTTAAGGACCACAAAGAAACATGTAAATGTAAAATATATTGTTTAGAATTGCTTTATTTTGCACTTTAAATTACAGCTCTGTTAAAAAAATAAAATTGAGCAATTGATCGTTAAGCAACAGATGTTTAATCTGACTCGAGAAAAAGTTCTAAAGAAAAAGCACAGCATGTCAGTTAGTCTTGCTTACATCACTGGCCCTGCCCTAGTGCACTATACAGGAATCTGCAGTCTATACAGAAAATTTCTGTTACCTTGGAGGTTTTTCAAGACAATTACATAAGCTGTAGGTATGAACTGACTAGAGATAAAGAAGCACCACCCTACTGTGTAATGTCTGCTTTCTCTGAAAGATAGCTTACATCAGTTACTTTGGGGACATTATCTAGTTCCCTGATAAGTTTAATGGCTCTAATAAATAAGAAACAGAATTAGGAATTGTCGATATATGAAGATATTTAACAATCTTCAGCTATAATAAAACATTGGCTAATCATTTCTTGGTTGCGTGATGAGGATCATTGATAGAATGTTCGTCTCACAAGTAACTGTTGAGGGAGACAAGGACATATCAAATCATCTTAATAATTATTTTTGATCAATGTTCACTACAGGAAGAGCGAGGAAGGGGCCAAAGTTAAGTTGCAAGTATATTTATAAAAATGAGGTAGATACAAGTACATTCACAGAGGAGATGGTCTTAACAAAGCTCTCAAAACTGAAATTGAAAAGATCAATGGGGCTAGATGGAATAGGATAGTAAAAGAGCTTAAAGGGGTGTTGGTAACACCATTAACAGTATTATTCAACCAGTCACTAGTTACAGGAGTAATTCCAGAGGACTGGAAAAGAATGCATGTAGTCCCACTGCTAAAAAGGGGAAGCAAGGAAGAGGTGAACAGCTACTGACCAGTGAGCTTTACATCAGTAGCAGGGAAATTGATGGAAACACTCTTAAAAGAAAGTGTTGTAGAATATATCAAATCCAGTAACTTACAGTATCCTAAAAAAGCATGGATTTACTGCTGGGAGATCATGTCAAACAAGTGTTAATGACTTTATTGACTGGGTTACGAAAGTAATAGATCAAAGGGGGCCGTAGATGGAGCTTATCTAGACTTTAGTAAGGCTTTTGACACTGTCCTACATCACAGACTGGTAAATAAACTCAAAAACTTGGGATTGGATTCTGAGATGGTTGAATGGATAAGATCTTGGTTGCAGGATAGAAAATAGATATTTATAGTAAATGGAGTATATTCACAGGAGGGAAAAGGTACCAGTGGAGTACTCCAAGGATCTGTACATGTACCACTGCTTTTTAATATCTTTATTGGTGACATTGCAAATTGTACTGAAGAGAAAGTATGCCTTTTTGCAGATGACACAAAGATATGCAACAGTGTAGACACACCAGGGTATAAATGTATTAAAGTGCAGATATTGTAAGTCGACAATATTCGGCGACTTGCAGTGGAAATTTAAAACGGCAATGGCTTTAAAGTCAAGTTTTGCATATAAAGCATTGCCGTTTTAAATTTCCACTGCAAAGTCGCCGAATATTGTTTGTATATAATCTGGCTATAATTATGGTAGCCACCCTTTTTTGTCCTCCAAAAATGCTATGCTTCATATGTCTATCACAGGCCTGTCAAACTCAAATCCTCAATTGGGCCAAATAATCAAAGTCTAAGATTGTGTGGGCCGTAAGAAACAAAAGTCTCATATGCAATTCTGTAAGCTTTATTATTAAGACAAAATGAAAATAAAGTTTAATGTTTTCTTACTGATGCTTTATAATGTGCCCTCCATGCTGCTATTGTTCCCCTTCACCTGTCTCCCCTGTATCACACTCTGCCCTCCATGCTGCTATTGTTCCCCTTCATCTGTCTCCCCTGTATCACACTGTGCCCTCCATGCTGCTATTGTTCCCCTTCATCTGTCTCCCCTGTATCACACTGTGCCCTCCATGCTGCTATTGTTCCCCTTCACCTGTCTCCCCTGTATCACACTGTGCCCTCCATGCTGCTATTGTTCCCCTTCATCTGTCTCCCCTGTATCACACTGTGCCCTCCATGCTGCTATTGTTCCCCTTCACCTGTCTCCCCTGTATCACACTGTGCCCTCCATGCTGCTTCTGCTCCCCTTCACTTACCTTTCTACTGCTTTCTTTCTTCTCTTCTGTTTTTTTTCTTCTGTTTTCTTCTCTTATTCTTGTGGCTCCTTTCCGTGTGCCCCTCACTGCAAATGTCGGGCGTGATGAAGTCACGTCCAACATTCAGTGCGAAGGGAGGAGGGGAGAAGGGTGCCGGAGGTAAATTTTTTCTGGGGCTGCAAAAAATATGCGTTTGGGCCGTAAGTTGGGCAGCACGGTGGCTCAGTGGTTAGCACTTCTGCCTCACAGCGCTGGGGTCTTGAGTTCAATTCCTGACTATGGCCTTATCTGTGTGGAGTTTGTATATTCTCCCCGTGTTTGCGTGGGTTTCCTCCGGGTGCTCCGGTTTCCTCCCACACTCCAAAAACATACTAGTAGGTTAATTGGCTGCTAACAAAATTGACCCTATTCTCTGTCTGTCTGTCGGTCTGTGTGTGTGTGTGTGTGTGTGTTAGGGAATTTAGACTGTAAGCTCCAAAGAGGCAGGGACTGATGTGAGTGAGTTCTTTGTACAGCGCTGCGGAATCAATGGCGCTATATAAATAAATGGTGATGATGATGATTATGATGAAGTTGGACACATCTGGTCTATTATATGTATGTCCTATTAATAACATTGTCATGGAGTCCAATTTTTTATCAGCAAGGATGTAACCTTCTCTGTAATAGGCGCTATCATTACGCGAGCCTAAACTGTTGCATAGGGTGTCAATGGTTAGGGGGTGCCTAAAACATTGAATTAGATACATAATGTTACTCATCCCTTGGTTATAATGTCCCCACGGTGACCCCTCACCTCTCTCTCGCTAAGGTAAGAAGCAGCGGAGAAGTACATGGTGTAGCATGTTAAGGTGGCTTCAAATGTGGGGGTGTAATGGAATTGGGGGTGTTCCTTGATGAACACATATTTTAATTGCTTAAAATATGTGTTCTGTCATGCCCACATTTTTAGTGGCTCATAAATGATCCTTTATATAGGGCTGTCAAATTCTTATTTGTATTCACTTCTATAGACTAATATTACTACTATCATGTTTTGACACCTCTCTCACACATTCAGTGGTCGTCATTATTCCGATTGCCATAATTCAATACCGGTATTTTCTACAGTCGTAATTTATATCAGGAGTGTCGCACATTTTGTCCGTCTGTTTTATGGTGAGTCTTTAGTTCCTCCATTTCACCCTTATAGTAGCCCTTACATTTCTGGGTTGTGTACCTATTGTCAAAATTTTGGCAATCGGAAAAACGTACCCCACCCCACGCATTATATGTGCTTCCGTAAAGTGTTTTCAGTAAATTGTTATAATAAAAATGAATTCAAGGTATTACAGACCTGAATTAACCAGTCTCAACAGCAGTTTCTGCTACCTAGAAAATTGAGTCACTCCGATATATGAAGCTTTGGGTTTCAGTGCACATCCCCTCCTCGGCTGCCCCATTGCAAAGTTATGTAGCATAGAGATGTTACTGAACAGTCCCATTTTACATGGGCAATAAAGGACATAGCCTACTAAGTAGGTCATAGCCTACTTCCTTTTACCCGTACACCAACCCCTACAATGGCGGCACTTAGGATCATGCCATTGCCAACAGTATGATTCATCAATCTAACAGCAGAAGCTTAGGGACCCTCAATAGGTTGACTGTTATACACCGTATGGTAGTGACACGTGACATAGTATCACAGAGGTGTGAATAAACTGTGCCTGCTTTGTTTGGCCTGAAAACTCTCCTACCGAAATGATGAAACATGGCGGAGATCACTATTGCGAAAATAGGTAAAGTGACTTTTTTGTTGACACCTTCATGGGACTTAAATTGTTGGGTTTACATACGACCAACTTTCACTTTTACTAAATACATTGCTTCGGCTTTCTAGCTTATTTCTTTGGGTTTCAAACACAAGTTCATCAGGCAGATTTGTTTCTTTCTGTCGCCCTGGGATACGGCGCAGGTTGGTTGTTGTAGATCAATGCAAATTTTGCACCTAAATGCTATCATAGTAAATTAAGACTCTACATCTCTCGGCACATTTTAAATTTGCACCCCCTCCTCGGCCCACCTATAGTGCAACCTTATTTTGCCAAGGTTCAAAATTGCCCCTTATTGCTGGATTTACTTATAACTCTAAATCAGGTCCTATAAGTGTGAAATTGAGATATAAATTAGAACCACCTATTATTAAACGCTCCGGTCAAAGTGTCTAATGAGTTTACCATGACATCATCCTTTCCATCTCTGCAGACCCTAGGCGACAGAACGACCCCTGTAAGGGGTATTGCTTAATTAAAGTGGGCAGTAATCTTTAACCCGGCAGGTGAAGGACAAACAAAAAAAATCCCTAGCTAAGGAATGTGATGGACTTCTCAATAAGACTTTAATAAAGTGTAAATAAGCGCAGCATCACATCCAGGGTAGAATGTAACGAACTTCTCTCTACTCTCCCCCCATGACTTTGGTCTTATACTATAAATTTTCTCCCCTTTACACATTCCTTTTGCTTTGCTACCAGTGCTCTTTGCCGTATCGGAGTTGCTCATCAAGTTACATCGAGTTCAAAAGATCTTTCGGAATAGTAATGTCCACAGAGCAACACCTGCTATAAATTACTAAGAAATCCCAACCTAGTTGTTACATACTGTGAAGGTCCCATCACAATAGATTACGAACCAACTGATGTTGTAACATATCCCTAATCTTAAGAAAACATTGAATACAAGTCATTTCTTATTTGGTGTGGTGGACCCCTACTTGCCCCTTAAATCCAAGGTTTAAAATAAAGTCGTCAACCCTTAGCTGGCTCTAGCACAATAAGGAGAGGTCAACAATGGGCCATCTGGTTAACCATTCCTCAGACGATAAGGCCTGCAAAGCCTTGGTGATGTAGCAGCCTCAGGCAAAAATGAGTTCAGGAGAGGGGATGTTAAAAGCATGTATAGTATGATACAATGAAAATAAGAAAGCAAAAAAAGACCATTAATAATCCCTCTAAGCCAGTACTTTATAAACCCCAGGCAGGTGCAACTCTATCAGAATTCTCATACTGAGTTCCATTATGTCCAAACTCAACAGAGTGGATTAATCTCACGGAAACGTCTTTATGAGAGCAGGATATCTTTTAAAAGTCCCAAAAAGTCCTCCTTAGCTGTATCCGGAGTTAAGGAGGTTGCTGTTATGAGAACATTTCATTTCAAGGCACTTCTATAAATATGTTTCAGCTTTGCAGCCCCGCTCGGCAGCCTTGCATGTAGCAAAACGTCTCATTAAAAAGAGAGAGCCGCCTTTTTTCTGGGAAACCAGAACTGAACTCAGGGCAGTGAAACTACTGACAGGTCAACACCAAGTCATGTAACAACTACATTTCATTTAATAATTTCTATTACCTATCTCGATATGGTTTGCTTTAGTTTTTATTGGAAACACCACAGGTGATATTAACTATTTATTATTTTCGTTTAGCATAAACTATTTTTATACAGCACCGTAAACAGAGTGTTTCGGGCAGTTTACTTTCTTGATTGAGCATATAACCTACTTTTGGGAGCCAGGAGAGAAAGTAACTTGTCCAAGATCACAAGTATTTGATAAGGAGGTACATTTACTAAAACGTCTAGAAAGGAAATATAGGTCAAACAAGATGTCTCAGAGTTTATCAGATGTATTGGCAGAAACCTATTATAAGGGCACTTGTGCTGTTGTATGTAATAGGTGTCAGCGGCGTTGGTGGTAGATGTTAAACCACAAGAAGCTTTTGGACTTGACCAATTTGTTGGTTTTATTTCAGAACTTGTTGTAATAGATGATAAACACATACAGTATGTACAGTTTCTCACAGTGGACACTGATTGTAATAGACAGGTAGTAGGACAAGCTTATGCAGTTAATGTACTTAAACTATTATAGTACATTCAATAAGCAGATGGTAGAAATCTTATATTTTGGGCAATGTCAGAGAACAGGTACAGGCACATATATATTTGTGTGCTTCCGGTCACTTTATATCTATAAATACGTAAGTTTAACACAAAAAGGATGCAGCTCTGGTTATGACATCTTTTACAGTTCAACTGTTACTGGAATAACCTTCTGAGAGCCAAACTTCCTGTCTGTGCATGCTCAGTAGAGAGATTTAGACGGCTGGGGGGCTGTCCCACTTCCTGTCTTCATTAGATTGCAGGGGACACCATTTCCAAGACGGGGGACAGAACGCAGCGCTCCATATTAATAAAAAAGGAAATATCGGTCAGCAAGGGGCATCAGCGTTTATCAAATGTACCTGCCAGTAAAGTCTGCAGCGGGGTATGACCACTACCCGCCTTACCACCTCCCTCTATATATAGCCGGTACCTTTAAATCATTTGTGCAATTTAGAAAAGAATTTCAGGCACCCAGAACAATGTTCTTTTCCTACCTCCAAGTTTTCACGGCACAGTTTGAAAATGGGATTCCAGATCTTGTAGAAGGTCCCATTATAAAACTTCAGACTCTGGGTTACAGAAAGCTCACCCCATTTATTGACTCCTATCTACTAAGCGAGTCTATAAGTGGTGATCTAACTCAGCTAAAACAGAAATTGGAGACAGGTCCCTTGGATGATGAGGACGGGGGAACTACACTGAGTAGTGTGCGGCATTCCACTACCTCACTGAAATTTCTGCAAATACAAGTGTATGTCCTACATAGGGTATATCTTACCACAGTTAGAATGGCAACATTTGGTAAAAAGACATTCAACCAACTGCCCAAAGTGTGTTGTTGCGTCTTGCACCTTTTGGCATCTTCTCTGGCAATGCCCAAAAAATTCTGGTCTAAATTAATCAGAACAATCATTAAAAAAACAGGTGTGACAGCACCTCTATCTTCTCGGCCATGTGCATCTTTGGAAATTAAATTAACAGTTATGACAAACAGAGTCACACAGCAATATATAATAAATCTACTCATGATAGCTTGGATATGGTTGGCACCTAGTGGTCCAAAAATTCAAGACTCGATTAGGTTGGTTAATGAAATAATAGGGCACGATTTGTGCACACCAGCAGGAAAGCCATACTAAGACAACAGGAGAAGGCTGCACCCCTGGGTAAACAGTGGCTCCATCCTTTTTTTCCAGGAATGGCCTCTCGTCCCAAGCTTCCTTAGCTTCCTTAGGGTACATCGTTTCTGCTCCCTCCCAGCGCTAATGACCACTAACCAATCTGCCCCTGCCAGCGCAAATCGCATAATAACTGTGGGAGTCATGATTTGCACTTTCGTAAACGGCCAGACCAATCCATTTCCTAAATCTGTGATCCAACATAGAGCATTCAGGCTCCGGTTAACATGCCAAACTCTTGCCATGTGTAGACTGGCCACACCCCTAGCCGACAGGTCTTCACAAGAACTGCAGAGACCACGCAGTACATTTATGTTATATATACCGTAGATTAGGTTTTCGCCATCAATATAGAGTATTAAAACGCCAATTCGCATCATTTAAGTAAGAACATTCAGAATATAAAATTAAAATGTGAGTTACCGTAAAGCTTGTTATAGACCAGTGTTGGCTAACCTGTGACTCTCCAGGTGTTGTGAAACTACAAGTCCAAGCATACCCTTCCAGCAATAAGCTGCTATATATTGGCAAAGCATGCTGGGACTTTCACAACTGGAGTGTCACAGGTTAGTCAACACTGTTATAGGCCATAAGAAATTCCCCCCAGTCATGAACTCAAACTCAAATATTCAGAAAATGTAGATAAAAATAATTTATACATGATCACTGTGAAGAAATTGAAAATACAATACAAGATCTGTTGCACAGGATAAATACTTTTCACAAGTGGAATGATTTTTAAAAATCCCTCTAGAAAAAAAAGCTAGTACCATTTAACGATTTTGTTTTGGTATTACCATCTCGGAATCAAAATCATACAAACCATTTACAATGTACAAAGGATTTTACATTTTTACATTCTACATTGTTTTACATTTTTTTTAATGTATTTTTAAACTTTTTAAATGTGTCACTGGGTTTGAGTATCTGACTCTGACTGACATTGATGGTTGGCCATCGGGGCTACCCATCACCTTGTCCTAAATCATCGCTCCGTCAAACTGGCCATTCTAGATGTATATACGTTTCCCGGGTTGTTTTTTTAAACTCTTAATGAAAACTTTTATTCTTTTACTCACAGATTGCTCAGAGGTTGAATCCGCCATTGAGTTTAATTACATGACACTTATAAAGAGTTATATGAAAAATCTAAACCATGCAGTGGCGCACGCAGGGGGGGTTTCTGAGTCTCTAGAAACCCCCCCTGCGCTAACTAAGTGGCCACTGTCCTATACAGCAGCCGCGGCGCTGTCAAAGAAGCGTTCGCTGCGGTGCTGTATTGTATACAGCACCGCCGCAGACGCTTCTTAGACAGCGCCGCGGCCGCTGTATAGGACAGTGCTGGCGAAACGGAGCCACTGTGCATGCGCGGCAGCTCTCTCTCGTGTTTTGTTTTTTTTTTCGGTCGGCGGGGAGAAACCCCCCCCCCGACAATCCTCCGTGCGCCCCTGCCATGATATACTGATTTGCATGTTCTCCTCTAATTTTCAGTTTAAATGTATCCCAAACATAAAACATGTCTCACAACTGTCCCGATTTGGGTAATGAAAGGGGCAGGGCTTACAAAGCAGTAGGTGGGGTTTCGCTACAAAGTGAACGCTGTTGTTCGGAAAGTGGGCTGATTGGTGCAGGATTTGTGTGAATTGGGGCGTGGTTTCAGGGCAGGGTTTATTTTGCCTGGATAAATGTTAGGAGATATGCCATGGTATGATTGCCCCTTCCTCCCCCTCAAACATGTGAGAGAGTGATGATGGGGAACATGTCTTATCAGGTGCTGCCACTAGGGGGCAGGACTAGAGTTATTTTTGCTTTGTTTTATCTCATTTTCAAATTATGTTTATTTATTTAATTTTATACGGCTTCTATCACTTGAAGATGCATTTAGATAAGACCACCTGCTTCCCAGCCACACCTTTAGAAGCTAGAAAAATACAGAGAATGGAAAAGCTTGTAAAAGACTACAATAATCCCAGTGTCATGTGTACAATCATAAACTCTCATTGCACTACAGAGCGAATGTGTATTTACAACAGATGTAAATGATCGCTTTACAGGTAACCTAAAATAAAAGTATATTGATTGCAAATTTTATATTATTATAATATTTTAATTTTAATATTACTTTGGGTGAATGATCCACAGCCAGGTCCTTCTTGTACTATAAGTACCATCTCCGGGTCTATCAGTCTCCAAGTCTAACCCAGCATCCGATTGAGTGAAATTAAGTATGTAGTTGGCGTGTGATTCCAACTGTGGTGTGGGTAGAGGCAGGAGTAGTGGGCATGTCTATAGGATATATCCAGGGGTGGATTGAGAACTTAAAGTGGCCCTGGAAAAAATTCTGAAGGTGGCCTCATGTGGGTGGGTTTGCCAACAATATTAGGCATTGTTGGCAAACCACAATCCCTAACCACATCGGTGGTAGACAAGGCCAATGCAACACACATTGGAAGGCATTTTAGGAACCTATATACAATACAGGAAGCATTTCACTGACTGATATACAGTCATGGCCAAAAGTTTTGACAAAGTTTGCTGCTTCAGTGTTTTCAGACCATTTTGTCAGATGTTGCTATGGTATTCTGGTACGTGTCAAAGGCTTTTATTGACAATTACATTAAGTTTATGCAAAGAATCAATATTTGCAGTGCAGACCCCTTTTTTTGAAGACCTCTGCAATTCATTCTGGCATGTTGTCAATCAACTTCTGGGCCACATACTGACTGATGACCGCCCATTCTTGCCTAATCAATGCTTGGAGTTCAACCGCCTCTTGAGGATTCACTATCTGTTCTCAATGGGATTAAGGTCTGGGGAATTTCCTGGAAATGGACCCAAAATTTCGATATTATGATCCATGAGTCGCTTAGTTATCACTTTTGCCTTATGGCAAGGTGCTCCATCATGCTGGAAAAGGCATTGCTCATCACCAAACTATTTTTGGATGGTTGGGAGAAGTTGCTCTTGGAGGATGTTTTGGTACCATTCTTTATTCATGGCTGTGTTCTTAGGCAAAATTGTGAGTGAGCCCACTCCCTTGGTCGAGAAGCGGCACCACACATGAATGGTCTCAGGATGCTTTACTGTTGACATGACACAGGACTGATAGTAGCGCTCACCTTTCTTTCTCCGGGCAAGAGTTTTTCCAGATGCCCCAAACAATCTGAAAGGAAATTCATCAGAGAAATTGACTTTACCCCAGTCCTCAGTAGTCCAATTCCTGTACCTTTTCCAGAAGTGGCTTCTTTGCTGGCCTTCTTGACACCAGGCCATCCTCCAAAAGTCTTTGCCTCACTGTGCGTGCAGATGCACTCACACCTGCCTTCTGTCATTCCTGAGCAAGCTCTGCACTGGTGTTACCCAATCCTGCAGCTGAATCAACTTTAGGAGACAGTCCTGGCACCCTGAAGCCTTCTTCACAACTATTGAACCTCTCTCCTTGAAGTTCTGGATGATCTGATAAATGATTGATTTAGGTGCAATCTTACTAGTAGCAATATCCTTGCCTGTGAAGCCCTTTTTGTACAAACCAATGATGACTGCACGTGTTTCCTTGCAGTTAACCATGGTTAACAGAGAAAGAACAATGATTTCAAGCACCACCCTCCTTTAAAAGCTTCCAGTCTGTTATTCTAACTCAATCAGCATAACAGAGTGATCTCCGGCCTTTTCCTTGTCAACACTCTCACCTGTGTTAACGAGAGAATCACTGACCTGATGTCAGATGGTCATTTTGTGGCAGGGCTGAAATGCAGTGGAAATGTTGTTTTGGGGATAAAGTTCATTGTCATGGCAAAGAGCGACTTTGAAATTTATTTTATAACTTATCCTCTTTGATCCTCCTTTAATTAAGTTTCTATATTGAATCACTCCCCAGTTTTATTAGGCAGGGAATTATCACAAAACCCCGAGATTCCTGAAACTTAGCCTCTTTGATTTCTTTAGTGCCTCTATTGTAGCCCTCCGGGCTCATTACACCTAATAGATAGGGCTTAGATCTTTTAGCCTCGGACATTCAGCTGATTATTATAACTGTTTCGTAAGGGTATATATCGGTTACACCTATTTGATTATTACCGCATACTCGATATTAACCTTCATAAAAGGATTACAGCTATTTGTGATAGGGATGTGCACCGGCGACTTTTGAGGTCTCGTGTTTTGTGTTTTGGATCCGGATTTTCGTTATTTTTGAGGTTCGGATTTGTCTCGCAAAACACTTGACGAAAGGTCTCGGTTCGGATTTAAGGTTTTGGATTCGGATTTTTTTTGAAAAAAACATAAAAAGTTTAAAAATCAAGTTTTTGGGCTTATTTTCACTCCTAGGCTATTATTAACCTCAATAACATTCAATAACAAGCATTTCCACTAATTTACAGTGTATTCTGAACACCTCACAATATAGTTATTAGTCCAAAACGTTGCAACAAGGTATCTTTCTGGACTGCGTAGAGGAGTGGGTCACCACAATATATATTAAAAACCCTGAACTTTTATGATTCGCACCAATAAATGTACCTGGACTGCGTAGAGGAGTGGGTCACCACAATATCTTAAAAACCCTGAACTTTTATGATTCGCACCAATAATTGTACCTGGACTGCGTAGAGGAGTGGGTCACCACAATATCTTAAAAACCCTGAACTTTTATGATTCGCACCAATAATTGTACCTGGACTGCGTAGAGGAGTGGGTCACCACAATATCTTAAAAACCCTGAACTTTTATGATTCGCACCAATAATTGTACCTGGACTGCGTAGAGGAGTGGGTCACCACAATATCTTAAAAACCCTGAACTTTTATGATTCGCACCAATAATTGTACCTGGACTGCGTAGAGGAGTGGGTCACCACAATATATTAAAAACCCTGAACTTTTATGATTCGCACCAATAATTGTACCTGGACTGCGTAGAGGAGTGGGTCACCACAATATCTTAAAAACCCTGAACTTTTATGATTCACACCAATAATTGTACCTGCACTGCGTAGAGGAGTGGGTCACCACAATATCTTAAAAACCCTGAACTTTTATGATTCGCACCAATAATTGTACCTGGACTGCGTAGAGGAGTGGGTCACCACAATATCTTAAAAACCCTGAACTTTTATGATTCGCACCAATAATTGTACCTGGACTGCGTAGAGGAGTGGGCACTGGGCACCACAATAAAATATATAAAAAAACCTTCAACAGATCTGCATTACACTACACATACGGCTGCTCCTCCATCCTCTCCATCATATACATGTTGGAGTTTTAGCGTGTGACAACCTCTTGTTTTTGATAATGTCAGTGCATTTTGAATATTTTTCAATTTGCCCCACACCACTGAATGTACTTTATCTATGATACGCAATACGCATCTATCTATCTTGACTGCGTAGTGTGGTGGCCCCGGTACACAATTTGGTACCGAGGCCACAATATAATTAAAAAACCCTCCACGTGTCTGAATTCCACCAAACAAGTATCTGGACTGCATAGTGGGGTGGCCCCGGTACCCAATTTGATACCGGGGCCACAATACCTCCTCCAAACATGGTACAGACAATTCGTCATTGAGATCCCAGACAGACAGGGTCAAAGTGTTATTGTTTGACTTTGTAAACCCAAAAAAATGTCCCTGTTGCACATAGTTGTGCAATGAAGACTGACTTTTTCATTTAAAGGCACGATCTTTCAAGTGTAGTGTTTGTAAGTCTAAGTCATATTATACTTTTGGTAAAATTGGTTTATTTTGTTCCTCTTTATGGTAATTAATTAGTAATAGAATTAAAGTATGAAATAGAATTAAAGTATGAAATAGAATTAAAGTATGAAATAGAGTGGTATAGAGTTGTAGTGTGGTATAGATAGAGTGGTCCACACAATATAATAATAAAACCCTCAACTGGTCTGAATTCCACCAAACAAGTATCTGGACTGCATAGTGGGGTGGCCCTGGTACCCAATTTGATACCGGGGCCACAATACCTCCTCCAAACATGGTACAGACAATTCGTCATTGAGATCCCAGACAGACAGGGTCGAAGTGTTATTGTTTGACTTTGTAAACCCAAAAAAATGTCCCTGTTGCACATAGTCGTGCAATGGACAGTTACTTTTTTATTGAAAGACTCAAGCTTTCAAGTGTAGTGTTTATAAAATATAAACAACAATACAGTAGTTTTAGAGCACGTCAATACCTCTTGTTTTAAATTATGACACGGCATTTTACTTTTGGTTTAATTTCTTGTATTTTTTTAAATTTGGTTTTACTTTTTGAACATGGCAAACGACTGTTGATTGGTCATATAATGCCAAAAAAAAAGGTCCAAGATGGAATTGTCCTTGGGCCCTCACACCCACCCTTATGTTGTTGAAATAGGACATGCACACTTTAACAAACCAATCATTTCAGCGACAGGGCCTACCAAACAACTTTGGCTGAAATGATTGGTTTGTTTGGGCCCCCACATAAAAAAAGCTATTCATCTCTCCCTGTACAGACTAAACAGGCTCTACTGAGGCAAGATGTCGTCCTCATCCTCAACCTCTGATTCCTCTCCCCCTACAGTGTGTACTTCCTCCTCATCACACATTATCAATTCGTCCCCGCTGGACTCCACAACCACAGGTCCCTCTGTACTATCTGGAGGGCAGTGCTGTACTTCATTGAGGAATTGATTATTCATTTTTATAAACATCATTTTTTCAACGTTATGAGGAAGCAACCTCCTTCGCCGCTCACTGACCAGGTTCCCCGCTGCACTAAAAACTCTTTCCGAGTACACACTGGAGGGGGGACAACTCAGGTAAAATAGAGCCAGTTTGTACAGGGGCTTCCAAACTGCCTTTTTTTCCTGCCAGTAACAATATGGACTGTCTGACATGTCTACTTGGATGGTGTCAGCAAAGTAATCATCCACAATTTTTTCTATTGTGACAGCATCCAATGCAGCGACAGTAGACATGTCTGCAATGGTTGGCAGGTCCTTCAGTCCGGACCAGATGTTATCAGCATCCCCGCCAGCGCCTCTTTTGGGAAAACTGAGCTTTTTCCTCGCAGCCATAGATGTGGAAGAAAATGAGGGTGGAGCTGTTGGCATGTCACGGTCCTCTTCAGAGGACAATCTCCTGACCAGCAGGTCTTTGCACCGCTGTAGACTTGTGTCCGCCGGAAACAGAGACACAACATACGCTTTAAACCGAGGATCGAGCACGGTGGCCAGAATGTATTCCTCTGACTTTAAAAGAGTGACCACCCTCGGATCCTGGCAAAGCGTACGAAGGGCTACATCCACAAGAGCTACATGCTTGGTGTAATCGCAATGGCTTACCAGCTCCTCCCTCACTTTCTCCAGCTGCTTCTGCAACAGCCTGATCAGGGGAATGACCTGACTCAAGCTGGCAGTGTCGGAACTGACTTCTCGTGTGGCAAGTTCAAATGGCTGCAGAACCTTGCACAACACGGAAATCAGTCTCCACTGCGCTTGACTGAGGCGCATCCCCACTCCTTTGCCTATGTCGTAGGTGGCTGTGTAGGCCTGAATGGCCTTTTGCTGCTCCTCCATCCTCTGCAGCATATAGAGGGTGGAGTTCCAGCGCGTCACAACCTCTTGTTTGAGGTGATGGCAGGGCAGGTTCATGCTTTTTTGATGTGCCTCTAGTCTGCGGTAGGCACTGGCTGAATGCCGAAAGTGTCCAGCAATTTTGCGCGCCACCGCAAGCATCTCCTGCACACCCCTGTCACTCTTGAGGTAATGCTGCACCACCAAATTAATGGTGTGGGCAAAACATGGGACGTGCTGGAAATTGCCCATATTTAATGCCCGCACAATGTTACTGGCATTGTCTGACACCACAAATCCCCATGAGAGTCTAAGTGGGGTAAGCCACTGGGAGATAATTTCCCTCATTTTCTCTAATATGTTGTCAGCGTTGTGCCTCTTATTAAAGCCTGTAATGCACAATGTTGCCTGCCTTTGCATGAGCAGCCATTTTGTAGATGCTGCTACTGATGCAGCTGTTGCTGTTGCTGCGGAAGGGGATGCATCTACCCAGTGGGCTGTCACAGTCATATAGTCCTTCGTTTGCCCAGAACCACTTGTCCACATGTCCGTGGTTAAGTGGACAGTGGGTACAACCGCATTTTTAAGAGCACTGAGGACACTTGATCGTACTTCTCTGTACATTTTTGGTATCGCCTGCCTAGTGAAGTGGAATCTCGAGGGGATTTGGTACCGGGGACACAATACCTCCATCAACCCTCTAAATCCCACTCCACTGATGGCGGACACCGGGCGCACGTCTAACACCAACATTGCAGTTACAGCCGCAGTTATACGCTTTGCAATAGGGTGACTACTATCGTATTTTGTGGTCATGGCAAACGACTGTTGAACGGTCAATTGTTTTGTGAAAGACTTAGCGGTCTTACGACTTCCCCTCTGGGAAGATGACCGACTAACAGCAGCAACAGCAGCAGTGGCAGTAGTAGGCGTACCGCTGCAGGATTCCTCGGATGAATCCCGTATTGAGGAGGACTCAGTCTGGCTGCTGACTTGGGCTGCAGGACTGAATCTGATGGAGATTGTGGAGGAAGTTGACGAGGAGGGTGTTGCTGGTGTGTATCCAACTGGACCACGGGATTTAGGTGTCCCTGTACCGATGAGGGTCCTAGCCCCAGTTCCTGAACTAACCACTGAACTATGAAGGTTATTCAGGTGACGTATAAGGGAGGATGTTCCTAGGTGGGCAAGATCCTTACCCCTGCTTATTTGAGCTTTACATAAGCTACATATGGCCATACATTGGTTGTCTGGATTTGGATAAAAATAACTCCAGACCGAAGAGGTGCATTTTTTGGTCTTCTGACCAGGCATGACGATGGGCTTTTTCATCCCATGGACATCAGCTGTTTCCCCCCCTGGTGCCTCATTTACAATAACCACATCACCATCCTCATCATCAAGTTCCTCCACAGCGCCAGCTACATCATCAATAGCCTCCTCCCGAGCCACCTCTTCCCGTACAGTGATGGGAAGGTCAGGCTTGACAACCACCAACACCCTTAGACTCGCCTTGGGGTTTTGTGATAATTTCTCTTTAGAAGGCAGAGTTGTTTGCTGTTTTGTTGCTGACAGCATAACTCTCTTCAATTTTTTGTAGGGGGGGGAGGAGGAGGAGGGCTAAGATCCGTGGGTGAAGCTGAACCACTAGTCATGAACACGGGCCAGGGCCTAAGCCGTTCCTTGCCACTCCGTGTCGTAAATGGCATATTGGCAACTTTACGTTTCTCCTCAGATGATTTTAAGTTTCTCTTTTTGCTACTTTTTCTTAACTTGGGCTTTTTGGATTTTACATGCCCGGTACTACGAGATTGGGCATCGGGCTTGGAAGACGACGTTGATGGCATTTCATCGTCTATGTCATGACTAGTGGCAGCAGCTTCAGCATTAGGAGGAAGTGGGTCTTGATCTTTCCCTACTTTATCCTCCAAATTTTTGGTCTCCATTATATGTAGCACAAGATACTGCAGAATGTGTGAACTTGGTAATATTGCAGTACCAATGGACTTATACTGCTGGATTGGTTTTGCAAATTTGGTTATAATTATTATATATTTTTTTTTTTTTAAATTTTTAATTTTTTTTTACTTTTTTTTTATTTTTTAAAAACTTGGGAATAATGGGGAAATAACCATGCCCTTAGAAGCACAGAGCACAGGACACAGCACCACTGGACTGAACAGGACACGGCACAGGACCCAGCAGCACTACGGAACTCAGCAGGACAGAGCACAGGACACAGCACCACTGGACTGATACTGCAGAATGTGTAAACTTTGTAATATTGCAGTACCACTGGACTTTTACTGCTGAATGTGTGAACTTGGTAATATTGCAGTACCAATGGGCTTATACTGCAGGATTGGTTGTGCAAATTTTGTGGTAATTAAAAAAAATTAAAGTAGTTTTTGGTATTTTTTAAAAAAACTTTTTTTTATTTTTTTAAACACAGGGGAATATTGGGGAAATAACTATGCCCTTAGAAGCACAGAGCACAGGACACAGCACCACTGGACTGAACAGGACACAGCACAGGACCCAGCAGCACCACTGACCTCAGAAGGACAGAGCACAGCACACAGCACCACTGGACTGATACTGCAGAACACAGCACAGCACAGCACAGCACAGCACAGAACTAAACAGCACAGAACTAAACAGCACAGAACTAAACAGCACAGAACTAAACAGCACAGAACTAAACAGCACAGAACTAAACAGCACAGAGGACCACCTAACACACCCTCCCTCTACCCTGATCAATGCCCGAGTGAAGATGGCGGCGACTAGCGGGGAATTTATAGGATCCGAGTATCGCGAGATCCGACAACGGGATTATGAGTCAGAGCCTCAGTTTCACTTTTGAATTTGGCGCCAATACCCGGATCTGTCTCGGATCCGACTCGGATCCGCAACGTTCGGGTGGGCTCGGATTACATAAATCCGAGTGCGCTCATCCCTAATTTGTGAGGCCAAATAATATAGCGCTAATTGGTGTTATCAATTCTGTTTCCTAACTATGGCTGTTACCTATAGGGGATCTATTATAGGAAACTGCTGCTTATGAGGCACACTATTGTTGCGCTATTTTAGCGGAATTTACTTTATCTACAAGGATATAAGTGGGGCATTGCAAAATACTTTGCATTTTTAATCATTAAATCACTATTTTTATTTTTATTTTAAGTAATTTCGCTCATACCTTTCCAAAGATTTTAAGGAATCTAATAAAAGCTATGTTTTAAGTTAGCACTATAGCAGTGCCTCTGAATACACTGTCTTTTTCTTTTTTTCTTTGTGCTGTATCTTTGACCTCAGTGTAGGGTGTCCCCTCCCCGTGGAGTTTTTTCTCACTCGGGTAATCATTGTATTTACTATTCTAAATGCTTACATCATTGTGCCTGGTGCGGTTTTTCTATTGTTTTGCAGTAAATTCTGGAATATATGCAAATTGCCATCATAGAAACTAAGGCAGCAGACTTTGTGAAAAGTAATATTTGTATCATTCTCAAAACTTTTGGCCATGACTGTACAACACAGAATGCATCCCAGTTACCCATCTACAAAAGAGAGAGCATCCCAGAGAACGACATATAATACGGTGTGCATCCTAGTGACTGCTATACAATACAGAGGGCAGCACAGTGGCCTAGTGGTTAGCACTTCTGCCTCACAGCGCTGGGGTCATGAGTTCAATTGCCGACCATGGCCTTATCTGTGTGGAGTTTGTATGTTCTCCCTGTGTTTGCATGGGTTTCCTCCGGGTGCTCCGGTTTCCTCCCACACTCCAAAAAACATACTGGTAGGTTAATTGGCTGCTATCAAAAATTGACCCTAGTCTCTCTCTCTCTGTCTGTCTGTGTATGAGTGTGTGTCTATATTAGAGAATTTAGACTGTAAGCTCCAATGGGGCAGGGACTGATGTGAATGAGTTCTCTGTACAGCGCTGCGGAATTAGCGGCGCTATATAAATAAATGATGATGATGATCCTGGTAACCACCGTACAATACAGAGAGCATAAAATAAATGTCAATATATTGAAGTGACCAGCATACAATGCAAAGAGTATCCCAATAAGTGATATACCATACAGAGACCATCTGTCACGAAATCTGGTGAAATTTAGAGAGTCCTGTGTATCTGCCAATAACTGATGCTCTAACTGGGGCGCGGAGGTGGTATTCACCATTACCCCTAGGAGAGGGTAATGACTTTGCAGCACCTATTACCGCAGGTCGCGGATCCCAGCAGAAGTGATGGCAGAACAGTAGGTGGAGCCTGATGTGGCAGGAACGCTATGATGGTTCAATAATGTTGAAGACTATAGCTGATCTGTTAGATGGTAACTCAGAGCAACAGCAAGCGGGTTACTGGTACAGCGATAGTTCAGTAGAAACAATAATGTTGAAAGAACTTAGCTGATCCGTTAGATGGTGACTCAGAGCAGCAGGTGTGGAGAGTTCCTAATGAGGCTGGAGTTCCAGTAGTGAAGCGCTGAAGACGGGGCAGTCAAGCCGAGCAGGAAACATAGAACACGGCTGCAGAGGACAGGTATTGTAGAAGTTCCAGCGGAGGCCCCGAAGAGAAACTACAGCTGACTTAGGAAGAGTAATGCACAGCAGCTACAGGTGAGTCACACGAAGGAAGCCCAATCCTGATGAGAGTGAGTAACTCGAAGAATAGGCATCAGACAGCAGTAACTGGGAGGTTTAAATAGCGCTCCAATGTGCCAGGGCCAATGGGAACGGGTAGGAGGCCATAAAGGTGAGTGGTGGCTGATACATGCGCAGAACGAACCACCAGGTGGAGACTGAAAAGCAAAACACTGAGTTCAGGATGCTGTGCTCACCGTTTATGAGACAGCGGTAACAAAGCCGGTACCCTTCCACGGGGCCGGCGTGTGACACCATCCAAGTGGCCTCCATAAAATGCACTTTACATTTGCACCAGGTAAAGGGTCAGTGATCAAGATATATTATAGTCAGTATATTCATGTATACACTGAGTAGAGTTTTGGTCATTAAGATGTCTATTAGCGTCAGTGACAGAGAGCTCGGTAAACATATTGATCAGGGTGTTGTAGGAGGACATCATCCTCCACTCAAATATTTGTTTGAGGCTGTGCAGATGCTAACGTCCATCTTGGCCTGGCCCAGCCACTTCTTCTTGAGGCCTAGTTGTACAGTGGTGATGGCAGAGACCCTGTTATTTCTGAGGGTCAGGCTTTAACTAAGCAACCAGTTGGAGTGAGCTAGTTCTCTTCTGGAGAATTTCCCCTCTTGGCTGCCAGACAGGAGGAGGAAGAGGGGAATCTGCAGCTTGGAGGAGGGGACGCTCCTCTGGTGCAGAAGTTTGGAGGAAGTGGAAGCCAGGTAGTGGCTGGTGTAGGGAGGGCTGGGGCTGGAGAGATGTCTCTCTGCACTGCTCCTCAGGAGATCTTCAGCAGACCCAAGCAGGGGTCTCTCTCTCTCAGTACTCAGCCTGTCTCTCAGCACTCATCCGGCATCTCACAGCTGCCTCTCTTTCTCTAACAGCTCTGTGCACATCTCTCTCTCTCAGTTTGTCTGTCTCTGAGCCTGTTTCTCTCACAGGGGTCTTTCTCACCCTTCAGCAGCTCTCAGTCTTTCTCAACATGTCTTTCTCACAGCTGTGTTTCTCAGCTCTCAACTGTCTCATTTACCTCTGAGCCTCTCACTGTCATAGTTGTCTCTCTCTAACCTCTCAACCTGTTTCTCTTTTACCTCTCAGCCTGACTCTCTCATAGCCGTCTCTCACACAGCTGCCTCTTTCTTAGCTCTTTACCTGTTTCTGTTTTACCTCTCAGCCTTTCTCTATCATAGCTCTCTCTCTAAGCTTTTAATCTGTATCTCTCTCAGCCTGACTCTTTTATACATCTCAGCCTGTTTCACTAATAGCTGTCTCTCTCAGGCTCCCTCTCTCTCATTCTCTCTCTCTCTCTGACTGTCTCTGCCTAAGCTCTCAGTCTGTCTCTCTTAGCCTGTCTCTTTTACCTCTCCATCTGTTTCCCTCTCAGCCCATGTCTCACTGGGCAGGGGTTGTCCAGACATAGCTAGTCAAACCCAGAGAAACAGATCAAGCTGCCAGCCTCCCTCATACACATAACCACTAAATAAAGGCTGCAGGCTCTGCAATTGATTAAGATCTGCAAGAGTCTGCTGCAGCTCAGGATGTGCACACAGGCTGTCACTGTCTCACTGCCTCCAGGCGGCCTCAGGAACCCATCAGCCTACCGGGAACAGTCCCGTTAGGTCTATGGCCAATACGCCTCTGGATACATAAATTGCGCACCACCAAAATGGCCAGCAGGTGATTGAAGGATAGATGTACACATTGTTCATGTCCAGAGACGTTATATTGGACTCTTTTGGGGACAAATTACAATTGCATGTTTGCAATTGCTTGAATGTCTAACAATTGGTAATTAATAAACTTTAGTTTGAGACTGATTATTCTTGCATGCCAGAAGGAGATACAAGAATGTCCCATCACTGACAAGATGGATAACAGCACAGTGGCTTAGTGGTTAGTACTGCTGCCTCACAGCACTAGGTTCATGAGATCGATTCCCATCCATGGCCTTTTCTGTGTGGAGTTTGTATGTTCCCTCTGTTTGCGTGGGTTTCCTCTGGGTGCTCCAGTTTCCTCCCACAATCCAAAAACATACTGGTAGGTTAATTGGCTGCTATCAAATTGACCCTAGCGAGTGCGTGTTAGGGAATTTAGGCTGTAAGCTCCAATGGGGCAGCGACTGATGTGAGTTCTCTGTACAGCGCTGCAGAATTAGTGGCGCTATATAAATAACTGATAATAGATATATATTGGACTCGTTTAATGCAAGTTTCTAGTTGTGAAGGCAATTCCTGGATATTACCCTGACTAGGAGCTGCCTGTAATTCCAGATCACCCTCTACCACCCTTGGAATACCGTTCACCAATGAACAATGTAGGCAGACATTTTCTTTAGCTTGAACCTATATTCCTGACGAATTCAGCCGTCATTTCGACAGGTGCCAGTGCCTCTTGAACATTTGGTCATGAAGTGGCTCAGTGATGTCACTGGCTCCTATTGAACTAACAGGCTCTGGGGATCCCAGAGTTCCATCAGGGAAATAGAACATTCAACATGTAACAGAGATAAAAGGACTGTAACATTCAATAAAAAGCACAAGTGAAATTGCCCAGTGATAGTTTCTAATTCAGAAATAACGTAATGACAAGATTTTCCAAAGATTTAGTAGAATTATAGGAAATGTAGCCAGACATGAAAAAAAACCTCTATTCTGTTAGTAAATAATATGATTTCTGGGTGGGCTGAGCAACTTTACATTCGGGGGTTATTCTTGGAAAACTACTTTGTGAATTGTGTATCTCTACAATGGCCATTAAAATAAAAGGGATCCGCATTAAAAAAAGAAAGATGTTTTCTTAAAGGAAGAAATGAAGGAAATTAATCACATGGCAGAATTTGATCCAATCTCTATTTGCATTTCATCTTATTACAACTTCTCTTGCGTTGAATAATAACCCTCACTTTGCTTTTAAAGTTTTGCCTGGAAACTACAGAAGGTTTTAAAGCCATTATCTGACGTCCTGGTGACAGATGCAGTGCAGTACACAGGACCTATACGTTTCCCAACATGTGGATACAAAACGAAATAGAATCGTCCTAATGGGCTCGTATTGTTGTGTGTTGAAGGAAATATTTTTTGAAGCCTGGGGTGGGGGGTGGGGGGGGGGGGGTTCAATGTACTTTACACTGAACATCAGGTTGAAATAAAACACTTTGATAGACTTACAGTGTTCCTGGCTGAGTGTTTGACAGGGTTTGTGCTTGGTGACCGCAAATTCCATCAGGGAAGGAAGCCAGGCATGATTAATAAACCGACTGTGTGTTCCAGAAAATTAATCAGCCCCTATAGGAAGAGTAAGTCTATTATCTCAATTAGGGTTGCCGCAGAAAAAAATCCAAATTCCCAGTAATGATTGGGAAACCGGTCTTGTTTTATGGCAGTAATAAGAAAAGTACTGGGACTGCTACATGTATAGTACTAACCTTGTTAGTTTGATAATGTCCTATCATCATCAGTTATTTATATAGCGCCACTGATTCTGCAGCGCTGTACAGAGAGCTCACTCACATCAGTACCTGCCCCATTGGAGCTTACAATCTAAATTCCCTAACACACACACACAGACTAGGGTCAATTTTGATAGCAGCCAATTAACCTACCTATGTTTTTGGATTGTGGGAGGAAACCGGAGCACCCGGAGGAAACCCACGCAAACACAGGGAGAACATACAAACTCCACACAGATAAGGCCATGGTCAGGAATCAAACTCATGACCCCAGCGCTGTAAGGGAGAAGTGCTAACCACTAGGCCACTGTGCAGTCCTATGGATTTTATAGATATAAGAATTGATTTTACCGTAGGTGAGATATGTTTGTTTTTTTTCCATACATGTATAATAAACGATCTAGAATATCATGCAAGATAAAGCACAGGATTTGGGTGTAACAGATACAGCAGACAGATATTATTGATAAATAATTGATTACAGAAGGGAGGGAAAATGGTGGCTAGGCAATGCAACTTTAATGTGATTCAAGCAACCCTGTAGGTCTCCTTCCCAGTACCTCCTAACATTTAGATTTGCAAAATTGGGACAAAATTGAGCACCGCCCAATTTTACCACGCCCCTTCTGAGGTCTGCAAATTGGGACTGTCCCGCCAAAATCAAGACAGTTGGGAGGTTATGTTTCCTGTTCCTGTGTTATGCTCCTTGTTGCTTCTCTGTTTGGATGTGGTACAGTAAAGTATTTCAGTCTTTCAGTTATACTATGTACTGATTGACAGTGAGTTTTAGTTCCCCATTTGTGTCAATCTGTCCTCATTTACAAAGAACCTGAACTTACAGATCAGTATTCTAACATTGGATGCCCTTACATCTTACATGCTTAGCGTTGTTCTCTTGAACCACTATTTCCAATTCAATTCTGTCCCACATTCTTTCTGCATGAAGTTTGGATTTGCTATACAAAATAGGATAATGATACTTTCCACTTGAAAAAGGTATATTACAAATGCAGCAAACATAGGATTTTTAAAGGCAATAATACTTGGTTGGCAGGATCTCATGACTATTGCCGAGACCATATGGACAGGACCCGATTCTGGACAATATCCTCAACCACAAGGGAAACACTGCTTCCCATGGCAGTAAACTCGGGTTAGTGACCTTTACTATAACTAGTAAGGTATCGCTGCTTTGATACCTCCGCTGGCCAAGCTATTGGGTAAATGATTGAATTTTTTTTTTAACAATTATTAACAGTGATACAAATAATGTTTCTGTATAGTGAGCCAATATTTCCCACCCTCTCTTTATGTCTTTCTTTATGTAATTAGATTGTAAGTTCTTCAGGTTAGGGCCCGCTACTTGTGTATCTTTTATGTGTTGCACATAACATAGTTTCCCATTTCATGCAACAGCTCAAGATAGTTAGGCAGTTACAACTCAACAACTGAAAAGAAGTGATCAGTGAAAATGGGTGTATGATCTTCCAAGGTGAGCAGAAATCATAGCAGAGAATGGAGATTGACAAGAACTGTACAGATTCCCTAAAATGTTCTTCTAAAAGGATTCAGTAAATGCAGACCCATAAGAAATAAGGAAAGTGAACTATTTACAACTCAAAGGAGAATGATGAGTAGATAGAAGAAACACTTCATCAAAGTTTTAAACAGAAATAAACCCATGAGAGAAGGAGAAGATGAGAACAATGACCCAACTATCATCTGCACGTCCCATCTAAAATTGAAATTAAAGCAGCCCTTAAGCTTCTGAGCAATGGAAAATACTTGAAATCTTTATGGTAGACCTTGAAACTTCGGCTACATTGCTGCAGCCCTTTCTCGAGAAGACATAAGTTGTGAGAAAGATTGCTAGGGAATGGAGAAAGGGCATAATTGCTAAGTTGCCCAAGAAAGAAGGCACATCCATTGGCAGAGTGATCGCCCTCCTCTCTGTGCCTAGTCAGGTGCTGGCAAGTGTGATTGTAAGCCACATCAACGACTCTGTTGAGGCTCGACTTTAGAAAGAACGGACCAGGTTCTGAAAACATTGCAGTTGCGTTGACTCAACACACTCCAAATAATCCTGGAGCAAAGCAGCAAGTTTCAAAACACCCTCTACCTAACATTCTTAGACTTCGAGAAAGCATTTTACTCTTTCAACAGAAGAATCATGTTGCACAACCTGAAAGAATATGGCATACTATGCAAAATTATTAACATCATCAGGAAAATGTATGATGACGACAAATACCAGGTTTTTTCAATGATGGACAGCTAGCAAAGAACATTACAGTGAAGTCAGGAGTACAAGGATGGACTCTTTCTACAGCCCTGTTTTTACTAGTACTGGACAGAGTCATGAAGGCTGTGGAGGGTTTGCAAGAGAGGTGTACAATGGGGATTACAGGACAGGCTGTAAGACCTAGATTTCGCTGGCGATATTCGCTGATGCCCTAAGGAAGCCGGACGGAGAGCGATGGAGAAGGCAGCCTTGGATTGGAACCCTATTATCCTGCAATCTCCTTCTCTATTTTGTCTCCTCCCTATTATCCTGCAGTCTCTTCCCCTATTATGTCTCCTCCCTATTATCCTGCAGCCTCCTCCTCTCTTTATGTCTACTTGCGTGTGTCCTTCAGCCTTGTCCTCCCTTTAGGTCTCCTTGTGATTGTCATCCAGCCCGCCCCCCCGGCCCTTCCCCCGGTTTTGTCATCTACCGATTGTCCTGCTGCATCTTTCCCTCTTATTTCCCCTCCTCCATCCTACTTCTCAATATATACTTTATATTCTAGAACTTTCCTCCCCATTCCTCACTTCCCTACGTTTCCCCATTGTTCCTGGCCTTGCACAGGTTCCTACCACAATCCCCAACAGGAGGCAGACATAATGGTAAAGCTACAAAACACAGTACAGTAACTATATTAAATACATGAATTCACATCACATAAGTTATAAAGAACACAAGAAATTATTGCACAAAACACTAATAACCAAACCTGCAAAGATAAACACAGTTAGAATTTTACCACCTCTTAGACATACAAATGCCATTGGCACATGTCTACTGTTTGACAAATTCACTATTATTTATGGGTAAGCACATGTGTTTATAGGCCAAGATGTAAGGGTGCAAAGCTTGGACCTTCCGATGAAACAAATTAGCCAGCTAAGGGTTTGTTCATTGCTAATAGTGGCTTAAGTACACGACTGCACTTAGTTCTGCATTTAAGAGATTTAATTTTTATGAGACAGGTTTATTTAAAATGATCCTGTCATAATTCCAGCCTTGTCCATGTGCTTTTAATGAGACACATTTTGCATCTTCCAGTTGCTCTTCAGCAGGAAAGTGCATTTCTAGATCCATTTCGACCACTGTAATAAAAACATTTCAACACCTAAACGTGACATATTAGATAACCGCTGTCCTGATGTCCTCTCACAAGTCATAAACTAAGGTACAACAAGATGTAGTTTAGTAAAAAATTGAAAACATTCAAATGTATGAAGCAGAGTGATTTACATCAAGAGAAGCCTTGGCATAGAAGACATGGACAGGAGACCTGTGAAGTCTATTAGATGAAGGATAGATAGACTAGACTAGGTGTACTGTACAGCAGGGACAAGAGACCAGGGTTACGAGGCCGGTCAGTAGAAATTTGTCTCGGAAACAGTGTTAATAATAGATTCATCATCATCATCAACATCATCATTATCAAAATTTATTGCCTGGGCAAAAACCGGGACGCATTAGGCTCTCTGCCGCCGCGCCTGGCCAGCTGTCAAACAGCCGCGCGTGCGCAGGGCTTAACTGACTCGGCCAATTAGGGCTGATTAGCTTTTAAAACTCTGCTGGGCGCACTTTATATCATTGGCTGCTAGTGCCAGTAATTAATTAGGCAAGTGCTGAGAGCACTTGCAGGGCCTGTTCCTGATTGGTCATCTGTACTATGTAAGGCAGTGAGCACTGAGCCTCACTGCCTGTTATAGCGTCATGTGTCCAGTACTGCTGCCTGTTCCTGTTCTATTTGTTTGGTGTGGAACCTGTGATTGATTACCCGTGTATGACCTTTGCCTGTCCCTGGATGCTGAACCTGTGCTAGTGACACTGACCTATCGACTGTCCCTAGATTCTGAACCTGTGCCTGTGACCTTGACCCTTTTGCCTGTACCTGACATCCTCGCTGGTGCTCTGTCCAGTCCGCTGACCTCTGGCCTATCACTACACCGTGCGCTACCTCCTGTACCTGTGCGCTGTCGTGTTAGCATAAACTCATACTACTCTGAGCATAAGACCTGGGGGCATCCGAGTACCTGTGAGCATAACCAGTCTCTACGGGAAAAGTGGCTGCTAAAGGTGAAGATCTCTTCTACCTGTTCTATGAGTTTATGCCGCACTGGTGGCCATAACATATAGCGCCAGCAGATTCCGCAGCGCTTTACAATTGAGAACAAACAGTAATAAAACAATATTGGGTAATACAGACAGACAGAGAGGTTAGTGAACCCTGCTCTCAAGCTTACAATCTATGGCCCAATTGGAGTTTGATACACAAGGGCATGTGCTACATCATATTGCACATTGGACCATCTAGAACGCAAAGGTAAAAAGTATTTAGTGGGCTGTGTGATCAGTCACACAGCAATGTTGGTGAAAGGGCTGTTGTCTTGTGTTAGCTTTGTAGAGGGTGGTTGTGACTAGATCACTATTAAATTACTTTTGGTATAAATTTATTTAAAGTAAATAGCACAGGCCACTTATTTATATAAATTGCCAATGCACTTATTTTTAATATTGTGTATATTTTGAGATAGGAAATCGTTATTTCTGAGACCAGGGTAGAAAATTTGTGTTTTCTGTTTAGCCTCTCTGGAGGAAATGCATTATGTCTAATGTATATATCTGATACAATGAGCCATTGTTTACCAAGCCTTTGGTGTATTGTGATGTGGGGAATTGTTTTGGGTCTTTTTGTTGTTCTGTGGGAATGTGTATTCTGTGACTGTCTGAAGAATTCAAGCCAGTCAGACCTTTTGACTTGCTAGTGGGTCTCCTGCCTCTGAAATAAGATCCAGGAAATCACAGCAAGGTTTTAAAGAATTTCATAGCTAAGTATAAATATTAGTGACTCTGCAATGCATGTAAATCCATGTTTTGGTAAACGGGGTTACATCCTAATTCTAAAAAATAGCCTGTGTCCAAATCTGTATAAAATGCACTCACTTGTACACTGAAATGTATTTTTATGACTTCGACTAGCCTGATCACTGGGACCTCTTACCAGTGAGAGCAAATAAACATCTTGCTTCAAGACCTGCTTGAAAACATCTTCAATATTGCTGTAACCCTGTGATCTGCCGATTAGACCCTAAAATCTAATCTGTTCTCCGGCTGTCTGAGGTTTGGACCCAAGCTTTTCCAGTACCACCGCTCTGCCTGTCACAGATTTCTGGTGGTACGCAGTGGGATAACCGCAAGCGGTATTTCGTGAACCAATAAGGAGAGCCGAGTTATTCAGGAGAGGAATAACTGCAGCCAGGAGAACGCACAGGATGTCTGAATACACCAACGTGTCCAGGGCGGATCTCGAGACTCTGTGCAGTGCCAAGGGCATTGACATCAGCCATTCGCCAAACAGGGCAGAGATGAGAGAGGCGCTGAGAGAATGGCACCGACAGCATGGTACCCCAGATGCCCAGACAGCAGAGATTCCCGTTCAACAGACAGCAACGACCTCTACCCAGCAGACTTCACCCGTAGAACCAGCCCCTCTATCATATGATGAGCGCAGGGCTGCCGGGCTAAAGATCCAGCTGGTGGCCTTAGGGGACAACGCATCTGCAGCTGAGCAGGCACAGGTCATCAAGGCATGGCTCCAAGAGGGAAGGGCACCATCCTCGCAGCCCAGGGGGGAGGCACCCTCTAGAGGATCAGGACTGTCATCTCTACCTTGCCCTAAATTTGAGGACTGTGTTGGGAATGTTGATGAGCACCTGCAGGTATTTGAAAGGACCTGCAGGCTACACGCTGTACCCAGAGAGGAATGGGTTAAGCATCTGGTGCCCACACTGCAAGGACGTGCAGTGGAGGCCTGCCGTTGGGTGCCTACAGAGGACTATGTGGACTATGATGTAGTGAAAAAAGGGCACTCCTTAAACAGTACACTATTACCCCAGGGACCTATCGTCTGAAGTTCCGGGACTTTACAATGGACTTCCATGCCACTCATGAGGAGTTTGCCAACCTGCTGCGGGAGTCAGCCAGGAAGTGGGTGCGAGGGGCAGGTGCCCAGACCGGGGATAAGGTAATAGACTTGATATGCCAAGAGCAGTTTCACCGATGGTGCGCACCGGAGGTGACAAAATGGGTGCTGGACCGGAAGCCAGACACCCTGGAAGCAGCCGCACAGCTGGCGGATCAGTATTTGGCAGTAAGGCCACATTGGCAAAAGCGCCAGGTTAACAGCCAACGCCAAAGGACTGTACAATCTGGTGTATACCCCTCTTCTACTCACCCCCAAAAGCAGGTACCTAACCCTTCGGGTACCCCTCGCCAGCCACTGCTCCGCCCTGTCCCTGGGAGTTATCAGAGACTACCGGAGCCCAGGCTGTAGAGAAAGGGCTACAGCTGCGGGAAAATTGGTCATTTAAGGATGGACTCTTTCACAGCCCCAGCACCCCAGAGTCGTGCCCCTAATCCGAGTCCTGGGGCCCGGCTTACTTATTTAACTGGTGATGGTGAGCCATTAGAGACTGTTTCCACCCCTGCCAGCCCAATGGAGTGTGGCGTGTCTGCAGGTGACTCAGCGGAGGGAGTCACCTGTGTGTTCAAAAGACCCCCCAAAAACATGTGGAGAAACCTGAAGCCGGTCCAAAAGGGACCCCTGCACGATGAAGGACTGAGAGACTCAGGGGCCTCAATCACTGTAGTGAGTCCCCATCTTATTGATCCTGCTGCTCTATTGCAGGATCGCACTGCCAAAGTTACTGTGGCAGATGGACTAGAGAAGGAAATGCCTGTAGCAAGGGTGTATCTGGACTGGATAGATGGCCAGGAGTTGCGAGATGTTGCCGTTATGGATGGCCTCTCAACTGATGTGATTTTGGGCAACGATGATGGGGATTTCTCAACTCTATTATCCGGAGCCAAGCTGCTAAGCTACAGACTTCAGGATCTACACCTGCACAGCCCAGCCCAGAGGAAAAGACCACAGCTGCTACAACACAGCCATCACCTGCAACCACAGCTTCAGCCAGCCCAGAGGAAAAGACCACATCTGCTATTTCTTCAGGAAACAGACAGTCCTTTGACTCTGGAAAGACTATGTCCCCTAGCAATGCAGAGGATGTTGTCTCTTGGCAACTTGATCTTGTGGGGGGGCCCAGTGACGCTCCTGTCCCTAGCAGTATGCCAGCTCCAGTGGTGAGTACAGCTGACCACAGTGACACCCCTTTGACTGATCCCACTTTAACTGACCCTAGTCACCCCAACATAGACTCACCCTGCAGCGTATCCTGACTTAGACGATGGTGAGGGCCGCAGGGAAGAGTTCAGGGCAGCGCAGCTCTCTGATCCCTCACTAAGGCATGAGGCACCAGGCTGGTGGCAGCTGTCCAGGGAGGGAGGTAGTGAGTGTGACCTGGCGTAAAGGGTTGTTGTACAATGTAGATAGGAAGGTAGATGGGGATAGACCAGTCCAGGAACCAGTTCACTTGCCCTGTATTAACGCTTTTGTAGATGAGTTGGACAGAGCTCAGGGTTACCTAGAGGACATTTCTAATTTCGGTAAGATTAGTGTAGATAATCTGGAGCAAATAGGGCTGATGTTAGGGACGATAGGGTGGGTATGTTTGACTGTTAGTGTAGAGAACTGCCAGATGGGGATGTCTAGGTACAGCACCTGGGGGTTCATGTGGGGGGAGGAAGGGTTAGGTCAGAACCAGCTAAGGTAGAGACAATCCGAACCTGGCCCCAGCACACGACCCAGTTACATGTACTATCATTCTTACCGACTGCAGGGAACTACAGATGTTCTGTACCAGACTTTAGTACTGTAGCGAAGCCCCTGACAGATCTCACTAAGAAATAGTTGACTGGACACCCGCTTGCGAGCTGGCATTTCAGTCGTTAAAGGAAGCCCTGGTTCGTGCTCCAGCACTATTGGCGCTCAATTATGACAAGGACTTTATTGTGCAAACTGACACGTCACAGTATGGACTGGGAGCAGTACTTAGCCAGGTGGGGCCTGATGGGCAGGAGCACCCTGTGGCCTATTTGAACAGAAAACTGCTAAACCGGGAGGTGGGGTATGCCACAATTGAGAAGGAATGTTTGGCCATTGTGTGGGCAGTGAAAAAACTACAACCTTATTTGTATGGATGACAGTTTACTGTGGTGACTGATCATAATCCTTTAAAGTGACTGCAACACACCTCAGAAGAAAATGGCCATTTGTTGCGCTGGAGCCTTGCACTTCAAATTTATGACTTTGACATAATTCACAAACAAGGAAAGGCTCGCAGCAATGCGGATGGACTGTCTCGGCAGGAAGATCCGGATCCTCCGGATCACCTCCGGTAACCCTAGGATACTGCGGACTGGGAGCCAAATTGTCGGACATGGAACCCTGGTTGCCGCATGGACAAGGGGGGGGGGGTGTGACTGGATCACTATTAAATGACTTTTGGTATAAATTTATTTAAAGCAAATAACTCAGTGGTTAGCACTTCTGCCTCACAGCACTGGGGTCATGAGTTCAATGCCTGACCACGGCTTTATCTGTGTGGAGTTTGTATGTTCTCCCCGTGTTTGCGTGGGTTTCCTCCGGGTTCTCCGGTTTCCTCCCACATTCAAAAAACATACTAGTAGGTTAATTGGCTGCTATCAAATTGACCCTAGTCTCTCTCTCTGTCTGTGTGTGTGTATGTTAAGGTATTTAGACTGTAAGCTCCAATGGGGCAGGGACTGATGTGAGTGAGTTCTCTGCACAGCACTGTGGAATTAGTATCACTATATAAAAAGCTGATGATGATGATGATAGTCCATGATCTCAGTCTTTTAATAGCGTATGCATAGTAAGTAAAGTGTACTTGAAAGACGAGAATAACAGCGCAGTATGATTTCAATCTCCAGCAAAGTGTCCTACTGACGCGTTTCATCACATATAGTGACTTTAGTAAGATACTATAAGAGCGACAATATATATATCCCCCCTAAGCTTGAGAACTACCAATCACAGAACCACAATACAATAATCAGTGTGTGACAACTGAAATGATTGTGTCTTTTCACCGGTAGAGCACTTGCTATGGATAATTATTTAAATACAGATAACAAAGTTTTTTTCCAGTTTTAATCAATTGTGTGTTTGGTTTTAACGAATTACAATTGGTTGCAAGCACCTGACATGACAGCATTGCTGGGTGTGAGCAATTAAACACTAGCATGAAAAGATCAACGATAATATGCTCCACATCTGCTTTACCCATGAGCGTGGTCACACCCCCTGTCCCTGACTGACATGTTAGGAGGTATGGACCTAGCAAAGGGCGAAAAGCTTTACCACTGCCGAAAACAGGTGTTTTTGCCATTGAAAGGAATCTTTTTTCCCGCTTCACACCATAGAGGAAAAGGTTAAAGCCAGCGATGATAACTTCCACATGACTATTTTACAAGTGGTACTTGTACCACAGAAATACCCGTTCTGTTATCCCATCCCAGGGATAACAGAACTAAATCATTTAAAAGAAAGCTTTATTCTTGAAAAAAAATGTAGAACTTGAATATATTTTGAAACAATTGATTTTTTTTCCCCACATTAGTGGAAATGCAAACCCAAATCTCAGTAAGTTAACCATTACCGCTCCATGATAAGCGTTGATCGAAAATTCATGCTTATTGCCGCAGATTGCTAAATCATAGGTGCCTACTCTCCCAGAAAGTACGGGAGACTCCCGAATTTTTGGGAGGTCTCCCGGACTCCCAGGAGAGCAGGGCAACATCCAGCTCGTTTGTGAAGTGGGTGGGGGCAGGGCTAAATGCGCCATCCTGGCCCGCCCCCACCCACCGATAGGCTGAAATGGACAAAGATTGGCATAGGGCGTGGCCTAATGGTGTGATTCACATGGCCACGCCCCCAAGATGGAGCCCCCTCATGGACAGCTGGCTGCAAAAGTTGTTAAGTATGTGCTAAATAGAAACTCAAGTGCTGATATCATGACCAGGGGCAGGCTGGCCTGGAGGGCGGGGGGGGGGGGGGGCATCTGCCCACTGGGCTGTCACATAGTGGGCTATTTTGGCTGGTGGGTCACTGGGCCACCTGCATTTTTTCCCTTAAAATGTTCCTAATAGGCTGCTGAGTCGTGTCTTGCCCCCTGGGCTAATATTTGCCGGCCCTCCCCTGACCCCTTTCTTTGAGACACAAACCTACTGATAGGTGTATGGAAAAATCAGCAACGTAGTGCATGAAAAATAATTAAATATAAGCTATATTGTGCTACTTTATTGCTTCATAATTGACAGCCTTGCCAAAAATAGCATATGAAAATTACTAAAAACTACAATGCAAACTAAAGAGAGTCATTCTCTGACCCTATGTCCTTGGATCTGTTGAGATTTTGAGGATATCCAGAAATAGGAGATTGTTTGTTCTGTGCTCGCTGCTGACAACTGTAAAACAGACAGCAGTAGTGCAATGTACTAGTCATTAAACCTTGGAATCAGAACAAACAGTAAGGAGATTGCAAGTTGCCCCAAAGTTCTGGCACTTTGTAGCAGATTAATAACTGTAGGAGAAGAGTTCCTGATGCTCAGTTTCTGATTTCCTTAACACTCCTTTCGCCCTCTCGGATCATCACTTTATCAGCTACACTCTCACTCCTATTACATTAACCTCTGTGCTGTCAAACTCTAACAAACCTTCTCATACCTGCAAGAATAATTAACTCTATTAGTCTTCAACAATTTTCCACCTCTCTCCACCACCTTCTCTCCCCAATCTCTACATTGTCCTCCCCGGATACTGCAGTACTTCATTTACACCAAACCCTAGCACCAGCGACTCTGCATACTCTACGTCGACTGCGATGTCAACAGTGGCACAGTAAAGTAACACGAAGTCTTCAAAAACCTTCCCGTACAAGCAGAACATCACTGGCGTAAATCCCGTAAACTCTAATGATTTCTTGACGTAAACTTCTATCTACCGCTCCTATTGAAAAGCTCTGGACAATGCAAAACAAACATACTTCCAATCTCTCACTCTGCTCAGGCTTCTAACCCCAAATGCCTGTTTAACACATTTAAATCTCTTCTCAACTCTCCCACCTTAATCCTCCAATCCTCCGACTACCATCAGTGCCCAGGTTTTCGCTTTCTACTTCAAGGACCAGATTGATAAAATCAGACTAGAAATGGTATCATCTTCCTTTGACAATCCATCTGCTTGATTCCTTCTCAGCACCCTATGACACCCTCTCTTCATTTGATCCCACAAATGAAGCGGAAGTTTCTACTCTCTTCTTATCTTCCTACTCTACCTCCTGTCCTCTTGATTTCATGCAGTCACAAATTAGTAGATCCCTATCTCCTGTACTCATTCCATCACCTCTAACTATAATCTGTACTCTATCTCTCTCTACTGCTGGTATCTTCCCGTCATTATACAAGCATGCAGTGATGACTCCTATTCTGAAAAAACAAAATTCTGACCCAAACTCTCTTTCAAATTACCATCCCATCTCTCAGCTCCCATGCCCCACCAAGCTTCTAGAGAGGCTTGCCTACACTCACCTCACACACTTCCTTTCCGCAAACAACCTATTGGATCCTCTTCTGTCAGGCTCTCAACACTCCACAGAGACTGCGTTGACTATGTTTATCAATGGTTTGATCACTGCTAAAACCAAAGGCCATTACTCTCTGCTAATTCTCCTGGATCTTTCTGCTGCATTTGACACTGTTGACTACTCTCTTCTCATACAAAAAGCTACAATCCCTAGGTCTTGAAGGCACTGTCCTATCCTGGTTCTCATCCTACCTTTCTAATCTGCCTCTGCTCCGCTTCCTTTATCAGTTGGAGTACCACAAGGCTCAGTCATAGGTCCTCTGCTATTCTCTATCTACACCCCTTCTCTAGGAAAACTAATAAGCTCCTATGGATTTCAGTATCATTTCTATGCAGATAATACCCAAATATATCTATCCTCTCCTGATCTTTCAACATCTGTGTTGTCTCGCATAACTGACTGTCTTTCTGCCATTTCATCTTGGATGTCCTCTCGCCAACTCAAACTCAATCTCTCAAAAACAGAATTAATAATATTTACACTCACCAATAGAAGTTACGTGCCTGTCATTTCTATTTCTGTTGATCATAACATGACCATATATCCCACCCCACAAGCTCGCTGCCCAGGTGTAATCCTTGACTCACATCTATACTTTGTTCCCCACATCAACTCTATATCTAAATCATGTTACATACACCTAAAGAACATTTCCAGAATACGCTCATATGTTATACAAGACATTGCAAAAACCTTAATTCATGCACTCATCATCTCCCGCATTGATTATTGCAATTCCTTCCTTACTGGTCTTCCCCTAAACAGACTCTCACCCCTGTGATCTATGATATAGAGTTGATATTATAAGTCAGACAGAGACTAGATACAAAGCCACTCACTATTATATGAATGGAAGACAAAAGGCCACATGCTGAAAACTAATACAAGGTCACAGCAAGTATACATCATAAGCAAGAGGATGCAGGGACTCGCTGCAATATGTTCCAGGAGCCTCCAGTGTACTGACAGCCCTTTAGGCTACTGGAGGTTGCTGGGAAGTCATTACAGCTGGGCTTTTTAGGACGGAGAAGACAAAAACAGAATGGTGAGACAACAGGACATGGCGAGAGACATTATCTGTTCCAAAAGCCTAAGTAGCAGGGACTGAACCACACGAGTTCTGAGCTCAATCCCAGACAGAACCCAGGGGAAAACAGGAATTGGTAAGCATGACCCATGTGCTTTATACTATTCATTCCCTTGAAAGGGTTTGTCCACCCTCGTATAACTTTAATTTGTTGCCATGAACATGCCCACCTGTTAACTTTCACAATCTTGCTTTATCCTTTTTTGGATTCCTTAAGTGCTTTTTAGCAACACACTTTTATCATCAGACAGAGCTGTGTTTGTTTGTTTGTTCTAGCACATAGATATGACACATAATTTCTCTGCACTGAGTAGAAATGTATCCACAGAGCGGCTCTGTGTCACATCCAAGGCCAACAAAACTAAATAGCACAGACTGATATAGAGGCCATATTATTAAACAAAGAATAAAACTGGTCAACCAAGGATGGAGGAAGAGTTAACATGTTTCTTTTTAAGGTTATTTAGTAACTTCCCTTTCAGTTAACACTTTATTTAAATGCAGGTTTTATGGTCTGTGTTTTGTTTTCCATTTGAATAAACTGCGTCTAGACAGGACCTTTCTCCCATGTAAACTCTTATCCATTCCTGAGCTACTTACTATTACTTTGCAATTTGGCAACGGAGGAGTGTGGTTTCCGCAAACAATATGATATGTTAGGATCGGCCAAAACGTACCATACTTGCATACATGTTAGTCAACGGTCCATACACAACGCGCATTACTTGACTGAAATCAGATCTAACAAAGTGTCCAAATGAGCCAAAGATATTAATTCAAATTAGAGGTTAAGAAACTGCAACAAGTAAAAACAAACACTTCATGTGACTGCTGGAATAATGTAAACAGTGAGATTACCGAGGGGAATGTGGGGGCGAGGGGAACATTGGACTTTATTTATTTGTATCTGTGCTATAATCATCCATCACACTGAAATTAATTTGGTCAGATTTGCATTTAAATCTATCGTGGCCTGATGGGAGTTTGCAAACAAGTCTGTTGGAAACCTCTGCAAATATCAAACTTCTTTGAGCTTGACAGTAGGGTACGACAGTCACTGAAATTCACAGTTTATTCCCCACACCAACTCTATATCTAAATCATGTTACATACATCTAAAGAACATTTCCAGAATACGCACATATCTGATACAAGACACCGCAAAAACATTAATTCATGCACTCATCATCTCCCGCATCGACTATTGCAATTCCCTCCTTACTAGTCAGATTTGAACCCCTACAATCTGTTTTGCATGCAGCGGCTAGATTGATTTTCCTTCCAAACCGTTATTCCTCTGCTGAGTCACTCTGGGCTAGATTTACTAAGCTGCGGGTTTGAAAAAGTGGGGATGTTGCCTATAGCAACCAATCAGATTCTAGCTGTCATTTTGTAGACAGTACTAAATAAATTAAAGCTAAAATCTGATTGGTTGCTATAGGCAACATCTCCACTTTTTCAAACCCGCAGTTTAGTAAATCTAGCCCTCTGTCAGTCTCTACATTAGCTGCCTGTATTTCAACGAATCCAATATAAAATTGTTCTACTAACATATAAGGCCATCAGGGCCGGACTGGGACTGAAAATCAGCCCTGGCATTTAAAGCACACAGGCCCACGTGTTGTGGGCCCCATGCACTATATTGTTGCACACTGATACTGGCGCAGTGCGCGTTGCTGGTGCTATACAATATGATGTAGTATGAGTGTGTGTGTGGGGGGGAGAATTATTTCTCCTAATGACCCTCAACATTACATTGTTAGCACCCCAATTACATCAATAAATACCATGACAATACATTATTAGTGCTCAAATTACAGCAATAAATAACCCCCCACACACACTCATACTACATCAATCACCCCCACATTACAGCAACCGGCATCACCCCCCACATTACAGCAATCAGCATCACCCCCACATTACAGCAACCAGCATCACCCCCCACATTACAGCAATCAGCATCACCCCCCCACATTACTACAACCAGCATCCCCCCACATTACAGCGTCCAGCATCACCCCCCCCCCACATTACAGCAACTCGCATCACCCCCCACATTACAGCAATTGGCATCACCCCCCACATCGCAGCAACCGGCATCACCCCCCACATTACAGCAACCGGCATCACCCCCCACATTACAGCAACCAGCATCAACCCCACATTACAGCAATACCCTCTCCTACTTATTAACAGTCCTAAGCCCCAAACACACTACAACATTGCCACCATGCCACCCCATACTACAGCAATACCACCAGTTATACAGGCGACACTGTAAGAAACCAATGTTTTGCTTTTTTCAAATCTCCCACAAAATAGCAAGAACAGAATACTTGCACACATATAGGTAACAGGTACCCTTTTCCCTCAATTAAATAGTAATGGCAGAATTTTCATGAATCATTCCACATGAAATAAAACTCTAACATATATCTAAAAAAACATAACTATTGAATGATCCTTTGAACCCACACGGCCGCATTAAAAGTATTTCCATCTACAGAAAAATATCAGAGAAAATAAAATATTTTTTTTACTAACTTTTTTTAGTAACTGGATATGTGTCTTTTCTGTTCATTTTAAATAACACAGTCTATAAATTAAGGGGGATATTGGAGGTGGGTGAGAGATAATTGGTTGTGATCCATCAGTTTGATGGAAAATAAATAGGAAACATTTAGATTATTTACCTGGAGACGTCTACCCCCTTGACTCACAGGCAGGGCCGACAAGAGGAATTTTTGGCCACGATACAGCAACTTCTTTGGGCTCCCGTCATATTCAACAATGAGAGACTTGCCTTTGGCAGAAGTTCATATTATGCCACACCGAAGTGCGCCCAGTTCATATTTTGCCACATCGTAGTGCCCCAAGGCCATATTATGCCACAATTGTGTCCCCAAATAACATTATGCCATAGTAGTGCCCCCAAATCATTAGTAGTGCCCAGAAAAAAAACTCATTCACAAATAAAAATTGGTACAGCATTTCAGACACTGAGAGTGTGAGTCCCAGCAGCAGCTTAATACACAATTTACAATGCAAACAAAAATAGATATATTGACACAATCACAGATAAAAATTATGACAAGCAATGTTTTTTCCTCCTAATTAAAAATCTCTGAACAATACATAGTGTTTTAAACGTCATTGGATACATAGTAGTACCCCCAGTTCATGAAAGGATGGTTAAAAACACATTGCCACGAGAAAATATATGATTTTACCTGATTATGGCATTCTGAGTTCTTTTCTCCTACGGGGCGCGCTGGGCAAGGAGGGATCCGCAGCTGTCAGCTCACACAGGCAGTCGGGAGCAGGAACAGAGGGCAGTGGTCGAAGCGAAAATTTAGAAGTGGGGGTATGGAAAATATAAGTGAATGGAGTATGAAGGCTTGATTTTTTTTTGATTTTTTTAACACTTGTCCCCTCTGTGCATTCCCATTCTTCACTACTACTTGTGTTTTATGATGGCTGCATCCCTGATATGCCCATTCTTAAGATTTCTCTCCCTTTACCCTTCCTTTTACCTATGCACTTGCACCATCTTCTCCTTTGTCCCTCTCACTTAACACCCTGCACAACCTTCTCCCCTGGCTCTCTCACCCCCCTCCCAGCACCCCCTTCCCCTTTGGCTCTCTCACTCCCTCTCCCAGCACTCCCTACCCCCTGGCTCTCTCACCCCCCTCCCAGCACCCCTTTCCCCTTTGGCTCTCTCATCCCCTCTCCCAGCACCCCCTTCCCCTCTGGCTCTCTCACCCCTCTCCCAGCACCCCCTTCCCCTTTGGCTCTCTCATCCCCTCTCCCAGCACCCCCTTCCCCTCTGGCTCTCTCACCCCTCTCCCAGCACCCCCTTCCCCTTTGGCTCTCTCACCCCTCTCCCAGCACCCCCTTCCCCTTTGGCTCTCACCCCCTCTCCCAGCACCCCCTACCCCCTGGCTCTCTTACCCCCTCTCCCAGCACCCCCTTCCCCTTTGGCTCTCTCACCCCCTCTCCCAGCACACCCTTCCCCCTGGCTCTCTCACCCCCTCTCCCAGCAGCCCTTTCCCCCTGACTCTCTCACCCCCTCTCCCAGCACCCCCTTCCCCTTTGGCTCTCTCACCCCCTCTCCCAGCACCCCTTTCCCCCCTGGGTCTCTCACCCCCTCTCCCAGCAGCCTGTACCACCCTGGCTCTCTGACCGCCTCTCCCAGCAGCCCCTACCACCCTGGCTCTCTCACCCTCTCTCCCAGCAGCCCCTACCACCCTGGCTCTCTCACCCCCTCTCCCAGCAGCCCCTACCACCCTGGCTCTCTGATCCCCTCTCCCAGCAGCCCCTACCACCCTGGCTCTCTCACCCCCTCTCCCAGCAGCCCCTACCACCCTGGGTCTCTCACCCCCTCTCCCAGCAGCCCCTACCACCCTGGCTCTCTCACCCCCTCTCCCAGCAGCCCCTACCACCCTGGCTCTCTCACCCCCTCTCCCAGCAGCCCCTACCACCCTGGTTCTCTCACCCCCTTTCCCAGCAGCCCCTACCATCCTGGCTTTCTCACCCCCTCTCCCAGCAGCCCCTACCACCCTGGGTCTCTCACCCCCTCTCCCAGCAGCCCCTACCACACTGGTTCTCTCACCCCCTCTCCCAGCAGCCCCTACCACCTTGGCTCTCTGACCCCCATCTCCCAGCAGCACCTACCCCCCTGGGTCTCTCACCCCCTCTCCCAGCAGCCCCTACCACCCTTGCTCTCTCACCCTCTCTCCCAGCAGCCCCTACCACCCTGGCTCTCTGACCCCCTCTCCCAGCAGCCCCTACCACCCTGGCTCTCTCACCCCCTCTCCCAGCAGCCCCCACCACCCTGGCTCTCTGTCCCCCTCTCTCAGCAGCCCCTACCACCCTGGCTCTCTGACCCCCTCTCCCAGCAGCCCCTACCACCCTGGCTCTCTGTCCCCCTCTCCCAGCAGCCCCTACCACCCTGGCTTTCTCACACTCATGCAACTCGCGGCACCCCCGCTTCCTCCCCCCATGAAAATCGCGGCACCCCGCGACCCCCCCGTGCAAATCGCGGCACTCCCGCGACCCCCCCCATCCATCAAGAATTTTCCTTTGCTAAAAATAAATCTGGAAACTGTCCAGATTGCTTGTAACAGCATAACGGGGCAGGAAGCTGAGCAGCGCGCAACAGAGGAAGACACCAGGAAGACAGGAGGAGTCAGGCCAGCCCATCCAGCCATCGGCCCTTCTGGCATTTTCCAGAAGTGCCAGATGGCCAGTCCGGCCCTGAAGGCCATCAACCAAATTGCACCGACATACATTTCCTCACTTGTCTCAAAATATCTCCCAACTCGACACCTCCGTTCTGCACAAGATCTACCTCTCTCCTCCACTCTCATCACATCCTCCCATTCTCGGTTACAGGATTTTTTCCGGGCTGCACCCACTTTGTGGAATTCCCTCCCTCGCACAGTAAGACTTTCCTCTAGTCTTCAAACCTTAAAGCGTTCACTCGAAAACCCACCTCTTCAGACAAGGTTATGATATTCCTCAACCACCATCTTAATTTTCCTAGATTACCCTATTACCATCCTCTACACAGCTAACGCAAGACAACAACCCTCTGACTAACATTGCCACACACACAGCCCACTCAATACTTTTACCTTTGCATTCTAGCTGGTCCATTGTGCAATATGATGTAGCAGATGCCCTTGTGTTTCTAACTCCCATTGTCCTATAGATTGTCAGCTTGCGAGCAGGGTTCTCTTACCTCTCTTTCTGTATGTATTACCCAGTATTGTCTTATTAATGTTTGTTCCCAATTGTAAAGCGCTATGGAATCTGCTGGCGCTACATAAATAAATGTTGATGATGATGATGATAATTCACAGCTCAAGACTCACTTTGTGTTATGATGTTAATTCTTTATGTAACCCCTGGGGATGCTGCAGTTGGACTTGAGCACCCAGGGGCTAATAATCACAATTGCATCAGTAAAAAAAGAGATGGCTATAGCTATTTATCAGTCCAGGAAGAAAAACTACGTTTCCCACAATGCTATTGTGGAGAGGGGGCTGAGCCTAAGAAGACTGAGAAACCAGGGGGCGGAGAGAGAGGGAGAGAGAGGAGCATTCTGGGAGAGACTGAGCTGTGTGACCAGTCCAGATAGGTGACCCCCAGGCAGAGGGGCACTGAATTGGTGGTCTGAGCAGAGAGAGCAGACAGTCTGCAGAGATATCAGAGCTCAGTGCAGTCCTGAACAGAACCTCCTGGAAGTCTCAGTCTGAAGCTGTAGGAGGAGGTTTGCATGCACCTCTGAAGAAAGACATTTTACAAGTCAGCCATTTTGGAATCAAAGTTCAGACCTGTGACTAGAGATGGGCGGGTCCGGTTCTCCGAGAACCGAACCCACCCGAACTTTGGGTATCCGAGTACCGAGCTGAGCAGCTCGGTACTCTCCCGCCCGTTCCGAATCCAAATCGAGGCCGAACGTCATTGTGACGTCGTCGGATCTCGGGGCTCGGTTCTCGCGATACTTCAACTTTATAAATACACGCCTCCACAGCAATCCATCGCCATTTGACAGAGGGAGAGAGCAGGGTGTAGTCATAGGCTAATTAGAGCAGGGACAGAGAATACAATATTGTTCTTGCAATTGCTCTAACCAAAATCGCTAGTGCAGAGAGGAGGATAGAGGTTTATTATTTTTTCTTCATATTTGGCACTCCCCAGCACTTTTGGGGTGTCCCCCATAATTGTGCATAAATATTTCTGGCTGTCAAAAGTCATATCTGTCAGCAGTATCTACTAAATAATTTTTAGCACTCCTCAGTGCTTTTGGGGTGTCCTCCCTAATTGTGCATTAATATTTCTGGCTGTCAAAAGTCATAACTGTCAGCAGTATCTACTAAATAATTTTTAGCACTCCTCAGTGCTTTTGGGGTGTCCTCCCTAATTGTGCATTAATATTTCTGGCTGTCAAAAGTCATATCTGTCAGCAGTATCTACTAAATAATTTTTAGCACTCCTCAGTGCTTTTGGGGTGTCCTCCCTAATTGTGCATTAATATTTCTGGCTGTCAAAAGTCATATCTGTCAGCAGTATCTACTAAATAATTTTTAGCACTCCCCAGTGGTTTGCGCTCAGAATGGATTCAAAGCAGTCCACATATCATCTGAATGAGCAACCAGGTTCTGTCACCAGTCCTGATGTTAGTGTTCCCAGTACGTCATCTGGCCAAGGCGATGTCAAACAACAGAGTGTTTTCAAATTAGTGCAAAAAACAAAAACCAAAAAAAAATTTACTGTATTGAAGCGAAAAAGAAGTGTAACTGAGCAAAAGTTAAGTGACGATAAAAAAAAAATTGCAAGCATGCCATTCTACACACGCAGTGGCAAAGAGAGAATGAGGCCTTCACCTTTGGCTATTAGTGGCAGATCCCAAAAAGTTACCCAGCCTACAATTGGTGCACAACTACTGTTACGCGTCAAAGCCGAGCTGCAAGATAACAGTGAGGCATTACAGGAGAATATTTGCTCTGATTCACAAATGACAACAATCCCTGCGGAGAGTCCATCCAACAGTGGGATGTCTAATCGTGAGCATTCTGCTGATGTGTGCCTTAATAGCCCGAGTATAGCTGGTGATACCCAAATTGAGAATGCCACTTTGGAATTAGAAGAGGATGAGGGGGAGATTTGTGTAGGAGACGAGGGCGCTAATGAGGATGTTGATGATTATGATGCAGACAGATACTAAATTGCCTTTCTCAATTTCTATTTATATTCTAGATTATATAACGGCTGAATAGTTTTCTATTTTACTCCTAGTGGAGAGAGGATCTGATGCAGACAGATACCAAACTGCCTTTGTCCATGTCAATTTATATTGTACAGTATATAACGGCTGAATTCACTAGTATTTTATACAAGTGGAGGGGGGCCTAGAGAGACAGAAACCAAACTGGCTTTCTCCATGTCAATTAATATTGTACAGTCTATAACGGCTGGATTTTTTGTTTTTTTAAAAAAGTGGAGGGGGCCTAGCAAGACAGAAAGCAAACTGTCTTTTTCCATTTCTTTACATATTTAACTATAAGTGTAGGGTGTAATATAGATTCAAAGACGATGGCTGCATTGCCAATATGCATAGATGGAGAGGAAGACAATCTGTTTTGTGTGTAGAATAAATTAAGGCCTACCAACGAAGAATTAAACAGTTTTTTTGGATGATTTATTACCTCAACAATTAGATTACTTATCTCTAAAACAGTTGAAGCACTAAATTGGGTTATTTTAGGCACAAAAACATGTATTTTCCAATAAAATAGCAAAACAAAACCAAACAAAACCAAAACCAAAACCAAAACACGCAATGGCGGTTTTGCAAAACCAAAACCAAAACATGACGGTAATCCAGATCCAAAACCGAATCCAAAACCAAAACACGGGGGTCAGTGACCATCTCTACCTGTGACACACACTGGTGCAGATAAGTAACTGGTTATTTTTACCAATCTGTTACTATTCAAGTGGGGTTTGGACTATATCTGGCCACAAGGGCTGAAGAGTTAGGGATATATGGGTGGGCAGGTAAATGTGCACCAAGTGTCTAATCAGCATTTGTGGAACTACAAGTCCCAGAATACAAATAAGGAATGATTTTACAGTTGTTGCTACAGGAGGGTTTGCATACTGTGACTGCTGTACCTCACTGCAAGTGATTTAAAGACATCTAAAAGCTGCAATCTGGACACATGATGTTTCCATGCCATGCTACATCCATACAGAAGGGCCCCAACTTGCAGTGCACTGCTCCATTTGTGTGGTGTGTTTGAATACTGCTGATGTGTGTGTTTGGCAGTACATTGTAGAGCTGTAAGGAAAATATATACATAAAATACATTCACCCCGCAGGATATTCCCAGTATCAGGAGCAAGTAAGGTATCTGATATATTTTTCTATAAGGCTGTGACAGTTAATGTTCATATTGTATGCTGTTAATGTTATTGATTTATTGCGAGTTATTGTGTTAACTGGGTGTTCATAGTAAGAAGTGGTGCTCCACTTTCATCCACACTGTCTTATTACTGTATTGTATTGTTTGCACTATTATTTCAAATTATACCAAAGTATATTTTTCTATAAAATTACAAAGCTGCATTTAGGGTTTCCATTTCAATAAATGTGCCTGGATGGCTTTTGCAGCACAGAGTTTGTCACAGAGTGTTAATACTGGGCAGGGGGTTTCCAGAATCTCTCCCTGGTGTATCTTTTGAACATCCCCCAGAAGAGAAAGCAGCGATTCGGGTGGAGGCACTGAAAATCAAGTACTGAGGTGAGAAGCATCTGCATTGTTCAATATATATATATATACACCCTCACAATGCATAATAAAGAAGGGGGTGTTACATTTAGAAGTATTCTTTCTATAATTTTTACTTTGCAAAGTTACATAGTTTCATTTACAAAGAGCAAGAATCTGTTCGGTAGATGTATCAGTCCTTCCGAAAAGAAAAAGTTGATACTAGCAGATACTAGCTATCATTTATCTAAAACATTGTAGATAAATGATAGCTAGGATCTGAATGGTTGCTATGGGCAACACCTCCACTGTTCCTTTTTAGAAGGCTCTGATAAATCATGTGTCTCTTTTTGCTTAAAAGCACCCTACCAGTGGTCTGGGATTAAAGGCGATCCACCGGTAATAACACTCAACTATTTACAGCGCTTTGGTCAGTTAAATAACGGACAGAGGGTGATGATTACAGCGACAGACTCCTATTCCAACAAAGTTTTCTTTACCTGTTTGACAAGTGTTCATGATCTTCCACTAGATTAATGATGCCCCAGTGACAGCAGACTCATTAACACAGTTGTTGTAAGTAGATCAAATAGTAGCTCGCTGACAGCTGTTCCCAGACTTCACCTTGTCAGCCAAAATGTGGCCATATCTCATTGAACCATAGCACAAATATAACATGCATGCAAACATACAAATGGCAAATATTATATATTATGTATAATAGCAGCATGGTGGCTTAGTGGTTAGCAATTCTGCCTCAGAGATCTGGGGTCATGAGTTCAATTCCCACCCATGGCCTTATCTGTGTTGAGTTTGAATGTTCTTTCCATGTTTGGTCCATACTGCAACTGAGGAGAAGGGTAGCCCAGATGACAGCATAAAAAAATCAAAGCAAACTGAATGCAAATGCACTGACTCCCAGTCCGCCTCTTTCACACAGACTGGCAAATTTTAGCCCAGGAGTGAGACTTGGCTCAGCAGCCGATAAAGAGCATTTTAAAGGGGAAAAAATGCCCAAAGTAGCCCACGAAGGGACTGGCCCGAGGGGGCAAATGCCCTCCTGCCCCTGCACAGATATGACATTGTCACGGAATTGCAGAGGTGGCCGCTAACCGGTATTAGAGTAACTGAACAGGTCACCAGGGACCCCCCGAGTTTGAGCTTAGCTGCAGAGGGTACGCAGGTCGCGGTTCTCCAAGACAGTCACTGGTGTAGTGACAGTAGTAGACAGGCATAGTCAGATGGTCCATGTCAAAGCCAAACGAGCAGAGTGGCACACAGGGAGGATCCAGAGAGAAGTCAGGTCAAGCCAAATAATCAAACCAGCTGAACAACAAAGTACCAATTCCTAACACGGTATAGTAGTCAGAACCAAAGAATACTGCATCAGAAGTTCAGGAGACGCTGGAGTAGGGAGTAAACCAATGCTCTGGCACCCTAATGGTGTCAGAGGATGCTATATAAACAGTAAGGTGCACCCTGTTTGGGTGATGGAGATTCGGCGGTCAGCGTGTCTGAGAGGTGAGCGGGATATCATCCCATTGCCTAGCAACGGGACGCGACTGAACAGAGCATGCACATGCATGGTGTGCAAGGGAACAAGGAAGTGCCCCATTGCTAGGCAACGGGGCGCGGCTGTCAGGAAGGTGCAGGCGCCCATGTCCTGCACCAAGTGTCAGCGCAGAGACAGACAGACGTGACCAAGAAGCCGCCTGGGGGTGAGCATTACATTGAGCGGTATCAGGGTATTATCATAGACGTCATGGGCCTCATTTACAAAGTACAAAAATGGGCAAGGAGCAGCACAAATCTTCTTTGGTAATCCTGTGCAAATCCATTTCCAAATACACCTAGTTATCAGTCAAAATACCTGGCGGTACAGAGAAAGATGACAGCATCTGGGTAAGAGCGGACGTTTGATCCGGCCAATGGGAGGCGTTGGGTGAAGCGAAGGTGATTCCATGCAAAGTAAGGAGTGGACACAGGGCTGGTGCTAGGATCCATGGCGCCCTAGGCAAGTGCCTAACCTTGCCTAATGGGAGCGCCGGGCCTGAGTGGACACACCAGTGCACCCAGTTTTGTGTATAGAAACATTGTTTTGCACAAGTTGAGAGGTGCAACGTTCCAGTGATATAATCTTAGAGTTCTACTTTTGCTTCATGATTCCGTGCACAATTCTACCTTGTGTTCACATATCACAGAATTCATGTGATAGAATAGAGTTGGGACAATGACAACACATTGTACCGTGTGGTGTGATTGGGGTGAGATTGGGGATACGTCAGGCTAAATTACATTGGCGAAAATCGCAAAGTGCTGCGGAAAATAATTCCTGGAAGAGTTCTGAACGTTTTGAGGATCTCTAGTGCTTTGTACTGCAAAGCAGCCCTTGTATTAACAATTGGGCCTTTTGATATAAGATACACCCATGTACTTCATATGTTTCCATGCACTTGTAGATTGTAAGCTTTGAGCCCTTTTTACCAACTGCGTCAGTTTGTAAAATAAATAAAATATGTTTGTATGTTTAGATCTCTGTCTGTAATCTCGTCAATTGTACATTGCAGGGAATACGTCTGGTGGTTTATAAATAAATTATATAAACTTGAGATACATAAAATGTTTATACAAATTCCAAGATTCATTGAGCATCAATGTTTCACAGTTACTGAATCAGTCCCAAGCTTGTGCTGAAGAGAATTTCAAAATTCTGAACAAAATTGTATTAAAACGTACAACAATCTCATAAAATCCTCAATAATATCATAGTTACATTTTATACAGTATTCTTTTGGAAAAAAATATATATATATATTTTTTCTGTAACTAAAATACGAATTAATCTATTTTCCAAAAATTGAGCTGTTGGACAATATCGTTCATTGCCCGTCTACCAAACCGCAGGAAATTGGCCCATCTCTAACAATAAAAGCTAACATATTACATGTTGTGCACGTTTAGGGTTAAACATTACAGGAATGTAGTATATTTTTCCATTGAATTGTTCATTGATGGCTGCAATGTGTGTGACCTTGGTTACACTTTTGTATTTGTTATTATTCTGTTTCGTGACAATGATTAATGAGGATTTTATTATTCACATTTCGTATTATTAACTCATTACAAGTTCTAGGCTGAGCGTCTGAAAGTTGACTCCATAAGCCAGTGTTATGTTCCCTTGGTGGATAACTGCAGGTGCTCAACGAAAATGTGCTTTAGAAGCTCCTTAATTAAAAAAAATAAATATCCAAATATCACTGTAGTGTAGATATTTAGGGGTATATTTACTAAACGGCGGGTTTGAAAAAGGGGAGATGTTGCCTATAGCAATCAATCAGATTCTAGCTGTCATTTTGTAGAATGCACTAAATAAATGATAACTAGAATCTGACTGGTTGCTATAGGCAACTTCTCCACTCTTCAAATCCACAGTTTAGTAAATATAACACTAAGGGCTAGATTTACTAAACTGCGGGTTTGAAAAAGTGGAGATGTTGCCTATAGCAACCAATCAGATTCTAGCTATCATTTTGTAGAATATACTAAATAAATGAGAGAGAGAATCTGATTTGTTGCTATAGGCAACATCTCTACTTTTTCAAACCCGCCGTTTAGTAAATCTAGCCCCAAGACTTTTTTGGGCTGGACACAGCGAAATACTGAGGGGGGCAGTTTGGCCAAAACTATAATCCCTTTAATTAAAAATGTAAAAGTAGCAAAGTGCTTTAAAAATGTATGAAATATTACAAAGTGAATAAAACATTTAAGCAATTAATTAGATTACGGGTAATTTGGATGCAACAATGAAATGCGTAAAGTCCTTTTGTAGTGATCATCGGTAACATACGACATCGTACTAACATTCCAAACTCCACATAACAAATTTATCATAGAAATATTCCTGACTAGGTCTGCGACCGCACATCGCAAATTATTGAGTTACATTTTCCTGTTAATCCCCATCGTCATTTTCATACATTTCCGTGGTGTCAATAAAAAAATGCAGTCTCTAGATTTTATAATAATAATAATTGCATGTATATCATCATCATCATCATTTATTTATATAGCACCACTAATTCCACAGCGCTGTACAGAGAACTCACTCACATCAGTCCCTGCCCCATTGGAGCTTACAGTCTAAATTCCCTATGTGTTATTTAGACTGTAAGCTCCAGTTCTCTGTACAGCGCTGCGGAATTAGTGGCGCTATATAAATAAATGGTGATGATGATGATAGTGACTGTCAGTAGAGCTCTGAAAATGAAACCAACTGGTGCCCTCATTCCTTTCTACACTTCAGCATATGCCAACAGATTTCACCCCGATTGCTGTAGTTTCAGCACTTCCTAATGTTGGAGGAAACGACACCTGCTACACTCCTTTTGAACATCATCATCATCATCTTTATTAATATGACCCCACAGAATCCACAACCGACAAAAAATAAACAGAAGAAAATACAGATAAGAATGGAACAAGAGAAATAATAGTCAGTAAAATTCAATACAAGAGTCTATAGAGAAAACAACTACAATGAGAAGACACAATTAAAACAAAGGAAACATTATAAGGAAGATGAGGAGATAGCAGGTAGAGAGGCCAAACTTGTGAGAGTTAATATTAATAGGATTAGGGTAGTAAACGGAGACGATAGAGATTGAGTGAAAAGGGCAGGTGGAGCGTGAGGGGGGAGTTGTCTTAGGGTAGGGACAGGTAGGCAGGTGTGAAAAGGTGAGTTTTGAGGGAGGAATGTCGGACGTGGAAGATTAGTCATGATGTTGGTTTCAGCACAGATTTCAGAGGGGACTGACATTTGTCAGGCAAGCCAGAGAGGAGAAGATTCCAATACTCAAGGCGGGAGATTTTAAGAGCATGGATGATGGTCTTGATGGCATGCAGGGAGAGGGAAGGGAAAATCTCGGCAATTTTGCAAAGATGGAGGTGACAGGAACGGGCAAGGGACTGGACATAGGAAGAGAAATTGAGGGTGGAGTCAATGATGACCCCCAGGCAGCATGCGTGGGGATCAGGGAAGAAGGCAACACCAACTTTAAGGGAGGTCAGAGGAGGGGACGTGACGCTAGGTTTGGATATGTTGAGCTTGAGGTAGCCTCCACCATGCATGTGGATATAGCAGAGAGGCATACAGACGCACGGAGAGGAGGGAGAGAGATCAGGGGAGGAAAGGTAGATTAGGGTGCCATCGGCATAAAGGTGAAGGTCAAAGGAGCAGATGAGTAGACCGAAAAAGTAGATGTAAAGATGTAAAAAGAGAAAAGTAATGAGCCAAGAACAGAGCCTTGGGGAACCCCAACAGATAGAGGGACTGGAGGGGAGCACATACCAGAGCAAGAGATACTGAAAAAACGTTCAGAGAGGTAGAAGGTAGACCAGGAAAGGGCAGTACCGTGTAGGCCAAGGGAGTGAAGGGTGTCAAGGAGAAGAAATGGTCAACTGTGCCAATGCGGCAGAGAGGACAAAGAGCAAGCAGAAGTGGCCCTTTGACTTAGCCAAGAGTAGATCATTAGGCACCTTTGTGAGGGCAGTCTTGATGGAGTGGAGAGAGGGGAGGCCTGATTGTAAGGGATCAAGGAGGGAGTGAAAAGTGAGAAAATGTGTTAGACAGTTGTAGGGTAGCTGTTCAAGAAAAGAGTTGGAGTAGGGATATGGGGCAGTAGCTAAAGAAAGAGGCAGGGTGGAGATATGGTTTCTTGACAATGGGCGTGATGAGCGTGTGTTTGAAGGCAGAAAGTAGGATGCCTGTACAGAGAGATAGGTTGAAAAGGTAAGTGTTAGAGGAAAGAGAGTGGAGGTGGCAGGACGGAGCCGGACCTCAGAGTCAGTGACAGGAGTAAAGGTGGATAGAGTTACTTTCAAATGGGCTGGCATGGGGGGTAGGGAAAGCTGTTATAATGAGATTACATGGCGGATGGATTTATTGTGATGTATAATAATTCAGATCAAGAGACCTCTGTGAGCAGCGCATAGGCCATTTATAGTCCTAATTGAAAGCTTGTCCCTGTCTTAATCTACATACACAGGATTGGCTTCAGCAGCTGTCACACAAAAATTAACCAATGAGAGCCCTGTGTGACCAAAGGACAATATAGTAATGCTTTCCGCACACATATCAATACAACATAAAACAGTTTATCTGGCATAGGTGGGTTGTTTTGCAGTATAGTCCTATTTCTCATGTGCCTCTTTAAATACTGAGCATCTACACAGCACCAATTTTCTTCCGAAGACGTCACGCTTGCTATATACCATGCAACAGGTTAATACATGTGTATCGTGACAACCAGCCAGCAGATCTATGAATACACTACAAGTGGGGTTTTAACATGCTCGGTGTCCACACACAAAACTCTCCTACATGATTTAGTGTTTGAAGAGGTGCTACCAGCTTGTTACTATACACAGACTGCAAACAAACCCAACCCAACCCAGTCAAACATTTACCTGTTTGCAGCTGGATATGAAGGAGATGACGGCTTTATCAGCAGGACAATGGGCTGGTTTTTAGGAAAAATAACTGATTTTCTCTTAGAAAGTCTTGTTGATTAATGTGCATTGTCATCACCCACAGCATTTGTGCACGTTATTTTGGGCTCAATGCTATCAGATCATTGGAATGGGGCAAGTAATGGTCTAGAAGACAGGTTGCCTCTGCTCCTGGCTTCCATCTTCCATTTAACTACCGGCCTCCAATGGCTCTCCAATATGTACCTATTTTTATAGCCATGAGGCAAGATTTGCTGGCAAGCGCCAAGCTGTTGGTAATTTGGGGCATGCACAGTCTTATGACAGCCCCCTCCTTACAGCCAAGTGCCGAGCTGCAGGCTGTGTTCATGAAGCAAGCTAGTTAGAGAGGATTTTGTGGACAGTCCTGATTTCCCATGGCCAAAAGGGGGACTGGACTACCTGATTGTGGCGGTGCAAGAAATGGACTGATTAAATGTTTGCCATGGACATGTAGTCTAATTTTACACCTGTTAGATTTAGGCAAGGGCTACACACAGAATGAATAGTCAATCCAGAACAGTCTAGGTTTGGTGATGGCAATAGGAGTCCACTTCAAAGTCTTCCCAGCAATCACACACCGTACATAGCTGCTACTCCAGTTGGGATCAATAGACTGATACACCGCCACATTGGTGCCGATTCATAGAGAGCAATGGTTCTTCTCCAAGGGAGTGTGCAGCCCTGGGCGTGCGAGAACATTTCCCAGGGTGCGATTCTCCAAAATAGATTTGTAGATCATATAAGTAATTTGTTAAACCTGGGTCCAAATGGTTGGTGCGAGATAGCAAAGACCCCACTGAACAATAATAAAAAATATATGGAAAAGTACTTTGCAATGAAATTAAGTTTTCTGAACATATTTTTCAAGGGATGCAAGAACATATTTGGAGAATTAAATGGGTGAAAGTCACCAAAACAGTTAAGAACTAGGGATGTGCACCGGCGACTTTTGGTGTCTCGTGTTTTGTGTTTTGGATTCTGATTTTCGTGATGTTTTGGGTTCGGATTTGTTTCGCAAAACACCTGCCGAAAGGTTTTGGTTCGGATTTAAGGTTTTGGATTCGGATTTTTTTTAAAAAAAGCATAAAAAGTTCAAAAATCAAGTTTTTGGGCTTATTTTCACTCCTAGGCTATTATGAACCTCAATAACATTCAATAACAAGCATTTCCACTAATTTACAGTGTATTATGAACACCTCACAATATGGTTATTAGTCCAAAACGTTGCAACGAGGTATCTTTCTGGACTGCGTAGTGGAGTGGTCCCCACAATATAATAAGAAAACCATCAACTGGTCTTAATCGCACCAAAAAATGTACCTGGACTGCGTAGAGGAGTGGGTCACCACAATATAATTTAAAAACCCTGAACTTGTATGAATCGCACCAATAAATGTATTTGGACTGCGTAGAGGAGTGGGTCACCACAATATAATAAGAAAACCATCAACTGGTCTTAATCGCACCAAAAAATGTACCTGGACTGCGTAGAGGAGTGGGTCACCACAATATATATAATAATAAAACCATCAACTGGTATGAATGGCACCAAAAAATGTACCTGGACTGCGTAGAGGAGTGGTCACCACAATATAATTAATAAAAAACCCTTCACGGCTCTGAATTGCCAAAAAAAAAATTCTGGACTGTGTAGTGGGGTGGCTCCGGTACTAAATTTGATACCGGGGCCACAATATAATAAATAGTTAGACCCTCAACTGGTCAGAATTCCACCAAACAAGTATCTGGACTGCGTAGTGGGGTGGCCCCGATACTAAATTTGATACCGGGGCCACAATATAATAAATAGTTACACCCTCAACTGGTCAGAATTCCACCAAACAAGTATCTGAACTGCGTAGTGTGGTGGCCCCGGTACTAAATTTGATACCGGGGCCACAACATAATAAATAGTTACACCCTCAACTGGTCAGAATTCCACCAAACAAGTATCTGGACTGCGTAGTGGGGTGGCCCCGGTATTAAATTTGATACCGGGGCCACAATACCTCCTCCAAGTTCCAAGTGTAGTGTTTATAACATATTAACACTACACTAATTCTAGCACGTCAAACCCTCTTGTTTTAAATAATGACAGGGCATTTAACTTTTGATTAAATTTTTTGAATTTTTTGACATTTTCTTTTACTTTTTGAACATGGCAAACAACTGTTGAATGGTCACATAATGCCAAAAAAATAGTTGCAAGATGGAATTGTCCTTGGGCCCTCCCACCCACCCTTATGTTGTTGAAATAGGACATGCACACTTTAACAAACCAATCATTTCAGCGACAGGGCCTACCAAACAACTGTGGCTGAAATGATTGGATTGTTTGGACCCCCACACCAAAATAACAAATTATCTCTCCCTGTACAAACTAAACAGGCTCTACTGAGGAAAGATGTCATCCTCATCCTCAACCTCAACCTCTGATTCCTCTCCCCCTACAGTGTGTACTTCCTCCTCCTCACACATTATCAATTCGTCCCCGCTGGACTCCACAACCACAGATCCCTCTGTACTATCTGGAGGGCAGTGTTGTACTTCATTGAGGAATTGATTATTCATTTTTATAAACATCATTTTTTCAACGTTGTGAGGAAGCAACCTCCTTCGTCGCTCACTGACCAGATTCCCCGCTGCACTAAAAACTCTTTCGGAGTACACACTGGAGGGGGGACAACTCAGGTAAAATAGAGCCAGTTTGTAGAGGGGATTCCAAACTGCCTTTTGGAGTTCTACCACGTCACTACCTCTAGTTAATTTAGATTGCAAGGCTTGTAAATACTTTGAAGATAAAAAAAGCAGGCTGCACAGACTGTGGAGCTAGAAAGTGAAATTAAATGGACCACGTTACTTTGGTGGCTATCTATGCCCCCCCCGCCCTTGTAGTTGAATATAAAAAAAACATCCTGCATAGACTGTAGAACTAGAAATTCAAATATACAAAGAAATGGACAAAGGCAGTTTGGTATCTGTCTGCATCAGATCCCCTCTCCACTAGGAGTAAAATAGAAAACTATTCAGCCGTTATATAATCTAGAATATAAATAGAAATTGAGAAAGGCAATTTGGTATCTGTCTGCATCATAATCATCAACATCCTCCTCAGCGCCAGCTACATCAATATCCTCCTCCTGGTGTACAACATTCACACCTTCATTAGCCAAATCTGTAACTGGACTGTGGGTGATCCTTCCAGCATATGCAGAGGGTGTGCTGCAAATGCTGGATGGAGTCACCTCTTCCCGTACAGTGATGGGAAGGTCAGGGTTCACAACCAACAACACCCTTGGACTCGCCTTGGGGATTTGTGATGTCATCTGTTTAGAAGGCAGAGTTCTTTTCTGTTTTGTTGTTGTTGCTGACAGCATAACTCTCTTAAATTTTTTGTAGGGGTGGGGAGGAGGAGGGCTTAGATCCTTGGGTGAAGCTGGACCACTAGTCATGAACACGGGCCAGGGCCTAAGCCGTTCCTTGCCACTACGTGTCGTAAATGGCATATTGCCAACTTTACGTTTCTCCTCAGATGATTTTAAGTTTCTCTTTTTGCTATTTTTTGAGAACTTGGGCTTTTTGGACTTTACATGCCCTGTACTAGGAGATTGGGCATCGGGCTTGCCAGACGACGTTGATGGCATTTCATCGTCTATGTCATGACTAGTGGCAGCAGCTTCAGCATTAGGAGGAAGTGGGTCTTGATCTTTCCCTACTTTATACTCCAAATTTTGGTTTTCCATTATATGTAGCACAAGAGAGCGTACCCCTAAGCCACACACACTCGGCAAAGCCTTTAAAAATTATATGCGGCACAGGAGAGTACCACTGGACTTATACTGCTGAATCAGTGAACTTTGTAATAGCAGTACCACTGGACTTATACTGCTGAATCAGTGAACTTTGTAATAGCAGTACCACTGGACTTATACACTGCTGAATCAGTGAACTTTGTAATAGCAGTACCACTGGACTTATACTGCTGAATCTGTGAACTTTGTAATATATCAGTACCACTGGACTTATACTGCTGAATCTGTGAACTTTGTAATAGCAGTACCACTGGACTTATACTTCTGAATCAGTGAACTTTGTAATAGCAGTACCACTGGACTTATACTGCTGAATCAGTGAACTTTGTAATATATCAGTACCACTGGACTTATACTGCTGAATCAGTGAACTTTGTAATAGCAGTACCACTGGACTTATACTGCTGAATCAGTGAACTTTGTAATATATCAGTACCACTGGACTTATACTGCTGAATCAGTGAACTTTGTAATATATCAGTACCACTGGACTTATACTGCTGAATCAGTGAACTTTGTAATAGCAGTAACACTGGACTTATACTGCTGAATCAGTGAACTTGGTAATATTGCAGTACCAATGGGCTTATACTGCAGGATTGGTTTTGCAAATTTTGTTGTAATTAATTTTTTTTTTAATTATTTTTTTGTATTTTTTTTTATAACTTTTTTTGAATTTTTTAAACACTTGAGAATAATGGGGAAATAACTATGCCCTTAGAAGCACAGAGCACAGGACACAGGACCACTGGACTGAACAGGACACAGCACAGGACCCAGCTGCACCACTGAACTTAAAATTGACAGAGCACAGCACACAGCACCACTGGACTGATAGTGCAGAACACAGCACAGCACAGCACAGCACAGAACTAAACAGCACAGCACGAGATTTACCAGGACAGAGGACCACCTAACACACCCTCGTCCTACCATGATCAATGCCCGAGTGAAGATGGCGGCGACTAGCGGGGAATTTATAGGTTCCGAGTATCGCGAGATCCGACAGCGGGATTATGACTCCGAGCCTCGGTTTCAAGTTTTCATTTGGCGCCAATACCCGGATCTGTCTCGGATCCGACTCGGATCGGCAACGTTCGGGTGGGCTCGGATTCAGGAAATCCGAGTGCGCTCATCTCTATTAAGAACCACTGACATAGAGAATATATTGTAATGGAGAGCGCCAGGTCAAAGAGTGCATGCCTTGAATAAATCAAATACAGCTATAAATGTAGCCAATTATTGTACATGATGCACTTCCGGTTAGGATTAAAGTTTACGTAACTTGTTGTGTGACCAGTTATTCCCTTGACAGTAGGACAGTCGTAGAAGTGTCCTAAACTTCAATCCATTTATGTCTATCTATCTGGCCTATTTTGTGCTACTATGTGCAATAATAAATGTATGTGTCTTCCGGGGGGGGGGTTTGTAACCAAAAAGCTCCAAAAGTAAATATTGGGAAGGTCACTGAATTCAGCTGTTGGATTTGCATCTAGAGGTGTTTAGTCAATACTTCAGTCAGCAGGCAGGTGCAGAGGAGAAGAAGCTGTTAGGAGGAAGTGAGGGAGCAACAAGTGAGGCCTGGTGCACAGGCAGGACCTGATTAAGGGTTCTGGCCGCCCTAGGCTAAATCACTGTGCCCCTTATCAAATGGCACCCTAAATACACTGTGCCCTTTTTCACACTCTGCCCCCCTCCATCACACTCTGCCCCCCTCCATCACACTCTGCCCCTCAGCACAATGTCCCCCCTTACAGCCAACTCTGCTGTCCCCCTTCAGGACACACTGTTCCCCTGCAGCACACATTGCCCCCCACTGCAGCACACTCTGCCCCTCAGCACATTCTGCCCCTTGCAGCATAGTCTGACCGCCGTTGCAACACACACTGACCCCCATTGCAGCACACACTGACCCCCATTGCCCTCCCCTTTCCTCCCAACCTGGGAGGTGTCCAGGTGTTAGATTTCAGAACAAAAAACACAATAAGTCTATGTATTATGAACTTGTTAAAAGCAATGGGCATTTTTCTTCCTTTATTGGTCCAAATGGAAATGACAATTAATCCAAATAGACAGCTCTAGCATGTCCCTTCATCACACATATGTCCCTTCATCACACATATGTCCCTTCATCACACATATGTCCCTTCATCACCCCACTGGAAAGGGGAGGGGAGGAAAAGGGATGGGAGGGAGGAAGAGCGTAAAGGGGGGGGGGGGCCTCCGGGTGCAAGTAATCAGTAGTAAAAAGAAAATGTTAAAAAAAAATCTTACATGCTGCTATCGCTGCGCTCCCCACATCCCAGCGCCTGAGGCTGCAGCCTGATCAGCCTATTGGTTGATCAGATTACTTATATGCTCTGTGCCATAATGCTGCCCTTCTGAATCATACCAGGGGACTCATATATTTATGGGGAGGGGGAGAGGGAAAATCTTTTCCCCATGGTAAGCCTCGCCCAACCCCGGGGTAGAGGGGACTGCCTGAGACTTGCAGCAGAGGTGGTCCCCAAGACCCATGTATATAACTATGGAATGTATATAAATTATATTTATATGTTCTATTAGTGATGTGTAAGAAATATGTAAAAGAGACTGTTCAGATAAACCAATAGTCACCCTTCCCACACATGTAATTTTGTATAATTACATGTGTGCGTAGCACAGTGGCTCAGTGGTTAGCACTACTGCCTTACAGCACTGGGGTCATGAGTTCAATTCCCAACCATGGCCTTATCTGTGAGGAGTTTGTATGTTCTCCCCGTGTTTGCGTGGGTTTCCTCCGGGTGCTCCAGTTTCCTCCCATGCTCCAAAAACATACTAGTAGGTAAATTGGCTGCTAACAAATTGACCCTAGTTTGTGTGTCTCTCTATGTGTGTATGTTAGGGAATTTAGACTGTAAGCTCCAATGGGGGCTTACTGACGTGAGTGAGTCCTCCGCACAGCGCTGCAGAATTACTGGCGCTATATAAATAAATTTCACATTCTGAGAAATTAACAGGACAGATTTTGTACCTGGCATAGAACAGATGTATAGATGGAGATATGATGGATGATGATTTATGCTATGTGATGGAGATAGAGAACAGTAAAGTATTGTTAATCATTTTTAGATTTGAATTGGTGAGAAAAAATGCACCGGTGGAAGATCTACAACATCCTTCATTAGGACAACAGTGGACAACTACGGACAGCGGCATTAGTAAACATTTATAGATGATGAGAGGGCTCAATGTTAAATGGTGCAAGTCCTTGGAGAGAGTCACATCTGTGCCGTAATGCTGCCCTTCTGAATCATACCAGGGGACTCGTAATTATTTATGTGAGAGGGAGGGCTGAAAAATCATTGCCCCGGGGTAAGCTTCGTCCAACAGGGACTGCCCGATATTTGCAGCAGAGGCGGTCCCCAAGAAGGGGTGTACACAGGGGCGGATTGGGAACTTAAAGTGGCTCTGGAAAAAATTCTTAAAGTGGCCTCATGTGGATGGGACCAAGTCAACTGGAGGTGTGGCCAACACAAAAGTAGGCGGGATTTAGAACCACAGGATGTTAGTTGTGGTAACATTTAGGAAAACCTGGATGTGATGACTTAAGACACAGTGGGTCATCTTCATGCAGGGAAAAAGCTGCCAGTCCTGTGCTATAAAACTACTTGAATTATTTTACATTATCTGCGACTGGTTTATGTCTCTGGGCTCAAACTTGTTTAGTCCTTCCAAAATTACCTTCATAGAAACATATCTGATTTTGATTAATACGTTCAACTATTACGAACCATGTTGGCACAATTGTATCTGATCAGTCTACCAGAGCAGCATATGAGCACCTTACCCCACTGGTGCATCTTTCTCTGACGTCCTGAGATGCAAACTACCAGTCATATCTCTCTATATATAATATATGAATATGTGTTCTATGTGTTTCAAAAAGGCATTAAAAATACTCCTTATAATAAATGGCTATCCAGTGTGATCACCTCAAAGGTAAAATTTTGCAAGAATCTACAAGAAAACACTTCTGTTGTAACAATTGTGTATGAGCCCTAAATGTGCCCAGTGATTGGTGGTGGCATGAATTAATAACAGTGCAGGGAGGGTTGGCAGACAATGGTATAAGTGAAGGGGAGAGCTATTCCAAGGGTTTGTTGGTGATATACTAAGCACAAAGGAGGAAGGATTAATACTATTGTCAGTGCAATGGGGGTTGGCCATATGCTCTACAAAGTGATCTGAGAATGGGATCAGTGAAAGGTAGAAGGAGGCAATGAAATCAATGCAAAAACCACTAAAGTATCACCAGAGCTGAGTAAGGCTCTGGGGGCCCTGGGACACTTAAGACAGGAGGGTTATAATTTTAGATACATTTTAGACAAATGCACAGACAAAACTGTGTGCACTACTGTTAGGTGCACGCAGCTCTGTCTTCACGAGCAGTACGGTGTGAAACGGGACATACCTCCCAACTGTCCTTGTAGTCGGACCAAATCCTGACTAAGCAAGACAGTCACCCACATTCTGGACTGTCCTACCAGACTCAGGACAGTTGGCAGACTGTCCTGCTCTCTCCTACCTGTTCTTGGCACTTTCACCACCTGTGGCTGCTGGTTTCTTTAGATCAGTTGCTGCTTGTCTGGATCCTGGAATGTTGGAGGCCCTATTTGGGAAAAAAAATGGGTAAAAGAAATTTAGAAAACTCCAACCAGCCCCGGCATTAAATTAATAGCACCCACATTTAATAATTAGGTCTCCCTCCAGTCCCAACATTAAAATAATCATACTCACATTTGATAAGTAAACTTATTTCCCTCCATCCAAACAGCCCAAGCAATATATTAATAGCATTTACGTTTAATATAACCATTTCCCACAACCATCCCTGGCATTAAAGAATTAATATTCACATTTAATAAATAGCCCTCCCTAAACTCAACCCCACATTTCATTAATAGGCCCAAACCACCACAGCATTAAACTAAAGGTCCTGTCACCCTCTTAATTTAATAGGCCCCAACCAATAAATTAAATTGCCCCACCAGCATCCCACAAACAAAATAACATCCATTAAATATTTAGCACACACCTAAACGCCACTATTATATTAATAGTAGAGATGGGCAGGCTCAGTTCCCCGAGAACCGAACCCGCCCGAACTTCCGGAATCTGAACTTCAGGAACGCGAGTTGCTCGGTACTGTCGCGTCTATTCGGATTCCAAAACACGGCAAAACGTCATTGTGATGTCGTCGGATGTCGGATCTCACAGGTTTTGGAATGTATAAATACCGCAATCTAGCACCAGTTCACAGAGAGACACTGCAGGGGTAGCAGGGTTTTCAGCAGTCTCCAGTGCAGTTAGGCAGCGTTATTAATGCAAGTGAAAGAGAAGTGTTGGCAGTGTTCTTCCAAGTCTTCAGTCACATTGTATTGCGCCAGAGCTCACCCAGAAATAGGAGAATGAGAATGCAATAGGCTGGCATTGTTGTTCACAGAGCTCACAGAGAAACAGAAGGGTTAACAACAGTGTTCTTGTCACTCTTCAGTCTCAGTGTCATTGCCTACACAGAAACAAAAGGGAAAGGAGGGACATAATAGAAATATTGAAATATATAATTATGAAGTTTTTTTTTTAACAAGGTACAGGAGGGTAGCATTCTTCAAAGGAAGAAAAGCACTAGAGCACAATGATATTATGTACGGAGGGAAGTAGATTCACAGGAAATTGGAGAAAAAACTATCTAGCTTCCTTCTCTCAGCTAAATCCCAGCACCTGCAATCTACAGTCACCATTCTCATCCTCATCAGTGTGTACATCACCGTTGCTCACACAATATTAATTATTCCATGCTGTAAGTTTATATTACAGTCTCTGTACTTTGATGTAATTGCCAGCAAAGGACTTTCTCATGGAATTTGTAGTACTTATTAAGCCAAAGCTGTCACAGTTTTGGGGCAATTCTTTTAGACCAGAGCAGAAGTTGAAATGATGTCCAGACTGCATTCACAATAGAAACTGAAGGAGAATACCTTGTGGAGTCATGTACCACTTGAGCTGTCAACTGGCTGACCAGCAACTCATTGCATCTCTTGAGATATGTGTCATTTTGAAATAATTATAACACATAACTCTTAAACCTAGGGTCAAGCATAGTCGCCAAAATTTAGTGATCACATTTAAAACATAGTTGCCTACTCTCCCGGAATGTCCGGGAGACTCCCGAATTTTTGTGAGTTCTCCCGGACTCCCGAGAGAGCAGGCAAAAATCCCGGAACCAGCATCTCCCCGTTGTTGTAGATGGTGGGGGCGGGGCTAACTGCGGCATCGTGGCCCCACCACCCTGCTTCGATTGGCCAGAATTTCCTAAGATTGGCAGGGGCGGAGCCTAGCGGCACACCGCGCGTGGCCATGCTCCCTCAACGGACCCCCTCCCGGAAAGCTGGTCTCAAAAGTAGGTAAGTATGATTTAAAAATGTTGATAAATCTTAGATCCAGGTGAAGCGAATAAAGTACTTGATCTACCAGTCTGATATTCACCATTTTTTTTCCAAAAGTGTAATTAAGGGAATCAAGGTAGCTGTGCTGAACTCACTCTTCAGTAGACTTTTTATATTACTTGCAGGACCATAAATAACAGTGAAATTATTCTCCACTGCGCTGGACTAAAATACATTCCCCCTTTTTGCCATGGGGTGTAGAGTAAGCGTGGATGGCCTTTCGCTGTTCCACAATCCACTTAGGCATACAAAGGGTGGATTTCCACATTGTTACCACCTCTTGCTTCAGTTGGTGACAGGGCAAATTGTATTATTGTGGTAGCAGCTGCAATCTCCTACCTGCTGTTGTAGAATGGCGGTAAAGTCCAGAAATTTTTCCAGCCACAGACAGCATCTCCTGCACGTCCCCGTCGTCATCCTCATCCGCAGCAGCTAATTATATAGCGCCAGTAATTGTGCTGCGCTGTACAGAGCAGATGAGAACTAAGCAGAAACCATTATAAGTTATGTTAGTTATGTAGATAGTTATAAGATATAGTTATAAGTTATGTTAGTTATGTAGATAGTTATAAGATATAGTTACAAGTTATGTTAGTTAGGTAGATAGTTATAAGATATAGTTATAAGTTATGTTAGTTATGTAGATAGTTATAAGATATAGTTATAAGTTATGTTAGTTATGTAGATAGTTATAAGATATAGTTATAAGTTATGTTAGTAAGGTAGATAGTTATAAGATATAGTTATAAGTTATGTTAGTTAGGTAGATAGTTATAAGATATAGTTATAAGTTATGTTAGTTATGTAGATAGTTATAAGATATAGTTACAAGTTATGTTAGTTAGGTAGATAGTTATAAGATATAGTTATAAGTTATGTTAGTTATGTAGATAGTTATAAGATATAGTTACAAGTTATGTTAGTTAGGTAGATAGTTATAAGATATAGTTATAAGTTATGTTAGTTAGGTAGATAGTTATAAGATATAGTTATAAGTTATGTTAGTTAGGTAGATAGTTATAAGATATAGTTATAAGTTATGTTAGTTAGGTAGATAGTTATAAGATATAGTTATAAGTTATGTTAGTTAGGTAGATAGTTATAAGATATAGTTATAAGTTATGTTAGTTAGGTAGATAGTTATAAGATATAGTTATAAGTTATGTTAGTTAGGTAGATAGTTATAAGATATAGTTATAAGTTATGTTAGTTAGGTAGATAGTTATAAGATATAGTTATAAGTTATGTTAGTTAGGTAGATAGTTATAATATATAGTTATGTTAGTTATGTAGATAGTTATAAGATATAGTTATAAGTTATGTTAGTTAGGTAGATAGTTATAAGATATAGTTATGTTATGTTAGTTATGTAGATAGTTATAAGATATAGTTATAAGTTATGTTAGTTAGGTAGATAGTTATAAGATATAGTTATAAGTTATGTTAGTTAGGTAGATAGTTATAAGATATAGTTATAAGTTATGTTAGTAAGGTAGATAGTTATAAGATATAGTTATAAGTTATGTTAGTTATGTAGATAGTTATAAGATATAGTTATGTTATGTTAGTTATGTAGATAGTTATAAGATATAGTTATAAGTTATGTTAGTTAGGTAGATAGTTATAAGATATAGTTATAAGTTATGTTAGTTAGGTAGATAGTTATAAGATATAGTTATAAGTTATGTTAGTTAGGTAGATAGTTATAAGATATAGTTATAAGTTATGTTAGTTAGGTAGATAGTTATAAGATATAGTTATGTTATGTTAGTTATGTAGATAGTTATAAGATATAGTTATAAGTTATGTTAGTTAGGTAGATAGTTATAAGATATAGTTATAAGTTATGTTAGTTAGGTAGATAGTTATAAGATATAGTTACAAGTTATGTTAGTTAGGTAGATAGTTATAAGATATAGTTATAAGTTATGTTAGCTCCCATCAGTCCCTACCCCCATTAAACTTTGCCTTGATTACAGGTGTTTCTTAATTTACAAAGGAAAATTGTGTTTTTTAAGATTTTGTTTACCCTCACTTTAAAAACACTATGCACCTCAGTCTTTAACATAAGCTTTAGCAGATGATGTACAGGCATTCCTATCATCAGGACTGGTGCCAAAATGTAAATAAAAAGCTTGTACCTTTTTTTAAAAAAAACCAAACCTCTCTAAAAAGGTGAAAGTTTACTGTAGAAAAACATAAAATTGCCAACATGCCATTCTATCCAAAATATTACCAGGCATACCAGCATCAGGTAGCTCCCTTCTCTTAGCTAGATTTCAACACCTGCAATCTACACTGTCATCATATTCACCCTCATCATTGTGTACATCTTCCTCAAACAATACTAATTCATCCCCGCTGGAATCCTCCATCACAGAAGTCTGTGTACTTTGATGTAATTGCCGTTACTGGCCTTCCTCATGGAATTTGTAGTTCTTTTTATGGCAGAGCTGTCACGATTTTTGGGCAATTCTTTTAGAGCAGAGCAAATATCAAAATATTGTGCTGACTCATCTACGTCACCACTGGGTGTCTTGGGAAAGCTAAGTTTTTTCCGACAAGCAGTTGCCCTAGAAACTGAAGGAGTAGACGTCATCACAAGATGTTGATAGCTCTTGGATTCTGGCAAAGCAAATTAAGTACTTAATCTACAATTACAATATAGTTAGCAGATTTACTTTGTTTTATTTCATCCGTAAAATTTCTCTAGCTGCTTCTCAAAAAGTATACTTCCTTACAAGATCTTGATAGCTCTTGGATCCTGGTGAAGCAAATTAATCTACAATTTAAATATAGTTACCACATTTACTTTTTTTTTTCATCCGTTAAATTTCTGTAGCTCCTTTGCAAAATGTATTATTAAGGCAATCACTTGACTCAAGCTAACTGTGTCTGCACTCTCTTCACGGGTGACTACTTTGCTGGACTAAAGTACATTACACTCAAATGCTCGTCTAGGGACACAAACAGCATCTCCTGCATATCATTGTCATTTTTGAAAAGTTCTGTAACACCAAGTTGATTGTGTGAGCAAAACAAGAAATGTGATGGAATTCTCCCCTGCTGTAATGCTTGAACAATATTGGTGTCGTTATCAGAAATCACATATCCTCAGGAGAGTCCAAGCAGGATTAGCCATGTCGCAATGGCATCCCTTACTTTTTGTAATAGATTGTCAGCTGTATACCTCTTACTGAAGCTTCTGATACACAGAGTAACCTACTTCTGAAAAATGTGACGTACTTGGGTACACGCTGCTGCTGTTCCTGCTGGTGAAGGCGAATCACCAACCCAGTGGGCTGTCACAGTCATATAATCTTTAGTTTGCCCAGTTCAGCTTGTCTCCATATCAGTGGGTAGAAAAGCATTTTGTAGCCCAAATATTTTTATGAACCTTCTGGTAGAGGTGAGGAATAGCTTTTCTAGTAAAATGGTGTCGTGATGGAATATGGTAACAGGGACAGAAGACCTCAAGTAACTGTCTAAAACCAGCTGCATTAATAGTGGACATTGGACGCAGATCTAATACTAGCATAGTCCCCATGGTGTCTGTGATCCGCTTTGCAACTGGGTGACAGCTTTCATACTTTCTTCCTCTAGCAAAGTATAGTATAGGCAGCTCCCCTTTAGTTTAATATAGGCAGCACCCCCTATTGTTTAACAATGCCAGCCCCCCATAGTTTAACATAGGCACCCCCCCTATAGTTTAATATTGGCAGTCCCCTCTATAGTTTAACATATGCAAACCCCCCATAGTTTAGAATAGACAGCCCCCCCATAGTTTAGAACAGACTGCCCCCCATAGTTTAGTATAGGAAGTCTCCCCCATAGTTTATTATAGTCAACAGCCCCATAGTTTAGAACAGGCAGCCCCCACCCCACTGTTTAAATTAGGCAGCTCCCTATAGTTTAGAATATGCAGCCCTCCCCCATAGTTTAGTACAGGCAGCCCCCTATAGTTTATACAGGCAGCTCCCCATAGTTTAGTAGAGGCAGCCCCCCATAGTTTAGTACAGGCAGCCCCCTATAGTTTATACAGGCAGCCCCCCATAGTTTAGTACAGGCAGCCCCCCATAGTTTAGTACAGGCAGCCCCCTATTGTTTAGAATAGGCAGCCCCCCTATGGTTTAGTATAGACAGGCCCCCCCCCCCCCCCTCTGCTCACTTACCCTTATATGAGTTGTGCAGCATTGCTCCTTAGATCAGGCAGACAGGAAATGATGTCAGACTTCCTGTCTGACGCATAGTACTCTGGGACCTCGTACAACAACAGGCAGCCAACTGCTATGCTGTCCACTGACCTCCAATGTTTTTGATCGCCCCCTAGCCGCCCCATCTGCTATTTTTAGATTCAGTTATGGGCAGTTCATCATTTGGATTTATTTTTTAGTTAATAAATTATTAATCTGATTATATAGAACAAGATTATTCGTTTTAAATACTTGCAATTCATAAATGCTTTTTATTTATGGTGTTTTAAATAGTGGTACTAGATATATATTGTTTTGTTGGGTATTTGAGGTCATGCACGTCACATTTTATATACTAGTATATTTCCTCTTCTTATATCTGTTAAACTTCTGTAAATTAAGGGTAAATAGTACAGTTATTTTAATTATCTGCAGACCGGATTAGTGGAAATGTCACATAAAACTTTATAAAAGTTAAATAACATATTTGACTCTTTCATTTGTATATTCTAATAGGATGGAGACTGTAATTCTGATAGGACGGAGACTGTAATTCTGATAGGATGGAGACTGTAATTCTGATAGGATGGAGACTGTAATTCTGATAGGATGGAGGAACAGGTACATTGTTACTAGCGGCAGAATAGATGATTTATAGTATTATACACATGGAATGTGGTGGAGGTTTGGGCCATGGATCTCTGAGACCAATCTGGGAGAAGGGGTAACATAGAAAGAAAGGGCCACAGGGGCCACAAACCTTCCATCCACTCATAGACCTGATGTAGACATGACATGAATGAGATTTCTGTATTTATATTTTAGGCTTACACCCTCCACCACCTCTGGTTATACTTTCATCACTTATCAGTAACATGAGGTCAGAGCCTATTATGACATCAGAGCAGGTGACATAGTTTCCATGGAGACCATTATGATGGAATGTTCATGAGACTGATATAAGGACCAGAACCTGCTGCAGTCAGTCAGTCAGGATGTCAGTTGGGAGGGTGACGCCGAGGATCACTGACACCAGCGAAGAGATCTACAACTCAGGGTTGCTCAAGTAACTTGTTCTTATAACAGTTACTGCGTGGGATCCCCTGCTCTCTTCTATGCAGGATTGTGTGAGCCCTATAGGCAAGATCCAATCACATTGTATCCAATGGATGAGGTAAGTGAGAAGCATTAATTATATCTGTATAGGCTCCCTCCCCTCTTCTGTATAGATGAATCATTGTAATCCCTAGTGGGCAGGATTCATCTCATTAGATTGTAAGCTCCTAGGAGCAGGGCTCCCTCCCCTGTTCTGTATAGATGAATCAAATTGTAAGCCCTAGTGTGCAGGATTCATCTCATTAGATTGTGAGCTCCTAGGAGCAGGGCTTCCTCCCCTGTTCTGTATAGATGAATCAAATTGTAAGCCCTAGTGGGCAGGATTAATCTCATTAGATTGTGAGCTCCTAGGAGCAGGGCTCCCTCCCCTGTGCTGTATAGATGAATCAAATATTAATCCCTAGTGGGCAGGATTCATCTCATTAGATTGTAAGCTCCTTTAAACAGGGCTCCCTCCCCTGTTCTGTATCGATGAATAGAATTGTAAGCCCTAGTGGGTAGGATACATCTCATTAGATTGTGAGTTCCTAGGAGCAGGGCTTCCTCCCCTGTTCTGTATAGATGAATCAAATTGTAATCCCTAGTGGGCAGGATTCATCTCATTAGATTGTGAGCTCATAGGAGCAGGGCTTCCTCCCCTGTTCTGTATAGATGAATCAAATTGTAATCCCTAGTGGGCAGGATTCATCTCATTAGATTGTGAGCTCATAGGAGCAGGGCTTCCTCCCCTGTTCTGTATAGATGAATCAAATTGTAATCCCTAGTGGGCAGGATTCATCTCATTAGATTGTGAGCTCATAGGAGCAGGGCTTCCTCCCCTGTTCTGTTTAGATGAATCAAATTGTAATCCCTAGTGGGCAGGATGCATCTCATTAGATTGTAAGCTCCTTTGAACAGGGCTCCCTCCCTTGTTCTGTATCGATGAATCATATTGTAAGCCCTAGTGGGCAGGATTCATCTCATTAGATTGTAAGCTCCTAGGAGCAGGGCACCCTCCCCTTTATTTCTCTACAGAGCTATATATGATCCTGGATGAATATTGATTTCCATACATGGAGTCAGGAAGGAATTATTTTTCCCTCTTTGAGAAAAATGAAATGTCTCTGAGGGGTTTTTCGCCTTCCGCTGGATCTTTAAGATGAGTAACTCTGAAGCCAGATCACCAAGAGCTCAAACAGGACCGGAACAATGGACATTATTACCAGAAATACTGGTGAATTTCACCTGTATGGATCAACAAACATTTCAACCTTACAAGTTATCTCTGCAGCCCCTTAATGCCCAGAGGGAGGGCAGTCCTCGCAGCCATGGTTCCCCAGAGGTTTCCTCCACAGGGGGTTTTTCCTCTCCTGAGCGCTGAAGGATGACTCTTCGTGAGTCCAGGGGTATCCGCTATCATGGTTCTCTTATAGAACAAGTGTGTAAAAGACATAGGACAATGTTAAAACATATGTTCCTATTTTATGCAGAATAACAAATGTATGTTTTAATTTGAAATAAAACATCAGTAATATTTCAATTGCATTTCTGCATATTGTTAAATAAAAACAAATATTTGAAAATAAACTCTGTGTGATTCTTGTTTATATTAAGCTGCACACACTCAAACACAATGATAAAATTAGGTATAACTAGGTAACTAGTTGGTTATCAATGGAGTTCGGGGAGAATGGGAAGGTGATGACTGTGAGAGGACGGATAGGACTCCGGTCCCATCAGGGCCTAATTTTGTTTATAGTAACTGGGAGAACTAATAGCTTCCTGCATGGTCACCCCCCATAAGCCAAGACTAGGGGGTGCCCATAAGAAGCACACGCACAGGGGCCCTGGAGTCCTATTGGAGGCCCTGAGTACCACGATACAGACTGCCAGCTGATATACGGAGGAGGTTTGTTTATAACCAATCAGTGGTTCAGCAGGACATGAGCCGTCCCCATGCCACAATACTCTGTGGTGTTATCTCATGTTAGGAATTCTGAGAAAGTGGTTTATTCTGCAAAAATACCAGATGGAAATAAGAATGGAAGGAAGGGTCACATGACTACTAGATAATCATTATGAATACAAGTACAGTTAAGGGTTATTTTACTTGGAAAACCATTAACAAGATAATAATGAAAATCAGAAAGGAAGACTGTAAATAATTGCTGCTATTTGGTGATAATGTCATGCACACAGACATGATCAGAAAGTGTCTCCTTCAGTTACTGTGAGGAGCTCTGCTTCACAACTGTCAGGAGGAGAGGAATGCCAGGGGTAGTAACTGGAAAGACTGGGGTCTATTTATAAATTAGTATATTTAAGGCAAAGTGCTTCAAAATATAAAAAAAAAACCTTCAGAAAGCATAGTCCCATGTATTTTGGATAATAGGTCCCATAGCGGTAGTGTAATATAATGTAATGGTGATAGGTGATTTCTCATCCTCTTGGTCACAGTGAATTTACATTGGTCACACTATGGGTAATCCCACTCCTACAGACATTGGCTAATTAATAGCAGTAATATAGATTTACATAAAACGGTGTGTATGACATATATAAGAAAAATACATATATAAATACGTAAAGATTGTATTGGGACTTTTCTAGTAAAACCATAAAGAACAGCTCAGTGTATTGTTAAATAATATGAAATTCCTTATGTGCGGAATACTTCATCATACATTAAAGAACAAGGTGACAGCTGGATACCTGGATCCGCCTCCTATAGGTGCAGTCAGTGATCTTTTCACACCTTTATTCCAAGATTCACACAACAAAGCCATACGAGAAGTGAGAATTACAGCTTAGATCTTCATTACATGCAACTTGATGTTTCTCAAATGTATATCGAGATGTTTCTGATTATCAGCTAAGGTTTTATACACTTTATACTAGAGATGGGCGGGTCCGGTTCTCCGAGAACCGAACCCACCCGAACTTTGGGTATCCGAGTACCGAGCTGAGCAGCTCGGTACTCTCCCGCCCATTCCGAATCCAAATCGAGGCCGAACGTCATTGTGACGTTGTCGGATCTCGGGACTCGGTTCTCGCGATACTTCAACTTTATAAATACACGCCTCCACAGCAATCCATCGCCATTTGACAGAGGGAGAGAGCAGGGTGTAGTCATAGGCTAATTAGAGCAGGGACAGAGAATACAATATTGTTCTTGCAATTGCTCTAACCAAAATCGCTAGTGCAGAGAGGAGGATAGAGGTTTATTATTTTTTCTTCATATTTGGCACTCCCCAGCGCTTTTGGGGTGTCCCCCATAATTGTGCATTAATATTTCTGGCTGTCAAAAGTCATATCTGTCAGCAGTATCTACTAAATAATTTGTAGCACACCTCAGTGCTTTTGGGGTGTCCTCCCTAATTGTGCATTAATATTTCTGGCTGTCAAAAGTCATATCTGTCAGCAGTATCTACTAAATAATTTTTAGCACTCCTCAGTGTTTTTGGGGTGTCCTCCCTAATTGTGCATTAATATTTCTGGCTGTCAAAAGTCATATCTGTCAGCAGTATCTACTAAATAATTTTTAGCACTCCTCAGTGTTTTTGGGGTGTCCTCCCTAATTGTGCATTAATATTTCTGGCTGTCAAAAGTCATATCTGTCAGCAGTATCTACTAAATAATTTTTAGCACTCCTCAGTGTTTTTGGGGTGTCCTCCCTAATTGTGCATTAATATTTCTGGCTGTCAAAAGTCATATCTGTCAGCAGTATCTACTAAATAATTTTTAGCACTCCTCAGTGTTTTTGGGGTGTCCTCCCTAATTGTGCATTAATATTTCTGGCTGTCAAAAGTCATATCTGTCAGCAGTATCTACTAAATAATTTTTAGCACTCCTCAGTGTTTTTGGGGTGTCCTCCCTAATTGTGCATTAATATTTCTGGCTGTCAAAAGTCATATCTGTCAGCAGTATCTACTAAATAATTTTTAGCACTCCTCAGTGTTTTTGGGGTGTCCTCCCTAATTGTGCATTAATATTTCTGGCTGTCAAAAGTCATATCTGTCAGCAGTATCTACTAAATAATTTTTAGCACTCCTCAGTGTTTTTGGGGTGTCCTCCCTAATTGTGCATTAATATTTCTGGCTGTCAAAAGTCATATCTGTCAGCAGTATCTACTAAATAATTTTTAGCACTCCTCAGTGTTTTTGGGGTGTCCTCCCTAATTGTGCATTAATATTTCTGGCTGTCAAAAGTCATAACTGTCAGCAGAATCTACTAAATAATTTTTAGCACTCCCCAGTGGTTTGCGCTCAGAATGGATTCAAAGCAGTCCACATATGATCTAAATGAGCAACCAGGTTCTGTCACCAGTCCTGATGTTAGTGTTCCCAGTACGTCATCTGGCCAAGGCGATGTCAAACAACAGAGTGTTTTCAAATTAGTGCAAAAAACAAAAACCAAAAAAAAATTTACTGTATTGAAGCGAAAAAGAAGTGTAACTGAGCAAAAGTTAAGTGACGATAAAAAAAAAATTGCAAGCATGCCATTCTACACACGCAGTGGCAAAGAGAGAATGAGGCCTTCACCTTTGGCTATTAGTGGCAGATCCCAAAAAGTTACCCAGCCTACAATTGGTGCACAACTACTGTTACGCGTCAAAGCTGAGCTGCAAGATAACAGTGAGGCATTACAGGAGAATATTTGCTCTGATTCACAAATGACAACAATCCCTGTGGAGAGTCCATCCAACAGTGGGATGTCTAATCGTGAGCATTCTGCTGATGTGTGCCTTAATAGCCCGAGTGTAGCCGGTGATACCCAAATTGAGGATGCCACTTTGGAATTAGAAGAGGATGAGGGGGAGATTTGTGTAGGCGACGAGGGCGCTAATGAGGATGTTGATGAGGATGAGGTTGTTTGTGTAAGTCCTGCACCAGTGGCAGCAGTTCTGGCACGTGACAAGAAAAAGGCCATTGTCATGCCTGGGCATAAAACAAAAAAATCCACTTCTTATGTGTGGAATTATTTCTATCCAAATCCAGACAACAATTGTATAGCCATTTGTAGTGTATGTGAAGCCACAGTCAGTCGAGGGAGGGACCTTAACCATCTTGGAACCTCGTCTATGTTACGCCATTTAACGAGAGTTCATGGCAAAGTGTTGGGAAAAGCTGAAAGTTCTTCCCAAAAGAATACAAGCACTCCCTCATCAGCTAAGACCCTCCGCTCACCGACATACCGACGGCTACAAAATACACCCACCACACCATCCTCATCAATATCCTCAGTAGCGCTTGGAGTTAGCCCGGCATCCCACTTAAGGCTGGATGACTCCGGCACTATTATTGATTCCTCTGAAGAAAGCGTTAGTCCTGCTGCTGCTGTTGCTGCTGCTGGGGGTGAATCGTCATCCCAGAGGCAGGTTAATAAAATGAGCAGTCCTACATTTCAGCAATTAACTGTGAAACAATCATTTGCGAGGGGAAGCAAATATGACAGCAGTCACCCAGTCGCCAAGCGAATCACAGACGCCATGGCTGCAATGTTAGTGTTAGATCTGCGTCCAATCTCCACAATAAACGCAGCTGGTTTTTCACAGTTAATTGAGGTTTTGTGTCCGCGTTACAGAATTCCATCGCGACACCATTTCTCCCGTAAAGCTATTCCACAACTATACCAAAAAGTGTGTAAAAATGTAGAGATTGCGCTGAAAAATGCCATTCTGCCCACTGTTCACTTAACCACAGATATGTGGACAAGTGGAAGTGGCCAAACCAAAGACTATATGACTGTGACAGCCCACTGGGTTGGTCATTCACCTTCACCAGCAGGAACAGCAGCAGCATGTACACCACTACGTAACATTTGTCACAGGCAGGCCACTCTTTGTATCACCGGCTTCACTAACAGGCATACGGCTGACAATTTGTTACGCAAACTGAGAGATGTGATTGATGCATGGCTTATACCACTCGGACTCTCCCCAGGGTATGTCATTTCAGATAACGCCAACAATATAGTGCGAGCATTACAGCTGGGTGATTTCCAACATATTCCCTGTTTTGCTCACACCATCAACTTGGTGGTGCAGAGCTTCCTACGAAATAACCGTGAGGTGCAGGAGATGCTTTCGGTGGCCCGTAAAATTTCAGGCCATTTCAGGCATTCAGCCACAGCATGTAGGAGATTACAGCAGCTCCAAGAGCAGTTTAACTTGCCCTGCCACCAACTTAAGCAAGAGGTGGTAACTCGGTGGAATTCCACCCTGTACATGCTTCAGAGGATGGAGGAACAGCGCAAAGCCATCCAAGCATATTGCACAAGTCATGACATTGGGAAAGGAGGGGGGATGTATTTCACTCTTGCACAGTGGGGAATCCTTTCAGTGCTGTGCAAGGTGCTGAAACCATTTGAAGTTGTGACATGTGAGGTCAGTGCAGACTCTGCTAGTTTGAGCCAAGTCATTCCTTTAATTAGACTATTGGAAAAGCAGCTTGAGAAAATGAAGGAGGAGCTGAAAGCAAGCAATTCAGCAAAGTATGTTGGCCTTGTCGATCAAGTACTTAATTCGCTTCACAATGATCCTCGAGTTATTAAGATCTTGAACTCGGATCAGTACGTTTTGGCCACTGTGCTTGATCCAAGGTTTAAAACCTACATTGAGTCTTTACTTGTAAATGAGCGAGATGTGAACTTTTGCAAGGAGCTATTGCTCAGCAAGTTGGCCGCTGAACTGGGCCTCGGCTTGACGACGTGTCCTCCTTCACTTTCTCAAGCTGTTGCTCGTAAAAAATTAAATTTCCAAAAAAGAAGCAGGGAAGACACAGGGGGCAGACCAGAACAATTTAACATCTGGGCTGGTTTGAAGGATTTTTCAAAAAAATGTGTCACTTTGCCCATAACTCCATCCAATATGAGTATAAACATGCAAAGGATGGTGGAGGATTACTTTCAAGAGGTAGTTGATATGGAAATGTCAGACAGTCCCTTTCCTTACTGGGAAGAAAAGCAGGCCATTTGGAAACCCATGTACAAACTTGCTTTGCAATACCTAAGCTGCCCACCCTCCAGTGTGTACTCTGAACGAGTGTTCAGCACAGCAGGGAACTTAGTCAGTGATCGCCGTAGAAGGTTACTTCCCAAAAATGTGGAGAAAATGATGTTTATAAAAATGAACTACATCTTCCACGAGGAAGGCCTTCACCATCCAAGACATCCAAGCACTGACTGTTCTCTAATGGCGGATTCAAGCGGCGATGAATTGATAGTCTGTGATGATGACGTACACACTGATGAGGGTGAGGATTAAGCTGAAGATGATGCCGATAACATCTTTTTAAAACTTTCTATGTAAGTGTAGGGTGCAATCTACCCCCAAAGAGGAAAGGGACTTGTGGCATTTCCATATCACATACCATCTTGAAAGGCTGCTGTTAGGGCAATTTATCCTTAAGGGTAGGGTGTCATAGACAGAGTGACCCTAAACTGGCTTTGTCCATTTTTCATAATATTGTACAGTCTATAATGGCTGAATTTTTGGGTATTTTATACAAGTGGAGGGGGGCCTAGAGAGACAGAAACCAAACTGGCTTTTTCCATGTCAATTAATATTGTACAGTCTATAATGGCTGAATTTTTTGGTATTTTATACAAGTGGAGGGGGGCCTAGAGAGACAGAGTGACCCCAAACTGTCTTTCTCCATGTCAATTAATATTGTACAGTCTATAATGGCTGAATTTTTTGGTATTTTATACAAGTGGAGGGGGGCCTTGAGAGACAGAAACCAAACTGGCTTTTTCCATTTCTTTACATATTTAACTATAAGTGTAGGGTGTAATATACATTCAAAGACGATGGCTGCATTGCCAATATGCATAGATGGAGAGGAAGACAATCTGTTTTGTGTGTAGAATAGGCCTACCAACGAAGAATTAAACTGTTTTTTTGGATGATTTATTACCTCAACAATTAGATTACTTGTCTCTAAAACAGTTGGAGCACTAAATTGGGTTAATTTAGGCCCAAAAACATGGATTTTCCCAAAAAATAGCAAAACAAAACCAAACAAAACCAAAACCAAAACCAAAACACGCAATGGAGGTTTTGCAAAACCAAAACCAAAACCAAAACACGACGGTAATCCAGATCCAAAACCGAATCCAAAACCAAAACACGGGGGTCAGTGACCATCTCTACTTTATACACAATACGTTGCTGTGTAGAATTGCAAACATCAACAGGGTTACAACATGAGCGGACTGACACTTAGCCATCATACACCTTACACATATAACTTGTGTTTCCCAACTTAACAACATATTCCTGGACCATCTCTGTTCTGCGGTCGGTCTTAACCTCACAAGTAACCTGGTCCTTGGGACATCTGGGATAGTTCCTGTTTTTCTTCCTATAATCAATTTCTTTAATAATACTGAGTGAAGCATATTTAATTTGATACATTTATAACATTACACTCCTTAATCAATATAACAAACATGGCTGAACTATGGTTCATATTTGGGGTTCATCTGCTATACCACTTAACTGTTAACACTAGAGATGCTCACTCACCCCCGTGTTTTGGTTTTGGTTTTGGATCTGGATTACCATCGTGTTTTGGTTTTGATTTTGGTTTTGTTTGTTTTTGTTTTGCTATTTTGTTCAAAAATCAATGTTTTTGGTCATAAAAGAACCAAATTTAGTGCTCCACTTGTTTCTTGGATAAGTAATGTAGTTGTAAAGCTAATAAATTATCAAAAAAAACAGTTTAATTCCTGGTAGGCCTTCATTAATTCGACACACAAACCAGATTGTCTACCTCTCCATCTATGCATATTGGCAATGCAGCCATCGTCTTTGGATGTATATTACACCCTACACTTAAACTTAAATATCTAAAGAAATGGACAAAGGCATTTTGGTTTCTGTCTCTCTAGGCCCCCCTCCACTTGTATAAAATACCAAAAAATTCAGCCGTTACAGACTGTACAATATTAATAGAAATGGACAAAGGCAGTTTGGTTTCTGTCTCTATAGGCCCCCCTCCACTTGCCGAAAATACCAAAAAATTCAGCCGTTATAGACTGTACAGTATTAACTGAAATGGAGAATACCAGTTTGGTTTCTGTCTCTCTAGGCCCCCCTCCACTTGTATAAAATACCAAACATTCAGCCGTTATAGACTGTACAATATTAATTAAAATGGACAAAGGCAGTTTGGTTTCTGTCTCTCTAGGCCCCCCTCCACTTGTCGAAAATACCAAGAAATTCACCCGTTATAGACTGTACAATATTAATTGAAATGGAGAAAGCCAGTTTGGGTTCACTCTGTCTATGACACCCTACCCTTAAGGAGAAATTACCCAAACAGCAGCCTTTCAAGATGGTACGTGATATGGAAATGCTCCAAGTCCCTTTCCTCTTTGGGGTAGATTGCACCCTACATTTAAATAGAAAGTTTTAAAAAGATGTTATTATCATCATCTTCAGCTTCATCCTCACCCTCATCAGTGTGTACGTCATCATCACAGACTATCAATTCATCGCCGCTTGAATACGCCATTAGAGAACAGTCAGTGCTTGGATGTCTTGGATGGTGAAGGCCTTCCTCGTGGAAGATGTAGTTAATTTTTATAAACATAATTTTCTCCACATTTTTGGGAAGTAAACTTCTACGGCGATCACTGACTAAGATCCCTGCTGTGCTGAACACTCGTTCAGAGTACACACTGGAGGGTGGGCAGTTTAAGTATTGCAAAGCAAGTTTGTACATGGGTTTCCAAATTGCCTGCTTTTCTTCCCAGTAAGGAAAGGGACTGTCTGACATTTCCATATCAATTACCTCTTGAAAATAATCCTCCACCATCCTTTGCATGTTAATACTCATATTGGATGGAGTTATTGGCAAGGTCACACATTTTTTGGAAAAATCCTTCAAACCAGCCCAGATGTTAAACTGTTCTGGTCTGCCCTCTGCGTCTTCCCTGCTTCTTTTTTGAAAATTTAATTTTTTACGAGCAGCAGCTGCTTGAGAAACTGAAGAAGGACTCGTCGTCAAGCCAAGGCCCAGTTTAGCGGACAACTTGCTGAGCAATAGCTCCTTGCAAAAGTTCACATCTCATTCATTTTGAAGCAAAGACTCAATGTAGGTCTTAAACCTTGGATCAAGCACAGTGGCCAAACTGTACTGATCCGAGTTCAAGATCTTAATAACTCGAGGATCATTGTGAAGCGAATTAAGTACTAGATGTAAAAGGCCACATACTTTGCAGAATTGCTTGCTTTCAGCTCCTCCTTTAGTTTCTCAAGCTGTTTTTCCAATAGTCTAATTAAAGGAATGACTTGGCTCAAACTAGCAGAATCTGCACTCACCTCACATGTCACAACTTCAAATGGTTTCAGCACCTTGCACAGCACTGAAAGGATTCCCCACTGTGCAAGAGTGAAATACATCCCCCCTCCTTTCCCAATGTCATGGCTTGTGCAATGTGCTTGGATGGCTTTGCGCTGTTCCTCCATCCTCTGCAGGATGTACAGGGTGGAATTCCACCTAGTTACCACCACTTGCTTAAGTTGGTGGCAGGGCAAGTTAAACTGCTCTTGGAGCTGCTGTAATCTCCTACATGCTGTGGCTGAATGCCTGAAATGGCCTGAAATCTTGCGGGCCACCGAAAGCATCTCCTGCACCTCACGGTTATTTCGTAGGAAGCTCTACACCACCAAGTTGATGGTGTGAGCAAAACAGGGAATATGTTGGAAATCACCCAGCTGTAATGCAAGCACTTTATTGTTGCCGTTATCAGAAATGACATATCCTGGGGAGAGTCCAAGTGGTATAAGCCATGCATCAATCACATCTCTCAGTTTGCGTAACAAATTGTCAGCCGTATGCCTGTTAGTGAAGCCGGTGATACAAAGAGTGGCCTGCCTGTGACAAATGTTACGTAGCTGCTGCTGTTCCTGCTGGTGAAGGTGAATGACCAACCCAGTGGGCTGTCACAGTCATATAGTCTTTGGTTTGGCCACTTCCACTTGTCCATATATCTGTGGTTAAGTGAACAGTGGGCAGAATGGCATTTTTCAGCGCAATTTCTACATTTGTACACACTTTTTGGTATAGTTGTGGAATAGCTTTATGGGAAAAATGGTTTCACGATGGAATTCTGTAACGCGGACACAAAACCTCAATTAATTGTGAAAAACCAGCTGCATTTATTGTGGATATTGGACACAGATCTAACACTAACATGGCAGCCATGGCGTCTGTGATTTGCTTGGCGACTGGGTGACTGCTGTCATATTTGCTTCCCCTCGCAAATGATTGTTTCACAGTTAATTGTTGAAATGTAGGACTGCTCTTTTTCTTGGCCTTCCCCTGGGCTGACGATTCACCCCCAGCAGCAGCAACAGCAGCAGCAGTGGGACTAACGCTTTCTTCAGAGGAGTCAATTATAGTGCAGGAGTCATCCAGCCTTAATAAGTGGGATGCAGGGCTAACTCCGAGCGCTACTGAGGATATTGATGAGGATGGTCCGGTGGGTGTATTTTGTAGCCGTCGGGATGTTGGTGACCGGTGGGTCCTAGCTGATGATGGAGTGCTTGTAATTTTTTTGGAAGATTTTTCAGCTTTTCCCAACACTTTGCCATGAACTCTCATCAAATGGCGTAACATAGACGAGGTTCCAAGATGGTTAAGGTCCTCCCTCGACTGACTGTGGCTTCACATACACTACAAATAGCTATATAATTTTTTTGTGGATTGGGGTAGAAATAATTCCACACATAAGAGGTGGATTTTTTTGTTTTATGGCCAGGCATGACAATGGCCTTTTTCTTGTCACGTGCCAGAACTGCTGCCACTGGTGCAGGACTTACAAAAACTACCTCATCCTCATCAACATCCTCATTAGCGCCCTCGTCGCCTATACAAATCTCCCCCTCATCCTCTTCTATTTTCAAAGTGGCATCCTCAATTTGTGTATCACCGGCTACACTCGGACTGTTCAGGCACACATCAGCAGAACTGCTGAAAGGGCCCGTCTTTATGGGTACACTAACAGAATGCTCACGATTAGACATCCCACTGTTGGATGGACTCTCCCCAGGGATTGGTGTCATTTCTGATTCAGAGCAAACATTATCCTCTAATGCCTTACTGTTATCTTGCAGCTCGACTTTGACGAGTAACAGAAGTTGTGCACCACTTGTAGGCTCGGTAACATTTTTGGATCTGCCACTAATAGAGAAAGGCGAAGGCCTCATTCTCTCTTTGCCACTGGGTGTGTAGAATGGCATGTTGGCAATTTTTTTTTTATCGGCAGTTAACTTTTCCTCAGTTATACTTCTTTTTCGCTTCAACACGGTAAAAAAAAATTTGGTGTGTGTTTTTTTTCCTGATTCCAAAAGACTGTGTAGTTTGACATCTCCTTTCCCAGATGACGTACTGGGAACACTACCATCAGGACTGGTCACAGAACCTGGTTGCTGATTCTGCTCATATGTGCACTGCTTTGAATCCATTATAATGAGGCCAAAGCACTTGTAGTGCTACAAATTGTTTTAGATACTGCTGACAAATATGACTTTTGACAGCCAGAAAAATTACAGTAAAACACTGGGGAATATGAGACACCCCAAAAGCACTTGGAGTGCTAAATATTATTTTTTTAGACTGCTGACAAATAGGACTTTTGACAGCCAGAAAAATTAATGCAAAAGAATGGGGAACACCCCAAAAGCACTTTGAGTGCCAGATATTGCACAAAAACCCTCCTCTATCCTTCTCTTACTGCTGTAACAACTGGTATTAAGATTAGAATGGTATTGAATAGAAACAATAATGTCTCCAATTACTGCTCTGTCCCTGCGCTGATATAGCCAGTGTGACCTAACCCTGCTCTCTCCCTCTGTCAAATGGCAATGGATTGCTGTGGAGGCTGGTATTTATGCTTTTCAAATCTCGCGAGAACTGAGCTCAGAAATAAGAATACGTCACAATGACGTTTTGCCTCGAATTCAATTCCGAACGGGCGGGAGAGTACCGAGCGTGCTCGGCTCGGTACTCGGATAGGCTGAATTCGGATGAATTCGGATCTCGGGGAACCGAGCCCGCCCATCTCTAGTTAACACTGAACCAATAATAACAAAACAACACAACCAATTAACAAAATAATCATAAGAATTCAAAGACTATTGAAAACAAGGCAGCAGCCAGTATAGCTGTTCTAAATCACTATACAAATATGAAACTGCTTATTTGAATCACTATAGTTCCAAAAACACCCACCCGAAAATAAAGTGCTAAATTCTAATTATACTCCTAGATTAATAACTTAGTTTCATATATGCCTGTGTAAATGAAAGAAAGAGCCTTCTCTAAACCCAGCAGAGGAAGGATGCTTAGTTAGGATACACGGTGAAGGACGGTCATGGTAGCTTAATATTTCTACAGTGACAGGTTCATGTTTCGTGTCTCCGGCTTCTGCTGCCTCTCCTCGTTCTGACCGTAATACATCACTAATAGCTGCACAGAAATGTCAGTCTCCAAAGGCTGCATTATTATTGGGGGCTGTGACTGGACTTTTTAATTTCTCTCCCACAACACGGGTTATCGGGTTCTCAGTGTACATGGAGGCTGCACCTGCGTCACGTATCTGTGCGACTGCGAAAATGCCCTGCAGCCACCGACTGAACCTGGAATGCTCTCCTAAATCTCCCCCCTCCTCTTGAAGCATGCGTAAATATCTCATTGCACAACAGGTTTGCATTTTGGTTCAATACAAGGCATTATATATATATAGATATATACATATATATAGATAGATAGAACGATACATAGATCGATAGATAGATATAGATAAATATATATATTAGAGATGAGTGGTTCGGATCCCGACAAAGTCCGATGTTGGGGTGCCGAGTGAGACCAAGTTTCTCCAGCCAAACTCAAATCTCAAGACGAGGTGGAACATTTTCGGCAATTTTTCTTTGCAAAACGCTCAATATATATATATATATATATATATATATATATATATGTATCTATATTTTATTCAGGGTGAACTTGGGACATAGGAAGGCAGTTGAGTCCTTTTAAAAGTAATTCTGTAGAGAACAGTCAGCTACAATAGTTTCCTGATCAACTGCTATTAATTTCAGTCTTAAATAGACTTTACACAGACTAGTGGCTACTGGTTGTTGTTAATGCATCGCATTGTATATATCTAATAGTACTAGTCAGTATATACAGACTGAGTTAGATAGATATCATTGTGAAGTAACTAATATATTCTTTGAGACAAACAGTGCTTTTGCTGTCAGACTATTAGCAGCAGAATCCAAAAAACAAACAGATTTCTTTCTTTTAAACTTGAAAGTTTTTCTAGTGACAGTAATCTTGTGTGGGGCAGTGACAAGGGAAATAAGAAAAAAACTGTGTGTTTGCGTGTGAGATTCAGCAGCTGTTACAAACCCCAAAAAAAGCTATATATTCTATTCTTTTTTATTTTTCAATAATTGTCTATTTTAGAAGGATCATTCAGTGAAATGTATATTTAAAGAGGTCAGCACTCAGCAGTGCTAGTCTAATACACCTGTATCAATAAAGGGAAATTCAGGTTTTTTATCCGGCAAACAAATTTAGACAGATTCTCTTACCTGTTCTTGCTGTTCTTTCTTACTGTTCTTGTAGCTTTGTTGTCGTTTAGCTTTATCCTCATGAACGCCAAACAATACAGAGATCATGCTCCTCCAACAGCCATTTCATCACACCCCAGTGGCCAATTCATGATACCCCTGACAATTTCATCACAAACTTCCCAAGTTAATTCATCACCTCCCTCACAGCCAATTCATCACCCACCTTAGATCCCCCAACATGCCTTCTACTTGCCAATTTATAACATTAGTGAAAAGGATGTATAAATAAATGTCTCTTAGCACCCAGTGGACAATTAATGACACTCTTTCCCCCAGCCATCAAATCACTGTGCCCCTTATCACACGGTCCCCTCAATACACTGTGCCCTTTATCACACTGTGCCCCCCTCCATCACACACTGCCCCTCAGCACAATGTCCCCTTTACAGCCCACTCTGCTGTCCCCCTTCAGGACACACTGCCCCCCACTGCAGCACACACTGAGTTAATGTCAATGACCGTTTTGTAAGAACTTCTTGTAACAAACATGAATACTATATAATGTGTCTGCTATGCTGAATTGCATTACAAGGAATTCAACTTCTAAACCTTTACACGTTCAGGTTGATCTCGCATTTGTATTTTGTTTCAGTATCGGACCTGTAGTAAGCAATAAAATCCAATGACATGCTGAGATTTCCCATGAATTGCTGACATCGAGAACACAGAAAAAGATGTGAAATCTAAGAATGAACATAGAATATCAACTCCAAATAAATGGAAAATAAATGCCCAAGAAATTCATTTATATTGTCTTTTCCATTTACTTTAGCTGACCCATTGGACGAAGGCTGGGATTTGCAGTTTGAGCCTATGGGGTCCAAGGTTCAACATCATAAAATAAATATTTTCATTTTCCAAAATTACATAATCATTCGTTTGCAAATGTACCAGTGGAATTATATCCTATTTCTTATATGTTGCACTGTGCAAAACCCTTGAATGGGAAAATATTTTGCAAACGATGAGCTAATTTTAAAAAAAATTCTCACGTTGTATATTTAAATAAACTAATAATAATGATAATATCATTTACAAAGCAGATTAATGAGAGAGAAAAAAAAATTGGGCTCGTCCGGGATTTGAACCCGGGACCTCTCGCACCCTAAGCGAGAATCATACCCCTAGACCAACGAGCCAGCTGATAGAAAACCTCTATCCTAATGTTTTAGAACTGAACACGTGGAACTGAACCAGCAGAGGGGGGGGGGGGAGATTATGAAACGAGACTATTACTGCTGCATATTGCAGACCATGGTGTTTGCAAACAGTACCACTGCTGTTCAGCAATAAACCTTCATTATGTAGATATTGCAATATACCATCTGCTTTATTTACCAGGCTTGATCAACCTCTGGTTGGTTACTTTTTGTTGAACTACAAATCCCAGCATGCCTTGACATGTGGGCATGCCACAAATGCTCAGCTTGACGTTTTGCAATTGCAAAAAATGTGCTTGTAGAAGAACGACAAACAGTTTATACTCAGTACTTGTAATTCATTCACTTGCAACAAGGGCTGCAACAGGAACATGCAATTATACAATACTGGTGAGGTAATGGGTGGAGAAGTGTTTTGGGATAAGAAAATGTTAGAAAGCTGTATTATTCCAGCAACACGTGTAGATGTTGCACAATTACATCCTCAGCAGCCAAAACCCTCTTACTCCCAGTACGATCCCTTCCCTGGGACTCAATAGCTAGATCTATATATCCACCCTTTGTATGCTTATGTATTATATAGCTAAGGTTGGTGCTTGTGTATTTGAACATTAGGAAAAGTGTCTCTTTAAAAAATACCCAGCATCCTCTACTCCCATGTATGTATATATATATATATGCATATGTATATATATGTATGTGCATATATATGTATATATATATATATATATATATATATATGTATATATGTGTGTGTGTGTGTGTGTATATATATATATATATATATATATATATAATCACTTCTGTTTCCATCATGTACACTTTGCACTAGAACCTCTGGCATTCAAAAATATTTCAATTTATAGATAATAAAAAACAACAACGTTTTTGGGGACTACAGAAAAAGCCGTGTTTCGTTCCTTGAACCAGCTTGTTGCCAGTAATATTTTCATATAATAGTTGTCTGCACTTCTAAGCACGTGTCACTTCTAAGCATTATGATATAGACTGATAGTATTTTGCTTATGTAGCAATAAAATTGACACTTTTCAAATTAATTCACTACTTTTATTGCCCCCCAAAAACTTGCTGCTTGAGACAACTGACTCAGGTCCCCTCATCACAGAAACACTTTTAAAGAAGCCTTCCATCATTATCAGAGAGCCATCCTGAGCAGCTTCTACAATTCATGTATCACAAGTTATATTATTCTACAGATATCCAGAGCCTGATCAACCAAAAGGCAGGTCATACTGCGGCCTGGGGCCCGGGGTAGGCGCGACGCTACATGCATTTACTATTTTATTTACCACTTTTCTAAAATTATAGGTGGCAGGCGGTCCTGGGGTTGGCTGGCATAGGGGGCTGCCGCTGCTCTAAAGGGATCGGCCCCGACAATGACTATATCAGACAGGCAGTCTTGCAGCAAATCCGGTTGCGTTTACCTGACTGTCAGTGCGAAGGCGGTTCTTGGTCTGAATAGCATAGAATAAGTATCCTTCCTGCGCTCCTATAGGAAAGGGGGAAGGGATGGGGGTTGCAGCCCGATTCTCTTGGGAATACCCACTAAAATTCCCAAAATTACAATAAATAGAACAGAAATTCGGAATAAGGCGCACTTGGGAAGGTAATGAGATAAACGGGTTTTCTGAGTATCACAAAGTGTGTTGCATCAATGATAACATGTATAAAATAAAAATAAAATAAAATAAATGTAGCAAATTGTCCACAGTCACAATATAAAATAGACTAAACAAGATCCCAGTATACAAATATTTTATTGAAATACTACATCATTTGGGGACTTTTTCTTCTTCTTTTACCTTCCGTTTGGGCATCGAAAAAACTGAACTCGGAAGACTGTATGGATATAGGATCGTGACGTAAGAGTGTTAGCAGGAGTCTTATCGTTTATGAAAGATACCTTTATGTGGATTGTCACTTTTGTCAAATGTAAGTGCATTTGATTATTATTTGCACAATTTAACTCTATATTTGAATACTACACTATAAGGAAACCCTTGTTCCTTCTTGTCTTCCGTATATTTGTGAACTATATGGTGGACCCTGGGAGGAACAGATGGGAGCATATCGAGGGATCATTTGGAATTGCATTCAGATGACCTAAAAAGATTGTATACTGGGATCTTATTTATTCTATTTTATATTGTGACTGTGGACAATTTGCGGGTGGAGTGGAGACAACTGGGGCGGCCAATCAGAATGAAGGAGGGGCGTGATTATGCTAAATCGCCCTCCCTAAAAATAAAGACTAGGTCTGCCCCTGGCCTAATCATTCAGGGTTTGCTAACATTTTGCATTATACTATAATTTTTGCATGTTTTTAAAACAGGAACCCAATTTTATGAAAGACAGCAAAGCTGCAAGAGAGAAGAGCAAGAACAGGTAAGAAAAGAGCAAGAACAAGTAAGAGAAGTGCAAGAGCAGGTAACTGAAGAGCAAGAACAGGTAAGAGAGAACGGCACAATCTGTCTAAATTTGACTCCTGGAGAATATTCCTATACACCTATATATTGGTAGTGAGGGGGTTGGGGGCTTTATGGGTGTACTAGCCTTGGGCAGCCAGAACTCTTAGTCAGGCCTTGCAGATATCTACATTGGTTTAAAACATGTATCTGTCATCTTCTCATTTACAACCTGGGTAAGCTGGTATTGTTATCTTTAATTTATTAGGCTCCAACGTATCACGCAGCGTACGACGCAAACAAATCACATACAATGACGTGGAACAAAAGGTAAAGATGGCCCCTGACCAAAGGAGCTGACACTCTAAGAGGTGTGACGAACACTCGGGGCCGGTGCTAGGGTCCTTGGCGCCCTAGGCATAATTTCACAACCCGCTACCCCCCCCCCCTCCCCCCAGGCACACTCTCACAATTCTGTGGCGCCCTAGTCAACTGCCCAACCTTGCCTAATGGGAGCGCCGGGCCTGTGAACACTGGATACATAAGGTTGTGGAACAACTGTGGTTGCTGTTGGGTAATCGTAGCTAATATTCGTCTCTTGTATTCTACAGCTTTAAATACACCATAATCTCCATGGTATAACATCGTTCTTTATAACCTCATAGAGTGTTGCTGAATTTATCTCTTCCTTGATAATAAGTAAACATTTCCAGAGCAAACAGAAAACATTGTATATAACCATATAATCAGATAATGTTATCTCGTATTGAAAGGCCTGATTTAAGGTGTTCTAAGCTTCCTATTTATTATTTAGTGACTCAGAAACAAACAGACTTTTAGTGCGCTAGTTAATGTGTCATCTGAACTGAAACATGCCGTTTCCATTGAGATTTCGGCCTGTTTACGGCTCACCATCCCCTGCCTTTACGAGCAAATTTCAAGTTTTATTTTGAAAAACATATCAGATTCTGGAGAGAAATTTAACAGCTTCCTATTTTAATGTCTTGTGCAGATGTCACAGACATGAGTAACTGGCATGTTTTTGGTTTTGAGAAATATTTTCCTGGATGGAGCTATCGCTCTGCTCGGTCATAGTGAAGTATGCAGAGTATTTTGTGTACTCCCTGGGCAATTCGCCGCGAGATATAAAAGTGCAGCTATGGCGACTGGAATCTGTGTTTTGTGACAACAGATTCCTTCGCTAGTAATCCAGGACCTCGTTAGCCGGGGCGCTAACTTTAAATGACCAGTTATATTGATAGCTGTGACCTGGAGTTCATAGATGTGTTTATTTATTGATTTTATTTGTTATCCCAAATGTCTGAATATTTTTGGGGGGGCTCCTCACTGATAACCCTTATATTATAATGTCATTTTCTTTTTTAGGATTTACCAAATTGACAAATATTGTTATTATTATTATTTATTTATATTTGTCTGTTTTACCCAGTTTGTTTATTAGTTTACTGTGTTTTTCCCCAATTGTAAAGCGCTATGGAATATGTTGGCGCTATATAAATAAATGATGATGATGATGATGATATAGACCTTTGAAATCTCATGTCATACATCCATTGTAACTTCTTGGATGAAAGACAGTTGTTACAATTTGTGGAGGTGAATCCCTTCCATTATCTTCTCGATAAGGTATCTATGTTGTTCCTACAGTACCTGGACGTCTATATTCCACCGTCACTCTAGTGGAACAGCCCAAGACACAATAGTGTAATTCAAACAAACATCGATTCTTACATATTTCTGGAATGTATCCTTAAAATCTTCTCATTCAAATGTTGTCCACAGATTTATTACTTACACTGTTTTGCAAAATATTCAATATTTGCAATGAGATGAAACAATATATATATATATATATATATATAAATATATATATATATATATATTTATTTGTTGGCACTATTAAGGAGTAAATTTAGTGAATTAATCTAAAGAGTAACAAGCAAAACATATTTTATATAGACTTTATTGAGAGAAGGACACAGTACATCCATATAATATTGTTTCATTTTTAATGAAGGAAATGACATTTGTTAGTTTGAGATGTTTGTCTTAACAAACCGTTTGCAAAACATTTCTTCTGTGTTATGGCAATTGAGTCACACCCACAATAGTTATATTTGGAATCAAACATTTATGTCGCAAATATATTCATATATTGATTGTTTGTGAATTCTTTGCTAAAAGGAAAATCATGAAAGCATGTGCAATAGCAGAAAGGACTTCCAAACCAGGGGCTGAAATGTCAGCCCCTTTAAAACCAGCAGGTATGGATGGGGCAGTTTTCATTGACAAGTGACGTGGGGGGGATGACAGACCTCCGTGATAGACGACCCTGTTTTCTCTTGAACAGGAGCCCAGACATGAATCCCTCTAAAACATCTCCAGACACCACTGTCCAACGGCAGGTTTCTCCTATGCAGCCGGATCAACCTACTCACAGTAGACTCTCTTAATTTAAATGGGTTTCATGCCCTCGTAGTATACCGAATAATCTTCCCGAAATCTGAGCACCATTACTAGTAAGGTTAAGGGCAGACTTCCTATTTGTAAAGATCCAGCGGATGATTACACCTCTGTTTTTCCCCTGTTTCGCTTACAATGCTTAAAAAGACAATATATCAAACTGCAGGTTTGAAAAAGTGGAGATGTTGCCTATAGCAACCAATCAGATTCTAGCTGTCATTTTGTAGAATGTACTAAGTAAATGATAACTAGAATCTGATTGGTTGCTATAGGCAACATTTCAAATTTCCAAACCCTCAGCTTTCCAAATTTACCCCTCAGTGATGTAGTCTTTACCACTGGTGGTGGCTTCACATCTAATTTTTTTTAGGAAGCAATATAATTGTATATTTTGTATGTATGTGGTGTTTTTTTGTTTTGTTTTATTTTTTTTTGTGGTTTTCTTTACATCTCTTTGGAGAAGCAATTGAAATCGGGGGCAACAGCCATCTTTCCAAAGCCTTTATTTCCTGCGCTTCTTGATGGCAAAATGTTGTTTAATATACAGTGTTTTAGAGCACAGAGACGACAGAAACCTCATTTCACATCAGTCGGTAAAGGAGGATGAGAAGGAAAACTTAAACATTTTGTTGGAGAGCCTTTAAAGCTGCTTTCAGCATCTTCGGGGGTTAATATTTTTACTGTACGTACAAAGACACAGTACGTACATTGTTAAAAAAAAAGGAAATGATCATTTTCTCCCCAAAAACTTTACCTGTAATTACTGCGCGAGGCGGTAAATGTCACATCTGGGACTTGTTTAACGCTGGACCCTTCCGTACGCCGATACCAAAGATCACAGATTAATCCTAATGTTTCTGTCATCATTTTAATGACAGGCCGGTGGTAGTAATGATTTATTTACTGGAGCTATTTATCAAAGTGTTCTAGCTGGAGATCCGATGAGGTGACAGAGTATTGGGCCAGTTACACAAATAAAGAAATTTGATTTCTAGTAAATTCTTGCGAGAGTTTGATGAATGGATATCTAAACTTGCAGTGTTTTGAATATATACAGTAAAAAATCACCCCGGCTGTCGGGTCGTTCTTGGGTCACTTTGTGACTGTCTTTGTGTTTTCTGTTCTTCTAGGTAAGGAAAATTTACTTTTTTTTTTTTTTGTAAGACTTTTGCTCAATAATATAATTTCCTAAGATGTTAATGAAAACAAAAACCTTACTGACCAATGACAGCTATTTACTAAGTGCAGGACTCGCATGAAACACCTTTTTTTGCACAATTGTTCATAAATTACATGTTGGCATTTACAGCTCTGGGATCTATTATCCGAAAACTCATTATTCAGAGAGTTGCAAAAACTATAGAAGAAAACAGTAAAGTATCTATGTGATTTGTGTGATACACTCATGATAACCAAGAGGCTGATTCAGATTGAGGCGTACGCCCGTTTGTCTAGCGTATCTTTGCAGGAAGTGAGCGTACATAACTTTTTATTATTATTATTATTAATTTTTATTTATAGGGCGCCACTAGGTGTCCGCGGCACCGTACAGGGACAAACGAAATTACAATACGAGGTGAGATAGCACAGTACAGTAAACAATAATCACAGTAACTCAGTGAGCTCAGGGCACAGCTAGAGGGGCGGGGAAGAGGAGAGGGGATGGTCTGCCAACAACGGCACCTAGGAGGGCGGGCACGGATGAGAGGGAGACCCCCAGGGGGAAGAGGGTCCTCGAGGAGGAGGCAGGGAAGCTGGCGAGCAGAGTTGAAAGTGGAGAAGACAAGAGGAGAGAAGACCCTGCTCAAAGGAGCGTACAATCTAAGGGGTGGGGTCAGAGCCGTAACGAGGCCGGTGCCGGCGGTGCCGCCGCCCCGGGCGCAGTCCCAAGGGGGCGCACCGGCCTCTGTGTGAGGAGTGGAAAAAAAAAATTAAACAGACCTCAGATTCAGACTGCCGGCCGCCCGGCGCATCCAAAATGGCGGCCGGCACCCGGCTCCACCCGCTTCTGAACTCTGCCCTCTGCCTCAGCGTCTGATGTCATGACGTTGCTAGGCAGCAGAGAAGCAGAGAGGAGCCAGGCAGCGACGGCTGGTCAGGAATAAAGAAGGTAAGCTTCAAAGCAGGGGAAAGGGGGGATGTAAGCTGCCATTATGGAAGGAAGGAGGGGGGGATGTAAGCTGCCATTATGGAAGGAGGGAGGGGGGGATGTAAGCTGCCATTATGGAAGGAGGGAGGGGGGGGATGTAAGCTGCCATTATGGAAGGAGGGAGGGGGGGATGTAAGCTGCCATTATGGAAGGAGGGAGGGGGGGATGTAAGCTGCCATTATGGAAGGAGGGAGGGGGGGTGGATGTAAGCTGCCATTACGGAAGGAGGGAGGGGGGGGGGATGTAAGCTGCCATTATGAAAGGAGGGAGGGGGGGGATGTAAGCTGCTATTATGGAGGGGGGATGCTGCTATGCTTTATGAGGGAAGGGGGGGTATGCTGCCATAATGTGTGAGGGAAGGGGGGATGTATTAATATAATGTGTGATATGAGGGTAGCGAGGTTGGGTGTCTTAGTACATGGGTGGGAGGTAGGCTATTAATTTAATGGTGACGTTTAGGTGGGGGTTAATTATTTAATGGGTACTATTTTATTTGTGGGGTGCTGGTAGGTCAAATTAATTTATTGATGGGGCTTTTTAATTTAATGGTTGGGTCTATTAATTTCAGGTGAGGTATTTATCTGTATCGCAGTCACAAGAATGCTCTCTGTATTGTGTGGCGGTTATAGGCATGCTCTCTGTATAGTATGGAGGTCACAGGAATGCTCTCTGTATAGTATGGAGGTCACAGGAATGCTCTCTGTATAATATGGAGGTCACAGGAATGCTCTCTGTATAATATGGAGGTCACAGGAATGCTCTCTGTATAGTATGGAGGTCACAGGAATGCTCTCTGTATAGTATGGAGGTCACAGGAATGCTCTCTGTATAGTATGGAGGTCACAGGAATGCTCTCTGTATAGTATGGAGGTCACAGGAATGCTCTCTGTATAGTATGGCGGTCACAGGAATGCTCTCTGTATTGTATGGCGGACACTAGGAGGCTCTTTATATTGTATGTGTGTGTGTATATATATATAATATAATAATTATTAATTTTGTGTGATGGTGACAAGGGGGCACAATGATAAAGATGGCTCCATGGCACGGTGTGATAAAGGAGAAACTGTGATGGAGGGCACAGTGGGATGAAGGGGCAGTGTGATACAGATGGTACCGTTACATTTATGTTTTAATTTGTTTCAGTGAGTTTTATTTCAATAACCAATTCATTTTTTTATACAGCTAGCATGTGATAGCTGCATTTAAAGTACTTTGATTCTATTGAGGCTTATTACATAAAGATCCTTACAAAGCCAGACCGAGAAGAATGGGGAGGGAGGGGGTTTCAGTGCGGTCTAGAACTTGTAAAGCGCTAGCCACACCCCCACAGTAGGTTGACCACGCCCACTCGACAATTGACACTCCCACTTAGATGGGGGGCGCCAGTTCCCTGTCTCGCCCAGGGCACTAAAATGGCTAGTTACGGCACTGGGTGGGGTAGACTGACAGAGAGACACGGGAGAGAGGGAGAGAAGGAGGAATAGAGAGGGGGAGGGGAATGAAGGAAAGGGGAAGGGGAATGAAGGGGAAGAGTCAGAAGAGCAGGTAGGAAGTTAAGTTGGAGACTGAAAGGCTTTAAGAAAAAGGTGGGTTTTTAAACACCGTTTGAAACTGGACAGATTGGGGGAAGTTCTGATGGAGGGAGGGAGCTTGTTCCAGTGGAGGGGGGCAGCGCGGGCGAAGTCTTGGATACGCGCGTGGGAGGAGGTGATCAGGGGGGAAGAGAGGCGACGGTCATTGGCCGATCTGCAGCTATATAGACCCTTTACTGTTTGCCAGCAGAGAAAAGGGGTGTTCTTAAATGATGCTTCATAGTGGTTGCCTTCATAAATCATAAAATAAAAGGTTTTTGTACAGGATGGCAAGTGTGACACAAGTGTCTAGGCGGTATCTTGTGGTGGTGGTAGTGCTTTCATCGGACGGACAATCCCGACAGAGTTTATAACTACAAAGTAACACCGAAAAGTATAACTGCGACATCATGACAATATGGACTTACCATATACCAGGCAGTCTTTATGTCCAGCACCTTTAATTATGTACAGACGAAAAATGTGACTTTCATTAATATTTACATGAAGAAATGACGTCATTTCTAATAGACACTGTGAAAACGTATTTAAAAGCGGCAATTCCCAGACCCACTGCCTGTATTATTATCGTTATTGTAAATTTGTAAGGCTCCACAGTGCTCCGCAGCACCATACAGTAGGGAAGACAAGGACATACATAAAACAGGACATACGGAAAACAAGAACATACAAGGCAGAAACAATGAATGGAGACATGTAAACAAAGGGTATGGAGGACCCTGCTCTTTAGAGAGCTCACATTCTAAGTGTAAGAGGGCACAGCTGAAACAAAAGGAGCGAGAGTGGAGATTGGGATAGTTGTGAGGGTGTATTAGTGTGAATAGTGTTATCGGGGATAAGGTCACCTCTAAAAAAGAGATGGGTTTTCAAAGAGCATCTAAAGATTTGAAGTCTGTGGGAAAGTCTGATCGTGGTAGGGAATTCCATAAGTGGGGAGCAGCACAGGAGAAGTCTTGTAGGCGGCAGTGAGAGGTGGTTACCAGAGAGGAGACAAGGCGCAGGTCAGAGGTAGATCTAAGAGGGCGGAAGGGAGAGTATTTTGATGTAAGATTTGGGATGTATGCAGGGGTTGTGTTGTTGAGGGCTTTGTAGGTAAGGGTGAGTAATTTGAATTGGATTCTGGAGGACACAGGGAGCCAGTGTAGGGATTTGCAAAGTGGTGCAGCAGATGTGGAGCGGTGAGAGAGGAAGATCAATCTTGCAGCAGCATTTAGGATGGATTGAAGTGTGGATATATGGGTATCAGGAATGCCAGATATCAGGAGGTTGCAATAGTCAAGACAGGAGATGATGAAAGAATAGAAAGAGTTTTGGTAGCATGTTGAGTAAGAAAAGGGCGTATGTTTTTAAGGTGGAGTCTACAGCACTGGGAGAGAGTCTGAATGTGAGGAATGAAGCAGAGGGTGGAGTCAAGTGTGACACCAAGGCAGTGGGCTTGGGAGACTGAGGAAATTGGGGGGTTATTGATACTGAGGGAGATCTGAGGGCAGGTGGTGACTCTGGCAGGAGGGAAGATAATAAGCTCTGTGTTGGACATGTTGAGCTTTAGGTAGCGTTGGGACATCCATGTGGAGATAGCAGAGAGACAGTTGGTTACACGAGATAGTGTAGAAGGAGAGAAGTCAGGGGAAGAGATATAGATTTGGGTGTCATCAGCGTAGAGGTGGCACTAGAGGGTAAATGAGCGAATTAATGCTCCAAGAGAAGACCTGTATAATGAAAAGAGTAAAGGGCCAAGAACAGAGCCTTGTGGGACCCAACAAATTGTGGGAGTGGAGGACGTGCCAGAGGTAGAAACACTAAAGATTACATTATACAGGCAGTAGGTCAGACTTAAGGACTGCCTTATATATGGTAAGTCGATAACGTCATGTTGTCGCAGTTCTACTTTTCGGTGTTAATTTGTAGTTATAAACTCTGTCGGTTTATACAACTCTGTTGTGAGTGTCATTAATTCCAACCACACCCATCTGTTGTGTCAAGCGGATGCTTCTGCTGCTCATTCTGGGCGCATCTTCAACTCTGACCACGACGTACATACACGTACACTTGCGTGCAAATTTTCAATCCAAGTTACGCTTACGCTTGTATTCCAGTCTGAATCAAGTCCCAAGTGTTGTCTTCCTAGTTACTATTCGTATTAACATACACAAGTTTACACTCTATAGATTGGCAGGAGGCCCATGTTTGGGGAAAAGGCGGGGTTAAGAGCTGGACATAATCACGCACCTAGGGCCTGAGTCTTTAAGGAGAGGAAAGCAAAGAAAAGAAGTAACTTTACTCCTGGACAAACCATGTTGCAGTGCAAGGGGTGAAAATGAGATAGTTAATTGCACATAAGGAAAATACTGGCTGATTTTCCATGTAACACACAAATACTTGATAGCTTTATTTTTACACTGAAATTTAAAGTTGATCTAGGACATGTACTACCCCAACTATAAATCTGTCCCCACATTTTAAATTTACCTCCCCCTCCAATTTACCTCCCCTCCAATGGTTTTGCCAATGTGCAAATTTACTCTTTTTTTTTTTGCTTTCTCTCCTGAATGAATCAGGCCCCTAGGGGTATATTAACTAAACTGTGGGTTTGAAAAGTGGAGATGTTGCCTATAGCAACTAATCAGATTCTAGCTGTCATTTGTAGAATGTACTAAATAAATGATAACTAGAATCTGGTGGCTATAGGCAAAATCTCCACTTTTTTAAACGTACAGTTTAGTAAATATACACCCTAGTATGATACTTTGTGAATTTCTGAGCAACATTTTTATGTAGCACCAATTATTGTGCAAAACTTGCAAGAGTGTACATTCATTGTCCCTTTTAACTGGATTAAAATGGGCATTTTGGGAGAGTTGGTTGGGTACGTATTAACGATCCTGATAATTCCGACAGGCTTTAGTCCTGCAAATATTATCCGAATTCTGACAAAAACGAATACAATATAAGCAGGCATACCTGAACACTGAAGCTCCAGATCTCCGATGGAAGCGGCATGCTCACAGCCGGTCATTCTGAAGACACAGGACTCTGGCACTTCAGTTTGATGTCAGCACGACTTACATCAATGTTAATTTAAAGCGGCAATATCTGGACCGTGCAGGTTAAGTGTTAAAACACTTACGTTAAAACACTTAGCCTGTGGGGTACAGGTTCTGTGTCTTTGGAATGACTGCCTGTCAGCATGCCGCTCTTGGGCGTTTTACCAACCACTAAAATGTTATAGTGATGAACCATTTGTACAAAAACATAATGTATTTTAAAACACGTGAACCTCAATGAACTGGGGTGAAGTGAGCAGTAAACTAAAGGCAGATTCAATATCTAATTTAGCTAATCGAGAGCCAATACCAAATTCTTGAACTAATGTCAGAGTGGACTAAAACAACTTATAGTTTACTGAACTATACTGTACGTCGACTACATCGTTAAACGATGGACACACGATAAACCTCCCCATGGGGACACCAGGCGCCCAGTTGATACTCACGCACTCACTCATTTAGGATTGGTGTGGCTACATACGCTGCCATGGCTGGCTTCTCAGCGGGCACAATAAAAACCCTGGGTGATGGAAATCCTCCACGTATAAGAAATACATTAGGCCTGATGTCTAACCTGCTTCCTTTCTACCTTGCTACTATTTCCTGTTTTTTTCCCCTGCAACAAGGCCTGAGTAGTGGTGTGCCTTCATGATTGTTTCAGGTTCTTACCTTCACTTTGGTTACCGTCTCGGGCACCCCCCCCCCCCCCCCCCCCCTTCCTTTTCACACAGGGCCTGGATCGACGGGCATGATGTTGCTTACAAACAACAATTTTGGTTCTGAAGCTGATGTGGAGTATCTCTGTCCGCAATTACCAGTCGGCAGAGGAGACACATCTGACACGCCACTCCTATGTTTTTTGGGCGTCCATCATCATCATCATCAACATTTATTTATATAGCGCCAGCAAATTCCGTAGCACTATACAATTGGGAACAAACATTAATAAGACAATACTGGGTAATACATACAGACAGAGAGGTAAGAGAACCCTGCTCGCAAGCTTACAATCTATAGGACAATGGGAGTTAGAAACACAAGGGCATGTGCTACATCATATTGCACAATGGACCAGCTAGACTGCAAAGGTAAAAGTACTGAGTGGGCTGTGTGTGTTGCAATGTTGGTCAGAAGGTTGTTGTCTTGTGTTAGCTGTGTAGAGGATGGTAATAGGGTAATCTAGGGAAATTAAGATGGTGGTTGAGGAATATTATATGCTTGTCTGAAGAGATGGGTTTTCAGTGAACGCTTGAAGGTTTGAAGACTAGAGGAGAGTCTTACTGTGCGAGGGAGGGAATTCCACAAAGTGGGTGCAGCCCGTAAAAAATCCTGTAACCAAGAATGGGAGGATGTGATGAGAGTGGATGAGAGACGTAGATCTTGTGCAGAATGGAGGTGTCGAGTAGGGAGATATTTCAAGACAAGTGAGGAAATGTATGTCGGTCCAATTTTGTTGATGGCCTTTAATGTTAGTAGAAGAATTTTATATTGGATTCGTTCAAATACAGGCAACCAATGTGGAGATTGACAGATTGGCTCAGCAGAGGAATAACGGTTTGTAAGGAAAATCAGTCTAGCCGCTGCGTGCAAACACGAGACGGCCTCCAATTGGGATTCCTTTCAGGCCCCGGTAGATATTCATTGGCTTGGTAGATGGGGCCTCTGTTGGCCTTTCCCCCTGCCTTGGCTTACAAGCGAAATCAAGAGATGGGACTTCCCAAAATTCTGGGCGGTAACGACTTGGGTAAAGGCAAGTGGCTGGATTTAATAATTAGAACTCGTACCGATTTGCTGACCTTTAGATCCCAATGGATGACCATCACCCTGGTAGAGTCTGCATTAGTGCCCTGCCTTTCTTGGAGAATGGAAATTCCCCTTAGGACCATGCAGAAGTTCGTCAAAAAGACTAACCGTTCCTTAGGATATGTCTTGACAGCCTTAGGTGGTTTTGTTATAGATCATCCTTTGCTAAAAATAGACCAAACGCACCTATACCGTAAAGATGGGGTACAGGTGAAGAGCTTGGTATATAGAGTGAATTTATTCAAAGGTAGTTGGTATCCATAGGTTATCTGGAGGCGGGCTGTTAGTCTGGTAAAGGAGAACAGCGGTGGCAGGAAAGCACCGATATCAGCGTCTGATACATATAGCGCTATCGCTGATTGGTCACAGGTTACTGCCCTCTACGAAGTAACAGTGGCTCTTGGTCCTTTAGTGAAGAGGAAACCTTCATCTGCTTAGTGAGTGTAGGTCATTGTGAGCCTAGAGGGAGTGCAGTCACTCTGACGTCAGATTTAATGCGCTGGCCATACCGTAAGGGAGTAATTTTAGGTGAAGTGGATTAATGGATATGAATTGCACATTCATATGACTCGGAATGCATAATAAAACAAAACACGATTAGCATGTCTCTCTGATAAATTGTTATAAGCAAATACTTTCGCTAATACATATACACTGTAACAAAACACCAGTCCCATGATCTTTTTATTAATGTAGATCTAGACAGGAAATATGTCACGTGGTTTAAAATGATCTACCAAACTGTGAACGTCTGATATAATGTTATCATAATGTCAGATGCCAAATGCTCTGAATGTATCAGATACAATTAGTATAAAATGTTAAAAGATAATGTTTCATACACGGTAATGCAAATGCTATGCTGTAGAACTGAAGCAATGTAGACTCCGAAAGAAGCTACAAAGAAAGTATCTCAATACCACCTTGCGATGACGTATCATTGTGACGACAGGTACCTGATACGTGGTTCGCGTACAGTCAAGTTACTCCATCAGAATAAACCAGCATAACACAAGGAGGTACTATTTATAGATAAGCTGGATAAACCAAACAGTTAAAAGCAAAATTAAATAATTTAAATCACTTTGTAAGTACATGTGGTTAAGTCCTGAGAGCCTAAGAGCTTTTAAATGATAAATTAATTTGGACTATAGAGTTAGTAGTCTGGTGTTTAAATAGCAGAAGAATGCTTGCACTTCACAAAAGTGTCTCACAGGTATCTGGTGAAATGCATTAACGTGATTGGCCACTGGTAGTTATGTGTTTGAGAATGTTAGCCATTCACATGTTGCTATACAGTTCTGGGCATCACTTTATAAAAAAGATAATTTGGAACTAGAAAGGGTTCAGAGAAGGGCGACAGAATTGATAAAGGGTATGGAGTCATTAAGTTATGAGGAAAGGTTAGCCAGTTTAGGCATGTTTACTTTAGAAAAGAGGCGTCTAAGAGGAGATATGACTACTATGTACAAATACATTAGGGGTCAATACAAAGAACTTTCATGGGAACTTTTTACCCCAAGGACCATACACAGGACACACGATCACCCTCTAAGGTTGGAGGAGAAAAAATGTCACAACCAGCAAAGGAAGGGGTTCTTTACAGTAAGGGCAGTCAAGATGTAATTCACTGCCAGGGAAGGTTGTGATGGCAGATTCAATAGATATGTTTAAGAAAGGGTTAGACAAATTTTTTGCGGAAAAGTGTATCCAGGGATACGACCGTTAATTAAAATAAAGGATAGTAGTGGATATAGGGTAAACATAGGACTGCAATATTGAGTCTGGGGGGATTTTCACAATTGAAACAGATTGGCGGTTGCCTACTCTGGATCAATTTCAAATATAAGTGCAGGATCGCAGGAGATCCAAAATAGGTTGAACTTGATGGACTGGTGTCTTTTTCAACCTCATCAACAATGTTTCTATGGTACATGTGCGGGATAAAGCTCACGTTTGACTATCCCTACAGATTTCTCACTGTGAGCATTGTTAGTATCAGTGAAAACGTTGATTTAAAGTATACATAGACATTCTTGCAATGATCACATTTACAGCCAAATGCAAAAAGGTTGTTGTATGTTGGTGCAGGGATTATCTTGAAAGAATTCCAGTGGGAAGAGTATTTTTGAGATAGTGAGGTGATGACTTACCGTGGAAGGTTTGCGGACCAGTTTGTGATGAAAGTCACAAACGATATCAATGAGACATCAACATGTTTCTAGTGTGTATCATAAATGCTAATTAATAAGACTTCTTTCTTACCTCATGATGCTGATGCTGGTGTTAAACAAAAGGTCTGTTTTTCTGCATGTCTTACCCTCCAATGTTCACAGGACCTTTCAAATAAATCTCTGGATTTTTTGCGGCTACCGGTTCAAATAAATCATCATCAGGAAAAATTTGCCATATACTTCTCCCTTTATGGGGTGGATGGTGAGTAGGGGCTAGAGTCATTAAGGAACGTATCTGCCGATTTTGTATGTGTTGTCCGCAAAATCACTCTGCTCAGAACCGGATGGTATGTAACAGAACGCAGCCACATCCAAGTCATCTTCGAGCGCAAACGACACAGCCTATGATTTCAGGGAGGGAATGGGATGGACACATGCAGAATTAGGCTGGTTTTCTGCCGTATCTCTTGCTATAGCTAGTGATCTAGTCTAAGTCCTGAGTCATAGTTATGTAAGTCTCGTATGCTTCATTGACTTCGGGAGTACGCAGAGCCGAGTTACGTGCAGTTTAAAACATATGCACAATGCGCTCAGTATGCCTGCATTAATGACTCATGATGTGTGAAACAGTATATTAGTGGAAGTAGATTATTAAAAAATGGTAGTAGAGATATAGCGATCAACTAACTTTATGATCTCCAGGTTAAGAAAGGTCATTTTTGGAGGGTTTTCATTGTAAGTAAGATGTCTGTAAAAGCAGCTACTCTCCATCCCAAAACAACTAAAACACCATCAATATACTGAATTTATAATGTTATCTGTGATTCAGTGCACACACAAAGACTACCATAAGAGGGGTAAACATAATTCCCATAGCGGTGTCATGAAAAAAATACAAAGGAATAGACAAATAAATATACAGCGCTTATAAATAAATCTACATTGTTAGTTGATTTTTAATACTTGCAGGTCCATGTGTTCATTGTGGTTTTTTAACGTTAGTGTAATAAATTATGAATTGGTTATATAGTGGTGGTAGTCATATTTCCGACACTGACACGAAAATCCCGACATTGTAAATACTGACATGGGGAGAATTCCTACAGGCCAGAGAACCCCTTGCTCCGGGTTCCCCTGCTATAGTGCCACCAGTCCCAACTGGCTAAGCCTGGTTGGCTGAGAATGGGGGTTCCCCACACTATTTGCTCCCTCGATTTTCCTCCAACCAGGCTGGCAGCACTAAGGTTAGTATGACAGTGGACGGGTGAGGGTACGTTTTTTATTTTTAGTTTAACATTTTTTTATTTTTAATTTTTTTCACTGTTTACTGCCGGTGGGTCCGCTTGCATTTCCGTTTTCATGCCGGCAGTGTGACTGTCGGCATTTTCACTGTTGATACTTTATCCATGTAGGTATTTAGACTGTTGGGATTTTCTCCATGTCTCTAATTACACTGTAGATATTTTCTCCATGTCAGTATTTACACTGTTGGGATTTCCGTCAGTATTTTCACAATCGGAAATTCGTACCCAAGCCATTATATTATCATTAACTATTCACAGATTTTTCGAAGTCACATTTGGCTACTTTATGTAAAACAATTTTTTAGCGCTGTATATTTTTTACCCTTTGTGTTTTTGCTATGGTTGATAGAGACTGAACAGCCTCTAACATAAAATTGCTGTTATCAAATTTGCAGACAGGTAAACAATAGCATCACTATGTGTTTGCAACAAAACTTGATCACCAAAAACAGAATAATTGTAATCAGAGTTGGTGTTAGAACCTGGTGAAAAATCCCAGGCATCAGGTTTGTGTGTGAGTTCTAAAGACTAGATCTCCCAGCCTAGACTCTGTGGTGCCAGTGTCAAAAGGGGTCCAAGTCCTCGGTTTCGTTCTGCACGTAAACAAGGGGATGGATACACCCGCTGCCAGTGTTGTTAATGTAAAATGTCCACACTGATCCTTGTGGACAGATAATGAGGTCAGTCTGGATTGGTTAAGGGGGCTGATCTACCCACTGCTAGCCTTGTGTAATAAGTAGTATAAAAAGAGGACGAGTAACCTATATAAACAGTATTTTCTTGTGTTATACTTGTATGCATTTAAAACAGCTAATTGAGGCACTAAATGCAATTAATTTGAGTGCTTGTTCCCGTGATGAAGCCTGTCCATGCACTTCTGTGGTCCCGTGACTAACAGACTTAATCTCATACTTCAATCCGTCCCCCAGATGTCCTACATTGAGCCCATCGCTGTGCCAGTTACCCAGCAATTTTGATCCATAGTTAGAGGTAAGGGTAGATTTAGCCAGAGCAACCGGCATGTACGTTTCCAAGTGCCAGTGAAAGAGCCTGGTGGTGGCAGCTATGTTGGGAGCTGTTGACACAAGCAATGACTAGCTGGCATGGCACAGTAGCGCTAGTAGGATAAGTTGGTATAAGTCAAAGATAAGGAAGATCTGAGTAAATTGAACACATTGGGCCTGATTCTTTAAGGAGAGTAAAGCAAAACAAAAAAATGAGTAACTTTGAACCTTGGCAAAACCATGTTGTATTGGAGGGGAAGGTAAATTTAAAATGTGAGGACAGATTTATAATTGGGGTAGAGCATACCCTAGATCAACTTTTAATGTCAGTGTAAAAATAAAGCTATCAAATATTTGCATCCTATATGAAAAAATAGCCAGTATTTTCCTTATGTGCAAACAAATAAACTCATTTGCACCCCTTGTATTGCAACATGGTTTTGCAAAGGTCCAAAATTACTAATTTTTTAGCTCTACTTTCCATTATATGTTGTAAGACCTTCTCTTACTACCTTAGAAATACAGACGAAAGAGAAAAAAGATGGATTGACAGAGCACTCCTATCCAAACTAGATCAAAGGTTAATACCAATACGTATCGGGCAAAATGCCTTTATTAATGATCATAGAAAAAACATATCTATCCAAATGATGTCATTAAACCTCATTGGTAAAAAGTGAAATATTAAAATAAAGAAAAGATATTAGTGAGAAGAAAAAGTAGTAGTGTATTAAAACCATAGGATAGTGGAGCCAGATAGGGAAACGGGGAGTATATGTTAACTTGCTACAAATTAGTATAGTCACCCTAAATTCCACAGTTAGAAATATATTGGAACAGGTGAAGGACTAATAATAATAATATACCCTTGTAGGAATGGGAGAGCATAAGGAAAATATTTTTTCTATAGATATAATGTGTATTGACTAGTGATAACAAATAGTATCAGAATGTAATGGGACAGAAATGCTATTGTCCCAAAGAATGTGCTATTTACTGATATCTGTATGGTTCAATACACTAGAATAAATCTAATCCATTATCTTCCAAAATAATATATGTACAACGCATCAAAGGACTAGTGGGAAAAAGGTATGTTTAAATTAAAGATGGTCACTGACCCCCGTGTTTTGGTTTTGGATTCGGTTTTGGATCTGGATTACCTTAGTGTTTTGGTTTTGGTTTTGGTTTTGCAAAACCGCCATTGCGTGTTTTGGTTTTGGTTTTGGTTTTGTTTGGTTTTGTTTTGCTATTTTTGGGGAAAATCCATGTTTTTGGGCCTAAATTAACCCAATTTAGTGCTCCAACTGTTTTAGAGACAAGTAATCTAATTGTTGAGGTAATAAATCATCCAAAAAAACAGTTTAATTCTTCATTGGTAGGCCTATTCTACACACAAAACAGATTGTCTTCCTCTCCATCTATGCATATTGGCAATGCAGCCATCGTCTTTGAATGTATATTACACCCTACACTTATAGTTAAATATGTAAAGAAATGGAAAAAGCCAGTTTGGTTTCTGTCTCTCAAGGCCCCCCTCCACTTGTATAAAATACCAAAAAATTCAGCCATTATAGACTGTACAATATTTATTGACATGGAGAAAGCCAGTTTGGTTTCTGTCTCTCTAGGCCCCCCTCCACTTGTATAAAATACTAAAAAATTCAGCCATTATAGACTGTACAATATTAATTGACATGGAGAAAGACAGTTTGGGGTCACTCTGTCTCTCTAGGCCTCCCTCCACTTGTATAAAATACCAAAAAATTCAGCCATTATAGACTGTACAATATTAATTGACATGGAAAAAGCCAGTTTGGTTTCTGTCTCTCTAGGCCCCCCTCCACTTGTATAAAATACCCAAAAATTCAGCCATTATAGACTGTACAATATTATGAAAAATGGACAAAGCCAGTTTAAATTATTTAGTAGATACTGCTGACAGATATGACTTTTGACAGCCAGAAATATTAATGCACAATTAGGGAGGACACCCCAAAAGCACTGAGGTGTGCTACAAATTATTTAGTAGATACTGCTGACAGATATGACTTTTGACAGCCAGAAATATTAATGCACAATTAGGGAGGACACCCCAAAAGCACTGAGGAGTGCTAAAAATTATTTAGTAGATACTGCTGACAGAAATGACTTTTGACAGCCAGAAATATTAATGCACAATTAGGGAGGACACCCCAAAAGCACTGAGGTGTGCTACAAATTATTTAGTAGATACTGCTGACAGATATAACTTTTGACAGCCAGAAATATTAATGCACAATTAGGGAGGACACCCCAAAAACACTGAGGAGTGCTAAAAATTATTTAGTAGATACTGCTGACAGATATGACTTTTGACAGCCAGAAATATTAATGCACAATTAGGGAGGACACCCCAAAAACACTGAGGAGTACTAAAAATTATTTAGTAGATACTGCTGACAGATATGACTTTTGACAGCCAGAAATATTAATGCACAATTAGGGAGGACACCCCAAAAACACTGAGGAGTGCTAAAAATTATTTAGTAGATACTGCTGACAGATATGACTTTTGACAGCCAGAAATATTAATGCACAATTAGGGAGGACACCCCAAAAGCACTGAGGAGTGCTACAAATTATTTCGTAGATACTGCTGACAGATATGACTTTTGACAGCCAGAAATATTAATGCACAATTAGGGAGGACACCCCAAAAGCACTGAGGTGTGCTACAAATTATTTAGTAGATACTGCTGACAGATATGACTTTTGACAGCCAGAAATATTAATGCACAATTATGGGGGACACCCCAAAAGCGCTGGGGAGTGCCAAATATGAAGAAAAAATAATAAACCTCTATCCTCCTCTCTGCACTAGCGATTTTGGTTAGAGCAATTGCAAGAACAATATTGTATTCTCTGTCCCTGCTCTAATTAGCCTATGACTACACCCTGCTCTCTCCCTCTGTCAAATGGCGATGGATTGCTGTGGAGGCGTGTATTTATAAAGTTGAAGTATCGCGAGAACCGAGTCCCGAGATCCGACAACGTCACAATGACGTTCGGCCTCGATTTGGATTCGGAATGGGCGGGAGAGTACCGAGCTGCTCAGCTCGGTACTCGGATACCCAAAGTTCGGGTGGGTTCGGTTCTCGGAGAACCGGACCCGCCCATCTCTAGTTTAAATATATATATTTTATTGTTGTTGTATTTATCCCACATTCAGTACTATCACCATGTAATTTAAATAGCTGGATCTATAGTACTGGGATATCAAAGCAGCGTTTAAATGAAAGATATTGCCCACCAGGTATGAATCATTATAGCTCTCTCTAAAATAGCCTGGAACTAAGTACTAAGGAGGGATATATTATGCGTGCATATCATCCCCAGAAGGGAAAATACATCCATTGATAGTAGCGATTACCCTGTATTCCCTACTAAATAATATAAAGAACGCTATTGTGCATTAAAATTAAACCACAGAGTTGGTAATATCACAAGCGCTCGCGGCATCACCGCACACTGGCTCCACTTCCGGGTATGAAGTCAATGTTGACGTCAATTACCCACAAGCCCCAACGTACGTTTCACTTAGGAAAGCTTTATCTGTGCGGACAATTCATATCTCTGTCTACCTTACAAATACGTAAGCGCTACGGAATTTGATGGCGCTATATCAATAAATGTTGATGATGATACGTAACAGATGATCTCAACATCATCTCTGCTGTGATCTTCCAGTTAGATGACTTTCTCCTGTGGCCATGCTTGAGAGACTACATGAGAAAAATCATTAGTGACCGTAACATGTTACATCCAAAACTGTAGCTTTAGTGTCATTGTACCCATTCTTCTTTGGTTAGAGCATTCACTAAGCCTTGTGGAGCAAGAGCAAGATAAGGAGATTGATCACCTCAATAAGCTGCCCTCAAGCAAGCAAATGATGATGATGATGATGACAGTGATGCTGATCAGATTAGAGTTGATGGTAGTTACATTGATGAGGATAATACACAGATTAAACATGACATTGTAGGTGCCCAGCCCCCGCGACTCTCCTACCTCCGTCCCGGCCGTCGCTATGGCGACTGGGACGTCGCTTCCGGGGCCAGCCCGACCGTTGCCGTAGCACCGGTCGGATGCTGAGTGGTTCAGCGCCACGTCCCGGCACTGTGGGGCAGCCGGGCGCGTGCGCAATTTGAGAATAGCCTGTGGGCTATTTAATTTAACTAATTAATAGTAGTGGCACAGTCTGGGGGCAATTATAAAGCTAGGCTCTCATTGGTTGTTTTCTGTATATAAGGCAGGGAGGGCTCAGCCTCCCTGCCGGTTATAGCTTCCAGATTCCTGTGTTGCTGCCTGCTGCTGTACTCCTGTACTCTTGGTGTTAAGCCTTTGGATTGTTGCCTGCCGTGTATGACCCCTGCCTGTTTCCTGGATTTGTCTTTTGCCTGTGCCCTTGACCTTTTGGCTTATATCTCAGTTTTTGCTGATTTGCCCGTGACCTCGACCCTTGGCGTGTTTCCTGACGATTCTTCCTAGCAAGTGACCCCTGACCTCAGCCTGTTCTTTGGAATTGCTGTCTGCCATTACTCTCTGCTCCTGGGTTCCCCGCAGCTGGTACACATCACACGACCCTCTGTAGTCTGCAGCCAAGTCTGTCCCCACCACTAGGGGCTCCAGTGAACACCTGACTGTCAGAGTACTCCGGGTGGTGTTGTACTGGTTGGAGGGGTTCCTGACAGTAGGCAGTGGAGAATTATCAGGCATGACACACAGCATTCTAACATGCATTCAAACTAACACACATATAGAAATGATCAAGAGAAGAGATGATTATTTAATTGCAACCTTCATAGATGCACATTATCAGCATAAAATCCTGATCAAATCAAGATGTAGCTATAGTATACTGAAGTAACATTACAAGCATTTCATGAATGTCAAAGGCTTTTATGCAAGGAGTCAATATTTGCAGTGTTGACCCTTCTTCTTGAAGACCTCTGTAACTCACCCTGGCATGCTGTCAGTCAACTTCTGGGCCACATACGGCCGCCCATTCTTGCCAATCAAGTTAATCAGTGCTTGGAGTTTGTCAGAATTTGTGGGTTTTTGTTTGTCCACCCGGCTCTTAAGGATTGACCATATGCCTTGATAAAGATTTACGAATTGAAACGTGGGCATTTTCTTCTTGTCCTCTCTGTCTGCCCCGGGACGTGTCGATATTCAGCCGGCGGTTTGGAGTTTCTCTCCGAATTTATGCATTTATCTACATGCCTGTATCGGTGGATTGAGGGTAAGAGTCCATCCTCACTAGCGCTTCTTCTGCCGTAGGAACCATTCAGATTATACATGTTCCAGTCTGTTTTTGTATTTATGTTTTAATAAATGGTATAAAGATTTTACTCTATGAGAGATTTATTTGCCCCTTTTCATACCATCTTCAACGGAGTCGAGAACTAGTTTTGGGAAGAATCTGCTGGATGGATAATTGACATATTGTCAGGCGCCGCTCGGCGGCCGCCCGCCCGTCCACACAGAGCGTCTGGTTGCCTAGCAACCAGACGCGTCACTTCCCCTTCCGGCCGGCCAGCTACAGACCTAGAAGCGTTCCCGTTGTTAGGCAACGGGACGCTGCATGAAGATAGCGCTATGGCGCTGAAGGATGACTAGCGCTACGGCGCTACAGCTATTACAGCACCACTAGTGCTGAGGGCATTGGCTAGCAGCACTATTTAAGTCCCTCTGACCTCACCTCCTGTGCCAGAGTTTCAGGTCCTTTCCTGTCCTCCAGCGTTCCAGTGTTCCTGTGATTATCTGTTTCCTGACCCTTGCCTTCCTCCAGTTTATTGCCGTTTGCCTGTGACCATTGTGACCCGGATTGCCTTGACTACCCCTTTTGGATCTCCCTTTTGTACCTCGCTGTCAGAACGTTATCGACCCGGCTTGATTCACACCCCGTTCGGATTCTCCTTGTGTACCTGCATTGCCCGCACCGTTGTCGAACCTGCCTGTCTGACATTCCTCTCGTGCTTCGCTATCTGACTCGTGGAAGGACCGCGACCTGCGTGTTTCCTGCAGCTAAGTCCATACCTCCTTGCGGGGGTCCCTGGTCAACACCAGGGGCACGTTAGACTCTGCACCTTCCTCCGAGTAGTGCCAACGATAGCAGGTACGCTATACTAGTCGTGACACATATTTGGCTCACTATCTGTTGTGTATATGTAAGTACATACCCAAAAGGGGCCAAGGAGTGGATCACGTGGTGATTTTGTATTTATTACTCCCTGCATTGGTTCCAATGGGTCTTAAAAGATATCAAATATATTAAAATATATTGGTTGCACTATGATATTTCTTATTCCTTTTTATGTATTATCCGGAGGAGTGGATTTGATTACAACTAATAACATGAGACAAGTTGAATGAAATGTTGAACTTGGAATTCGAATATTTGCTCAAAAAATTTTGGACAATAGATCCTCATAAGGGGGTTTATGTGAAAAACTTTATTGGACACTTGCCGGAAGCGCCATCTTCCTTTTTTTTTTGTGTTCTTTAGAATTGATGGTAGTTACATTGATGAGGATAATACACAGATTAAAGATGACATTGTAGGCAGTGGAGAATTATCAGCCATGACAAACAGCATTCTAACATGCATTCAAACTAACACACATATAGAAATGATCAAGGGAAGAGATGATTAGTTAATTGCAACCTTGATAGATGCACATTATCAGCATAAAATCCTGATCAAATCAAGATGTTGCTATGGTATACTGAAGTAAAATTACAAGCATGTCATGAGTGTCAAAGGCTTTTATTGACTATTACATTAAGTTTATGCAAAGAGACAATATTTGAAATGTTGACCCTTCTTTTTGAAGACCTCTGTAATTCGCCCTGGCATGCTGTCAATCATTTTCTGGGCCACATACAGACTGATGGCCGCCTGTTCTTGCCTGATCAGTGCTTGGAGTTTGTCAGAATTTGTGGGTTTTTGTTTGCCCACCCGCCTCTTGAGGATTGACCCACAAGTTCTTAATGGGATTTAGGTCTGGGGAGTTTCCTGGCCATGGACCCAAAATTTCGATGTTTTCATCCCTGAGCCACTTAGTTATCACTTTTGCCTTATGGCAAGGTGCTCCATCATGCTGGAAAGGACATTGTTCATCATTAAACTGTTCTTGGATGGTTGGGAGAAATTGCTCTTGGAGGATGTTTTGGTACCATTTTTTATTCATGGCTGTGTTCTTAGGCAAATTGTGAGTGAGCCCACTCCCTCGGCTGAGAAGCAACCCCACACATGAATGGTCTCAGGATGCTTTACTGTTGGCATGACACAGGACTGATGGTAGCGGTCACCTTTCCCTCTCTGGACAAGCATTTTTCCAGTTGTCCAAACAATCTGAAAGGGGATTCATCAGAGAAAATGACTTTACCTCAGTCCTCAGCAGTCCAATCCCTGTACCTTTTGCAGAATATCATTCTGTCCCTGATGTTTATTCCTGGAGAGAAGTGGCTTCTTTGCTGGCCTTCTTGACAGCAGGCCATCCTTCAAACCCATGCCACCCACCCTGCACCCACAATTTTATATTGCTGCCAGAATTAATTTTTTTTACTGCCGAGAAGAGACTTGACTCCATTATTTTCACCTCATCTTTTAACGCACAGCCCGGTGCCAGTGGAGAAATATACTTAAGAGGCATATCTTAAGGCTACGCCTTAGTCAAAATTGAATGCATCTGTAAAAGAACGGGCATGGTGTATGGAACCAGTGTTACAGCCCCTCAATATAATAAATAACCGGACTGCACTTTTTAGCCATGTTGTTATCAGGAAGTATAAGTGATGGAACTGTAACATCTCCTTGGAAAAGTACTTCAGGGGTTAAATTCCACCTCCACATGGAACACTCGGAGTTGAGTGAATTAAGCTACCATTGTTATTTCTGTTTGTTCCCTATTATCCATTAGTGAGCTCTACAGACAGACAGGAGCCGGGCCCAGCAGGGGTCACCTGAGGGAGGACACCTGGGGAGGTAGGGGAGGGGGCTGGTAAGTGTGATAAGCCCACCAATTGAGGCCTTTTGCAACTTCCATGGGCAGGCAATTCCCAGGGTGGGATTATGAGGTGATAAAAGAGGCTACCCTGGGAGCTGGAGATGTGTGTGACTGACTTTTTGGCCAAGAGGTGATGCTCTGCCAGAGATGTGCTGTGGAACATATCTCACTGGATTTATTTGAACTGATGTTGGACCTGCTATCGTTAAGGGAGCCGTGCTGTATTTAATCCTGTTCTGCAGAATAAATCATACTTCTATTTTTTCCTCTAATACTGTGTCTGACTGATTTGGAAACCACGTATCTTCACAGCATCTCTGATTAATTTGCGTCTCCACGTTGACACCCCCTACATGCCTCTGCAGCACAAGTGGCCGCAAGTATAAGATACGCGCAACTATGAGTACAGCTGTATTTTGGTACGCCTGCGCAGTACAGAAATACAGATTTTTATTGGCCACATAGGAACTTCCATCTAACGCTAAATTAGGCCTGAGTCTCTACTTGCAGATCATATTTAACATCAATATTCTCAGCCAACACATCTATAAGATCTTAACTATTATTATTATTAATGTTTATTTATAGGGCGCCACATGAGGTCCGCAGCACAGTACAGAGAGCAAACAACAAGACAGTACATGGTATAACAGTACAATACAATAAACAAATATGACTACAACTCTCAAGACAGCTACTGGGGTACAAGGGGTATATTCAGCGCAGGCTGAAACCTGTGCCCATTAGCGTGGGCGCAACTAACAGGTTTAGAGCCACTGAAAGAGGTGTGAAGACAATGGAGGAGTGGAGACAATGGGCAGAGAGCCCAATGAGGAGGTGCGCAGTGTAGCTGGTGAGCAAAAGTTATAGGTAATGAGAACAGGAGGGAAGAGGGCCCTGCTCACAAGAGCTTGCAATCTAAAGGGAAAGGGGCAAACAAACGGTTGACACATGGGTGTGAGCCAATGTAAGGGAATCTGAGGGCAAGAGTGGGAGAGATGGACAATGACAGAGAGTGAGGTATACTGCATGGTGAAATGATTATATGGAGGACTGGTAGAATGTTATAAACTGCCACTGTTTATGTCTATGATAATTTGTCACGGAGGCTTTGCTAATTGTGTTGTCTTTTAATACACATTTTTGTTCATTTGAGTTTTTAAGCAATTGTGACTTAATTTATTATTATGCATGTATATATTAATTATCCTTTTTTTAAGGGTGAACTAGGTTTGTGAGTTGAGCGGTTTTAAAATAGACGCTGGGATGATTTTATTATGAAATGTTGTGTGTATAACAATATTGGTATCAGTAAATGCTTTTCCCTTTTGAATGCAATCGGACCATTAATTCTACTACTAGTAAATGTGTATCTTGTTGTCCATCACCCCAACAGTCATGGTCACAGCATTATACACTCTTGTAAGAACCGAGGGTTTCGAATCATTCCCTCTGTAGCATCGGTTGACCTCAGTGTCCCTATAAACGTATTATACTTGTGTTGTTTACAGTACAGCAGAAGAGAGGGAATGTGTAGAGTATTAGCCAGCTGGGCCACCCACCATCGTTCTGTATATATGGAGAACTGGGCTTGTGCAGAGCAGCATTTATTATTTTCTTGTGATTTATATCGGCTCTTTTGAAATGCTGATTCTTAGCGAGCTTTTTTTTCCGCTTAGAGCGTATGTTTGAGAAATGCAGATCCATGGCAGTTCTCTGACACGCTTGTTTCAAAACTGGTATAAAAAAATCAAATAAAAAAAAATACGAAGTCTTGAATGATTGGGCTTGTTGAAAATATTTGGACATTTGCGGTGGGTGACTTATGCCATTATTTGATACATCCATTCTTTCAGTATTATGAATGGCACCGTGCCAGCAAAACATAAAAGTGATTGCCAAACTGAGAGGGAGAGAAACATCGAACCTCAGAAGATCAGGAAACAGAGAAAGTAATAGAATAAAGTAAGAGGTCACGGTGAGGGAAATATGTCATGTCTATTCCACTTTAGTTTTACATTATTTCTGGGAATTGTTTAAGGGCCAAAGCAGTAAATGGTGCTACATGCTGTATTATAAACTCCTGTGTCAACGCTTTAATGCATGTTCATCGTCATCGTCATCATTTATTTATATAGCGCCACTAATTCTGCAGCGCTGTGCAGAGAGCTCACTCACAAGGGCAGCGCGGTGGCTCAGTGGTTAGCACTTCTGCCTTACAGCACTGGGGTCATGAGGTAAATTCCCAACCATGGCCTTATCTGTACGGAGTTTGTATGTTCTCCCCGTGTTTGCGTGGGTTTCCTCCAGGTGCTCCGGTTTCTGCCCACACTCCAAAAAACATACTGGTAGGTTAATTGGCCAATGGGGCAGGGACTGATGTGAGTGAGTTCTCTGTACAGTGCTGCGGAATTAGTGGCGCTATATAAATAAATGGTGATGATGTTGATAATGATCAGTCCCTGTCCCTGTCCCTGTAAGCCCCAATGGAGCTTACAGTCTAAATTCCTAACACACACAGACTAGGGTCAATTTGATAGCAGCCAATTAACCTACTAGTATGTTTTTGGATTGTGGGAGGAAACCGGAGCGCCCGGAGGAAACCCACGCAAACACGGGGAGAACATATAAACTCCACACATAAAAGGCCATGGTCGGGAATCAAACTCATGTCCCCAGTGTTGTGAGGCAGAAGTGCTAGCTACTAAGCCACCGTGCTGCCCAAGTTTATAGCTGCAAACGTTTGAGTACATTAAGGGGGAGATTTACTAAAGCTTCTATAAAGGAAAAGTGGAGGTGTTGCCAATAGCAACCAGTCAGATTCTAGCTGCCATTGATCTAGTACATTCTATTAAATGATAGCTAGATTTTGATTGGTTGCTATGGGCAACACCTCCACTTTTTTTGTAACTGCTTTTACGATTTTTCCTCTATACACAGATCACAGAACATACAATAATACATCGTTAATACAAATATATTCTTGCTCCATTTTATATATTTATGTAGGGTGTGAACACCGTGTATAGAGAGTCCCTGCATGTTTTTAGAGGGATTGTTATGATTGAAACATTCCGGGCTGTGATACTTTTTCCTATCCCTATCTCATCCCGTTGAGGTTCCAAATGCTGTAAACTTGAGGAAAGTCGTAACAAGATTAATGTTATCAGTTATTAGAAAGATGCCAACATTTTTCTCCAACAATAAAATGTCTGAGTACAAAGACAGTGGCAAGTATGATATAAACGCCATGGCATGCATTCAAAGCACCGGGTCATAAAAGTGGGAAACGTTTCTTAAAAATAAACGACTGGTATAAATAACATTGGAAAATGTTTTATAGCCCATCCTGATTTTTTTTTTTTTTAATGTGCTTTAGAGGAAAAGGGTATAATTTAAACGTGATGTTTCTCTGCATATTTTTCCACATCTGTGTAGTGTAATATAAGCACAAAAGCCCTGGGTGTTGTTGGGATCCTGGCTACAACGGCGTCCTCACAGTCGGCTAGAGTGTTTGGTGCCTCTAATGTCTAAACATGAGCATTACATGAGTGATGTCGTCTAATCAAGAGACTGGATCCTATCTTTCACTTACACATGTGCACATACTCATCAGTTGTCCCCAGCTATGTGGTGGTATCTCGCAGCCAGAACAAGGAACACCAGTAGAGACATTTCTCTACAGGGCCCAGCAGACTTCTGACTATGCCCTTGCCCAAACTAGCCACATCTTCACGAAAGTTATCTTCTAAGGCTGAATAAATAGCACAGGTTGCATTTTAGTAAATAACTCAGTGGTCAAGTGGGCAACATAGGTTCAGGATCAGTAAACAAGTCAGAGGTCAGGAAAGGCAACATAGGTTCAGGATTTGTTAACTAGTCAGAGGTCAGGACAGGCAGCACAGGTTCAGGATCAGTAAACAAGTCTGAGGTCAGGACAGGCAGCACAGGTTCAGGATCAGTAAACAAGTCTGAGGTCAGGACAGGCAGCACAGGTTTAGGATTGGCAAACAAGTCTGAGGTCAGAACAGACGGCACAAGTTCTGGATCGGTAAACAAGTCTGAGGTCAGAACAGACGGCACAAGTTCTGGATCGGTAAACAAGTCTGAGGTCAGAACAGACGGCACAAGTTCTGGATCGGTAAACAAGTCAAAGGTTGGGGCAGGCAGCAGAGGTTCCGGATTGATAAACAAGTCTGAGGTCAGGATGGGCAACATAGGTTCCAGATTGTAATCTATTCTGAGGTCAGAACAGACAGGAGAGGTTCAGGATCGACAAACAAGTCGGAGGTCAGTACAGGCAGCACAGGTGCCGGAACGGTAAACAAGTCAGAGTTCGGGTCAGGCAACACAGGTTCAGGATTGATAAACAAGTCAAAGGTCAGGACAGACAGCACAGGCTCCGGATCGGTAAACAAGTCAGAGGTCGGGACAGACAGCACAGGTTGCAGATCGATAAGCAAGTTAGAGGTTGGGACAGACAGCACAGGTTCAAGATCAGTAAATAAGTGAGTGTTCAAGACAGATACAACTGGTCTAGCAGTGGTATAAGAGCTCAGCACACAGCAGTAGCCAAGTCAGGATAGCCAAAAATAATTGCAAGAGAGTATAAAACTGAGGCACACAGCTAAAGACCTCCCAGCAGGAAACAGCCCAGATTTTAGATTGGGATACTTAAATACCTAGTGCACAGTAGCCAACATCATGACTTATATGTACACACTCATGTTCATACATAAATGTTTGCCAGCATGCACGATAGCATCTCAGTTCTCATCAGACTGCTACCAAGAGATATATTCCTGAAAATTAGGACCTAGCTGCATGCAGAGCACGTAGTACTGTGCATTTGGTCAAAAATAAAATACAGGAACATTGTCAGGAATAAAAAAGGAGTAACTTTGCTCCTGGACAAAACCATGTTGCATTGGACGGGAAGTAAATTAAAAATATGGGGGCAGTTTTATAGTTGGGGTAAGGCATGTCCTAGATCAACTTTAAATTGCAGTGTAAAAATAAAGTTATCAAGTATCTGTGTGCTACATGACAAAACAGCCAGTATTTTTTTATGTGCAAACTAATTTGCACCCCTTGCATTGTAACATGGTTTGTCCAGGATCAAATTGGCCTCTTTTTTTTGCCTTGGTCTCCTTAGTGACTCAAGTCCCCAGGGTTCTATGCATTCAGTCAATGTCTATCCATGCACCAGACACTTCAGTGCCCATATTAGAAAGCTCCCACAGCTATATATTATTTCTATTTTGAAAGTTAACAAATATACTGATCCCAGCTATAATATCAAAAGAAAGCACACTGTATCGTGAATTTATGTGGGAAAACTAAGATTTAAATAAACTATTACATGTGTAACAAATACAAAGTAAAAATGGTCAAAGAACTTGTGCAAAAGAGACGTCAAAGTTCTTCTCACATTGCAGAGGGCTAATAATTCAGCATCACAGCCCAACAGCCCATTTGCTTCCTGTACTTTGACATCGTGCATCTATTTTTCCTCTGATTAGCTTGTTTTTACAGAGTCGCGCATGGATTAGCAGAGGAGGATTGCGCTGATTGCAGAGTGAACAAGTATTTGCTTAGGATTAGAGGCAGACCAGGCTGGACCTAGTGGGATCAGGGTTTTCCTCACGGAATGTGTGATATTCCCAATAAGTATGCACAATTCTTCTAAATAATGTTATTTTTGCCGGGCAGGACACCCTAAGAGCAGACAAGGAGGTATTCAGCTGCACAAAAAGGTCAGATTAATGTTAATTAATCAACATTTGGCGACTTGTTATAGTGGGACATTTTTGAAGTGAAAATCCTTTGCCGGCACCTAGTGAAAGCCTTCATGGAGATGAAAATGTGTAAAGAAAGTGAAGAGTATTGGTGTGCCGGAGCCTGGGAATCACTCTCCCTTCCAAACCCCCCTCTCCCTCCTCCATTAGCATAGTTAGGTGCTGGGACATCCCTCTGAGACTCGTATTTATTGCTCCATTTATTTGGATGTCTCCAGGTGCCTCTATGGGTAGGATACATAATTGCGACAATTTCGCCAAGCACAATGCCGACATTAAAAGACCAACGCCGTTGGCACCGTGTCACGATTCTAACGAGGGGCAGCTGGATCCTGGTAGTTCAGCCGGGATTGGCGTGACTTCAGCTAGGGGCGCGGAGTCTAACAAATGGAAGGTGTTCGCCGGTGATTCCCGCAAGGGAATATGGACTTCGCGGCTTCCACTTGCAGGTCGCGACCCCCTAGGGAAGTTCCCAACGAACCACAAGAGAATGAGCGTAGGATGTGACAGGTAGTAAACCACAGGAGGTATAGAAGATGTAGAGCCACAGGAGATTTGTAGCTGTTACTACTGACAACTGGAGTTTAGTGATGACTTGAGAATTTACCACTAGGGAGCGAAAATAAGGATGATCTGAAGCGTTGCCACTTGGGAGTGGTTTGGAAGGAATGCTCTGCAGCATCGTCACTTGGAAGTGATTTAGCAGGAATGATCTGCAGCGTAGTCACTTTGGAAATGGTTTTGAGGAATGGTCTGCAGCGTCGTCACTTGGAAGAGATTTAGCAGGAATGATCTGCAGCGTAGAAGCCAGGAGGAGCAGGAACACTGGGATAGAGAGTCTGGAACACCGGAACCAGGAACGGGAAAGCACAGGAGCTTTTTCCAGGTCAGTAGTCAGGAATTGACTGAAAGAACCAGCCCAGAGCCTGGGATAGAAGGACATGATATAGGCTGGTTCATTCACGGCAGCCAATAGGGGGCAGCAGAAGGAGAGGAAAGGATTGGTGATTCTGCGCATGCGCAGAACCGCTGAGAGCCGGCGAGACAGACTGCGCTGGAGGAGATCAGGAGAGCAGCTGCCGCCGAACAGGTAAGTCAGGCTGGCGGGGGAGCAGGAGAGCAGAGGGCGCGCACGCCGCCCCCCGGGGAGACACCGCGGGAGGCCGGCGTGTGACACACCGGGGCATAGCCGCAGGACCCGGCGTCATTGGTCTTTTTATGTCGGCAATGTGATTGGCGACATTGTACATGTGGCCAATCACATTGTCAACCTGTCAGCATAATGGAAGTGTCGCCATTTAGCCTGCCAACATTTGCAGGTCAAGTGCCAACATTACCACTGTTGCAATTATATCCGCCACCGGCCTCTATGACAGTAGATTCAATGAAGCCAGATTATGATGGTCTTGTTATATCCTGTACTTCTTAGTAAATATACAATTCTGTCTCACACCCCTCATCCAGCTGCTGGCAAACTATAAATCCCAGCATGCTCCACCAGTAAGTTGGATATAGACATAGAAAAGAGGATCCTCCAAACTTACACATATAAAAGTGGCTTGCGATAAGCAGTGTCTGGTGATTGGTAGTTTAAATCCTGGGGAACACGCGGTCAATTGTACCCTAACAATCTATGGAAACAAAATTTAGTGTGTGCATTTTATGTGAAACTTTTTCGCCTTTTCTCATTGAAAATACATTTTGATTTGGCCTGCAAAATATACTTTTGTTTTTACATTTTTACATTTTCCATGACAAAAGGCAACGAAGATTCACAATGAATGATGGTGAGTCCAAATGATAAACAGGGGGTGTGCATTCAGCTCTCTTCACTACTACCTGGCTGTATGGATCCCAGCTTAATGCATTCAATGGAAGACTAAATGCCATTAACGGGCTCCTGTACCAGGCTCTCGGGTTTGTACCCCGTCACCCGCACTGGAGATATCTTGAAGAGTAGACAGAAAAGAGAGAGAGAGAGAAAGTAGGGATGACATTAACTTATATCTATGTAAGTGCATGTACAGTAGTTTTATATATTATTATAATATTTATTATATTTTTAAGATAAAAAGTACATAATATTTAAATATAGAAAATATGTAGCTTATATAAAATATCAACAGTGTACATACATAAGACACCAGCCTTAAGAAAGACTCAGAGGGAGTTGAAACGCGTTGGGGATAGCGGGGACCGACCTGGACGTGGAACAGATTTGGAGCATTGCTGTGATCTATGCCTGTGTTCTGTCTTCATCTGGTATGAGTCCCTGACTTATCCATTTAAGGATTGTTTTTATCCATTTGTTTTATAAAGATAATTTGTTTTTAATGTCCATATAAGAAGTAAAACAGTGGTGCACTAGATTCTTCTTGTCTTCACTTTATTTACATGCATCATGGAGAATGCAACAACATCCAAGTGAAGGAGAGGGAGAAGAAATAAAGTGTGAAGTTTTTCTGAAGGCTCTTTTAAAGTGGAAACACTGTAAGCATATGTCCATTGGGGTCAAGGTGTCACAGAAAATTTACAGACCTGCAATTCATTTGGGTGTCCTATATTGACTATTCACATGGTGTTTGGAGCAGACTATTTGTGACCAGGAAGTGTGCTTTAAACATGTTACACCATGTTATACCTTTTTAAGTTCTAGCTATAAGAACAAGCTGACTTAATATCGATATATTGAAGAAAGAGTGTTCTTCTTTGGGGTCAAAGTTTGATGGCTAATGTACGTACACTTTTGATGTCTCATTACTGTTGATATATATATACCACCGATATATTGAAGAAAGAGTGTTTCATCTCTGTTGGGGTTATAGATTGGTGCCTTATGTATGTACACTGTTGATATTTAATTACTGTTGTTGTATATAGGAAGGAGGGAACCTTTTCTAGTGTGTACATATTGGGCAACAGATCTTTTGGAGCGCTGTCAGTACCCAATTAAAACACTATTTTAGCGTATATAAAATGTTTTTAACTTTATCTAAATAAAGTTTATGTTTTTTAACTCTTTACTTTTGTTATTTGAATAAATAATTTTTAACACAGATTGTTTAAATTATTTCTATTTATATAAGAAAAGTTCCTTGTTAATTATGCGCTATTGTAGCTTGCTTGCTCCGCCCTGGTTCTTCCACTTGTACCGATTGTTTTTTAAATATTCCGCTGCCTGGCTGACATGATGACGTATATACCAGCTGGAGATCTGAAAACAGCGGTTCAGGTAGAATAAAGCCCGGCACATTTTCACAATCGGCTCCCCCACCCTGCACACTTACAAAATAGTCACTGACACTGTCGGGCCGCGATGATGATGTCACGACCGACAGTCAGTCAGTGAGTGGAGGGGAGGAGACGGAGCAGAGAGGCGGCGGTGGTAGTGAGCAATAGTCCCCATCCCCCCTCCCTGTGGATGTATGTGAAGCTGTGCGGCGGCCGTGAAAGGTATGGTCAGCGGTCGCCGCACAGTTTTGAATACATTTTTAATCTGTGGCGCCCTCCAGGTGCCCTCCAAAGCCCGGCACCCTAGGCAAGTGCATAACCTTGCCTAATGGGAGCGCCGGGCCTGCATACGACCCCCGACGCCCACGTTGATCTGGATGCGCCCCGGAGCATTTGAATGTAGGACTGGTCACCCCGTGGAGTAGGGAGCAGCCAATCTGTAATAGAACCTCCAGCCCTGTGCTGACCAGTCTGTAACTGGTGGACCCCATTGCTTGTGGATTCCCTGTTATAGAGTCATGGACACCAAGATGAATTTCAGGCCCGTTACAGCATCTTCTTGGGGCCTCTTCCATGGCCGCAGAAGGGATGTGGCCACACCAGGCTGGAGGCTCCTCCCACTAAACAGGCAGACACACGGTTCACCTGCCCCCCCCCCCCCCCCCCCCACTCTCATCCCCTCTTTAAATTAAACTCAGCTCAACAGCACGGCAACGGTTTGTATAATTTGCAGTGGGACCAATCTACCTATTTTTTCTGCTTATTCATTTCTTTTTTTATAGCGTCCTGTTAGATGAATAAAAATAGGTCGTTTTCTGCCAAGACATTCACATTTAACACTTAGCGATAAATTAACCCTGTAATATACTTTTAGGGCTTGAGTTATTAAGGAGGGTAAAGCATAAAAAAGGAGTAGCTTTGCACCTGGACAAAACCATGTTGCATTGTAATGGGAGGTAAATGTAAAATGTAGGGAGAGATTTATAGTTGGGGTAGGACATGCCCTAGATCCACTTTAAATTTCAGTGTAAACATAAAGCTATCAATATTAAGTATTTGTGTGCTACATTGAAAAGCAGCCAGTATTTATCTTATGTGCACAATAGCTCATTTGCACCCCTTGTATTGTAACATGGTTTGTCCAGGAAAACATTTACTCCTTTTTTTGCCTTGATCTCCCTAATGACTCAGGCCCTTAGTCTTCAAGCCTCTTTTGTCTACAGCTGTTTAAGAGTTCCTGCCAATTAAGGTTACTTTAGTATATTGGTTTTCAGATGCTATTCTGAACCTAATACACTGCATTATCTCTTTTTCCCTTCTGTGTTCTTCATCTGTGTCTTTATATCATGTTACATTCTGATGCTCTCTGCACGGGATCTAGTAGTGCCCAAAGATCTGTTCTAAAAAAATACCTCAGATTGCAAAAGTCCTTAACAGTATTACTGCCGTTCAGCATGATTGTTCTTTATCTTCAGATACATGCTATTTACCCAACATCCCAGTGAACAAAACCTCATCATAATTTATTTATATAGCGCCATTAATTCCGCAGCACTGCACGGAGAACTCACTCACATCAGTCCCTGCCCCAATGGAGCTTACAGTCCAAAAACCTTAACACACACACACAGAAACACAGACTAGGGTCAATTTTTGATAGCAGCCAATTAACCTACCAGTATGGTTTTTTTTGGAGCGTGGGAGGAAACCAGAGCACCCTGAGGAAACCCACGCAAACACTGGGAGAACATACAAACTCCACACATATAAGGCCATAGTCAGGAGTCAAACTCATGACTCAAGTGCTGAGAGGCAGAAGTGCTAAGCACTGAGCCACCGTGCTGCCCATAACATATATTTTCATCTGAACTTGTTACATTTATATAATTTAAAGATACATTATTTAAATTACATGAAAGTTTTGTCCTCAACAACTCTGCAAGTCACCATCTATGCATTGGTCCAGCAGATGTAGTAAGTATTCCTATGATACAAGGCACACACAATACATTGCATTTCTATCTATTGAGCTGCTGACTCTGGTTGTGATGTTAAAGCAAATCCCGACCTCTCCCCTCCTTTCTCCAAATGCCCATATCGCTGATAGAGTCGCTTTCAAGCTTCCAAAAGAGCTTTACTGACTTCCATATAAATATTCATCGGCTAATATCTAAATTGAATGAATTCAGGGCGTGATGTTTTATGCATGAGCCTAAATTCAGAATTCTTACAGAAACATGGCTGAGCCCTAAGATTGGGGATGCAGCTGTTCCCATCCAAGGATGTTCATGTTTTGGGAAAGGTAGAAGATGAGGAGTCTTATTCTATATAGGTGATTCCATAAAATTTGGAAAAATACGTTACACCTGTAGTCCATTTAAATTTCCATACTTAATTGGAAAAGTTTGCCTTCCCTTCACCATTCCGATCGTTATTGCTGGCATCTATCGACCCCCAAAATCTCAATGTAGTCCCTAACTGACACGATACATTTTCTGGAATTTCTCCAAATTCATAAAGTAAGCCATTGACTTTTAGGGAGTCTGAATTGACTGGACCACAAAAACAGCAAATTATGTGCCAAAATCATTTTACTTATTTTCAACCAACTAATTTTCCAGCCAATGAGGACCAATCTCAATTCCTTCAATAATTCACTCCTAGCCTGGATCCTATCATCTCACCTTAGTCGAATCCACTGCTCTGGTATTTTAATGACCATGTCATAGTATATTGTGTAAACTTTCTAAAGCCAAATCCAAAAGTCTTGGACACAAGAACATTCAAACATGTTAACCTTGGACATTTCCATGATGACTCAACCACCTGTCCCTGGTATAGACTGAATATGATACCTGGCATTGATTTTGCATTTGAGTATTTTTCAATCAGATTTCCTAAAACTTTGCAATTCCCACATGTCATTCTGAATCAGAGTGTGTGGGGATCACCTTCCTGATTACTCCCGATCTTATTGACGTATACCACTTCAGAAATGCCGTTTGGAAATAATGAAAAGTAAGTGGTTCTACTAAAGATCTTCATAATCACAGGCACATGGCAAATACCGTATATACTCGAGTATAAGTCGACCCGAATATAAGCCGAGGCACCTAATTTTACTACATAAAACTGGGAAAACTTATTGACTCGAGTATAAGCCTAGGGTGGAAAAGAGCGCTAATTTAAAAACCTAAATAAAAATGATAGGTTCAATCTATAAAATCATTTTTAGCTAGATGACAAGGAACATTCATAAATGATTATAAAATCATTGGGTACAACCTAACCTAAATAAAGGGGTATATAAGGGGTAGGGATATAAATGTATGAACATGGTGGCTGTATTGTTTGTTCATTATGTAATTGCACTGTAAAATTTTTTTAAAAAAAGAGAGAGAGAGAGAGAGTTTTTTTTCACTTACCCGGCAGTGGAACGCATATGCGTTCCAACAACAGGAAGTTCGGCATTTGAAACCCAAGTTTGCGTTCCAAATGCCGAACTTCCTGTTGTTGGAACGCATATGCAGAAGTTGACAGCCGAGGGACCGGACACCAGGTAAGTTCGCCGAGTGCCCTTTTTCAGCATACAAAAGTATGCTGAAAAACTCGGCTTATACACGAGTATATACGGTACATGCACTTTACAAACACATCAAATCCTGCAAAATGCTGGAATGACATTAAAAATTTATTGTGCCCTCTCACTACCAGGAACCTGCTCTTAATAAGAATGACGCAGCACTCTCTGACAACAATGATATTGGCGGCGCACTGGAAATACTTAACAATATATCCTTTGTTGAGTTGAACTTTCGTCAGTTTGCATAGTGCAAATTGCGCAAATGTATACAGTGCTTACCCACAAAGAGAGTGGACGCATACGGGGCACTGCAGACTTGCAAGTATTTAACACTTGTGCCTCCTTTCGATTGAGGAGGCGGAATGGAGTAGAAAAGGGGGGAACTGACATAGGCCAAGTACAGACAAGAATTCACACGCTCTATTTGAACACACTCATACATCACTTCCCCCAACAAATTCTAATCACAAATTCACACTTCTCCTAGCATGTGAAGAGGAGGTTTAGAGCAAGCTTAGATGAAACTAAATAATTAGTGTGGGCCAGAGCAGGACCCCTCAGTTCCGCCGTCGTTGTGCCACCTTACTAAAACCTATTATGCAATCTGGTCAAATTTCCAAGGTATGGAAAAACTGAAAGAGTTATTCCGAACCACAAAAGTGGTGACAGAAGTGTTATTTCAAAGTATGGATCTATCCAAACTCCTGGTTACTGGTTTTATTCCTAAATCTGCTTTTACAAAACAACAAATTTCCCGCTTGTTGGTTTCAGTCTTGTTTCTAATCAATACATTCAAGAGCAACAACCCTATTAAAAGTCACTAATGGAAATCAGTGTGGAGCATGAACAATTGATTGGTGCAATAAAGTGACACACGGCTTAGGCTGGGTACACACTACAGAAAATTTCCTGATGCCGATATCTTTATCGATTTTACCAATGGCTGAAAGTCCCGATCTGTATCCCGATTCATGTGTACACACTATGGATGGTATACATGGTGTACTGTCAGGTCTGTGCTCTTCATCTGTCATAACCATCGGCTGATTGTGACTCTGTACAATCCATAGAGATCTATGGACACTGCTGGTCCTGAATGTGTACATACTGCAGAATTTGGGCGACAATGTTCCATCGTTGAACAAGATTTTTAAGCCGATTTACAAATCAAATCAAACTATACGATGTGCTTTGGAACAATAATTGTTCATCGTTTGAGAGTGCACATTAATCGTGTGATTGGCTCAATATTCGTGTGATTGGCCCAATAATCGTGTGAAAAACCTGTTGGGACCACACGGTGGCTCAGTGGTTAGCATTTCTGCCTCACAGCACTGGGGTCATGAGTTCAATTCCCGACCATGGCCTTATCTGTGTGGAGTTTGTATGTTCTCCCAGTGTTTGCGTGGGTTTCCTCTGGGTGCTCCGGTTTCCTCCCACACTCCAAAAAATACTGGTAGGTTAATTGGCTGCTAACAAATTGACCATAGTGTGTGTGTGTGTGTGTGTTAGTGGATTTAGACTGTAAGCAATGTAAATAATGTAAATAAAAAATAATTATTATTGTCAGGTTTATATCACTGACTTAATCCAATAAACTATGACACAGAGTATTTAAGTCTTTATATTGTCACAATCAATAATCAGTATGGTCCTGTAGATTTTCCAAAGTTTATATATATATATATATATATATATCTCTAATATATATAAGCCTAGCGGCGTGTGTTAGTCTGTGTGTGAAAAAAAAACCAAAACAAGCTGCAGCGCCACCTGCTGGGCGGAGTTATACACTGACCTACTAAATTCTTAGCATTATCTAATATATAAAAGTAAAAGCCTAGCGGCGTGTGTTAGTGTGTGTGTGTGTGTGTGTGGAAAAAACTATTTTCTCAGAAAGGGCTCATCCAATTGACCTGAAATTTGGTATACTGACATTATTTGACAAAAAAAATAGAATAGTGAAGTCAGTTAACTTCCATCACCCCCCCTTCCTCCCGTGGGAGGGGAAATAAAGGCTAAATTTACGAGTTGAGGGCTCAAACTCATTTTCGTGAGGTAATTTTACCTCATGAATACACATTAAAAAGGGCGCTTGCATTGGGAAGTAACGCTCTTCCCCTGAGGAGGCCTGGGCTAGGCCCAAATGCATGACAAGAACCTTTTTAAGACCTTAAGTAGCTTGATTTGACTAGATTGCATGAGTATCATGCACGGGTTAACTTGTGTATATATATATATATATATATATCCATATATATATATATATGTATCGGCACAATATACACTACATGGCCGAAAGTACTGTATGTAGTCACCCGCCTGGACATCACACCCATATGCGCTTGTTGGACATCTCTTTCCTGTTACCTGGGTAGTATGAAGTTGGTCTACTCTTTGCTACTAAAATAGCCCCCACTCTTTTGGGAAGATTTTCCACTATATTTTGGGTTTTGGGATCTGCATCCATTCATTCACAAGAACATTAGTTCATTGATGTTGGGCAATAAGGCCTGGCTCGCAGTCAGCGTTCTGGTTCATCCCAAAGGTGGTTGAGGTCAGGGCTCAGTACAGACCAGTCAAGTATTTCAACACCAAACTTGGCAAAATGTTTTTTGATGGCCCTCGCTTTGTGCATATGGACACTGTTATGCCGATAGAAGAAAGGGCCTTACGAAAACTATGGCCACAAATTTGGAGGCACACAATTCTCTACAATGGCATTGTATGGTGTAACACTAATATATATCCCTTTGCTGGAACTAGGATGGCCAGGCCAAACCATGAAAAAACTGCCCCGGACTAGTATTCCTCCTCCACCAAACTTTACAATTGCCAATACGCATTCAGGTAGGAAAGATTCTTCTGCCATCTGCCAAACCAGGATGCATCCATCAAACTGCCAGATGTTAAAACATGATTCATCACTGCTCCAGAGTCCAATGATGTTGTTCTTTACGCCATCCCAGTTGACGGTTGTCATTACACATGGTATTCTGAGGCTCGTGAGCAGCTGCTCACCCAGGAAGCTTCCGATGGTTCTCGAGCTGACGTTGCTTCCAGAGGCAGTTTGAAACTCGGTAGTGAATGTTACAACCTAGGACAGGCGGTGTTTACGGTCTACTCACTTCAGCACTTGGTGGTACCATTCTGTGAGCTTGTGTGCTCTACCGGTTTGTGGCTGAGCGTTGGTTGCTCCTAGATGTTTCCACTCACAATAGCATCACTTACAGCTGACCGGGGGCACCTCTAGCAGAGCAGAAACTTTACAAACTGACTTGTTGGAAAGGTGACATCCTGTGACAGTCCCTCATTGAATGTCATTGACCCATTCTGCTACTAATGTGTGACTATGGAGATTGCATGGCAGTAGGTTTGATTTCATGCCCCTGTTAGCCATGTGTGTGACTGTAATGTCAAAACACACTAATTAGACGGGATATCCACATATTGTTGGACATGTAGTGTAGCATCTGTGTTGTCCAGTGGATGTCCCATGGAATATCCATGGGGCAGCACAGTGGCGTAGTGGTTAGCACTTCTGCCTCACAGCACTGGGGTCATGAGTTCGATTCCTGACCATGGCCTTATCTGTGAGGAGTTTGTATGTTCTCCCAGTGTTTGCGTGGGTTTCCTCTGGGTGCTCCGTTTTCCTCCCACACTCCAAAAACATACTGGTAGGTTAATTTACTGCTAACAAATTGACCCTAGTCTATGCATGTCTGTCTTTGTCTGTCTGTCTGTGTCTGTGTTAGGAAATTTAGACTGTAAGCCCCAATGGGTCAGGACTGATGTGAGTGAGTTCTCTGTACAGCGCTGCGGAATTAGTGGCGCTATATAAATAAATTAGTGATGATGATCATTTCATAGACTTCTTCATCTGGGTGATGTTGAGTCAGAGTCTCAACAATTAAAATAATGCAGATTCTACATACTCTTCAAGCTGTCTATATAATATTTGTTTGCATCAGAAAAATGACCCAGAATCGCTGTGTCTGGTCAAGATATGTTCAGGTTGACCAGAATTCTGGTGGTAAATGATGGTAGCTTATTATTATATATGCCTTCTGTGCAGTCATCATCTTCAGGAAACATTGGGTGTATGGTAAACTGGTCATTTGTCTGTTATGCCTAATGACAAGGTGGTAGTGGATGTGGCTAACTTCACTGGACTCGAGACATCAATCCAACTCAGACACATGCTTTAAGTTTTTCATCCACATTCATTTGATGCACTGATGGAAAACAACTTGAAAAGACAAGTTAAATGTATGACCTTTGTCTCATAGACAGATGCATTTGACATCACAGTATTCCTGCAACCATTTGACAGAAGCCTCATATCACTGCTAATGTGCTGATGTTAAAATTTAGATGCTCGTTGGTCTAGCTGCTCCCACTTCATGGCACGCAAGAGTTAGAGGACCTGACATACTCTGTGCTCCTGTTAACATTCCAATGCCCTAATTGTCCACTTTTTAAAAAAATGAATATAATAGGTTCTCTGGCTGTGTTCTAAACATTAAAACATGTAAAGAAACAGAGAACATAACATTTTTAAAGCCACAGAGATACTTTAAATTATTTTCATTTTTCCTCAACTTAAGTTATTGTCACAGGTAATTAGTACCTCCACAAATGAGCTAAATTACTTATTTTGTATTCTTAGGAGAAAATTGATTTTGGGATACTAACCATACTCATATTAATGTAAAATATGTTTTTATTTAAATTTTATTTGTTTTGCCAGTATAATCCTCAGCAGAATAAAACGGTTTATATGTCAAAATGCTACCGAGAGAAAGTCCTATATATGTGACAAAAGAAACATAATGTCAATCAGTTGGATCCCTATGTAAATAAAACATTGCAAAGTAATCAGATGGGTCTTGTTATTAATCAGTTCGGTCTAAAACAGTACTAAAAGGAATCAATATAAGGAGAGATATTGTCACTCACCGGACTTCTAGACCTGGGGGTAAATGTATCAATATGCGGGTTCTTCAACACCCACGTGTTCAGCCTCTTCCACAATTAAATTTCAAGCGGCGCTGCATTGTAAAGGGTTAACTTCCCTTTACAATGCAGCGCCGCTTGAAATTTAATCGCGGAAGAGGCTGAACACGCGGGTGTTGAAGAACCCGCATATTGATACATTTACCCCCTGGAGTTGGGCCAGTTGTCCCTCTGCCGGCGCCTGTGCTGCGCCGCGGCCGTCCGCCATCTTGACTGTGTTTCTGCGCATGTGCAAACCCAGAGGGTCCTTTATAACCTTTCCTTTATTTGTATTGGCTATCCATTAGCCTTTTTTTCTATTTAAAGTAGAGATGAGCGCACTCGGATTTCTGAAATCCAAGCCCACCCGAATGTTGCGGATCCGAGCCGGATCCGAGACAGATCCGGGTATTACCGCCAATTGCAAAACTGAAACCGAGGCTCTGAGTCATAATCCCGCTGTCGGATCTCGCGATACTCGGATCCTATAAATTCCCCGCTAGTCGCCGCCATCTTCACTCGGGCATTGATCAGGGTAGAGGGAGGATGTGTTAGGTGGTCCTCTGTCCTGCTATATCTCGTGCTGTTCTGTGCTGTGCTGTGCTGTGCTCTGTGTTCTGCTCAGTCCAGTGGTGCTGTGTCCTGTGCTCTGTCCTTCTGAGTTCCGTAGTGCTGCTGGGTCCTGTGCTGTGTCCTGTTCAGTCCAGTGGTGCTGTGTCCTGTGCTCTGTCCTTCTAAGGGCATTGTTATTTCCCCATTATTCCCAAATTATAAAAAATGTCAAAAAAAGTTATGAAAAAAATTACAAAAAAAGTAATTATAAAAAAAAAAAAAATATCCCTAAACAATCCTGCAGTATAAGTCCATTGGTACTGCTATATTACAAAGTTCACTGATTCAGCAGTATAAGTCTAGTGGTACTGCTATATTACAAAGTTCACTGATTTTCAAGAATAAGTCCATTGGTACTGCTATTTTACAAAGTTCACTCATTCTGCAGTATAAGTCCATTGGTACTGCTATTTTACAAAGTTCACTCATTCTGCAGTATAAGTCCATTGGTACTGCAATATTACAAAGTTCACTCATTCTGCAGTATAAGTCCAGTGGTACAGATATATTACAAAGTTCACTCATTCTGCAGTATAAGTCCATTGGTACTGCAATATTACAAAGTTCACACATTCTGCAGTATAAGTCCATTGGTACTGCAATATTACAAAGTTCACTCATTCTGCAGTATAAGTCCATTGGTACTGCAATATTACAAAGTTCACTCATTCTGCAGTATAAGTCCAGTGGTACTGCAATATTACAAAGTTCACTCATTCTGCAGTATAAGTCCATTGGTACTGCAATATTACAAAGTTCACTGATTTTGCAGTATAAGTCCATTGTTACTGCCATATTACAAATTTCACTGATTCTGCAGTATAAGTCCAGTGGTACTGCAATATTACAAAGTTCACTGATTTTGCAGTATAAGTCCATTGTTACTGCCATATTACAAATTTCACTGATTCTGCAGTATAAGTCCAGTGGTACTGCCATATTACAAATGTCACTGATTCTGCAGTATAAGTCCAGTGGTACTGCTGTATAACTCCAGTCCAGTGGTACTCTCCTGTGCCGCATATAATTTTTAAAGGCTTTGCCGAGTGTGTGTGGCTTAGGGGTACACTCTCTTGTGCTACATATAATGCAGAACAAAAATTTGGAGGATAAAGTAGGGAAAGATCAAGACCCACTTCCTCCTAATGCTGAAGCTGCTGCCACTAGTCATGACATAGACGATGAAATGCCATCAACGTTGTCTGGCAAGCCCGATGCCCAATCTCCTAGTACAGGGCAAGTAAAATCCAAAAAGCCCAAGTTCAGTAAAAGTAGCAAAAAGAGAAACTTAAAATCATCTGAGGAGAAACGTAAAGTTGCCAATATGCCATTTACAACACGCAGTGGCAAGGAACGGATTAGGCCCTGGCCCGTGTTCATCACTAGTGGTTCAGCTTCACCCAAGGAACTAAGCCCTCTTTCCCACCCCCCCCTACAAAAAATTTAAGAGAGTTATGCTGTCAGCATCAACACAGCAAACAACTCTGCCTTCTAAAGAGAAATTATCACAAATCCCCAAGGCGAGTCCAAGGGTGTTGGTGGTTGCGAAGCCTGACCTTCCTATCACTGTACGGGAAGAGGTAGCTCCTTCCACCATTTGCAGCACGCCCTCTGCATATGCTGGAAGGATCACCCACAGTCCAGTTACAGATTTGGCTAATGAAGGTGTGAATGTTGTACACCGGGAGGAGGATATTGATGTAGCTGGCGCCGAGGAGGATGTTGATGATTATGATGCAGACAGATACCAAATTGCCTTTCTCAATTTCTATTTATATTCTAGATTATATAACGGCTGAATAGTTTTCTATTTTACTCCTAGTGGAGAGGGGATCTGATGCAGACAGATACCAAACTGCCTTTGTCCATTTCTTTGTATATTTGAATTTCTAGTTCTATGCAGGCTGCTTTTTTTATATTCAACTACAAGTGTAGGGGGGGGGGGGGGGGGCATAGATAGCTACCAAAGTAACGTAGTCCATTTAATTTCACTTTCTAGCTCCACAGTCTGTGCAGCCTGCTTTTTTTTTATCTTCAAAGTATTTACAAGCCTTGCAATCTAAATTAACAAGAGGTAGTGACGTGCTAGAACTCCACCCTCTATGCTGCAGAGGATGGAGGAGCATCAAAAGGCCATTCAAGCCTACACAGCCACCTATGACATAGGAAAAGGAGTGGGGATGCGCCTGAGTCAAGCGCACTGGAGAATGATTTCCGTGTTGTGCAAGGTTCTGCAGCCATTTGAACTTGCCACACGAGAAGTCAGTTCCGACACTGCCAGCTGGTACACCATTGCGATTCCACCAAGCATGTAGCTCTTGTGGATGAAGCCCTTCCTACGCTTTGCCAGGATCCGAGGGTGGTCAGTCTTTTAAAGTCAGAGGAATACATTCTGGCCACCGTTCCTTGATCCTCATTTTAAAGCGTATGTTGTGTCTCTGTTTCCGGCGGACACAAGTCTACAGCGGTGCAAAGACCTGCTGGTCAGGAGATTGTCCTCTGAAGAGGACCGTGACATGCCACCAGCTCCACCTTCATTTTCATCACTGTTTGTGCAGTTCCAAAAAAGAGGAACTGCCATTTCTATTGCTACCTTCTTTCTTTCTCTATTTAAAAAAACAAAAAACTGTCATTTCTATTACAACGTTAATTGTTTGTGCAGTCACAAAAAAGAGGAACTGCGCCCTTAACTGCTATGTTGGTTTTAGACGTCCATCCGGTGTCCGCCATCTGTGCACAGGAATTCAGACCAGTTGAGGGTTTTATTATTATATTGTGGCCCCGGTGCCAAATTGGGTACCGGGGCCACTCCACTACGCAGTCCAGATACTTGTTTGGTGGAATTCAGAACAATTGAGGTTTTTTTATTATATTGTGGGGACCACTCCACTACGCAGTCCAGATACTTTTTTGGTGAAATTCAGACCAGTTGAGGGATTTTTTATTATATTGTGGGGACCACTCCACTACACAGTCCAGATACTTTTTTGGTGGAATTCAGACCAGTTGAGGGATTTTTTATTATATTGTGGGGACCACTCCACTACGCAGTCCAGATACTTTTTTGGTGAATTCAGACCAGCTGAGGGATTTTTTATTATATTGTGGGGACCACTCCACTACGCAGTCCAGATACTTTTTTGGTGGAATTGAGACCAGTTGAGGGATTTTTTTATTATATTGTGGGGACCACTCCACTACGCAGTCCAGATACTTTTTTGGTGGAATTCAGACCAGTTGAGGGTTTTTTTATTATATTGTGGGAACCACTCCACTACGCAGTCCAGATACTTTTTTGGTGGAATTGAGACCAGTTGAGGGTGATATATTGTGGCCCCGGTACCAAATTGGGTACCGGGACCACTCCACTATGCAGTCCAGAAAGCTACCTCGGTGAAACGTTTTGGACTAAAAACAATATTGTGAGGTGTGAAGGTGTTCAGAATAGACTGGAAATTAGTGGAAATGATTGTTATTGAATGTTATTGAGGTTAATAATAGCGTAGAAGTGAAAATAAGCCCAAAAACTTGATTTTGGAACTTTTTATGCTTTTTTCAAAATAAATCCGAATCCAAAACCTTAAATCCGAACAAAAACTTTCCGCAGGTGTTTTGCGAAACAAATCCGAACCCAAAACATCAAGCAAATCCGAACCCAAAACACGAGACACCAAAAGTGGCCGGTGCACATCTCTAATTTAAAGCACCTCTGACCCCTCCTTAATTGTCTGATCTTGATTCTCACCTCATCGTGTCAGCTGTGTACTCTGTTCCTGTGACTGCAGTTACTGTCAGCGTTCCTGCCTCATTGCCCTGGTCTTTGAGTTCTATACCGCTGATTCTCACCTGTTGGCTGGATACTTCTCAGCCACCTCCGTGGTAAACCTGCCTCACGCTGTATGCTATAGTGACCGCTGCTTCTCACCTGTGGGCCGGATACTTCTCAGCCACCTCCGTGGTAAACCTGCCTCACGCTGTATGCTATAGTGACCGCTCCATCTCACCTGTTGGCCGGATACTTCTCAGCCACCTCCGTGGTAAACCTGTCTCCTGCTGTATGCTGTAGTGACCGCTCCATCTCACCTGTTGGCCGGATACTTCTCAGCCACCTCTGTGGTAAACCTGCCTCACGCTGTATGCTATAGTGACCGCTGCTTCTCACCTGTTGGCTGGATACTTCTCAGCCACCTCTGTGGTAAACCTGCCTCCTGCTGTATGCTGTAGTGACCGCTGCTTCTCACCTGTTGGCCGTATACTTCTCAGCCACCTCCGTGGTAAACCTGCCTCCTGCTGTATGCTGTAGTGACCGCTCCATCTCACCTGTTGGCCGGATACTTCTCAGCCACCTCCGTGGTAAACCTGCCTCCCGCTGTATGCTGTAGTGACCGCTCCATCTCACCTGTGGGCTGGATACTTCTCAGCCACCTCTGTGGTAAACCTGCCTCCTGCTGTATGCTGTAGTGACCGCTCCATCTCACCTGTTGGCTGGATACTTCTCAGCCACCTCCGAGGTAAACCTGCCTCCTGCTGTATGCTGTAGTGACTGCTGCACCTCACCTGTTGGCCGGATACTTCTCAGCCACCTCCATGGTAAACCTGCCTCATGCTGTATGCTGTAGTGACCGCTCCATCTCACCTGTGGGCTGGATACTTCTCAGCCATCTCCGTGGTAAACCTGCCTCCTGCTGTATGCTGTAGTGACCGCTCCATCTCACCTGTTGGCCGGATACTTCTCAGCCACCTCCATGGTAAACCTGCCTCATGCTGTATGCTGTAGTGACCGCTCCATCTCACCTGTTGGCCGGATACTTCTCAGCCACCTCCGTTGTAAACCTGCCTCCTGCTGTATGCTGTAGTGACCGCTCCATCTCACCTGTTGGCCGGATACTTCTCAGCCATCTCCGTGGTAAACCTGTCTCCAGCTGTATGCTGTAGTGACCGCTCCATCTCACCTGTTGGCCGGATACTTCTCAGCCATCTCCGTGGCAAACCTGCCTCCTGCTGTATGCTGTAGTGACCGCTCCATCTCACCTGTTGGCCGGATACTTCTCAGCCATCTCCGTGGTAAACCTGTCTCCAGCTGTATGCTGTAGTGACCGCTCCATCTCACCTGTTGGCCGGATACTTCTCAGCCATCTCCGTGGTAAACCTGCCTCCTGCTGTATGCTGTAGTGACCGCTCCATCTCACCTGTTGGCCGGATACTTCTCAGCCACCTCTGTGGTAAACCTGTCTCCTGCTGTATGCTGTAGTGACCGCTGCATCTCTTCTGATGGCCGGATACTTCTCAGCCACCTCCGTGGTAAACCTGCCTCCTGCTGTATGCTGTAGTGACTGCTGCACCTCACCTGTTGGCCGGATACTTCTCAGCCACCTCCGTGGTAGATCTATCATTCATTGACTTTTGTTCTATTATTGTTTTTCTAATCATTTGCTGGCCACCTCTTATTCTGTCAGTGACGAAACTACCTCTGGCTGATCACCACTATTGCCGTGCTATATTTCTCCAGTTGGATTGACTCTGTTAGCCTCTTATGGGATAACATTACCTCTGTTTGTTTATCCCATAGCATCTGTTTCATCTCTCCGCCTGTCCAGGCAGTTCTTGCTACAACCATCATATAGATACACAATTGCTCTTCTAAGTATCATCGCATCATTATTACCGTCCATCTCTATAGTTAGCTGTACTCCATTGCTCTGCTGCACTCTCTTGAGGACCGCGACCTGCATAGTGACGCAGCAAAAACCCAAACCCTCTTGCGGGGGTCCCTGGCGAAGACCAGTCGCTACGTGAGACTCCGCGCCTCGAGAGTAGTGATAACAACTGGCAGAACGCTGGGTCAAGAATTCTGGTGACCGTGACAGATATACACCAAGACCGTGGCTGTTTCTTGTCTTTTCTAGTAAAAAAACAACAACAATGATTGGTGCCACAATGATTAATTCTTAAAATGTTGGATGTTCTCTTCCAGTGTCATCACTTTGTACATCTGTTTGACAGTTTAAAAATAAGAATATAATAATAAGAATAATATTAGGTATATCAGGGCAGTCTGAAATAGGGCGAATGCCTTTCATCATCCACATCTAAATGGTTTATTAATTTTAAACCCAATGCAACTTTAACTGTTCACAGTACCATTTATAAATCTCCTAATTATTATTATTATTATTATCTCTGATTTATAAGGCGCCACAAAAGGCCCACATGACAGGGAGCAAATGCAGGATTTGCAGAGAGGGGTTTTCACGCCACGCCACCAGTGGGCAAGACCAGCATGCATGGGGGCGTGGCTATAATTTTAGACAGTACTTGGCTGCTCTCCAACTCTTCCTATCCCCATCATATACACAGCAATGCTGCCTGCACTACTGTTAGGTGCACGCAGCTCTCCCTTTTCAAGCAGAGCCGTGTGAAGTGGGACATACCTCCCAACTGTCCCTACAGTCAGGACAAAGTCCTGTTGGCAGCCTGTCCTGCTCTCTCCTACCTGTTCTTGCTGCTCTCACTAACTCACTACTTGTTGCTGCTGCTCGTGTCCTAAGCTCAGTTGTTGCTTGTCTGCATCCTGGAATGTTGGGTCCCTGTTTGGGAAAAAAGGACAAGTACATGATATAGAAATCCCAGCAATGAGTGAACACAGTAGGCCTCCCTCCCCAAAGCACCCCGATAATAAATCAAAAGCACCTACGTTTAATAATTAGACCTCCCAGCAACCAACCAGGACAGTTAATTAATGTCATTCACCTTTAATAAAAAGATAAATTTTCCCCCAAACAACCACAACATGAAATTAATAGTATTTACATTTAAAAAATAAATCTATTTCCTCTCAAACATTAAATAATTAGCGTTCACTTTCAGAGATGAGGTAGGAGATTTAGAAGGAGGGGGAGGTGTGTTTGAGAGCTTTGTAGGTGAGCAGATTAAATGTAATTCTGTAGGCTACATGGAGCCAACGTTACGAGTGGCAGAGAGGGAAAGCAGAGATAGAACGGCGGAAGAAAAAAATAAGGTTGGCAGCAGCATTCAGGATAGACTTGAGATGGGCAAGGCGAGTTGGCTAGGCTAGAGCGAAGGAGATTACGCTAAGCGAGGCTTGTTTATCTAGCGGCAATCATATAACGCAGCGCTGTACAGAGAATATATAATCATTCACATCAGACCCTGCCCACTGGAGCTCACATTATAAATTCTCTACCACACACAAACAAAAACACACACTAAGGGGGCATTCAATTGACCGCAAGTTTTTTTTTTTTTCCCCCCGCAGCGTTACAAAAAAAAATCAGCCGCAGATTTTCAACTGCTATAGTGACAGTTTTTAGTTAACGCAGCGGGAAAACTCGTACAATTCAATTGAAAGAGAAGGAACGCTGCCCCCGCGCGTTAATCATTGTGTTTGCGAGTTCTTAGGGGAGTGAAGGGGAGTTTCAACGTGGTCATATATAACACAAAAAAAGGTTTTGCAGACATTTCCATACATTAGATTGCATTACACATTGATAATATCTACATTATAGTACTTTCTTTAGCATATTTTTTAATTGAACTATTTTTTACCATAGAATCATCTATACCATGTCAAAACACTCATACATTCATATTTGTACCAAAAACATACATAAATATAATTAATTAGTGATTTATTTATTTATTTTTTAATGGTTTTTTTCTTCATTATTTTTTCATAAGAAAATCAACTTGTACATGTTATGCATTACTGATAAACATGTTTTATCTTTCTTTTTTTGTTTCATTAGTACATGATTTCAAATACTTTTTTTTAGGTTTTTTATTTTTATCACACCCCAAAGAGGTGCGAGATAAAACAGCATATTTTCCTGTTTTTCCCGCCGCGTTGAAAAACAATTGAATAGCTTTTAACGCAGCTGCCTCTCGCACACCCTATACTTTCAATAGACCTTCTACTGGAGCGCGAAAGGACCGTTTCATGAAAAAAAATGGAGCATTAGAAATGGAATTGAATCACGGGTAAAGTTAACCCACTGGAAAATGATAAAAAACAGCTTTAACATGACAACGCGGTCTAAAAAAAAACTTACGGTCAATTGAATACACCCCTGTGGGAGAAAACTGGGGCCCCCCGAGGAAACGCACAGAGTCACAGAGAAAACATACAAACTCCACACAGATAGGGCCTTGGCTGGTGGGATCCATGACCCCAGCGCTGTGAGGCAGAAATGCATATTTGTATGACCCAACTTTTCAAGAGAGTAAATAATTCCTGCGTGCAGTGTTCCCACCATGTTTGCCTTGTCTCCCAGGTTCCTGACATGATGAATGGAAGTAATACTATTGCCTCGTTTCTCTGGAATGTCGGACGGCTTCTAACTGGCGTGATAGAGCGTGATAGAATGAGACAGGATTACCGGGCTGTCCTCCTGCTCTCAGTTATACATCTGTCACATCAAGTGTCACCCACCTGACGGATGTATGGTGGGCGCAGGTTAGAGGATCAGGCTTGTAGTGGATCATACACTGTGGCTGTTCCTCATTTTCCTTTATAAAAACATAACTGAAGAAACCAATGCAATGTCTGTTGCAGTGTGTGTAAAGCTAGCTTTACTACAAAATAGATGTATTTAAGCATGTTGTATATACCCGTGCATTGTGTGTGATGAATAGGAGAATCGTTGCTGATTCATGTACAAATCTGGGGCTTCTAGAAATCTGGGAATCACGACTCACTCCCATTGGACAGAATATAAACTTAGTACATACTTGTCTACTTGGGCCAAGTTCTTTCCGGTAGAGGGGCTTGACCGGAAGGCGGGAGGTGGCGGGGAGCGGTGAATCGCGTTATTTTGTTCCCGCCCCCCCGCAAAGAAAATGACATTTTGTTGCCGATTGTGACGGCAGTAGCGGGATGCAGGAGATTTACCAGCTCTCCTGGGAGCCCATGAGACCAACCCGAATTTCAGGATTCTCCCAGACATTCCGGGAGAGTTGGCAAGTATGACTTAGTAATCCCCTCTTTTCTGTCTTTATATAATAGTTATACACAAAAAGTTGCTTTTGCAACACCTTCGTGTCTGCCTTGGTGCTTGAGATCGGTATGTGAATATCAAGACGCCTTTCGGGTGAAGACGACAGCTTTGAGGCTACATGAAGAACGAGGGTGAGCAATGGGCGGCTTGTGGTATAAATAAGTGAATGATCTGCGCCCAGAGCGAAGGGCTGTTTTTCTGAGCGTGATATTAACCCTCGCCTGAAGGTTGGGCTGATTTGCTCATGAATGAGGCTGATTTGCATGATTTCACCAAATGTATAGCATTGCAAATGAGTAATTTTGCTATATACAACCATCTATTTTTTGAACCACCACACTCCGGATTATCAAAAAAAGGAGATAATAATGTTTTTAGAATTAACACCATTTTTTGGGAGAAAACTGCAAAAGACACCAACAAGAGAATTGTTCGTGGGTATCTCACACAAACCACATATACCAAACATAGCAGCCACAAAGTTTAAAACTAGAGCATAGATACCACGTATGTGTAGGTTTACATATGTGTACTCCTGGGAAAGCGGGCAAAGTTAAAATAATGCAAAAGGGCTTTTGGGTGGTAATACATTTTGCCGACTAGGGTGAGTGTTACTGGTAGTCACTTGTATTTGGCTGCTGTAAGCGATACTACAAATTCAGGCGCTTAGGGTACTACAGGTGGCATAGTCATGAGGAATGGGCATCATAGGTGCCTAGGTGGCATTCTTCAGTTAAGGGATATTACAGTTAATGGATTAGGGTGGCTGCACAGAGACCCTCAAACTCTACTCACCCCTAATCCCCTGTATTCTGAAAGAAGGCTGTCAGCAGTACTAATGATTTCTATTTGTATTTTAAAAGCTTTTGAAACTTATTACCCCATCCCACTTACCTAATATATATTGTATGGTTTGCATATTTTTTAAAATTGTTTTGTAATTGTCTCTGGGAGCCGGTGTTGGTTTGTTGTACCAGAATCCTCCAGATTTGGAAATTCTCTGCTTACTGACACCAGGGGGTATCCTAAACTTTATATGTTCTCCTTGATGTCAGCATGACCTGTAATCGGTAAAAGTGCAAGTATGTGAACCCACAGCGCATGTTTGTGACATCTTGTGTTTCCCTTTACACAGATGCACTCATTGTTGTAGAGAAGCGTACAGATTAGTGGCCCAAGGGGGCAGCATCTATGGGGTAGAAAAGTTTTCACTCTCTCCAATGGGAGGAGCTGGGCAGATCAGGGGCATTTGTTGCTTCAAGCAAATTAAGTAATTTTTGCACTGACGTGGACAATCGAGATAACATTTTGTAGGATGGGATTATTTAAATGAGATAAAGGGGTGAAGACGTGTACAGAGCAGTTCCTGCTTGGTAAGAGGGCACAAAGACTTCTTCAGGACCCTCTGTGGTGCCAGAAATTGAGTCTACTTTCAATGGCTGACGCATTTTGCAACTGCCGTTTGCATTTTTGCAGAATAACAAATTTCGAGGGACAGTTTGAGCAACATAATAAAACTTTTAGAACGCACAAAAGTAACACGTAAAGAAAGTCCAGGGGTTAAATGTATCAAGCTGCGATAGGTTCAGCAATTTCAAATAGCTGCAAATCGCTCAAGATCACCAGCAATTTTATGTGCAGTCGCCATATGTATTAACCTGTGATTTTGACATTACAAAATCCAATTTCTGGCGATGTACAGTTTAGTCAAGCTTGCCGTAGACGCAACAGAAACAGGAACTTGCCCAACATTCAATAGAAAAAAAGCATGTTGTTAGATCTAGCTAGCTATCTGCCACATCAGAACAAAAATACTATTGCCCCACTGGTAAGAATATACTATGCCACTATAATATAATAAAATATTTTTTTTCCCTTACATATAATCAATCATTAATGAAATTTGGCCCACTAATTTATTCAGAAAATGATTTCCCCCTGTAAGATAATTAATAATAATTTTTGCCCCTCTAACCAAGAAATCATCATTACCCTCATAATGAAAACTTGTATTGTGCCTCTTGTTGTGTTAATATTGGCCATCAGTGGAAAACTGATGTGTTTGCTAACCTCACCTCTGCAAAGCAGATTTGTAGCGTGTCGAGTTTGGTTACATCACTTTACTTGTAATTTGCTATCAGCGGGTTCAAGATCACCCGAGAAAATCGCTGAAAAAGGCAAATTGAATCTTGATAAATGTTGCCACAGACGTCCCCTCAAATTCATGTTTCATTTATAACACAAATATGGCTACATGGAGCAGTCTTTTAGGAGAAAATTTTAAAGTTAAATTAATGAAATGTCAGTAGGTTGAACTGTTCCCTGACATTATTACTGTCTCCCCCATGGACATTTTCAAGAGCATCCACCAAAACACTAAAATGGGCTCAGACTGATTTTTCATGGTGTTCCGACACCCAACAAGTTTGCTCCACAAAATGTGCATTGCGGACAAGTAGTTCACTTGGGCGCATAAAGAAGCTTTGTTGTTCTGCACTTTTTGCCGTAAGTAAAGGAACATATAGGAACCCCATCGCAGTGCCGGTGCCTTGGATGGGTCCCAGCTACGTGGGATGAGACTGGAAGATCGACCAGGGATTGCAACAGGGTGAGTGAGTGCCTGATTGTGAGCACAGTCACATATATCAGAAATTCTTGACATAACTTGGCAGTATTTCATCATCATCATCATCATTTATTTATATAGCACCACTAATTCCGCAGCGCTGTACAGAGAACTCATTCACATCAGTCCCTGCCCCATTGGAGCTTACAGTCTAGATTCCCTAATATAGACACACACACAGACACACACACAGACAGACAGACAAACAGACAGAGAGGGAGACAGACAGACAGAGAGGGAGAGACTAGTGTCACTTTTGATAGCAGCCAATTAACCTACCAGTATGTTTTTGGAGTGTGGGAGGAAACCAGAGCACCCGGAGGAAACCCACGCAAACATAGGGAGAACATACAAACTCCACACAGATAAGGCCACGATTGGGAATCGAACTCATGACCCCGGTGCTGTGAGGCAGAAGTGCTAACCACTAGGGAACTGTATTTGCAACAGGGTCATGAGTAATGCACCATCTCAGACTGCCCAGAAATGTTTGTCACATTTTTGCATTTGTAGGCATGTAAAAAATGCTCACATCACAACAACACAAAAAGAAACTGTCATTTTTGTTAATTTTCAACATGTTGCACTTACATTCCAAATTTAAATATTTTTTTGAAAATAAAAATATTGGGTCCTGTTTTGCAAACAAAGATTGTAATTATTCTTGGAAGGTGATAGTTTAGAGGCCTTAGCACATTGGTGGTGAAAACAAATTTAAATGAAGGTAATGAAAGAGCTGCCTCAGCGTGTGTGGTGTCATTAATCCCAGCATGAAGCTGGTGAGGATTAGATGGGAAAAGCATTAGTGGGAATTATTATTGGTCGAACTTTCATCTCCTTTCATTTAAGACCGCTTGGCACATTGACCCCTGTGTTCAGTGTCTGAGTGTGCGTAAGACTCTCCTTACATGTGTCATTAAATTAGTTCTTGCATGTTAGGCCTTTCCTAAAGCTGTTTTTCTGTATACTAGCACAGGCAAACGCAGGATTTGTAGAGGGGGGTTTCCACGCCGCCAGTGGGCGTGACCAGCATGCATGGGGGTGTGGCTATAATATTAGACAGTGCTTGGCTGCTCTCCAACTCTTCCTATCCCTATAATATACATCAGCAATGCTGTGTGCACTACTGTTAGGTGCACGAAGCTCTCCCTTTTCAAGCAGAGCCGTGTGAAGCGGGTGCAGGGTCCAGCCACCCCAATTATACAGTGCCCCAGGCTTGGAGGGGGGTTTCCAGGCACTAGAACCCCCCCCCCCCCCCCTCGGTTTGCCTATGACTAGATAATACATAAAAATATGTATATCTGTCTTACATCCTTCATGGAAAAATGTGTCTTTAAGAATTTCTGTTCTTTGAGACCGCACAGTCTTCCTGCATCAGTGTGACAGGAGTCTGACGTCACTGGTCTGGACTGGTAAGTGTCCCCGATCCTTCCAGTAAACAATTTATTAGTCTGTGATTTCCTTACTGCCTCCTTTCCCTTCTCACACTTTCCCTGTCACACCCAGCCCTCATATACACAATCACTGCTCAGATCATGTATTGAAACACTCTGTGGTGCTGTGAAAATTCTGATGATCTGATAGGCTACAGGCTGTTTATTCGCCCCCTCTTCAAAACTAAACACACACAGGAAATGAAACATAAAAACAAATAGTGTTTTAGGAAAAACATAAAAAAATAAAATGATTCTCTGTTTAATGTTCTAAAAGATAAATGCTATTTTCATTAGTTACATTCCCTTCAGGTATTTACTTTGTGTAGGGTCTACCTCTTAGAAACCAGTAAGCATCAACCCTTATTCTGTATTTCTGCAGTTCGTAGAAAAACCTAGCTTGAAAATATTTTATTTAAATACCCATTTCCTAAAATGCCCCACTTGCCCCCTACTCCTCTGATATGCAGGGCTACTGACTGTGCAGCTACAATTTTATTACTCCAGGACTTCAGGCCAGTAGCCCGATAATTCTTCTCTCACGTCTATAGACTGTGTGAGGGTGAGGTCACATGACATCATAAAAATGATGTTTCTCCAGCAGGGCTTCTGACTGAAACCCCTGCACAGCCATGAGAGCGGAGGACAAGGGGGACTTGTTAGAAAGCGGGCATTTAAATAAAATTAATTTCAGTTCAGTTTTTCTGGTCCTTTAAGGTTACCCACTTATTCTCACTTATTTAACCTAAAGTTGGTTTATTATTATGTTTATATTTAACCATCTCCTGCTTACGGTAGAGGCAGCCATAATTTCATTGGAAACTAGTGATGTCAACGAGGCATTTCAAGACCCTATACTTCTCTCTGACCTCTGCCTCAGCGATGTTGCTGGTTTCTAGACAATATATTGGCGGCACTCTAATAAATTTCGGTTCCGGATACAAAATGGCCGCCTCCACTGTGTGTAAACAACAGGTGCACATCTTTTTGGCTAATAACTAAAAAAAATGTGAGCACATGGACCTTACTGTTCCAGATCCCCTCTGATTTTCTGTCTTTTATTATACAGTTCACAGAAAAAATAATTGTGTGTTTTCAAGGTCTGAGGTGAGATGTCTGATTTTGGCAGATGTTACATCTTTACCTATACAAATTATACTATTGTTCCCATGAAAATGTCAGTAGCGGTTCTGATGATTAACATACCCCATTCTTAATTACATTTGTGAATGGAATGTGGTGAGATCTTGCAAACCACAAAGCAATCAGTCATGATACCTACCTCACTGTCTTTCTAAACAGGATTTTATAAATGCCTTCTGTCTGTCGACAGAATATGGGACTACTTTCATGAAGATCCGTGCAGTGTTTGTATGTTCTACCCATGTCTGCGGGTGTTTTTCTGCCCGGTGCTTCAGTTTACTCCCACAGTCTAAAAACCAATCTGAGAGGGTAATTGGCTTCTGACAAAATGGGCATATAGATGGGTGTGTATGTTTGTGTGTGATTGAGACTTTGGACTGTAAGCTCCAGTGGAGCAAGGACTAATGTGAATAACTACATATGAGGTATTCTGCGTAATATGATCGTTGCTATATAAACAATGACAAAATTATGAAAAGTAATGAAAATCTGAGCACAAAGTGTTTATTCTTTAAAACCTTTTAGGATGTGTTATATACGTCTAGTCGCTATCCAATAACGACTGTCCACCTCCAGTTGTGTGGTTCCAAAGCACAATAGCAAAAAGTAGCAGAGTAACAATTGAAATAAAATAAGTACAGCCGTTACGTTCGCAGGCGCCCTGGATCCAGCATACAGTCATTCAGTCCTGAAGTCTGTGGTCAAAGAGACTGTCTGCTGGTCCCAGAGCCCCTGCTTATATACAATCAGTGATACAGTGAAAACAATACAGATGACTTGGCATGTTTCTATAGGTTCAGGCTTCAGAAAGGTCCAGTGTAATGCAGGTCATTGGAAAGTTCAAATGATGCCCTCCAAGGGTGGGGGTCAGCTCTCTAGAAGATGCATACTAATCTTCCTGCCGAAAACTAGTTCAAACTGGTCTATTTACATTACACACACAATACCATTCATGATCATTTATTCCCTATAATCCATATCTTGCATACAAAGGTGCGATCCTTTATGTGATTGAACTGGATGTCTGCGGATAAATAGGGGATTAGAATGATACCAGACATGATATGTTTCCTGTGTCTGAACCTTATATCTCACTAAAGTGTATATAACATTATAATATTTAACTATAAACCCTGCTACAATTAATTATAAATAACTATGTGTTGCAACTATTTTTATATGAACTAATTACAAGTGTATATGTTCGTGTAAATGTGTGTGTAAGTGTTCGCACGTGTTGTGGTTAATTACGCTCCTCCACGCCATAGCGTCCTATACGCGTAATTTCAGACATAGACAATCAGATTGACAGATATTGAATTGAAATGATCACATCCAATTATTTGACTTCGACAGATGAATTGCATTTTGTTTTTAACACGACTTGTAATCACGTTAGATGAGCTGCTTCGTTTTGATTACAGCAAAAAATAAAGAAAGAGAAAATACATTGTTTAAAGGTGCTTCTGTCCTGGATATCATGAGCTTTCCGTTCACAGGAAACGCAGTCAAAATAAATCATAATAAGAAATTGATTCCTGCTCTGGCTCAGCTTCAGCTTTTAATGGCCGGAATGTGACATCCGTCGCACTAACTAGGGATAAGGCTGAGGCCGTTACTGACGTGGAATGTTAGGCCTGGCGCCTGTCACAAGGCTTTGATGACAAGTGCTCCACGCAGGTGTCAAGCAAACACATCAGAAGAAGACGCCCCTACAAACCACAATGGAATATTCCTTCCTACCATTATCAGAACACTGTCCGTCAGTTTTAATAAACTCCGCAAGCGTCTCCGGTTTTGTCTTAGTCGAACAGGAATGAAAATTGGCATTTCATCAAAGCGCCTGTCACATTTTTATTAAAAGCAGTTATCTGAAGTAGATGCAGAAAGGGAATGTTTCTCTTCTTTTCTGTTACATCGTTAGATTTTGATGGAAGTTATTCCATTTGCAGGGAAATAAAAGGTTTTATTAGGTAATGTCATATTTGGGAAAGAAAATGTAGCAATCTGGTTCCAGGAGCACAGGATACACAAGGTATAAGGATGTGGCACGAGAACAATGTACATATAGTAATATACTGAAGCTAAGGTCATGCACTGACAGATTTCAAGTAAAATCCTAGACTTACTGTGACAGCACAGAACCCTCTATTAAAAGCAGAACTTCTCCCAGAACTAAAATTAAACTGTAACTCCCCTCTATCCCAGCTGATGGAACCATAGTGGACCCTTGCCATTTGTATCTGTTCCACCCACCCCTCATCGGCTCCTGGTCAACATTGAATTCTCCTGCTGGCGGAGGCAGTATTACAGTAGTAATTAGGCAGTATTACATTTTAGTGCTCTGACACCAGTTGTGTTGACAGTTCTGATTGGGCGGCTGACCAGTCATCCAATCAGTGCTCTTGACACAAGAAAGGACTAAGGTGTCTGCTGCACTTTATTTCTAATTAATAAGATTACATTCTCAAGTCTTTTCCTGCAGGAGTATACACCATTAATCAGGAGCTAGGAGAGGGTGTCTCAGAAATAGGGAGGATAAAAAATACTAGAACCATGAGTTATTGTGTAGTTGAAAGAGAAGGTGTTACAGTATAATTCTGGTCAGGGACAGAACAGTGCATCACTGGGACCTGTAACAAAATTTGTGACATCTCAGGCTCCCAGTCCTCTCTGAACAGAATAGAGACGGGGCATTAGGGAGTGCTTTGGGTGCCTCGGGGGAGGGTTGGGTTTGAGGCACTCGTAGCAGGGCATTGCGGGTATCACTCATCTCCAGGCGCTGTCGCAGCCCCCTCCCTGCACCCATGGTTGTTCCGGCGCTTGTCCTGGGTGATGTTCTACTTAAATGCAGATATCCAGAATGGAGAGCTAGACAGCAGCGGGTTTTAAAGAAAGTTCAGGAATAGGCGAGAGCAGGACCAGTGCTACCATTAGGCAAACAAAGGCAGTTGCCAATAGTGCCAATATGTCAGGGGCATCTGAAAAACTGAGGGAGTGACGTCATGTCTCTCATTTAGTGGTTTTATTTTTGTGGCGACCCCATATTAAGCACTGGCTGGCTTAGAGGTTTATATTAAACACCTCCCTCTTCCTTAATGGCTAACCACAAGGTTTATTAATTATTTAAATTAACTTGAGTGCTCCCCGCATACTTTCTACCTTGTGCAGTGACACTGCTGGCGGCTGCCCTGTGTCAGTGATAGGCGAGTGTGGCTCTGGATTATGATGTCACAGTACTGCGCCCCACTCCCAGCCTATCACTGACATTGAGTGGGGCAGCAGCCAGCGGGATCACAGGCCCTGACTAGGGGTTCTGGCCGCCCTAGGCTAATATGCTCATAGCACCCCCCTCGCCTCCTACACCAGACATAGTCAGCCTACAAATCTGTGTCAGGCACAAAATATTGAACTGTTTTCGCTTAACTTGTCACCATCTCTAACCCACTGACATACTGATGTCACACCCTGATACTTTACTTACCGGTTACCATTACACCTTTCCTCTTTTCCCCCATGCCAATGTGTTCACGTCACACCTAAGAGTGCTCCACTATCACCCCTTCCAGGCACCTGCCGCCTGTGACCTTATATTAACTCTTCTCAGCTGAGGGCTGCCACTAGTCTCACATCATGTGACCACTGAACAGGGGCATCTGTTCTGGAACCTCGGTCTAGCATTTACACGTTGGCAGTAGTTCTGTCTCTCGGCACCGGTGGAGCGGAGAGCAGTCCGAAGCTTTGCTTGTGCCTCCAAAAACTATGCAGCTTAGCCGGCCTATTGGTTAATCAGGCGCTGCTCCTCTACATGCCCCTGGTGGGGGGCGGGGGTGGATCCTGGTTGGGAAGCGCCTAGATCGTCCTGTACCCTTTCACTGGCCCTGGGCACAATCATTCCAGACAAAAATGCTATGATGGCAGCCAAGGGCTTAGTTCAGGCGACAAGATACGGCTCACATGCAGGCAGATACGAGCATGATAGCATGGTGGCTAAGCAGTTCGCACTTCTGCCTCACAGCACTGGGGTCATGAGTTCAATTCCTGTTCATGGCCTTATCTGTGTATAGTTTGTATGTTCTCCCCGTGCTCCGGTTTCCTCCCACACTCCAAAATTATACTAGTAGGTTAATTGGCTGCTATCAAATTGACCCTAGTCTGTGTGTGTGTGTGTTAGGGAATTTAGACTGTAAGCTCCAATGGGGCAGGGACTGATGTGAGTGAGTTCTCTGTACAGCGCTTCAGAATTAGTGGTGCTATATAAGTAAATGATGATGATGATGGCAAGAGGATAGAATGTCCATATTAAGTATAATTCTAAACAAGCTGGTTCTGATATGCCTATTATATGGCGTCTTTAATACCAAATATCATATTCTACATAAGCGAAAGATCTTTTTCCTGTACCCAAGATTCTAAAATTCAAATTTAGAGTTTAAGGTACAAAACGTTACATAGGAATAAACAAGTTTATACTTTTTATCTTATAAGTATTAAAAACACCAATAGAAAGTGTCTGAGTAGCTGCCATTAACAGTGCCCACGGGGCACGTGCACTGGTTTGGATGGGTCACCAGCGTTTCTCAGTACTCCCTCTCTCTGCCAGGTGAGCATAGGGCAATCAGTGTAAGATTTCAATAATCCAGCGCTGAATGCCATCCTCTCATCGGCAGGGATATATTAGCTGATTGGCTGTGAGCTCAGGTTAAAGTGTCTGCACTTAAAGACTCTGCTCTGCTGAAAAAGCCAAGCGGGAGTGTGAAGTCTCTGCACGCTGCTGCCATACACAAGCATGTGGTTTTCTGGGCATTATGTTTATGAAGCTTTGCTGGCCTTGATATTTGCTGGAAATATTTATTGGGCATGATTTTGCTGGTTATAACGCTTGCTGGGCATTGACAAGGCATTGCTTGGCACGGTGTACTACAAATGGCATTAGGGCTGTTTAAGACTGAGAAGATTACCCATACAGTCACTTTACCAGCTTCTTATTTAAACTAGTCACATACAAAACACAGCTAGATATGAATATCTCCTCATATAACCAAAATAGTTTGTACACAAGCCGTAAAAGTTGGAAATAGGGTTAAAAATGAAACTGGCATTTGTTTGCACTATTTCCCCACTCTAAAATATGTTTCCCATTACAATTTGCAATGCCCAATCGACAGTGATTATTTATGATTTGGGTCCATTATCTTGGATGTGATTCTGACGGAGTCCTGGGGGCATTGGGAATTATGACTAGAATAGAGTTCTGACACAAAGACGCTGAGCTTTCCCTGGCTGTGTATGTGAATATCTCTAGGTGATACTCTGTTATAAATCACATGTTAATAGCCAAGCACGTTTTTCCATTTTGGCCTGTGAAGTTTATGGAAGTGTATTACTTTGCCAAACTCTGGAAGTTTTATATCTGGGGCACCGAAGTGTCACATTTAAAAGATTCCATGTTCCTCTCGCTCCACATGTTTTGTGACTTAGCCATAAAGTGTATTATACTCATTCTATGGAGGCAAAAGGATTTAAATGGAGTGAAAACTTCATACGCCAGTGGGACGCCATCATTTATGAGCATGTCGGTTTTATCTGATATGATGGAAAGTATCGAATCTCTCTCACGTTTAGTGGAAATTTATGTTCCAAGAAAGTTCCACACATGGAGTCCAACTATGGGCTGAGTTTGTTACCTATTCACCGACTTTTCTATATGTCCTGATATTTTCTATATGTCCTGATATTTTCTATATGTCCTGATGAGTTTGATAAAGTATTTCTTGTTTACTCAAAATATCTTTATGTATAGTCAGGGTGAAGATGAGATTAGATTATTACACAATACAGATTAAACGAGTGTCCACTCACATGTAAGTGCAGAGTCGGATATAAGGGGGGGGGGGGGGGGGACGTGCTTTCTAGCGCCTTTAACCCAGATAGTTATCTGTCATTTCTGAATGCATGAGGCTAACCTGACCTCACAGAGTCCTTGGAGGGCTGTCTGGGCATTATGAGGAGAAGATAATGAGGGAAACTGGAGGTAGCAATGATGTAGACATGGAGGGGGTGTTTGAGAGAGACATGGAGGGGGTAATAATGGAAACATGGAGGGAACATTGCGAGAGACATGAAGGGGGTAATAAGATAGACATGGAGAGGTAATGAGAGACATGGAGAGGGTAATAAGATAGACATGGAGGGGTAATGAGAGACATGGAGGGGGCAATGAGAGACATGGAGGGGGTAATGAGACAGACATGGAGTGGTAATAAGAGACATGGAGGGGGCAATGAGAGACATGGAGGGGGTAATGAGACAGACATGGAGGGGTAATGAGAGACATAGAGGGGGTAATGAGACAGACATGGAGGGGTAATGAGAGACATGGAGGGGGCAATGAGAGACATGGAAGGGGTAATGAGACAGACATGGAGGGGTAATGAGAGACATGGAGGGGGTAATGAGAGACATTGAGGGGGCAATGAGACAGACATGGAGAGGGTAATGAGACAGACATAGAGGGGGTAATGAGAGACATGGAAGGGGTAATGAGACAGACATGGAGGGGTAATGAGACAGACATGGAGGGGGTAATGAGACAGACATGGAGAGGGTAATGAGACAGACATAGAGGGGGTAATGAGACAGACATGGAGGGGGTAATGAGACAGACATAGAGGGGGTAATGAGACAGACATGGAGGGGGTAATGAGACAGACATGGAGGGGGTAATGAGACAGACATGGAGAGGGTAATGAGACAGACATAGAGGGGGTAATGAGAGGCATGGAAGGGGTAATGAGACAGACATGGAGGGGTAATGAGAGACATGGAGGGGATAATGAGACAGACATGGAGGGGTAATGAGACAGACATGGAGAGGGTAATGAGGCAGACATGGAGGGGTAATGAGACAGACATGGAGAGGGTAATGAGAGACATGGAGGGGGTAATAAGACAGACATGGAGGGGGTAATGAGACAGACATGGAGAGGGTAATGAGAGACATGGAGGGGATAATGAGACAGACATGGAGAGGGTAATGAGACAGACATGGAGGGGTAATGTGAGAGACATGGAGGGGTTAATGAGACAAACATGGAGAGGGTAATGAGACAGACATGGAGAGGGTAATGAGAGACATGGAGAGGGTAATGAGACAGACATGGTGAGGGTAATGAGACAGACATGGAGAGGGTAATGAGACAGACATGGAGAGGGTAATGAGACAGACATGGAGGGTGTAATGAGACAGACATGGAGGGGGTAATGAGACAGACATGGAGGGGGTAATGAGACAGACATGGAGGGGGTAATGAGACAGACATGGAGGGGGTAATGAGAGACATGGAGGGGTAATGAGAGACATGGAGGGGGTAAGGAGACAGACATGGAGGGGTAATGAGAGACATGGAGGGGGTAATGAGACAGACATGGAGGGGGTAATGAGACAGACATGGAGGGGTAATGAGACAGACATGGAGAGGGTAATGAGACAGACATGGAGGGGTAATGAGAGACATGGAGGGAGTAATGAGACAGACATGGAGGGGTAATGGGAGACATGGAGGGGGTAATGAGACAGACATGGAGGGGGTAATGAGACAGACATGGAGGGGTAATGAGACAGACATGGAGGGGGTAATGAGAGACATGGAGGGGGTAATAAGATAGACATGGAGGGGCAATGAGAGACATGGAGGGGGTAATGAGACAGACATGGAGAGGGTAATGAGACAGACATGGAGAGGGTAATGAGACAGACATGGAGGGGGTAATGAGACAGACATGGAGGGGGTAATGAGACAGACATGGAGGGGGTAATGAGAGACATGGAGGGGGTAATAAGATAGACATGGAGGGGCAATGAGAGACATGGAGGGGGTAATGAGACAGACATGGAGAGGGGTAATGAGAGACATGGAAGGGGTAATGAGACAGACATGGAGGGGTAATGAGAGACATGGAGGGGGTAATGAGACAGACATGGAGGGGTAATGAGAGACATGGAGGGGGGTAATGAGACAGACATGGAGGGGTAATGAGACAGACATGGAGAGGGTAATGAGACAGACATGGAGGGGGTAATGAGACAGACATGGAGAGGGTAATGAGACAGACATGGAGGGGGTAATGAGAGATATGGAGGGGGTAATGAGACAGACATGGAGGGGGGTAATGAGAGATATGGAGGGGGTAATGAGACAGACATGGAGGGGATAATGAGACAGACATGGAGAGGGTAACGAGACAGACATGGAGAGGGTAATGAGAGACATGGAGGGGGGTAATGAGACAGACATGGAGGGGTAATGAGACAGACATGGAGAGGGTAATGAGACAGACATGGAGGGGGTAATGAGACAGACATGGAGGGGTAATGAGACAGACATGGAGAGGGTAATGAGACAGACATGGAGAGGGTAATGAGACAGACATGGAGAGGGTAATGAGACAGACATGGAGGGGTAATGAGAGACATAGAGGGGGTAATGAGACAGACATGGAGGGGTAATGAGAGACATAGAGGGGGTAATGAGACAGACATGGAGGGGTAATGAGACAGACATGGAGGGGGGTAATGAGAGACATGGAGGGGGTAATGAGACAGACATGGAGGGGTAATGAGACAGACATGGAGAGGGTAATGAGACAGACATGGAGGGGGGTAATGAGAGACATGGAGGGGGTAATGAGACAGACATGGAGGGGGTAATGAGAGACATAGAGGGGGGTAATGAGAGACATGGAGGGGGGTAATGAGGACAGACATGGAGGGGTAATGAGACAGACATGGAGAGGGTAATGAGGACAGACATGGAGCGGGTAATGAGACAGACATGGAGAGGGTAATGAGACAGACATGGAGGGGTAATGAGACAGACATGGAGGGGGTAATGAGACAGACATAGAGGGGGTAATGAGAGACATAGAGGGGGTAATGATAGACATGGAGGGGGTAATGAGACAGACATGGAGGGGTAATGAGACAGACATGGAGAGGGTAATGAGGACAGACCATGGAGAGGGTAATGAGAGACATGGAGTGGGTAATGAGACAGACATGGAGGGGGTAATGAGAGACATGGAGGGGATAATGAGACAGACATGGAGGGGGGTAATGAGAGACATGGAGGGATAATGAGACAGACATGGAGGGGTAATGAGAGACATGGAGGGGGTAATGAGAGACATGGAGGGGATAATGAGTCAGACATGGAGGGGGGTAATGAGACAGACATGGAGAGGGTAATGAGAGACATGGAGTGGGTAATGAGACAGACATGGAGAGGGTAATGAGAGACATGGAGGGGGTAATGAGACAGACATGGAGGGGTAATGAGAGACATGGAGGGGATAATGAGACAGACATGGAGGGGTAATGAGACAGACATGGAGAGGGTAATGAGACAGACATGGAGGGGTAATGAGACAGACATGGAGAGGGTAATGAGAGACATGGAGGGGGTAATAAGACAGACATGGAGGGGGTAATGAGACAGACATGGAGAGGGTAATGAGAGACATGGAGGGGATAATGAGACAGACATGGAGAGGGTAATGAGACAGACATGGAGGGGTAATGTGAGAGACATGGAGGGGTTAATGAGACAAACATGGAGAGGGTAATGAGACAGACATGGAGAGGGTAATGAGAGACATGGAGAGGGTAATGAGACAGACATGGTGAGGGTAATGAGACAGACATGGAGAGGGTAATGAGACAGACATGGAGGGGGTAATGAGAGACATGGAGGGTGTAATGAGACAGACATGGAGGGGGTAATGAGACAGACATGGAGGGGGTAATGAGACAGACATGGAGGGGTAATGAGACAGACATGGAGGGGGTAATGAGAGACATGGAGGGGTAATGAGAGACATGGAGGGGGTAATGAGACAGACATGGAGGGGTAATGAGAGACATAGAGGGGTTAATGAGACAGACATGGAGGGGGTAATGAGACAGATGAGACAGACATGGAGGGGTAATGAGACAGACATGGAGAGGGTAATGAGAGACATGGAGGGGGTAATAAGACAGACATGGAGGGGGTAATGAGACAGACATGGAGAGGGTAATGAGAGACATGGAGGGGATAATGAGACAGACATGCAGAGGGTAATGAGACAGACATGGAGGGGTAATGTGAGAGACATGGAGGGGTTAATGAGACAAACATGGAGAGGGTAATGAGACAGACATGGAGAGGGTAATGAGAGACATGGAGAGGGTAATGAGACAGACATGGTGAGGGTAATGAGACAGACATGGAGAGGGTAATGAGACAGACATGGAGAGGGTAATGAGACAGACATAGAGGGGTAATGGGAGACATGGAGGGGGTAATGAGACAGACATGGAGGGGGTACTGAGACAGACATGGAGGGGGTAATGAGACAGACATGGAGGGGGTAATGAGACAGACATGGAGGGGCAATGAGAGACATGGAGGGGGTAATGAGACAGACATGGAGAGGGGTAATGAGAGACATGGAAGGGGTAATGAGACAGACATGGAGGGGTAATGAGAGACATGGAGGGGGTAATGAGACAGACATGGAGGGGTAATGAGAGACATGGAGGGGGTAATGAGACAGACATGGAGGGGTAATGAGACAGACATGGAGAGGGTAATGAGACAGACATGGAGGGGGTAATGAGACAGACATGGAGAGGGTAATGAGACAGACATGGAGGGGGGTAATGAGAGATATGGAGGGGGGTAATGAGACAGACATGGAGGGGGTAATGAGAGATATGGAGGGGGTAATGAGACAGACATGGAGGGGGTAATGAGACAGACATGGAGAGGGTAACGAGACAGACATGGAGAGGGTAATGAGAGACATGGAGGGGGTAATGAGACAGACATGGAGGGGGTAATGAGAGATATGGAGGGGGTAATGAGACAGACATGGAGGGGGTAATGAGACAGACATGGAGAGGGTAACGAGACAGACATGGAGAGGGTAATGAGAGACATGGAGGGGGTAATGAGACAGACATGGAGGGGTAATGAGACAGACATGGAGAGGGTAATGAGACAGACATGGAGGGGGTAATGAGACAGACATGGAGGGGTAATGAGACAGACATGGAGAGGGTAATGAGACAGACATGGAGAGGGTAATGAGACAGACATGGAGAGGGTAATGAGACAGACATGGAGGGGTAATGAGAGACATAGAGGGGGTAATGAGACAGACATGGAGGGGTAATGAGAGACATAGAGGGGGTAATGAGACAGACATGGAGGGGTAATGAGACAGACATGGAGGGGGTAATGAGAGACATGGAGGGGGTAATGAGACAGACATGGAGGGGTAATGAGACAGACATGGAGAGGGTAATGAGACAGACATGGAGGGGGGTAATGAGAGACATGGAGGGGGTAATGAGACAGACATGGAGGGGGTAATGAGACAGACATGGAGGGGGTAATGAGAGACATAGAGGGGTTAATGAGAGACATGGAGGGGGTAATGAGACAGACATGGAGGGGGTAATGAGAGACATAGAGGGGGTAATGAGAGACATGGAGGGGGTAATGAGACAGACATGGAGGGGTAATGAGACAGACATGGAGGGGGTAATGAGACAGACATGGAGCGGGTAATGAGACAGACATGGAGAGGGTAATGAGACAGACATGGAGGGGTAATGAGACAGACATGGAGGGGGTAATGAGACAGACATAGAGGGGGTAATGAGAGACATAGAGGGGGTAATGAGAGACATGGAGGGGGTAATGAGACAGACATGGAGGGGTAATGAGACAGCATGGAGAGGGTAATGAGACAGACATGGAGAGGGTAATGAGACAGACATGGAGGTGGTAATGAGACATACATGGAGGGGGTAATGAGACAGACATGGAGAGGGTAATGAGACAGACATGGAGAGGGTAATGAGAGACATGGAGGGGGTAATGAGACAGACATGGAGAGGGTAATGAGAGACATGGAGGGGGTAATGAGACAGACATGGAGGGGTAATGAGACAGACATGGAGGGGGTAATGAGACAGACATGGAGGGGTAATGAGAGACATTGAGGGGGGTAATGAGACAGACATGGAGGGGGTAATGAGACAGACATGGAGGGGGTAATGAGAGACATGGAGGGGGTAATGAGACAGACATGGAGGGGGTAACGAGACAGACATGGAGAGGGTAACGAGACAGACATGGAGAGGGTAATGAGAGACATGGAGGGGGGTAATGAGACAGACATGGAGAGGGTAATGAGAGACATGGAGGGGGTAACGAGACAGACATGGAGGGGGTAACGAGACAGACATAGAGAGGGTAATGAGACAGACATGGAGGGGGTAATGAGACAGACATGGAGAGGGTAATGAGACAGACATGGAGGGGGTAATGAGACAGACATGGAGGGGGTAATGAGACAGACATGGAGGGGTAATGAGAGACATGGAGGGGATAATGAGACAGACATGGAGGGGTAATGAGACAGACATGGAGAGGGTAATGAGACAGACATGGAGGGGTAATGAGACAGACATGGAGAGGGTAATGAGAGACATGGAGGGGGTAATAAGACAGACATGGAGGGGGTAATGAGACAGACATGGAGAGGGTAATGAGAGACATGGAGGGGATAATGAGACAGACATGCAGAGGGTAATGAGACAGACATGGAGGGGTAATGTGAGAGACATGGAGGGGTTAATGAGACAAACATGGAGAGGGTAATGAGACAGACATGGAGAGGGTAATGAGAGACATGGAGAGGGTAATGAGACAGACATGGTGAGGTTAATGAGACAGACATGGAGAGGGTAATGAGACAGACATGGAGAGGGTAATGAGACAGACATAGAGGGGGTAATGAGAGACATGGAGGGTGTAATGAGACAGACATGGAGGGGGTAATGAGACAGACATGGAGGGGGTAATGAGACAGACATGGAGGGGTAATGAGACAGACATGGAGGGGGTAATGAGAGACATGGAGGGGTAATGAGAGACATGGAGAGGGTAATGAGACAGACATGGAGGGGTAATGAGAGACTTGGAGGGGGTAATGAGACAGACATGGAGGGGGTAATGAGACAGACATGGAGGGGTAATGAGACAGACATGGAGAGGGTAATGAGACAGACATGGAGGGGTAATAAGAGACATGGAGGGGGTAATGAGACAGACATGGAGGGGTAATGGGAGACATGGAGGGGGTAATGAGACAGACATGGAGGGGGTAATGAGACAGACATGGAGGGGTAATGAGACAGACATGGAGAGGGTAATGAGACAGACATGGAGGGGAAATGAGAGACATGGAGGGGGTAATGAGACAGACATGGAGGGGTAATGAGAGACATGGAGAGGGTAATGAGACAGACATGGAGAGGGTAATGAGACAGACATGGAGGGGGTAATGAGACAGACATGGAGGGGGTAATGAGACAGACATGGAGGGGGTAATGAGAGACATGGAGGGGGTAATAAGATAGACATGGAGGGGCAATGAGAGACATGGAGGGGGTAATGAGACAGAGATGGAGAGGGGTAATGAGAGACATGGAAGGGGTAATGAGACAGACATGGAGGGGTAATGAGAGACATGGAGGGGTAATGAGAGACATGGAGGGGGTAATGAGACAGACATGGAGGGGTAATGAGACAGACATGGAGAGGGTAATGAGACAGACATGGAGGGGGTAATGAGACAGACATGGAGAGGGTAATGAGACAGACATGGAGGGGGTAATGAGAGATATGGAGGGGGTAATGAGACAGACATGGAGGGGGTAATGAGAGATATAGAGGGGGTAATGAGACAGACATGGAGGGGGTAATGAGACAGACATGGAGAGGGTAACGAGACAGACATGGAGAGGGTAATGAGAGACATGGAGGGGGTAATGAGACAGACATGGAGGGGGTAATGAGAGATATGGAGGGGGTAATGAGACAGACATGGAGGGGGTAATGAGACAGACATGGAGAGGGTAACGAGACAGACATGGAGAGGGTAATGAGAGACATGGAGGGGGTAATGAGACAGACATGGAGGGGTAATGAGACAGACATGGAGAGGGTAATGAGACAGACATGGAGGGGGTAATGAGACAGACATGGAGGGGTAATGAGACAGACATGGAGAGGGTAATGAGACAGACATGGAGAGGGTAATGAGACAGACATGGAGAGGGTAATGAGACAGACATGGAGGGTAATGAGAGACATAGAGGGGGTAATGAGACAGACATGGAGGGGTAATGAGAGACATAGAGGGGGTAATGAGACAGACATGGAGGGGTAATGAGACAGACATGGAGGGGGTAATGAGAGACATGGAGGGGGTAATGAGACAGACATGGAGGGGTAATGAGACAGACATGGAGAGGGTAATGAGACAGACATGGAGGGGGTAATGAGAGACATGGAGGGGGTAATGAGACAGACATGGAGGGGGTAATGAGACAGACATGGAGGGGGTAATGAGAGACATAGAGGGGGTAATGAGAGACATGGAGGGGGTAATGAGACAGACATGGAGGGGGTAATGAGAGACATAGAGGGGGTAATGGAGACATGGAGGGGGTAATGAGACAGACATGGAGGGGTAATGAGACAGACATGGAGGGGGTAATGAGACAGACATGGAGCGGGTAACGAGACAGACATGGAGAGGGTAATGAGACAGACATGGAGGGGTAATGAGACAGACATGGAGGGGGTAATGAGACAGTCATAGAGGGGGTAATGAGAGACATAGAGGGGGTAATGAGAGACATGGAGGGGGTAATGAGACAGACATGGAGGGGTAATGAGACAGACATGGAGAGGGTAATGAGACAGACATGGAGAGGGTAATGAGAGACATGGAGGTGGTAATGAGACAGACATGGAGGGGTAATGAGACAGACATGGAGAGGGTAATGAGACAGACATGGAGAGGGTAATGAGAGACATGGAGGGGGTAATGAGACAGACATGGAGAGGGTAATGAGAGACATGGAGGGGGTAATGAGACAGACATGGAGGGGTAATGAGACAGACATGGAGGGGGTAATGAGACAGACATGGAGGGGTAATGGGAGACATTGAGGGGGTAATGAGACAGACATGGAGGGGGTAATGAGAGACATGGAGGGGGTAATGAGACAGACATGGAGGGGTAATGAGACAGACATGGAGAGGGTAATGAGACAGACATGATGGGGGTAATGAGAGACATGGAGGGGGTAATGAGACAGACATGGAGGGGGTAACGAGACAGACATGGAGAGGGTAATGAGACAGACATGGAGGGGGTAATGAGAGACATGGAGGGGGTAATGAGACAGACATGGAGAGGGTAATGAGAGACATGGAGGGGGTAATGAGACAGACATGGAGGGGGTAACGAGACAGACATGGAGAGGGTAATGAGACAGACATGGAGGGGGTAATGAGACAGACATGGAGAGGGTAATGAGACAGACATGGAGGGGGTAATGAGACAGACATGGAGGGGGTAATGAGACAGACATGGAGGGGGTAACGAGACAGACATGGAGAGGGTAATGAGAGACATGGAGGGGGTAATGAGACAGACATGGAGGGGGTAATGAGACAGACATGGAGGGGGTAATGAGACAGACATGGAGGGGTAATGGGAGACATGGAGGGGGTAATGAGACAGACATGGAGGGGTACTGAGACAGACATGGAGGGGGTAATGAGACAGACATGGAGGGGGTAATGAGACAGACATGGAGGGGTAATGGGAGACATGGAGGGGGTAATGAGACAGACATGGAGGGGTAATGAGACAGACATGGAGGGGGTAATGAGACAGACATGGAGGGGTAATGAGACAGACATGGAGGGGGTAATGAGACAGACATGGAGGGGGTAATGAGAGACATGGAGGGTGTAATGAGACAGACATGGAGGGGGTAATGAGACAGACATGGAGGGGATAATGAGACAGACATGGAGAGGGTAATGAGAGACATGGAGGGGGTAATGAGACAGACATGGAGGGGTAATGAGACAGACATGGAGAGGGTAACGAGACAGACATGGAGAGGGTAATGAGAGACATGGAGGGGGTAATGAGACAGACATGGAGGGGTAATGAGACAGACATGGAGAGGGTAATGAGACAGACATGGAGAGGGTAATGAGACAGACATGGAGGGGGTAATGAGACAGACATGGAGGGGGTAATGAGACAGACATGGAGAGGGTAATGAGAGACATGGAGGGGGTAATGAGACAGACATGGAGGGGGTAACGAGACAGACATGGAGAGGGTAATGAGACAGACATGGAGGGGGTAATGAGACAGACATGGAGGGGGTAATGAGACAGACATGGAGGGGTAATGGGAGACATGGAGGGGGTAATGAGACAGACATGGAGGGGGTAATGAGACAGACATGGAGGGGGTAAGGAGAGACATGGAGGGGGTAATGAGACAGACATGGAGGGGGTAATGAGACAGACATGGAGGGGTAATGAGACAGACATGGAGGGGTAATGAGAGACATGGAGGGGATAATGAGACAGACATGGAGGGGTAATGAGACAGACATGGAGAGGGTAATGAGACAGACATGGAGGGGTAATGAGACAGACATGGAGAGGGTAATGAGAGACATGGAGGGGGTAATAAGACAGACATGGAGGGGGTAATGAGACAGACATGGAGAGGGTAATGAGAGACATGGAGGGGATAATGAGACAGACATGCAGAGGGTAATGAGACAGACATGGAGGGGTAATGTGAGAGACATGGAGGGGTTAATGAGACAAACATGGAGAGGGTAATGAGACAGACATGGAGAGGGTAATGAGAGACATGGAGAGGGTAATGAGACAGACATGGTGAGGGTAATGAGACAGACATGGAGAGGGTAATGAGACAGACATGGAGAGGGTAATGAGACAGACATAGAGGGGGTAATGAGAGACATGGAGGGTGTAATGAGACAGACATGGAGGGGGTAATGAGACAGACATGGAGGGGGTAATGAGACAGACATGGAGGGGTAATGAGACAGACATGGAGGGGGTAATGAGAGACATGGAGGGGTAATGAGAGACATGGAGAGGGTAATGAGACAGACATGGAGGGGTAATGAGAGACTTGGAGGGGGTAATGAGACAGACATGGAGGGGGTAATGAGACAGACATGGAGGGGTAATGAGACAGACATGGAGAGGGTAATGAGACAGACATGGAGGGGTAATAAGAGACATGGAGGGGGTAATGAGACAGACATGGAGGGGTAATGGGAGACATGGAGGGGGTAATGAGACAGACATGGAGGGGGTAATGAGACAGACATGGAGGGGTAATGAGACAGACATGGAGAGGGTAATGAGACAGACATGGAGGGGAAATGAGAGACATGGAGGGGGTAATGAGACAGACATGGAGGGGTAATGAGAGACATGGAGAGGGTAATGAGACAGACATGGAGAGGGTAATGAGACAGACATGGAGGGGGTAATGAGACAGACATGGAGGGGGTAATGAGACAGACATGGAGGGGGTAATGAGAGACATGGAGGGGGTAATAAGATAGACATGGAGGGGCAATGAGAGACATGGAGGGGGTAATGAGACAGACATGGAGAGGGGTAATGAGAGACATGGAAGGGGTAATGAGACAGACATGGAGGGGTAATGAGAGACATGGAGGGGTAATGAGAGACATGGAGGGGGTAATGAGACAGACATGGAGGGGTAATGAGACAGACATGGAGAGGGTAATGAGACAGACATGGAGGGGGTAATGAGACAGACATGGAGAGGGTAATGAGACAGACATGGAGGGGGTAATGAGAGATATGGAGGGGGTAATGAGACAGACATGGAGGGGGTAATGAGAGATATAGAGGGGGTAATGAGACAGACATGGAGGGGGTAATGAGACAGACATGGAGAGGGTAACGAGACAGACATGGAGAGGGTAATGAGAGACATGGAGGGGGTAATGAGACAGACATGGAGGGGGTAATGAGAGATATGGAGGGGGTAATGAGACAGACATGGAGGGGGTAATGAGACAGACATGGAGAGGGTAACGAGACAGACATGGAGAGGGTAATGAGAGACATGGAGGGGGTAATGAGACAGACATGGAGGGGTAATGAGACAGACATGGAGAGGGTAATGAGACAGACATGGAGGGGGTAATGAGACAGACATGGAGGGGTAATGAGACAGACATGGAGAGGGTAATGAGACAGACATGGAGAGGGTAATGAGACAGACATGGAGAGGGTAATGAGACAGACATGGAGGGTAATGAGAGACATAGAGGGGGTAATGAGACAGACATGGAGGGGTAATGAGAGACATAGAGGGGGTAATGAGACAGACATGGAGGGGTAATGAGACAGACATGGAGGGGGTAATGAGAGACATGGAGGGGGTAATGAGACAGACATGGAGGGGTAATGAGACAGACATGGAGAGGGTAATGAGACAGACATGGAGGGGGTAATGAGAGACATGGAGGGGGTAATGAGACAGACATGGAGGGGGTAATGAGACAGACATGGAGGGGGTAATGAGAGACATAGAGGGGGTAATGAGAGACATGGAGGGGGTAATGAGACAGACATGGAGGGGGTAATGAGAGACATAGAGGGGGTAATGAGAGACATGGAGGGGGTAATGAGACAGACATGGAGGGGTAATGAGACAGACATGGAGGGGGTAATGAGACAGACATGGAGCGGGTAACGAGACAGACATGGAGAGGGTAATGAGACAGACATGGAGGGGTAATGAGACAGACATGGAGGGGGTAATGAGACAGTCATAGAGGGGGTAATGAGAGACATAGAGGGGGTAATGAGAGACATGGAGGGGGTAATGAGACAGACATGGAGGGGTAATGAGACAGACATGGAGAGGGTAATGAGACAGACATGGAGAGGGTAATGAGAGACATGGAGGTGGTAATGAGACAGACATGGAGGGGTAATGAGACAGACATGGAGAGGGTAATGAGACAGACATGGAGAGGGTAATGAGAGACATGGAGGGGGTAATGAGACAGACATGGAGAGGGTAATGAGAGACATGGAGGGGGTAATGAGACAGACATGGAGGGGTAATGAGACAGACATGGAGGGGGTAATGAGACAGACATGGAGGGGTAATGGGAGACATTGAGGGGGTAATGAGACAGACATGGAGGGGGTAATGAGAGACATGGAGGGGGTAATGAGACAGACATGGAGGGGTAATGAGACAGACATGGAGAGGGTAATGAGACAGACATGATGGGGGTAATGAGAGACATGGAGGGGGTAATGAGACAGACATGGAGGGGGTAACGAGACAGACATGGAGAGGGTAATGAGACAGACATGGAGGGGGTAATGAGAGACATGGAGGGGGTAATGAGACAGACATGGAGAGGGTAATGAGAGACATGGAGGGGGTAATGAGACAGACATGGAGGGGGTAACGAGACAGACATGGAGAGGGTAATGAGACAGACATGGAGGGGGTAATGAGACAGACATGGAGAGGGTAATGAGACAGACATGGAGGGGGTAATGAGACAGACATGGAGGGGGTAATGAGACAGACATGGAGGGGGTAACGAGACAGACATGGAGAGGGTAATGAGAGACATGGAGGGGGTAATGAGACAGACATGGAGGGGGTAATGAGACAGACATGGAGGGGGTAATGAGACAGACATGGAGGGGTAATGGGAGACATGGAGGGGGTAATGAGACAGACATGGAGGGGTAATGAGACAGACATGGAGGGGGTAATGAGACAGACATGGAGGGGGTAATGAGACAGACATGGAGGGGTAATGGGAGACATGGAGGGGGTAATGAGACAGACATGGAGGGGTAATGAGACAGACATGGAGGGGGTAATGAGACAGACATGGAGGGGTAATGAGACAGACATGGAGGGGGTAATGAGACAGACATGGAGGGGGTAATGAGAGACATGGAGGGTGTAATGAGACAGACATGGAGGGGGTAATGAGACAGACATGGAGGGGATAATGAGACAGACATGGAGAGGGTAATGAGAGACATGGAGGGGGTAATGAGACAGACATGGAGGGGTAATGAGACAGACATGGAGAGGGTAACGAGACAGACATGGAGAGGGTAATGAGAGACATGGAGGGGGTAATGAGACAGACATGGAGGGGTAATGAGACAGACATGGAGAGGGTAATGAGACAGACATGGAGAGGGTAATGAGACAGACATGGAGGGGGTAATGAGACAGACATGGAGGGGGTAATGAGACAGACATGGAGAGGGTAATGAGAGACATGGAGGGGGTAATGAGACAGACATGGAGGAGGTAACGAGACAGACATGGAGAGGGTAATGAGACAGACATGGAGGGGGTAATGAGACAGACATGGAGGGGGTAATGAGACAGACATGGAGGGGTAATGGGAGACATGGAGGGGGTAATGAGACAGACATGGAGGGGGTAATGAGACAGACATGGAGGGGGTAAGGAGAGACATGGAGGGGGTAATGAGACAGACATGGAGGGGGTAATGAGACAGACATGGAGGGGTAATGAGACAGACATGGAGGGGGTAATGAGACAGACATGGAGGGGGTAATGAGACAGACATGGAGGGGGTAATGAGAGACATGGAGGGTGTAATGAGACAGACATGGAGGGGGTAATGAGAGACATGGAGGGGGTAATGAGAGACATGGAGGGTGTAATGAGACAGACATGGAGGGGGTAATGAGAGACATGGAGGGTGTAATGAGACAGACATGGAGGGGGTAATGAGACAGACATGGAGGGGGTAATGAGACAGACATGGAGGGGGTAATGAGACAGACATGGAGGGGGTAATGAGACAGACATGGAGAGGGTAATGAGAGACATGGAGGGGGTAATGAGACAGACATGGAGGGGGTAATGAGACAGACATGGAGGGGGTAATGAGACAGACATGGAGGGGTAATGGGAGACATGGAGGGGGTAATGAGACAGACATGGAGGGGTAATGAGACAGACATGGAGGGGGTAATGAGACAGACATGGAGGGGGTAATGAGACAGACATGGAGGGGTAATGGGAGACATGGAGGGGGTAATGAGACAGACATGGAGGGGTAAAGAGACAGACATAGAGGGGGTAATGAGACAGACATGGAGGGGTAATGAGACAGACATGGAGGGGGTAATGAGACAGACATGGAGGGGGTAATGAGACAGACATGGAGGGGGTAATGAGAGACATGGAGGGTGTAATGAGACAGACATGGAGGGGATAATGAGACAGACATGGAGGGGATAATGAGACAGACATGGAGAGGGTAATGAGAGACATGGAGGGGGTAATGAGACAGACATGGAGGGGTAATGAGACAGACATGGAGAGGGTAACGAGACAGACATGGAGAGGGTAATGAGAGACATGGAGGGGGTAATGAGACAGACATGGAGAGGGTAATGAGACAGACATGGAGAGGGTAATGAGACAGACATGGAGGGGGTAATGAGACAGACATGGAGGGGGTAATGAGACAGACATGGAGAGGGTAATGAGAGACATGGAGGGGGTAATGAGACAGACATGGAGGGGGTAACGAGACAGACATGGAGAGGGTAATGAGACAGACATGGAGAGGGTAATGAGACAGACATGGAGGGGGTAATGAGACAGACATGGAGGGGGTAATGAGACAGACATGGAGGGGTAATGGGAGACATGGAGGGGGTAATGAGACAGACATGGAGGGGGTAATGAGACAGACATGGAGGGGGTAATGAGAGACATGGAGGGGGTAATGAGACAGACATGGAGGGGGTAATGAGACAGACATGGAGGGGTAATGAGACAGACATGGAGGGGGTAATGAGACAGACATGGAGGAGGTAATGAGAGACATGGAGGGTGTAATGAGACAGACATGGAGGGGGTAATGAGAGACATGGAGGGTGTAATGAGACAGACATGGAGGGGGTAATGAGACAGACATGGAGGGGGTAATGAGACAGACATGGAGAGGGTAATGAGAGACATGGAGGGGGTAATGAGACAGACATGGAGGGGTAATGAGACAGACATGGAGAGGGTAACGAGACAGACATGGAGAGGGTAATGAGAGACATGGAGGGGGTAATGAGACAGACATGGAGGGGGTAATGAGACAGACATGGAGGGGGTAACGAGACAGACATGGAGAGGGTAATGAGACAGACATGGAGGGGGTAATGAGAGACATGGAGGGGGTAATGAGACAGACATGGAGAGGGTAATGAGAGACATGGAGGGGGTAATGAGACAGACATGGAGGGGGTAACGAGACAGACATGGAGAGGGTAACGAGACAGACATGGAGGGGGTAATGAGACAGACATGGAGAGGGTAATGAGACAGACATGGAGGGGGTAATGAGACAGACATGGAGGGGGTAATGAGACAGACATGGAGGGGGTAACGAGACAGACATGGAGAGGGTAATGAGAGACATGGAGGGGGTAATGAGACAGACATGGAGGGGGTAATGAGACAGACATGGAGGGGGTAATGAGACAGACATGGAGGGGTAATGGGAGACATGGAGGGGGTAATGAGACAGACATGGAGGGGGTAATGAGACAGACATGGAGAGGGTAATGAGAGACATGGAGGGGGTAATGAGACAGACATGGAGAGGGTAATGAGACAGACATGGAGGGGGTAATGAGACAGACATGGAGGGGGTAATGAGACAGACATGGAGAGGGTAATGAGAGACATGGAGGGGGTAATGAGACAGACATGGAGGGGGTAATGAGACAGACATGGAGGGGGTAATGAGACAGACATGGAGGGGTAATGGGAGACATGGAGGGGGTAATGAGACAGACATGGAGGGGGTAATGAGACAGACATGGAGGGGGTAATGAGAGACATGGAGGGGGTAATGAGACAGACATGGAGGGGGTAATGAGACAGACATGGAGGGGTAATGAGACAGACATGGAGGGGGTAATGAGACAGACATGGAGGGGGTAATGAGACAGACATGGAGGGGTAATGGGAGACATGGAGGGGGTAATGAGACAGACATGGAGGGGGTAATGAGACAGACATGGAGGGGGTAATGAGACAGACATGGAGGGGTAATGAGACAGACATGGAGGGGGTAATGAGACAGACATGGAGAGGGTAACGAGACAGACATGGAGAGGGTAATGAGAGACATGGAGGGGGTAATGAGACAGACATGGAGGGGGTTATGAGAGATATGGAGGGGGTAATGAGACAGACATGGAGGGGGTAATGAGACAGACATGGAGAGGGTAACGAGACAGACATGGAGAGGGTAATGAGAGACATGGAGGGGGTAATGAGACAGACATGGAGGGGTAATGAGACAGACATGGAGAGGGTAATGAGACAGACATGGAGGGGGTAATGAGACAGACATGGAGGGGTAATGAGACAGACATGGAGAGGGTAATGAGACAGACATGGAGAGGGTAATGAGACAGACATGGAGAGGGTAATGAGACAGACATGGAGGGGTAATGAGAGACATAGAGGGGGTAATAAGACAGACATGGAGGGGTAATGAGAGACATAGAGGGGGTAATGAGACAGACATGGAGGGGTAATGAGACAGACATGGAGGGGGTAATGAGAGACATGGAGGGGGTAATGAGACAGACATGGAGGGGTAATGAGACAGACATGGAGAGGGTAATGAGACAGACATGGAGGGAGTAATGAGAGACATGGAGGGGGTAATGAGACAGACATGGAGGGGGTAATGAGACAGACATGGAGGGGGTAATGAGAGACATAGAGGGGGTAATGAGAGACATGGAGGGGGTAATGAGACAGACATGGAGGGGGTAATGAGAGACATAGAGGGGGTAATGAGAGACATGGAGGGGGTAATGAGACAGTCATGGAGGGGTAATGAGACAGACATGGAGGGGGTAATGAGACAGACATGGAGCGGGTAATGAGACAGACATGGAGAGGGAAATGAGACAGACATGGAGGGGTAATGAGACAGACATGGAGGGGGTAATGAGACAGACATAGAGGGGGTAATGAGAGACATAGAGGGGGTAATGAGAGACATGGAGGGGGTAATGAGACAGACATGGAGGGGTAATGAGACAGACATGGAGAGGGTAATGAGACAGACATGGAGAGGGTAATGAGAGACATGGAGGTGGTAATGAGACAGACATGGAGGGGTAATGAGACAGACATGGAGAGGGTAATGAGACAGACATGGAGAGGGTAATGAGAGACATGGAGGGGGTAATGAGACAGACATGGAGAGGGTAATGAGAGACATGGAGGGGGTAATGAGACAGACATGGAGGGGTAATGAGACAGACATGGAGGGGGTAATGAGACAGACATGGAGGGGTAATGGGAGACATTGAGGGGGGTAATGAGACAGACATGGAGGGGGTAATGAGAGACATGGAGGGGTAATGAGACAGACATGGAGAGGGTAATGAGACAGACATGGAGGGGGTAATGAGAGACATGGAGGGGGTAATGAGACAGACATGGAGGGGGTAACGAGACAGACATGGAGAGGGTAATGAGACAGACATGGAGGGTGTAATGAGAGACATGGAGGGGGTAATGAGACAGACATGGAGAGGGTAATGAGAGACACGGAGGGGGTAACGAGACAGACATGGAGGGGGTAACGAGACAGACATGGAGAGGGTAATGAGACAGACATGGAGGGGGTAATGAGACAGACATGGAGAGGGTAATGAGACAGACATGGAGGGGGTAATGAGACAGACATGGAGGGGGTAATGAGACAGACATGGAGGGGTAATGAGAGACATGGAGGGGATAATGAGACAGACATGGAGGGGGTAATGAGACAGACATGGAGGGGGTAATGAGACAGACATGGAGAGGGTAATGAGACAGACATGGAGGGGGTAATGAGACAGACATGGAGGGGGTAACGAGACAGACATGGAGAGGGTAATGAGACAGACATGGAGGGGGTAATGAGACAGACATGGAGAGGGTAATGAGACAGACATGGAGGGGGTAATGAGACAGACATGGAGGGGGTAATGAGACAGACATGGAGGGGTAATGAGAGACATGGAGGGGATAATGAGACAGACATGGAGGGGGTAATGAGACAGACATGGAGAGGGTAATGAGACAGACATGGAGGGGTAATGAGACAGACATGGAGGGGGTAACGAGACAGACATGGAGAGGGTAATGAGACAGACATGGAGGGGGTAATGAGAGACATGGAGGGGGTAATGAGACAGACATGGAGAGGGTAATGAGAGACATGGAGGGGGTAACGAGACAGACATGGAGGGGGTAACGAGACAGACATGGAGAGGGTAATGAGACAGACATGGAGGGGGTAATGAGACAGACATGGAGAGGGTAATGAGACAGACATGGAGGGGGTAATGAGACAGACATGGAGAGGGTAATGAGACAGACATGGAGGGGTAATGTGAGAGACATGGAGGGGTTAATGAGACAAACATGGAGAGGGTAATGAGACAGACATGGAGAGGGTAATGAGAGACATGGAGAGGGTAATGAGACAGACATGGTGAGGGTAATGAGACAGACATGGAGAGGGTAATGAGACAGACATGGAGAGGGTAATGAGACAGACATAGAGGGGGTAATGAGAGACATGGAGGGTGTAATGAGACAGACATGGAGGGGGTAATGAGACAGACATGGAGGGGGTAATGAGACAGACATGGAGGGGTAATGAGACAGACATGGAGGGGGTAATGAGAGACATGGAGGGGTAATGAGAGACATGGAGGGGGTAATGAGACAGACATGGAGGGGTAATGAGAGACATGGAGGGGGTAATGAGACAGACATGGAGGGGGTAATGAGACAGACATGGAGGGGTAATGAGACAGACATGGAGAGGGTAATGAGACAGACATGGAGGGGTAATAAGAGACATGGAGGGGGTAATGAGACAGACATGGAGGGGTAATGGGAGACATGGAGGGGGTAATGAGACAGACATGGAGGGGGTAATGAGACAGACATGGAGGGGTAATGAGACAGACATGGAGAGGGTAATGAGACAGACATGGAGGGGTAATGAGAGACATGGAGGGGGTAATGAGACAGACATGGAGGGGTAATGAGAGACATGGAGGGGGTAATGAGACAGACATGGAGAGGGTAATGAGACAGACATGGAGAGGGTAATGAGACAGACATGGAGGGGGTAATGAGACAGACATGGAGGGGGTAATGAGACAGACATGGAGGGGGTAATGAGAGACATGGAGGGGGTAATAAGATAGACATGGAGGGGCAATGAGAGACATGGAGGGGGTAATGAGACAGACATGGAGAGGGGTAATGAGAGACATGGAAGGGGTAATGAGACAGACATGGAGGGGTAATGAGAGACATGGAGGGGTAATGAGAGACATGGAGGGGGTAATGAGACAGACATGGAGGGGTAATGAGACAGACATGGAGAGGGTAATGAGACAGACATGGAGGGGGTAATGAGACAGACATGGAGAGGGTAATGAGACAGACATGGAGGGGGTAATGAGAGATATGGAGGGGGTAATGAGACAGACATGGAGGGGGTAATGAGAGATATGGAGGGGGTAATGAGACAGACATGGAGGGGGTAATGAGACAGACATGGAGAGGGTAACGAGACAGACATGGAGAGGGTAATGAGAGACATGGAGGGGGTAATGAGACAGACATGGAGGGGGTAATGAGAGATATGGAGGGGGTAATGAGACAGACATGGAGGTGGTAATGAGACTGTCATGGAGAGGGTAACGAGACAGACATGGAGAGGGTAATGAGAGACATGGAGGGGGTAATGAGACAGACATGGAGGGGTAATGAGACAGACATGGAGAGGGTAATGAGACAGACATGGAGGGGGTAATGAGACAGACATGGAGGGGTAATGAGACAGACATGGAGAGGGTAATGAGACAGACATGGAGAGGGTAATGAGACAGACATGGAGAGGGTAATGAGACAGACATGGAGGGGTAATGAGAGACATAGAGGGGGTAATGAGACAGACATGGAGGGGTAATGAGAGACATAGATGGGGTAATGAGACAGACATGGAGGGGTAATGAGACAGACATGGAGGGGGTAATGAGAGACATGGAGGGGGTAATGAGACAGACATGGAGGGGTAATGAGACAGACATGGAGAGGGTAATGAGACAGACATGGAGGGGGTAATGAGAGACATGGAGGGGGTAATGAGACAGACATGGAGGGGGTAATGAGACAGACATGGAGGGGGTAATGAGAGACATAGAGGGGGTAATGAGAGACATGGAGGGGGTAATGAGACAGACATGGAGGGGGTAATGAGAGACATGGAGGGGGTAATGAGAGACATAGAGGGGGTAATGAGAGACATAGAGGGGGTAACGAGACAGACATGGAGGGGGTAATGAGACAGTCATAGAGGGGGTAATGAGAGACATAGAGGGGGTAATGAGAGACATGGAGGGGGTAATGAGACAGACATGGAGGGGTAATGAGACAGACATGGAGAGGGTAATGAGACAGACATGGAGAGGGTAATGAGAGACATGGAGGTGGTAATGAGACAGACATGGAGGGGTAATGAGACAGACATGGAGAGGGTAATGAGACAGACATGGAGAGGGTAATGAGAGACATGGAGGGGGTAATGAGACAGACATGGAGAGGGTAATGAGAGACATGGAGGGGGTAATGAGACAGACATGGAGGGGTAATGAGACAGACATGGAGGGGGTAATGAGCAGACATGGAGGGGTAATGGGAGACATTGAGGGGGTAATGAGACAGACATGGAGGGGGTAATGAGAGACATGGAGGGGGTAATGAGACAGACATGGAGGGGTAATGAGACAGACATGGAGAGGGTAATGAGACAGACATGATGGGGGTAATGAGAGACATGGAGGGGGTAATGAGACAGACATGGAGATGGTAATGAGAGACATGGAGGGGGTAATGAGACAGACATGGAGGGGGTAACGAGAGACATAGATGGGGTAATGAGACAGACATGGAGGGGTAATGAGACAGACATGGAGGGGGTAATGAGAGACATGGAGGGGGTAATGAGACAGACATGGAGGGAGTAACGAGACAGACATGGAGAGGGTAATGAGACAGACATGGAGGGGGTAATGAGAGACATGGAGGGGGTAATGAGACAGACATGGAGATGGTAATGAGAGACATGGAGGGGGTAATGAGACAGACATGGAGGGGGTAACGAGAGACATAGATGGGGTAATGAGACAGACATGGAGGGGTAATGAGACAGACATGGAGGGGGTAATGAGAGACATGGAGGGGGTAATGAGACAGACATGGAGGGGTAATGAGACAGACATGGAGAGGGTAATGAGACAGACATGGAGGGGGTAATGAGAGACATGGAGGGGGTAATGAGACAGACATGGAGGGGGTAATGAGACAGACATGGAGGGGGTAATGAGAGACATGGAGGGGGTAATGAGAGACATGGAGGGGGTAATGAGACAGACATGGAGGGGTAATGAGACAGACATGGAGAGGGTAATGAGACAGACATGGAGAGGGTAATGAGAGACATGGAGGTGGTAATGAGACAGACATGGAGGGGTAATGAGACAGACATGGAGAGGGTAATGAGACAGACATGGAGAGGGTAATGAGAGACATGGAGGGGGTAATGAGACAGACATGGAGAGGGTAATGAGAGACATGGAGGGGGTAATGAGACAGACATGGAGGGGTAATGAGACAGACATGGAGGGGGTAATGAGCAGACATGGAGGGGTAATGGGAGACATTGAGGGGGTAATGAGACAGACATGGAGGGGGTAATGAGAGACATGGAGGGGGTAATGAGACAGACATGGAGGGGTAATGAGACAGACATGGAGAGGGTAATGAGACAGACATGATGGGGGTAATGAGAGACATGGAGGGGGTAATGAGACAGACATAGAGGGGGTAACGAGACAGACATGGAGAGGGTAATGAGACAGACATGGAGGGGGTAATGAGAGACATGGAGGGGGTAATGAGACAGACATGGAGATGGTAATGAGAGACATGGAGGGGGTAATGAGACAGACATGGAGGGGGTAACGAGACAGACATGGAGAGGGTAATGAGACAGACATGGAGGGGGTAATGAGACAGACATGGAGAGGGTAATGAGACAGACATGGAGGGGGTAATGAGACAGACATGGAGGGGGTAATGAGACAGACATGGAGGGGGTAACGAGACAGACATGGAGAGGGTAATGAGAGACATGGAGGGGGTAATGAGACAGACATGGAGGGGGTAATGAGACAGACATGGAGGGGGTAATGAGACAGACATGGAGGGGTAATGGGAGACATGGAGGGGGTAATGAGACAGACATGGAGGGGTAATGAGACAGACATGGAGGGGGTAATGAGACAGACATGGAGGGGGTAATGAGACAGACATGGAGGGGTAATGGGAGACATGGAGGGGGTAATGAGACAGACATGGAGGGGTAATGAGACAGACTTGGAGGGGGTAATGAGACAGACATGGAGGGGTAATGAGACAGACATGGAGGGGGTAATGAGACAGACATGGAGGGGGTAATGAGAGACATGGAGGGTGTAATGAGACAGACATGGAGGGGGTAATGAGACAGACATGGAGGGGATAATGAGACAGACATGGAGAGGGTAATGAGAGACATGGAGGGGGTAATGAGACAGACATGGAGGGGTAATGAGACAGACATGGAGAGGGTAACGAGACAGACATGGAGAGGGTAATGAGAGACATGGAGGGGGTAATGAGACAGACATGGAGGGGTAATGAGACAGACATGGAGAGGGTAATGAGACAGACATGGAGAGGGTAATGAGACAGACATGGAGGGGGTAATGAGACAGACATGGAGGGGGTAATGAGACAGACATGGAGAGGGTAATGAGAGACATGGAGGGGGTAATGAGACAGACATGGAGGGGGTAACGAGACAGACATGGAGAGGGTAATGAGACAGACATGGAGGGGGTAATGAGACAGACATGGAGGGGGTAATGAGACAGACATGGAGGGGTAATGGGAGACATGGAGGGGGTAATGAGACAGACATGGAGGGGGTAATGAGACAGACATGGAGGGGGTAATGAGAGACATGAAGGGGGTAATGAGACAGACATGGAGGGGGTAATGAGACAGACATGGAGGGGTAATGAGACAGACATGGAGGGGGTAATGAGACAGACATGGAGGGGGTAATGAGACAGACATGGAGGGGGTAATGAGAGACATGGAGGGTGTAATGAGACAGACATGGAGGGGGTAATGAGAGACATGGAGGGTGTAATGAGACAGACATGGAGGGGGTAATGAGACAGACATGGAGGGGGTAATGAGACAGACATGGAGGGGGTAATGAGACAGACATGGAGGGGGTAACGAGACAGACATGGAGAGGGTAATGAGAGACATGGAGGGGGTAATGAGACAGACATGGAGGGGGTAATGAGACAGACATGGAGGGGGTAATGAGACAGACATGGAGGGGTAATGGGAGACATGGAGGGGGTAATGAGACAGACATGGAGGGGTAATGAGACAGACATGGAGGGGGTAATGAGACAGACATGGAGGGGGTAATGAGACAGACATGGAGGGGTAATGGGAGACATGGAGGGGGTAATGAGACAGACATGGAGGGGTAATGAGACAGACATAGAGGGGGTAATGAGACAGACATGGAGGGGTAATGAGACAGACATGGAGGGGGTAATGAGACAGACATGGAGGGGGTAATGAGACAGACATGGAGGGGGTAATGAGAGACATGGAGGGTGTAATGAGACAGACATGGAGGGGGTAATGAGACAGACATGGAGGGGATAATGAGACAGACATGGAGAGGGTAATGAGAGACATGGAGGGGTTAATGAGACAGACATGGAGGGGTAATGAGACAGACATGGAGAGGGTAACGAGACAGACATGGAGAGGGTAATGAGAGACATGGAGGGGGTAATGAGACAGACATGGAGAGGGTAATGAGACAGACATGGAGAGGGTAATGAGACAGACATGGAGGGGGTAATGAGACAGACATGGAGGGGGTAATGAGACAGACATGGAGAGGGTAATGAGAGACATGGAGGGGGTAATGAGACAGACATGGAGGGGGTAACGAGACAGAAATGGAGAGGGTAATGAGACAGACATGGAGAGGGTAATGAGACAGACATGGAGGGGGTAATGAGACAGACATGGAGGGGTAATGGGAGACATGGAGGGGGTAATGAGACAGACATGGAGGGGGTAATGAGACAGACATGGAGGGGGTAATGAGAGACATGGAGGGGGTAATGAGACAGACATGGAGGGGGTAATGAGACAGACATGGAGGGGTAATGAGACAGACATGGAGGGGGTAATGAGACAGACATGGAGAGGGTAATGAGACAGACATGGAGGGGGTAATGAGACAGACATGGAGGGGGTAATGAGACAGACATGGAGAGGGTAATGAGAGACATGGAGGGGGTAATGAGACAGACATGGAGGGGGTAACGAGACAGACATGGAGAGGGTAATGAGACAGACATGGAGGGGGTAATGAGACAGACATGGAGGGGGTAATGAGACAGACATGGAGGGGTAATGGGAGACATGGAGGGGGTAATGAGACAGACATGGAGGGGGTAATGAGACAGACATGGAGGGGGTAATGAGAGACATGAAGGGGGTAATGAGACAGACATGGAGGGGGTAATGAGACAGACATGGAGGGGTAATGAGACAGACATGGAGGGGGTAATGAGACAGACATGGAGGGGGTAATGAGACAGACATGGAGGGGGTAATGAGAGACATGGAGGGTGTAATGAGACAGACATGGAGGGGGTAATGAGAGACATGGAGGGTGTAATGAGACAGACATGGAGGGGGTAATGAGACAGACATGGAGGGGGTAATGAGACAGACATGGAGGGGGTAATGAGACAGACATGGAGGGGGTAACGAGACAGACATGGAGAGGGTAATGAGAGACATGGAGGGGGTAATGAGACAGACATGGAGGGGGTAATGAGACAGACATGGAGGGGGTAATGAGACAGACATGGAGGGGTAATGGGAGACATGGAGGGGGTAATGAGACAGACATGGAGGGGTAATGAGACAGACATGGAGGGGGTAATGAGACAGACATGGAGGGGGTAATGAGACAGACATGGAGGGGTAATGGGAGACATGGAGGGGGTAATGAGACAGACATGGAGGGGTAATGAGACAGACATAGAGGGGGTAATGAGACAGACATGGAGGGGTAATGAGACAGACATGGAGGGGGTAATGAGACAGACATGGAGGGGGTAATGAGACAGACATGGAGGGGGTAATGAGAGACATGGAGGGTGTAATGAGACAGACATGGAGGGGGTAATGAGACAGACATGGAGGGGATAATGAGACAGACATGGAGAGGGTAATGAGAGACATGGAGGGGTTAATGAGACAGACATGGAGGGGTAATGAGACAGACATGGAGAGGGTAACGAGACAGACATGGAGAGGGTAATGAGAGACATGGAGGGGGTAATGAGACAGACATGGAGAGGGTAATGAGACAGACATGGAGAGGGTAATGAGACAGACATGGAGGGGGTAATGAGACAGACATGGAGGGGGTAATGAGACAGACATGGAGAGGGTAATGAGAGACATGGAGGGGGTAATGAGACAGACATGGAGGGGGTAACGAGACAGAAATGGAGAGGGTAATGAGACAGACATGGAGAGGGTAATGAGACAGACATGGAGGGGGTAATGAGACAGACATGGAGGGGTAATGGGAGACATGGAGGGGGTAATGAGACAGACATGGAGGGGGTAATGAGACAGACATGGAGGGGGTAATGAGAGACATGGAGGGGGTAATGAGACAGACATGGAGGGGGTAATGAGACAGACATGGAGGGGTAATGAGACAGACATGGAGGGGGTAATGAGACAGACATGGAGGGGGTAATGAGAGACATGGAGGGTGTAATGAGACAGACATGGAGGGGGTAATGAGAGACATGGAGGGTGTAATGAGACAGACATGGAGGGGGTAATGAGACAGACATGGAGGGGGTAATGAGACAGACATGGAGAGGGTAATGAGAGACATGGAGGGGGTAATGAGACAGACATGGAGGGGTAATGAGACAGACATGGAGAGGGTAACGAGACAGACATGGAGAGGGTAATGAGAGACATGGAGGGGGTAATGAGACAGACATGGAGGGGGTAATGAGACAGACATGGAGGGGGTAACGAGACAGACATGGAGAGGGTAATGAGACAGACATGGAGGGGGTAATGAGAGACATGGAGGGGGTAATGAGACAGACATGGAGAGGGTAATGAGAGACATGGAGGGGGTAATGAGACAGACATGGAGGGGGTAACGAGACAGACATGGAGAGGGTAACGAGACAGACATGGAGGGGGTAATGAGACAGACATGGAGAGGGTAATGAGACAGACATGGAGGGGGTAATGAGACAGACATGGAGGGGGTAATGAGACAGACATGGAGGGGGTAACGAGACAGACATGGAGAGGGTAATGAGAGACATGGAGGGGGTAATGAGACAGACATGGAGGGGGTAATGAGACAGACATGGAGGGGGTAATGAGACAGACATGGAGGGGTAATGGGAGACATGGAGGGGGTAATGAGACAGACATGGAGGGGGTAATGAGACAGACATGGAGAGGGTAATGAGAGACATGGAGGGGGTAATGAGACAGACATGGAGAGGGTAATGAGACAGACATGGAGGGGGTAATGAGAAGGACATGGAGGGGGTAATGAGACAGACATGGAGAGGGTAATGAGAGACATGGAGGGGGTAATGAGACAGACATGGAGGGGGTAATGAGACAGACATGGAGAGGGTAATGAGACAGACATGGAGGGGGTAATGAGACAGACATGGAGGGGGTAATGAGACAGACATGGAGGGGGTAATGAGACAGACATGGAGGGGTAATGGGAGACATGGAGGGGGTAATGAGACAGACATGGAGGGGGTAATGAGACAGACATGGAGGGGGTAATGAGAGACATGGAGGGGGTAATGAGACAGACATGGAGGGGGTAATGAGACAGACATGGAGGGGTAATGAGACAGACATGGAGGGGGTAATGAGACAGACATGGAGGGGGTAATGAGACAGACATGGAGGGGTAATGGGAGACATGGAGGGGGTAATGAGACAGACATGGAGGGGGTAATGAGACAGACATGGAGGGGGTAATGAGACAGACATGGAGGGGTAATGAGACAGACATGGAGGGGGTAATGAGACAGACATGGAGGGGGTAATGAGACAGACATGGAGGGGGTAATGAGAGACATGGAGGGTGTAATGAGACAGACATGGAGTGGGTAATGAGACAGACATGGAGGGGGTAATGAGACAGACATGGAGAGGGTAATGAGAGACATGGAGGGGGTAATGAGACAGACATGGAGGGGTAATGAGACAGACATGGAGAGGGTAATGAGACAGACATGGAGAGGGTAATGAGAGACATGGAGGGGGTAATGAGACAGACATGGAGGGGTAATGAGACAGACATGGAGAGGGTAATGAGACAGACATGGAGAGGGTAATGAGACAGACATGGAGGGGGTAATGAGACAGACATGGAGGGGGTAATGAGACAGACATGGAGGGGTAATGAGACAGACATGGAGGGGGTAATGAGAGACATGGAGGGGGTAATGAGACAGACATGGAGGGGGTAATGAGACAGACATGGAGGGGGTAATGAGAGACATGGAGGGGGTAATGAGACAGACATGGAGGGGGTAATGAGACAGACATGGAGGGGGTAACGAGACAGACATGGAGAGGGTAATGAGACAGACATGGAAGGGGTAATAAGATAGACATGGAGGGGTAATGAGAGACATGGAGGGGGTAATGAGACAGACATGGAGGGGTAATGAGACAGACATGGAGGGGGTAATGAGACAGACATGGAGGGGGTAATGAGACAGACATGGAGGGGGTAATGAGAGACATGGAGGGGGTAATGAGACAGACATGGAGGGGTAATGAGACAGACATGGAGGGGGTAATGAGACAGACATGGAGGGGGTAATGAGAGACATGGAGGGGGTAATGAGACAGACATGGAGGGGGTAATGAGAGACATGGAGGGGGTAATGAGACAGACATGGAGGGGGTAATGAGACAGACATGGAGGGGGTAATGAGACAGACATGGAGGGGGTAATGAGAGACATGGAGGGGGTAATGAGAGACATGGAGGGGGTAATGAGACAGACATGGAGGGGTAATGAGACAGACATGGAGAGGGTAATGAGAGACATGGAGGGGGTAATGAGACAGACATGGAGGGGTAATGAGACAGACATGGAGGGGTAATGAGACAGACATGGAGGGGGTAATGAGAGACATGGAGGGGGTAATGAGACAGACATGGAGGGGGTAATGAGAGACATGGAGGGGGTAATGAGACAGACATGGAGGGGGTAATGAGACAGACATGGAGGGGTAATGAATGCACCCCCCGGCACAATGTAAAAACTCCCCCCCCATCGGCACAATGTAAATGTATCCCCCGTTTTCCTTACCTTGGCTCCATAAAGCTGGTCCTCTCTGCCGGGTCCCGTCCCTCACTGACACTGTCGGGCCGTGTTGATGTCACACCCGACAGTCAGTGAGTGGAGGGGAGGAGACAGAGCGCCCCATCAGCAGTTGGAGGGGAGGGCGGCGGTGGTGATCCATAGCCCCTTCCCCACCCCTCCCCATGGATCTATCTCAAGCTGTGCGGAGGCCGTTTAAGGTATACTCAGCGGTCGCCGCACAGTTTTAAACTAAACTAATAAATGCTTTTTATTCTGTAGCGCCCAGCAGAGCCCGACGCCCTAGGCAACTGCCTAACCTTGCCTAATGGGAGCGCCGGGCCTGAATGAATGAGATATGATGGTAACTATAAAACAGGTTTTCATGAATGGTGACTATAGGGGGTCCTGTCTTAAGCATCCCATGCCCCCCAACGTCTAAATCCAGCTCTAAACAAGTGTCCACTGCAAATGTATGTGAGTGGACAGAACTGTGTGGCACTCTTAATTCACAAGGTGAAGCGCCATGTATATCCTGTGCACAACATGTGATCTATGGGGGCAGGTATTATCCTATGCACAGCAGACTTCCTGTCAGTTATCCAATTGAAAAACTCTAAGCAAAAAAGTAAACATTGAAATATTTTTTTGCATTCTAATGCACCTCAAATGTCAAACAACTTGAGTTCTGTAAATGTATGAAAACTTTTCCATACATATTTGTGAAAGGAATTAGTAGCAGTCTTCTTTTATAGAAGACAATTTCTACTTCAGGTGTAGTGGTTCTTTAACCACACTTGCCTACGTTCACAGCTGCCCTCTGAGAGACATGGAGAATAAAAAGAAGTGGGTTTGACACCGTTCTCATTATCAAGTGGGATGAGCAATGTGTATGATGAGGCTAGTGCACCATTACGCCTTGGCCGATTCGGTGCTCATTAAGATGGGCTTGGACAGCTGGCGCACTTCACATCATCATGACATTTCCCGTCACCTCGCAGGCCAGCAAATACCCTTACGTTGAATTGCCTGTTTTCCAGGGAGTCCGCAAGTTCACTGCCTTCTTCAGGAGTGTCCTGGACTGACCATAGACCTCACGGGAAGTTTTTGCAGTAGGTTGCGGCCCCCATGACATCACCACCTTAGCATTTGTTTGAAAATGTTCCCATTTCTTGTTAACATTTTTTAATTAAGCTGACTATAAGATGCTGGCCCCAGTATCGGTGTCCTTCCTGGTGGTTAGACCCTCCCAAGGAACCAGCTATCTTTTATATGTGTCGTGTGGGTCATCCTAGGGCTGTTCTGGTTATAGCCCCCTCCATCCTTTCTTTTCATCCTGTTTATATGAGCCACATCATGTCCCCTCTTACTTGTTCCAGAGGAGAGGGCATTGTGCAGTGTCAGCGATCAGCAGCAGGGATCTTAAGCTCCTTATTGTGTGACTGCAAAGACCGCATGGATACTGCTTAGAGCGGAAGTGAACTCTGATGGCAGACATCATACAATACAGCTGTAGGCAAAGCAAGAGGAGACAGCTAGCCAAGTGATGAGGTAGGTGGAGTAACTGTGAGTTAATCTGCAGAGCAAATAAGTGTGGGGGTAGTAGTATACAGGGCCATCTTTTCCATTGGGCACAATGGGCAGCTGCGCGGGGGGCCCCACGGGCAAGGGGGCCCCAGAGGCACAGCTCTTAATGAGAATAAATAATCCTGCAAAAAAAAAAATCCTGCAAAAAAAAACATATCTATATCTATATCTATATCTAGGGGCCCCGGTGCACTGCTTTGCCCGGGGGCCCATAATGTTGTTAAGATGGCCCTGGTAGTATATATTGATTTAGTGCTGGGGTGTATAATTTTAATGAGGGGAGTATTACTGTAATGCGGTGTTATATTCACACAGTGATTGGGGACAGGTGGTGGGGTATTAATGTAATGTGGGTATTAATCATGTATTGTAGGGGTTATTCATGTCTTGTAATTTGGGGTTGGTGGGGGCATTCATAACTTATAGAGGCTATTTATGCAGTTGTGAGTTGTTTGTATTAAATGTCGGGTGTAATAATGTAATGTCTGCGATCATTAGGTGAAATAGACCTATTAACGTTGGAGCTGGTTGGGGGAAGGTGACCTGTTTGTTAACGTGAATACCATTCATTTAATGTCAGGGCTGGTTTGAGGAGAGGAAGGGAAGTAGGCCTCTGTAATAAATGTTTGCGCCCTGATAACAGAAATACTGCTGTGCTTTGAATTGGACGTATCTCAAGATACCTGCTACCCAACATACACACGTAAGCATGCTTTATTGTGACTGAATTTCAATGCATGCATTTGGAGCACAAAAGCCCTAAATTATTTTTATTTTTATGCTGGGACCAACATTAACAAAGAGGAAGAGGCCCATGATTCTAAGTAGCAAATATATATATATATATATATATATATATATATATTTTTTTTTTTTTTTTCTAGCTATTTCACATAAATATTAAATTGTGACCCTACTTGATGTGTAGCTTTCTAACAGCAATTCAATTCTACCACTATGTGGGCTCTTAAGTAGTGGTCCTTACCCAGCGGAGTGTGCACCCCTGAGGGCGTGAGACACTGTTTTTGTGGGTGCGGATGGTCACACTACATTTTTAACAGAAAATAATTTTTAATGCACTCATTGAAATGGAGTTTGACAAACCGGACTTGGAACAATTCTGGTCTGATCAGCTACTATCGTTTCCACACCTGGCCGCCAAATAGGTTAGTAACTACAGCTCTAAAGGGTAATAAAGCGGATCTGAGAGCTCAGACTGTTATCCTCTCAAACTCAAGTGATACAGGTCAGTTTAAATCTTCAGCTCATCAATAGAGAATTTAGAGATAACTTTAATCTGTGCCTATGTTTCTACCAGCAGGCAGGAAAACAGGGTCTGATTAATTATGGAACGTAAAGCCAATGTAACGTGCGTTTTTTTGCTTGTTTTTTTTAAACGTAAATTGGGTATACATACGTCCGTATTCAACAAGGAGCGAATCTGAAGATACGTATGGTGATGAATACGGGTCTAGGTTCCCTCTGCTCTACTAGAAAAGACACTGCAGGATATGACCGATACATATGTGGAATGTAAAGTAACAAAAGAACGCACAGAAAAAGAAAATCTAATGACAAAACATTTTTTTTACATGATATATATTAATTAGGATGTAATTAATGTCTACTGTACATAAAATACATTGTTAGAGTTGCTCCTGATTGCAAACACATGTTCTAGCTGCACACACAGCCGTCATCACTAGTAATCAGCACTTACACCCGACCTGTAGCTGGTGCCAGTGATTCGTCTAAAAACCACGTACCTGAGAGATGTCCAGAGCTTGAATTGGACGCTGCTGTGTGCGCTGAGCTCAGCACGCCCTCACTGTACATTGACTACGTGCATACGCCCAGTCCCCTCCTCGTTCTGCCCCTAAAGACGTAAGCTGCACCTGAAGATGAATTGAAAGCTGTTGCGTTCTGTGGGGTGTGGTCCCATTCTAGGCGTGCGCGCAGTAATTTTGCATTTTGCATTATACGCCAGAAATCGCTACTTAATGAATTAAGACCTTAATTTCTAATTTGAAAAATAATCTTATTTTCCCAATGGGTAATAGGATTTTAAATAAAATGTATGAACTTCCCGTTAAACGCTCTGGTTCTCTTAAACTTTTCCCATGCATAAAGTATATGAAATATTGTTCCACTTTCTGCATGAAGAGAGTAATTTATGAAATCAGATTTATGTCCGAAGATCACATTACCCGTTGCATAGTGAGATCCACCTTTTGAGATGGTATAAATCTAATTCATTCAGATAACTAGGGTTATTTATGGGTATACTGTTCTCCAACAGGAAGCTAACGAGCCTCACTATAGTAGCACTCAAAATAAAGTTAATGACCACTCGTCACTTTTCTGAGATTTATACTCATTGACTTGACGATGCAATAATAAAACATTTGCAGCGTTGTACAGCAATGGCGTCCCAGCCTGTAAGACACTGACTTATTAAACTCATTAGTGATGTCTTCATCAGTTAAGAACGTCATTTAAAGACAGATTTTCTTTTCCTTTTATGCAATTGAAAGGATAAAATTCAAGGTTTGCACCAATAACACTTAGGTTATCTTAATTTAACAACTTCAGGTGACCTTGATTTATTTGCTGTGCTTTCATTTGGTACTTGTTAATTATAAGGGCGCCACAAGCATGGACTTCCTCTGCCTCTTCCGTTATCTTGAGTATGGGCACCAGAGCAGTTGACACAGTTGTCTCTTGACATTTAGAATGAGCCCCTCAGTCCTCTGCTGTAGTTCCCCCCCTACCCCCTACACCACCTGTCCTCCTGCTCCACCCACATGCTACCCACCTCGATAGCAGGTGGGCAGCAGTGGGCTCTTGTGGAAGTTCGGGGGCAGGATCAGCACCCCCACCCCCCCTTCTCCGCTCTCTCAGGACAGCTAAATCCTTCATGGTCCCCAACACAACAGACTGGGTGGCATCGGCGGTCCATCCTGTCACAACTAGATTCCCTCTTTTTAAAGATGGCTAACTCTGATCTACACATTGTTAACTGATCTGCTTTATACTGTGCAAATATTTTTAAATGTTATAGAAGGTGAAGTGCACTGTCTTAACTTTTCCATAAATATCAGAACAACTTTTCATACGCAGAAAATAACTCAAAGGTTGCACTTTGGATGCTTCCATATCTCTATTAAAGTCTTTCCCATGCTAGACACTAAGGGGTAAATTTAACAAGCTGCGGATTTGAAAAAGTGGAGATGTTGCCTATAGCAACCAATCAGATTCTAGTTATCATTTATTTAGTACATTCTACAAAATGGCAGCTAGAATCCAGCTCTGGGCATCTAAAATTACTTGTTTTTCTGCCGTTTCTCTTGCTCCTGGTACAGGACTAGTCTAAGTCCTGATCACTAGTGATGACGGCTGTGTATGTATGCTATAACATGTGTTTGCAAACAGGAGCAACTGTAAAAATGGAATTTATGTTCAGTAGACATTAAGAAAATACTAATAAATGTATTTCATGAGAAAAAAATAAAATAAGATAAAAACTCTATTTTTTTACTGTTTTATCATAAATGACTATATTATTAACTGGTGAAATTAATTCCATTTTTTAGCGAACTCACATAGGTATTGGATGTATCCTGCAGCGTCTCGTGTAGTAGAGCATAGAAGACCTGCACCTAAATACAGTAACACATTTATCTTCATATCCGTTCCTTGTATGCGCGTTTTTTTAAACAAAAGCACGTTGCGCCTAGAATGCGCGCCTTCATGAATAATGCTTATGTCGATATTGTCACCAGGGAGCAGATTTAATCCCATGTCATTAAAGCGCTGTGGAATTTGCTGGCGCTATATAAATAAATGTTGATGATGACGATGAAGATGTCATTCTTCTTCTTTATTGACATATATCAGTAAAACAAACAAACAAACAGACAAATAAACTTCATGTTTTGAGATAAACTGTTAGGGTCTGAGTCATTAAGGAGAGCATAGCATAAAAAAAAAGTAACTTTGCAACTGGGCCAAACTATGTTGCATTGGAGGGGGAGGTAAACTTAAAATGTGGGGACAGATTTATAGTTGGGGTAGGTCATGTCCTAGATCAATTTTACGATTCAGTGTAAAAATAAAGCTATCAAGTATTTGTCTGCTACATGAAAAAACAGCCAGATTTTCCCTTACATGCAAAATAATAAACTAATTTGCACCCCTTGCATTGTACCATGGTTTGTCCCAGAGAACATTTACTCTTTTTTTTTTTGCTTTGCTTTCCTTAATGAATCAGGTCCTTAGATTCTCTTAAGAAGGAGTGATCAACCTGAGACAATGTTTCTTTTAGTCTCCCATTCCCCCATCTATGTCTTTGTGCTGCATCACACATCTATGTTGAAGGTAAGCACATGGATCGACATGTGAGGACCGTGGTGTCTGCAGTGAGAGTGAAAATATTTTGTGGGAGAAACTGGGCACATACTTTCTATCTGAATGTGGGCTGTACTGATCCAAAATTGTAAATTGAGAGTCAATTAATTCAGTGGTAGTTGCTTTCTTAAGCTGGGTACACACAAAAGTAAATTACTTGAGATCTGATATCTGTAACAATTTTACCAATAACTGAAAGTCCCGATCAGCAGCAGATTCATGTGTACACACCTACACGATTTACCTTCAGATCTGCGATCTTCATCTCTTCATCTCTCATAACCATCTTCTGAAAAGATCGTAACATAGTTAATGAGGTTGAAAAAAGACACCAGTCCATCAAGTTCAACCTATATTGGATCTCCTGTGACCCCTCTCTTATATTTTAAATTGATCCAGAGTAAGCAACCGCCAATCTGTTTCAATTGTGAAAATCCCCCCAGACCCAATATTGCAGTCCTAGTTTTACCCTATATCCACTACTATTCTTCATTTTAATTAACGGTCGTATCTCTGGATACACTTTTTGGCAAAAAAATTGTCTAACCCTTTCTTAAACATATCTATTGAATCTGCCATCACAACCTTCCCTGGCAGTGAATTCCATATCTTCACTGCCCTTACTGTAAAGAACCCCTTCCTTTGCTGGTTGTGAAATTTCCTTTCCTGTAACCTTAGGGGGTGACCATGTGTCCTGTGTATAGTTCCCCCACAGCATTAAAAAAAAAAAAAAATCACCGGCAGGTTTTTAACTGCTATAGTTAACGCATCGTGAAAACTCGTACAATTCAATTGAAAAACAGGGCATGCTGATCCCCGCGCGTTAATCATTGTGTTTGCGAGTTTTTAGGGGGGTGAAGGGGAGTTTTAACGCGGTCATGTATAACACAAAAAAAAAGGATTTGCATACATTTTCATACATTAGATTGCATTACACATTAATAATATCTACATTACAGTACTTTCTTTAGCATATTTTTTTATTTAACTATTTTTTTTACTATAGAATCATCTATATCATGTCAAAACACATTACTACATACATATTTGTACCAAAAGCATACATAAATATATTTAATTAGTGATTTTTTTTTTTAATGTTTTTTTTTCCCCATTATTTTTTCATAAGAAAATCAACTTTTACTTGTTAGGCATTACTGATAAACATAGTTTATCTTTTTTTTTTTCACTATTACAGGATTTCAAGTAGTTTTCTTAGGTTTTTTTATTTTTATCACAACCCAAAGAGGTGCGAGATAAAACAGCATATTTGCCTGTTTAACGCACTGCGTTAAAAAACAATTGAATAGCTTTTAAGGCGGCTGCCTCTCGCACACCCTATAAGACCTTCCACTGGAGCGCGAGAGGACCGTTTCACGGAAAAAAATAAATGTAGCTTTAAAAAAAGGAATTGAATTGCGGGTAAAGTTAACCCGCTTGAAAATGATAATAAAAAACAGCATTAAAATTACTTAACGCGGTCTTAAAAAAAAACTTGCGATCAATTGAATACCCCCCATAGGATTTCACTAAGTGTGGTTGTTCCACAATGCCTGTAGGCAGGACACAGAAGTGTCCACTGCATTTTGAATCTGCTTTTTTCACCTAAATTGCCATTTAAAAAGTAAGCATTTACAATATAGGTTCACTGACAGCTTAGCAGTGAGACCTGTGGGGTTATTACCAGCCCAAACAATTTTCTGGCCGTGATTAGAGGAAGAGATTGTGAGCTGCAGACTGCATGTTTCTGAAGACCAAACATTTCCTATCCCGTTAGGCTTAAAAACAATTCCAATAATATCCATTATTCACTGCACCCACTAAGCAGTTCCCACGTCACATAATTGTCTGACCATCTGCCTAGGTTGCCTTATGGATAATCTGAGCCTGGTCAGCTAAGACTGTCATAGAACAGCTCTGGGGAGTTGGCCAAAACACTTGGGATGATTTCATAGGAAGAAATAAAACAGCTCATGTCTGAACGGCATAGCGGAGATCTTTCTATTGTATTACGTAACCTAAAAAGAAATGGATTTAGTCGACCAGTTGGACAACATAATATCTATATCCATCTGCACCACCACTTACTGGAAAGAGAAAACTCAACTCTACACTGTTCACAGAAGCTGCGGCTGATACAATGTAGCAGAACGGTTTTATAATGTTACATTGTATCACTAACTATACTGCGAAGCGTTCTAAACAACACACACAAGCAGATGGAACATTCTGAACCGGTTACATTTGCATTTTCATACACAGATCTACTAAGAGGGTTATTAATCAATGTCTGGCAGCAACAAAAGAGTGAAGCGACTTTCGAGAAAACGTCCCACTGCTTTTAAGAGCATTCCTTTATATTTTTACATCCGTGCCAGCTTTAGGTATCAGTTTTTGCAATGAAAAGACTTTGAAAAAAAAAAAAAGATCCCCCCAACAAACACGCTGCCCAATATGCTGAAAATTAGAAGTGGTATGGAAGATGACTTGGGACGGCCTGCTGTGATTTGTTTTCTTGAAGTTTGATTTACATATGACCTTTCTGGACAGCTTGGAGAATTAACAAGACGTTCAGCTGTTATGTCCCCGCAGTGGTACGCAGGGAAGCCAGGGGGTTGGGTTACTAGCACATAATCCCCCACTGAGAAAGGAGATTATCTCCTGAAATTCTTTATATAAAAATGGCTGAAACTTGAAAGTGCAATAACTGTCCTTTTGTCCTGTTTATTTAGTCTACGGTCTGCGGTGTAATTCTCCTTCTCAAGTACCCCCAGATGTTGTCTTCCTGCGGTGCCCGCGCCTGTGCTGGGGAATCAAAGTTCAGAGTGCTGACATGCTTTGCTGCGATGCTCTGCGGGATTCCAAGGGGCTGTCCATATTGGGATAAGACTGTAAGGAAAGAAAAAAGCATAAAAGAAAATGCACTAAACATAGTGTAGAAAAGACAAAAAATTTGAATAAGAATAAATGAATCCAATCAATGTCCGTGTACTGAAAACAAATCAAAAGTGTGGCCTCATTTAGAATTAAAAGTTCATATATCCTCTTCATAAATCTACGTACGACATTACAGAAGACTTGTCCTGATGCAATATCTGTAACAATATTACCAACGACTGAAAGTACCGATCAGCCGATTCCTGTGTACACACTATACACGTTCTACATAATTTACCGTCAGATCTGTGCTCTTCATCTGTCATAACCATCGGCTGAAAAGATGGTGATTCTGCACACTCCATAGAGATCTACGGACACTGCCGGTCCTGAGTGCGTACACACTGCAGGATTGGTACAACATCGTTCCATTATTGAACAAGATTTTTAGTCCGTTGAGAAAATCAAATCAAACGATACAATGAGCTTTGGTACGATAATCGTTCATTGTTGCTGTGTACACACTAATGTGAATTTGGGCCGAACGGTCGTTTATCATGTGATTGGCCCAATAATTGGGTGAAAAACCTGTAGTGTGTACCTGGCCTAATTCAGAGTGGGGCAGCATAGCCTTATAGAATTAGGATGGAAGTTTTGGGGATGAGAAACCGTTCACCACACCTGGGTCGTCGGGGGGAGAGGCGGAGCAGAGATTGAGAGAGACAAATGTCTGCGTTCAGTGAAAAGCCAGGGACCCCATAGTTAATTAAGCACCTGAGGGTAAATGTATCAAGCTGAGAGAGTTTTCCGGCGGTTTTGAAAAGTGGAGATGTTGCCTATAGCAACCAATCAGATTCTAACTATCATTTTGTAGAATGTACTAAATAAATGATAGCTAGAACCTGATTGGTTTTTCAAACCCGCTGGAAAAATGTCAGATTGATACATTTACCCCCTGGCCTCTACCATGAAGGTAGTAAGTTATCTCCGGCATGGCTGCTATAAGCCAAATCTGCTTTTTAAGCGTGGATAGACACAGAAAGGAGGTGTTCTTCCAATTTGCAACTAAGAGGGATCTGGCTGCTACCAAGATATGTTCAGCAAGCTTCCTAGGATATGTATATAGGTCTTGGGAGGGATAACACAAAGAATACCCAAGGGTTTATGCTTCCACCTTTTAAGCAACGCTATATTTAAATGTTGCCCGTCTCCCCCTCAGTGCTGCAGAGCTTCATAACTCAACCTTTACAACGTCTTCTATTAGCAATTCAAATTCCCCTGGCGAGTTTATTCAGACCTAGAGGTGCATCCATCTGGCCTGGACATTCTGGGAGGGGTAGATCCACAATAGTTTAGAAGCCACAGATTTTCCTTCTTCTAATCTATAATATCATATAGAATAAAGTTAATAAAAAGTAATAATAATAATTATTTTTTTATATAAAGTCTTTCTCCCATTAGGACTCAACGCACTTTACACTGTTGTACCCACGCAAACACGGGGAGAGCATGCAAAGTCCATACATGTTGGGAATTGAACTCATGACCCCAGTGCTGTGAGGTAGCAATGCTAACCACTGTGCACAACCACTAAAGAGATTATCGGTGTAACAGAGGGATCAGTATTGGGCCCTGTCCTTGTAGATGACCAGAAAGCAAGGCGCAAACACAGGATTTGTAGAGGGGAGTTTCCTCACCACACCGCCTGTGGGCGTGACCAGCATGCATGGGGGCGTGGCTATAATTTTAGACAGTGCTTGGCTGCTCTCCAACTCTTCATATCCCTATAATATACATCAGCAATGCTGCGTGCACTACTGTTAGGTGCACGCATCTCTCCCTTTTCAAGCAGAGCTGTGTGAAGCGGGGGCAGGGTCCAGCCACCTCAATTATACAGTGCCCCAGGCTTGGAGGGGGGTTTCCAGGCACTAGGACCCCCCTCGGTTTGCCTATGAAAGCATATCTCCCAATTCTCCTATTTTAGAGGGTCGTCCCAATTCTGGAGAACTGCCATGCAGTCTTGACAGCCAGGACATTTGTCCCAAAAGCTGGGAACGTTGGAAGGTACGTCCCATTTCTACTAAGCACAGCAGGACAACAGCAATGAGATGCCGTACACACCTGACACCGGAGCCTCCAGCAGTGCAAATGTGTTTTGTTGGGAGGAAAAGTGGTTAGGGCAGCCTAGTGCTTGAAAAGCATTAGACACACCCCCTAGGGCATGGTCATGTGACCCACTGCAACAAGGCCACGCCTCCACTGCACGGTGGTCACTCCCTATTCCGATTCCAAAAATGTAAATGTTGGGAGGAAAGTAGAAAGAGCGGTGCCCCTATTTGCTGATGATATCAATATTTGTAGGATTATTAACACACAGCATTATAGTAATTTGTCAGAGAAAGATTTAGACAAAATATAGGTCTTGAAATGTCTGATGAAGCTGAATGTAGATAAATGTAGGTTTATGCAGCAATAATTACGCTAAATACTTTTGTACGAAGGACCATACAGATGACACGGGGCTATCAGATGGGAATGGAAGAAAGAAGGTTTCACCTTGATCATAGGATAGGATTCTTTACTGTAAGAGTGGTAATGGCAAGTTGAAATATGTTAAATATTCGCTGGATGCCTTTATTACAAGAAATGGTATTTGTAGCTATAATTAGTACAGGACATTATGGGGTGAATGGTCCAGGGAATAATTATCTGATTACTGGAACAACATGTCTCCCCTTGTGAGACTAAATTGGCAACTGTCTATTGTAAAGAATTCATGAAAGGATCAACTCAATGATGATGTTCATATTCATCCTTAACACAAAACTATATATTCAGAAGATCTTAGGAAAATTTTCTGTAAGTGGTAGCGTTTTGGATAACATAATTTGATATTGAATTTTGTTATCATCATCACCATTTATTTATATAGCACCACTAATTCCGCAGCGCTGTACAGAGAACTCACTCACATCAGTCCCTGCCCCATTGGAGCTTACAGTCTAAATTCCCTAACACACACACACACACACACACACACACACACACACACACTAGGGTCAATTTGTTAGCAGTCAATTAACCTAACTGTATGTTTTTGGAGTGTGGGAGGAAACCGGAGCACCTGTAGGAAACCCATGCAAACTCCTCACAGATAAAGGTCGGGAATTGAACTCATGACTCCTGTGCTGTAAGGCAGAAGTGCTAACCACTGAGCCACCGTGCTGTTATGATTAAAATCCTGGATTCTGAATGTTCTATAGCAGCGATGTGATTCCACCATCATTTGGAAGCCTTAAACCCCATAGGCCTGAGAGCAAAGCATAAGAAAGGAGTAACTTTGCACCTGGGCAAAACCATGTTGCATTGGAGGGGGAGATAAATTTAAAATGTGGGGACAGATTTATAGTTGGGGTAGGGCATGTCCTAGATCAGTGATGGCTAACCTTTTCAGCTTGGTGTGTCAAAAATCGGAAAAAAGTGTAGCCTTCCTCGGGTCGCGTGTCATTTAAAAAAAAAAAAAAAGAAAGTGTGTATATGTGTGTGTATATATATATATATATTTTATATTATTTTTTAAAAAAAATATAATTTAATAATAATATAAATATAAAACACTACATAAGATTGCTTGTGGCCAGTATCTGGTTTCACCCTGTAGCCCAATGACACTATATATATATATATATTTGTCACTGGGCTACAGGGTGAAACCAGATACTGGCCACAATCAATCTTATGTAGTGTTTTTATTATTAGACAAAAGACTCCATTTCTGGCGAGCCTGCAGGGTATGCAGAGCTGTGTGTGTGTGTGATTATATATAAATATTGTATTATAGGATTAATAAAGTAGAGGAATCCTCTACTTTTTTTAATCCTATAATACAATATATATAATCACACAACTCTGCATACCCTGCAGGCTCACCAGAAATGGAGTCTTTTGTCTAATAATAAAAACACTACAGAAGATTGATTGTGGAAGGATCTAAAGATAATATATCAAATATTAAATTGTAAAATAAGTGCAAGTCCTACTGTGCTCCAGGTAATCCAGCCAGTGATGCCGGGAGATATGAAAGGGAGGAGGTGCTGCGACCGCGCATGCGCAGCAGCTCCATTTCGCTGACGGGGAGATGTACAGCAGCCGCGGCGCTGTCAAAGAAGCGTCCGCGACTGCTGTACAGAAAAAATATTGGGTATGTTTATATCAAGCAGTTTGACTGAATCGCCTGGCGTGTCAGTCAAACTGCCTACGCGTGTCACGAGTCATAGGTTAGCCATCACGGTCCTAGATCAACTTAAAATTTTAGTGCAAACATAAAGCTATCAAGTATTTGTGTGCTACATGAAAAAACAGCCAGTATTTAACTTATATCAAAAGAATAAACTAGTTTGCACCCCTTGCATTGTAACATGGTTTGTCCCGAAAAAAACATTTACTCCTTTTTTTTTGCCTATTTTCCTTAATGACTCAGGATCAATGTGTCTATGTTTCTAAAATCTGGTAAAAATTTACATTTTGGCCAATATGTTTAACCTGTCAGAATGAAGAATAACTTTTCAACTTTGACTTATGCTCAGCTTAGAACCCCCTACTGGACACCTCCCTGACTGGGGGAGGAATGTCTGTGGCAGGGAGGTCAATCTGGACTCGGTGTCAAAGGTTCATAGGGGAAATCTGCCTGGATGTCCGAAAACAGAAGAGTAAAATATTATGTATTCATGTTTAATGGATTCAATGTGAAAAAAACATGGAAATGATATTTCAAATGATTGAATTTCTGTCTCTTTGTTATGCAAATTAATTTTATATATTAAATGAATTTGTTCTGACACAATCTGACATAAACCATCATTCATTATATGTAACAATCCTAATGAACTGTATTATTCATAGAGAGAAATGCAGTAAGTTTTGCTAACAGTGGAACTTATCGTAAATTGATAAATATGTTTTTGGACAACAAACTCTATTAAAAACAATTAAAAAAAAAAAATTAGCCTCAAAAGATTTTGAAAAATATCTTGGAAATAGAAATTAAAGATTCACAAATACATTGTTTGCCCAATATTATCAGTAATTTGTTGAGCGGAGACTGAGGGAATTTATCCATCTGTAATCACGAATCTCGGAGACTATACTGTAATGTTTATTTACAAAAGTGCAAACATGTAACTGCGCATTATATTTATATTAGTGATAATACGGCTATTTATATATAGGGGCACAGCTACTCTGTTATTGGAAATGTCCCATAAAATCACCCTTTGTAGTACTGCAGGTCCTCCCAGAAATATGTGGCGTGAACATGCCAACAATTTAGAACCACCTCTCACATTAAATTATACTCCTAAATTACTACAAGTTCTGGCATCATTTATGCCTTAAATTATTCATTAGAGTGAAGGGGCATCGGGGGTTAACTATGTCAAGCTGCGAGTTTTTGCCAGAGTTTGAAAAGTGGAGGTGTTGCCTATAGCGACCAATCAGATTCTAATTATCATTTTGGAGAATGAACTAAATAAATGATAACTAGAATCTGATTGGGTGCTATAGGCAACATCTTCACTTTTCAAACCCGCCGAAAACTCGCAGTTTGATGCAATTACCTGCTGCATTTATTTGTGTTTGAATATTTTAATGACATGGGTATTAATGCGCATATAATGTATATGACCATATTCTCATAACACCCCAGGATGGTAAAAAAAAAGAGGACCCAATGAAAATATAGAATACTGAATTATTGGCACCTCCTGAGCACCCAAAAATGTTATTTTACCTTGAAAAAGAAGGTCAGTGGACATCTGCAACCCTAGGATACACGCCGGTAAATGCAACACGCACCCCACCCATGAATCTTCTTAAATATCTTATCCTACAACAATATATCTCTTTTTTTTAATGTAGGGTCAATTCAAGGCACATTCACAGCTCGTCCAATCAGAAGATGCAAAATTTTACACCCCCACGGTCACCGCCATCATGAAATGGGCACATGATGTTGCAGAATGTGATGCACGTACCTACATGGTCCCTATCATTATTATTATTATTAATATTTATTTATAAGGCGCCACAAGGCATCCGCAGTGCCGTACAGAGACAAACAAAATTACAATACAATGGGAGACAGCACAGTACAGTAAACACAGCAACTCAGTAAGCTCAATGCACAGCTAGAGAGGGCGGGGAAGGGGGAGGGAGGATCCGCAAACGACGGGGCCCAAGAAGGAGGGCGCGGAAGACAGGGAGACCCCCAGGGGGAGGAGGGAGCGAGAGTGGACGTGGGGTGGAGGACCCTCGAGGAGAAGGGCTAAGTAGCTGGAGAGCAGAGTTAGAAGTGGTGGAAACAGGAGGAGAGATGGCCCTGCTCAGAGGAGCGTACAATCTAAGGGGAGGGGTGGACAGACAGAGAGACGCAGGGGAGAGAGGGAGAGTAGGGGGACGGAGGCAGAAGATAAGGTAGGAAGTTAAGTGGGAGACAGAAAGGCTTTAAGAAAAAGGTGGGTTTTTAGGGCCCGTTTGAAACTGGACAGATTAGGGGAAGTTCTGATGGAGGGAGGGAGCTTGTTCCAGTGGAGGGGGGCAGCGCGGGCGAAGTCTTGGATACGCGCGTGGGAGGAGGTTATAAGGGTCGAAGAGAGGCGACGGTCAGAGGCAGAACGGAGAGGGCGGGATGGAGCATGAATAGAGAGGAGGGTGGAGATGTAGGGCGCAGTGGAGTTGGCGAGGGCCTTGTAGCTGAGTGTGAGGAGCTTAAAGAGGATTCTGAAGGGGAATGGGAGCCAGTGAAGGGCTAGGTAGAGGGGGGAGACAAAAGAGGAGCGGCGAGAGAGGAAAATAAGCCTAGCTGCAGCGTTAAGGACGGAACGAAGGGGATCGAGATGAGAGTGGGGGAGGCCAGTGAGGAGGAGGTTGCAGTAGTCCAGGCGAGAGATGATCAGAGAGTGGATAAGGCATTTGGTTGCATCTTGGGAGAGGAAGGGCCGGATGCGAGCGATGTTGCGCAGCTGGAAGCGGCAGGATTTAGCAATAGAGAGGATGTGGGGGCCAAAGGAGAGAGGAGTCGAGGATGACACCAAGGCAGCGAAGTTGGGGGACAGGGGAGATAGAGGTGTTGTCGACAGTGATGGAGAGGTCAGAAGGGGATGGGGTATGAGAGGGAGGAAAAACTATGAGCTCAGTTTTGTCCCTAGTCTATGATCCAGGAAATGGAAGGAACTGCTGGCTAAATTCGTGCCTCTACCTTAATTAGTCCACTAACTGCGGCTGCTAAAGATCTCCTGTCTGGAAGTCACCCACAGTTCCTACGGATCGATGCTGACACAGGTAACAGTCTCTTCTCCAAAATTCCACACTTGAGAAGTTGGGAATGAATGCACCGCTCATTGTAGGGTGTCAATGTCGCTGATTGGACGGCACCACCAGAGTCCAATTAGAAGCTAATCCTCCTCTTCCTATTATGTGAAACAGTTTCACTGTATTGGCACAGACAGGACCTGTAGGAACATCTCACTGGTCACATCCAGAGTATCCTGCTTGGTATATTATATATATAATCGTGCTGGGCATACTACATCATGTTGGGCACGTTACTTAGTCATATTGTGCAAATTATTTGCAGTATTATATCTTGTTTGGGATATTACTATTTGGCTGTATACGGTGACCTGAGACTGGTAACATGGGCATGGCGCTGTAAACTGTGGGCATGGAATAGATTTTCTAGGCATTGAATTGTATGTAACGGGCATTTGAATCTTACACATAATATTTACTATTTCACTGTACTGTTTGCCAGTATATCTGTATAGACTTATTGTCTATACTACACACGCTAAATGTGCAATACCTCCCAGTACGATGCTGCTTGTTATGACCCCATTTATTTATATGCAGTCTATAGGCACATAAAGAGGAGAGTCTTTAAAAAAGGTACTGTTAGATACACTCTGTATTAGAAATATCTAACCAACAGGGAATCACAGGCAGGGCCTTATATTAGCAAAAAAGACTCCTTGGGTCTATTATGCCACATTTAGGGGGGAAACTGGACTTCACCTTTAAATGTTATCGCATTCCCCCATGTACAGCCTAAGTAGTGGTCTGTTTTGCGCTGTGCAATCAGTTCCTTTTTATTTGAAGCCATAGACCTGAGCACACACCGACGTCTAGATTGGGAGTGTGTACAAAGATTGCAACATAGAGTAAATGGGAAAGTCCCAAAGGAGGGACCTGAAAATTTTAATGAAGGAGGAAAAGTCCCTTTTTATGACCCTAAAAGTCTGAACATTTTGTGGTGCTATTGGCTATTTTGTCTATGGAAACAACAAGCTGTTTGAGGCGCTAAGAGCCCACAAATAACAATGTCTTCTTCAGTAAAATGTAATTAACGAATTACACATATTGGGGGGGAACACAATTGGCGGCAGTGTGGCACGCGGACATTGCGCCGGCCACTTTGCCGGCAATTATGGTAAAAATCTGCGCTCATCTTTTCTCGCGCCTCTATGGGTGTGAGAAATAATCAGCAGCTTATTTACAGAAATCTCCACTGCAAATTATCTCGTGGACATTCCTGAGACACATCGCGGATAGTTAAATCCTCCCTATTGAAAGGGCATTAAAATAATTTAGCAATTAAAGTCATTCCACCTGCAATCACTGTACTTATCAGTAAAAGGCATTACTATCTAGCATCAACTATGTAAAATTAAATTCAACATTGTAATATGTCTGTTCTGTAGTCAGAGAAAATCCATTATGCCCAGCGAAATCATTATCATGTACAACTGGGTGACATTAAAAACCTCCTTAATTTTGAAACAACTTCGGCATTTGATAATGTTGTCTCCTATTATAAGATAAATCCCAGTGCTTGCATTGCTACATCCTAACAAACAACAGTCAGAGAATGTACGTGATTCATCTATGTGAATTGCTGGGTATAATTATCCGCTCTTACTCTTGATCCTTTCCCGGATGTGTTGGATTCGCAGCCATTATTACATTATATTGAAACATGGGTTATATTTATATAATTCTATATAAATCACTGGACTATAAGCTGCTATCTGTAGAGTTAAATGTTTGCCCTGTACCGACTGTTGGCCTGAAGATGACCCATCACAGACATTCAAGGTCGGTGACTTGGATATTTGGGGTCACACCCATCATGTGAGTATAATAATTCAGGCCTCGGTTTTCATACTTGGAGAACAAGAAGCTAATTGAGCAGAGTGAAGGGGTCACAGACAACAGACAATAGCCAATGTGAGTCTTGTGCTTTGAAGACTGTTGGTAAGAGCCAGAGGATTCCCGGTAAAAGGAACAATAGTATTTATCATCTGGGAAACAATATACAGAAAAATAACAAACAGCTTGTGTGAAAGTGAATCAATACATCCTTTGTCCTAAAGGCTGTAATGTAGATTCAGCAAGCACAAAATGCTACGTACATTACATATATTGTAAACAGTGCTATTGTTTGTTTTCTATCATACAAATATATTTTACAAGGAAACATGAAATGCACAGAGAGGAAGCTCTCATCATTTATACCAGACTTAACATATTAAATAAACCAACAAAGACACGGACACCAAATTAACGTTGGAATAAAAATAGGATTTATTAAAATGCTTAAATGCTGAAAGCTAAGAACTGAAAGGCGGACGAGAGCAGGGCAGTCAGCAACAACAAAACCAATAACGGTGGAAAGGTCAGACCATTGTACCACCAACCCAGGATCATACCTTATCTATTAGCCGGTGCTAAATATCTGTCCAACGGCAAGTCTACACCCCCCTACAACCGCCAGTATAACCTTTAACATACCGGCCACGGGTCCTACTAACATTCAGACCAAACATGTGATGACACCACAAACAAAAGGGGGAGAAGTGACCTATGACAAGATAACCCAAGCACCATGTGCAAACTTTCCTGACTGCACTGCTCTCCTACCTACAAATACCCAAAAAAGTTTTAACCCCTACCCTTGAACTGCCGGGTGGGCGGGAGGATTCCGGAAGCAGAAGACAGATCTCCAGACACGCTGAACTATAAATAACTCTAACCACACCCCCCCTCCCCCACACCCATGTCCTATTGGCTAGCAAGAATAACATACCATAACGGGCTAAAACTCTATAATCACTCACCCGTGTGATTTTACCTGCGTTATGTCTAATGGACACACTTCCCTTGTCACAAGTTGTTTTGAAATTTGGTCTTGGTTAAATACAAACACAAGTTTACTACATCAGAATCCATTACTTAAACAGGGACTGTCACTTCTCTGGTAATACTGTTTTTACATTAAAACAAGAGGGAGCACAGAAAAAAAAAGTGTCCTTTTATGCAAATGCGGGGACTCAGTTTGAACTAGCCAGCCCTCAGCTCACGCCAACATTCTATCTTTTTATGTTGCCGCTTTTGTGTCTTGAGATGCAGAATGAAAGCCACTCTGGAGCGTGAATACTCCACTCTGAGGTCCTGGTTCTTTAAGGAAAGTTAAGTAAAAAATTGAGTAAGTAGTCTCCTGGACAAAACCATGTTACAATGCAAGGGGTGCAAATTAGTTTTCTATTTTGCACATAAGTTAAATACTGACTGTTTTTTAATGTAGCACACATTTAATTGATAGTCTCTTTTTACACTGAAATGTTGATCTATGACATCCTGTAATCCAACTATAAATCTGTCCCTACAGTCTAAATTTACCTCTACCTAGAATGCAACATGGTTTTGCCCAGGTGCAAATTTGCTTCTTTTCTTGGCTTTGCTCCTAACTCAAAATCAGGCCCATTGTCTTCAAGTCTTACATTGTTCTAAACTGAAATTATTAAACAACTAAACAACAATGCTGATATCTTCATGAAACGTACAGGTTATCTTGTCTTAGTCTGGGCATTTTGTTAGGATGAGAAGCAGGTCAAGGTCAAATGCTGGAGTATAATGATCCTATATCCGATGATGACTATAACTTAGCATTTAGTATTACATATATCTGTTATATACATTTATTTTAATAGTGATCCTAGGTAACCCTCCTTCACCAGAATGCAGTATTATGTCCTAGATATAATATAATACAGGTGACCAACCCATCAAATCAGCGATGTACAACATAATATTATTTTCAGTGGTCTTTATAAATGGCCTAACTTAAAATGTTGGCGCCTGGGGCGAGAAGGAAAACTGCCGCCCCCCCTAGACTTCAATTGTAATCAAATTAACCTAAAATATTCATAAACTGCGCTCCCCTTCAGCATTGCATCATGGGAAGTCACCCCTATGCATCAGCACTAGCTACAGCGCTGTGGGAGCGGTCCCACAAAAGAACAGTACAATAACTTTCCGGAGAATCATCAGCTCGCATGATGGGGGACAATAATAACCGGGGTGCAACCCTCCCCCCTCCAAAAAAAACCCCTATTCAATTCTAAAACGTGTGTTAATATATGGAGGTGAAATTATGCTTAATTCACTCATTTTGCTCACAAGACGGTGATGCATTTTGAAAATAATTGGTCAGAATATTGTACAGAACATCAAATAAACACCTCCTTCAAAGTAAAAATATATAAAAGCGTTTTTAGAAAAATAAATGACATATGGTTCATCCTACCGTCACTTTACCCATAAAACATGAGAAAGTGAGATGTGTGTGTTTGTGCGGTGCAGTCAAGTCACTGTGCTGAATAGATGAAACAGAACTATGTTTGCAAAGATAAAGGTAGATGTGTGTAGGTAATTTGCTCATACAAAAATTAAATGATATATTGCTTTTTCATCCGAGCAAAATTAGCTGCATGACTTGAATTGCTTGCCTGTTCATCGCTGAAATGTTTTTTGGCATATAAGTAGTCTCAGTAGTCATCAGTGGGGTACGGCCAGTACAGCTGTGGGGAGGCCCAGACAGATCTGTCCGGGCCCCCTACTTTGACTTCTATCCTTCCGTGATGTCACCGCACGTGAGTGCTCAACCTATCCCAGTCACTGGTAGGATGGGAGCGTACACACGGTGACGTCATCACGGTACGGCACGCTCCCAGTCATTCGGTGACTGGGAGCCGACAATAAAGTAAGTGAATCGTTTTCACTGTGTTATGGGGAGGGAGGGGTGTGCAGTGCATCGACTGTGTTGAGGGGAGCGGAGAGGGAGTGGAGGGTGAGCACATCTACTGTGTTATGGGGAGGGGGGAGCTTATCCACTGTGTTATGGGGAGAGAGGGAGGAAGAGGAGTGGAATGCATCTGCTGTGTTATGGGGAGGGGAGCTAATCCACTGTCTTATGGGGCAGGAGGGAGGGGAGCGCATCTATTGTCTAATGGGGAGGGGAGCATGTATGGTGAAGAGGGAGCAGGGGGACCCTGCCAGATTAATTAGTACTGGGCCCCACGGTTTTTGATGGCAGCCCTGGATCTGGGACGAGGCCATTGAGAAGTACCAAACAAGAAAAGGGGTCAAGAATATTTCCAAGGCACTGAATGTACCCCGAAGCACAGGTAAGTCCATCATAAAAAAGAACTGTGAATCTGCCCAAAACAAGCCATCCTCCAAAACTGAGTTTCTGGTGAGAGGAGCTGTAGTGAGGGAGGCCAATATCAACTCTAAAGGAGCTGTATACAGTCTTGCATGACGGAGATAGGAGTAAATGTGCATGGGCAACAATAGCACGCATGCTTCATAAATCTGGGTTGCATGGGACGGTGACAGGAAGAAACCCCTTGTTGGAGCAAACTCACATCAAAGCCCGGCTACAGTTTGCCTGAAGACATGTGGGAGACATGACCGTGTGGAGAAAGATTCTACAGAATTGAACCTTTCAGCCTCCATACTAAGCATTATGTTTGGTTCCAACCTAACACTGCACATCACATTGAAACTACCATCCCTACAGTGACATATGGTGGCATCATGTTATAGGGGTGCTTCTCTGCAGCAGGGATAGGAAAGCTCATAAATATAGAGGTGAAAGTGGATGGGGCAAAGTACAGAGAAATTCTGGAGGCAAACCTGCTGCAGGCTACAAGAGCGCTTGGACTTGCAAGAAGATTTATCTTCCAACATGACAATGACCCAAAGCATACAGCAAAAGCCTCAGTGGAGGGACTTACTACCAAAAAAGTTAATATCTGAAGTGGCCTAGTTAAAGTCCAGATCTCAGTCCAATTGATCATCTGTGGCACCAGTTAAAAATTGGCACATTGTCAAGTACTTAGTGTTGATTAGTGGGACTAAATTTCAAATAAATCCATCATGCTTCCATGTTGTACCACAGTTAAATGTAAATAAGTCCAAGGGGTAAATGTATCAATTGACGATTATGTAAAACCACCGATTCTTGGCAGTTTGCTGTCATTATTTAAAATGGCAATTATATTAGAGGTAAAATTTGGTGGGCTTTGCCATTAATAAAAATGTAATTTTAAATAATGACAGCAATTCTCAGAGATGATTGATACATTTAGGGGGGGATGAATACATTTTACAGCTACTGCAAATAGAAAATGTAAACTTCAAAACACACTTCTTCATATTTCATTTTTTGAGAAATCATTGTGCCAATTTAAGCCCAGGGGCAGAAAATCCATAAGGTGTGTTAATTATAAATAGTATGGAGAACCTACAATAATCTCATACCTTCCTGAATGAGACTAATATCATTATACTATCATATTGATTTGAAATTGTGCGGAAGGTTATGACCTGTGTATTGAATAGGGAATTAAATCTCTGTGATATGCCAGAGGAAAGATATGGAGATTTTGAATGTGTTTATTATTGTATACAAGGCCCTGTACCTTTTTATATTAAATCTAAAATGTAATAAGTTTGTCCTTGATGCCCCAACACATCCTTATACTATTTATGTAGAGAAATATTGCTGGACTATGTTAAACCTTTGATTTGCTTGACTGTATTAACCCTTTGCATGATAGGGTATGCCAAGTTGAACCTTTGAGTGAAAGGGTGTGAATTGCTAATCCATTTTGCCAGCAAGGTGCATAGTGTGTGCCAGTGTATACAATTATGTGACTGTCATTTTGGGTCCTATTTTCATAATATAATAGGTGGTGGCAGCAATTATGCATGTTTGGATGTGAGGGATCAGATTTGGGGTGTGTTTTAGCTTCATCTGTGACCTGTGTGATCGGTGAGGACAGGATTGAGTGTTTAAATATTCTTAACCTCTTTGCAATAACTTTCAAATAATGGAGGCTGGGAGTGCATTCGTAACATATACTGTGAGTGATGCCACTTTCACACTTGCTTCGCTGTACTATATATTGGGACAAAAAAAGACTGCTTTACAGAAACTAAATGACTGCAATATTTTTACTGATTGCGTTTGCAAAGTTGCTGGCCAAGAGGTGAACAGCAGGTGCTGAAAAGTAACAGGAAGGAAGGATTTGAAACAACTCTTTTGCAGCAGAATGAAAAATGAAAGTGATATCACATTAAATTGCTCACTGCCTATGGACCAGTGAGGCTACTGGGAGCGTACTTGCTGAAAAGTACTGGACCTTTGCTAGCCAGAAGGATTTGAGGTGGAGGAGGACACCAGATCGGGAGGGGTCCAGCACAGCCATATTTGGGAACCAACCTTGGTGCACCTAGGGGATTTCCGCTTCAAAGGTGTGTTTTAACTTTTATGCTAATTGTGATATTGAGGTATAGGACTGTACGGTGGCTTAGTGGTTAGCAGTTCTGCCTCACAGCACTGGGGTCATGAGTTAGATTCCCGACCATTGCCTTATCTGTGTGGAGTTTGTATGTTCTCCCCATGTTTGCGTGGGTTTCCTCTGGGTGCTCCAGTTTCCTCCCATACTCCAAAAACATACTGGTAGGTTAATTGGCTGTTATCAAAATTGACCCTAGTGTCTCCCTCTCTGTCTGTCTCCCTCTGTGTCTGTGTGTGTATCTATTAGTGAATTTAGACTGTAAGCTCCAATGAGGCAGGGACTGATGTGAGTGAGTTCTCTGTACAGCGCTGTGGAACTAGTGGCGCTATATAAATAAATGATGATGACCCATTTGTACATGATAATGATTTCGCTGGGCATAATGGATTTTCTCTGACTACAAACATGTTGCTATATATTGTAGTGTGTTACTAAAATCAACATGAACAATATTTCCTAAAAAAAACCGTATCAAATATAAGATTAAGAGATTAAAAAAATGATTAAGGTGAAACCAACACAGGGCAAAACCATGACAATAGGAGTAAGCTGTCCTGGATTCTTAAAGGTTGCTCTTGCCCCTCTTTACAATCTGCCATGCTGCTTTGCCCCCCTTCACACTCTGCCATGCTTCTTTTGCCCCCCTTCACACTCTGCCATGCTGCCTTTGCTCCCTGTAGTCACCGGTTCGCCGAACCGAGCCTAAAATTGGGTATCAGTTCTGGCGAACTGGTGAGAACCCACTAAATCCCACCACTGGCCACACGTTACCCTTAATCCCAGTAAAACCAATACATACCCTCAAGAAAAAGACATCTATCATTAATAACATGTCATCTGGCATTTTTTTTTTTAATTGTGTTTTTTATTGGAAGAATTTTATAAAATAAAATAATTAAAAAAACAACTGACCTGTGTTATAATAACATGCATTTGCTTATCTAATCAATGAAATTATATATAAGCTATTTAGTTTAACAATATAGTAGCAAGTTTGTTAAATGTTTAACTATAGGATATAAACAATTACTAATAAAAGAGCTGACATAAGAGAATTTGTTCCAGTACAGAGATGTAAAACATATATAACTGTGTCAGTGGATAAACTAACAAAGCATATAAAACAGAATTTATGTACATATAATTATACAAGTTAACCCGTGCATGATACTCATGCATTCTAGTCAAATCAAGCTACTTAAGGTGTTAAAAAGGTTCTTGTCATGCATTTGGGCCTAGCCCAGGCCTCCTCAGGGGAAGAGCGTTACTTCCCGACGTAAGCGCCCTTTTTTAACGTGGTTTTGTCCACATGTCACCACCTCATCATTCTTCTCCATCACCTCATCCTTCATTTTCATCGCCACATCTATCCAGATGTCTATCCAGACACAGGGATCTCTCTCAGCGGTCCTGAGTATCACACTCCTCTCACTCTGTCACCCCCGGCAACCACCAACCACTCCCCACTGTCACCCCCGGCAACCACCAACCACTCCCAACTGTCACTTCTCCTTCAAGAAATATATATATATATTTTTTAAATCTTTATAAACACTTTTAACAATTAACAAATTAAATTAACAAATTAAAAACATCTTAGTATACCAAATTTCAACCCTTTCTGAATTTTTTTTTCCACACACACACTAAGAATTTAGTAGGTCAGTGTATAACTCCGCCCAGCAGGTGGCGCTGCAGCTTGGTTTTATTTTTTCCACACACACACACACAGACAGACTAACACACGCCACTAGGCATTTATATTATAGATAGCTCAGGACAACACACAAACAGGTGCCAACCAGGGACCCAGAAAGAGAAGCCTGTGGATATACCAGTCAGGAGGTGCATAAACTTCCCTGTCTCCTGAATGTATTCTATACTTGGAGTTGTATCATCAGGGATTTTAAACAAGTGTTACAAACACATCTGACATTAAAGCTTGAAGGAGCTGGGGGCCACAGGTGAAAGCTCCTAGGGCCGCTGTTGTTCATCACTGTTCTATATTAAACGGCTGCTTTCTCTATCAATCACAAGGACACAGATTATAAACGCAGTTAATACAAGCAGTTCCAATCTGCTCATTTGCATTTACATAAATTGCACTATATTTTTGGGGATGGCAGTGCTGCCTATAGGAAGGTCTGAAGGGCGAGTTCTGGTCACTATTAAAAAGAAGACTGCCCGTAATGTCAGGGAAACAGAGATGGGATTGCTATGCATTTTCTGTAGTCCTCGGTTATACCACAGTATAGAAACATTTACATAGGAATCACTAGTACAATAAATAATTTAATTGACTATGTTGAGTGTTTTGTTGTGTTGAAGAAGTAACATTTCTCTACTTATAGTTTAACGCTTTCAATGACGTCATCTTTTCATTTCAGCCTTCAAAGTTGTGTTTTTAGTCAAAATGCTAATACCGCAGTTAAGGTTGTTTCTTTATGTCTTAGTTAGACATGTCTCATCTTGGTAGGAGAATTCTGCACACACGTGTGGTCCAACTTCCATGGGCCGTCTGAGGTCCACTGGCTGCTCTTTAAACCTGATTTTCACCTTCAATTCTTCACATAATTAAACGAAAGATGTATTTTCAAAGTTACGCTTTTAATTCAACATCTTGGTATTTGCTCAGGTGCACACAAACCATTTATTAACACCACGGTTTTAAAAAAAAAAGAAAAAATGAAGTCACAGGTAGGAGAGGGTGACGTGCCAGGATTTTGATAGATGTCTGCTTTTCATGTCGAGAACAATGGCCAAGTAGGGCTGAATGTACAGTTCGTTTGGAGGCGAGATATTTTTTTTATTTTAAAAAAAAAAAAGAAAATTGAACAGTTTGAATAGAACTGTTTTGCATTTGAAACCATTCCTGTACCGCAAAGTACAGAAATCCAATTTAAGTGATCTAAAATGATTTTACATACTCACATTCTTAAATGGCGAAACAGGAAAAGAGGGACCTGTCTGTGAGAGCTGAAAGTGTGAAAGTTTAGGCAACACATTTGAGACATAAAGACTTTTAAGGGCAGCTGATGTAGAAGTGGATAGATGAAGATATAAACTGTGATCAAAGTGGAAATGTAGAAGTGGCGGAATGATAAATGTAACGGGAACCAGGGGCAAACGCAGGATTTGTAGAGGGGGGTTTCCACACCATGCCGCCAGTGGGTATGACCAGCATGCATGGGGACATGGCTATAATTTTAGACAGTGATTGGCTGCTCTCCAACTTTTCCTATCCCCATAATATACATGGACAATGCTGCCTGCACTACTGTTAGGTTCACACAGTTCTCCCTTTTGAAGCAGAACTGTGTGAAGCGGGAGCAGGGTCCAGCCACCTCAATTATACAGTGCCCCAGGCTTAGAGGGGGTTTCCAGGCACTAGGAAACCCCCTCGGTTTGCCTATGGGAACTTAGAACTTAAGTGAATGGATTCTGATAGTGTTGCAATGAAGGCAGTAGAAGTGGCAGTATGACATACCCCGTATACCCCCCACTTCCACCAATGTGTGTATTGTATATATAAATATATATATATATATATATATATATATATATATATATATATATATAATGCAAGTGGCTGCAATTCAATAGTTTTACAGTGAAGCCAGTAGGAGAGGTGGCGTTATGGCATATATACCACCGTATACACCCCAACTTCGACCACTGGATATAAGTATAAGTCTCAGAGGTGGAACGTTTAAAATATTTTTTTTAAAAAATAATTAAATAAATGTAAGAGAAACGTCTTTGAGATGTTCGTGGAGAAGAGGTTACAAGAGATCAGGGAAGAAACTTACTATTGCTGGAAAACAGTGGTCCTGTAGGAGTCTACTGAGATCATCGAAGTTTGGTAGAGCGGAGACGTGAAGGGCTTTGTAAATCATGAACAGAACTAGTATGATTCATATTTGATTACAGAGGCTACGCAGAGCTATTAATACCCAAGGGCTGATCTTGGATACACTGTTGAAACAATGTCAACAAATGGCTTAGTCTCCGGCTTAGTTGGTTGGGTAGAGATGTGTTGAGTGTAACCACCAGACTGCCTTGGGCAAAACACGTTGATACCTTCCACAAAGTTGTGTTGATATTCTATATGCTTTGTTTGTGAGTGAATACTCCCCTGTATACCAACACGGTGCTTTTAAAATATTTAAGTTTGGGATGTCTGTACTTTACCATTGCTGGATAGACCCTTATGCCTCTGTAGAACTAGGATGAGGGTGCTAAGACCAGTAGACCAATTTAACTGCTGTCACTCTAACCCAACTCTCCAATAAATAATTATACCCCTAAAATTGGATATATTCTTTGCCACAGCTGTTTATAGATTATCTTCTGCTTTTGTGTCCAGAACTATTAGCTTCACTGGGGAAATGACTAATAACTTATAATGTAATTGTGTTTACTTTTTAAGGCCAATTAGTATGTTAATCAACATGGTTGCGCAGCATGGTGGCTAAGTGGTTAGCACTTCTGCCTCACAGCATTGGGGACATGAGTTCGATTCCCAAACATGTCCTTATCTGTGTGGAGTTCGTATGTTCTCCCCGTGTTTGCGTGGATTTCCTCCGGGTGCTCCGGTTTCCTCCCACACTCCAAAAGCATACTGGTAAGTTAATTGGCTGCTATCAAAATTGACCCTAGTCTGTCTGTGTGTGTGTGTGTGTGTGTGTGTGTGTATGTTAGCGAATTTAGACTGTAAGCTCCAATGGGGCAGGGACTGATGTGAATGAGTTATCTGTACAGCGCTGCGGAATCAGTGGTGCTATATAAATAAATGGTGATGATGATGATGATGATGGCTAGCATGCTAAATAGGTAGAAGTATGTGTGTGCATAATGGAAACTGTACGCTGCACTAGAGCAACAACAATGATTAAACAATCTTTGTAAATCACTGCGTTATCCAGTATGTTGGCACTATACAAATAAAGATTATTAATAATAATAGTCGGAATGCTAATCATAGCCACTGCCATCACTCTGATCTCTGATTTTATTGTATATTTACAGCCAGCAGAAAGAGCAAGTATCAACAATACAAATAGAACTAGCTCAAAAAATCAACCTTAGTTACAGGGAAATGTAAATATGTCAATGATAGTATTTTGTTCACTTGTATTTTGCTTTGTACAGTATGTGATACAGGATGTTGCCGTTTGTTTTACAAATTCTCCCAGCTTAAATTATGAAATAGAATTCTGAGAAAACAAATGTGCATAATATTATCATTGCTACCGAACGTGTAACATTCCTTTAGTGAATCAGCCTGTGTGTATGCAGAGAGGAATATTAACCTATCTATACTAGGTGCCATGAACAACAACATAACAATATATGTTGGATCAGCGCTGCGCACCAGAGTTTCGAGGCAATTGGCATTGAAACACCATTTAACTGCATGGAAAGTAGATGGAGAATTTGTAGACAGGATGATGAAGTATCCTACGGTACTTAAGTGCATTACAGATCTACTGGTCATGGACGAAAGGATTAAGTTGCATTAAAACCTACGTGTGAAGGAATTCCAAAATCTGTACTGGTGATTAAAAGGCAGCTGTAATGTTTTCCCTCCTTCTCACTCTTGTGGCTTAATCAGAATCTTGCCAACCGCTTGTTCCCCAGGAAGCCATTCAGCTGGTTGGTGACGGACGGCAGCGTTTTTCTCGCGCTTGTCAGTCTGGGACACCCAGGACCGGTCTAATAGAGAGACCACATTAGTCCAAGCCTAGGATAGCAGAATTGCAGAACTGAGATTCTTTATTTATCCTTCTTTTTATTTCTATATGTCTGGACTTTTGCAGGGTGTGGACAGGGCTGAGCCGATATTGGAGCAGATCTGTCTAATAGCATAAAAACAAATACTGGTGGGACTGTTAAAAAGTTCTTCCTTTCAGCTTTGCTCCCTTCAGTTTCAAAGTGTGTCCATATATTTGAATGCTTCTATCTTATCACCTCCAACCCTTCTCTCCTCTAAGCGGCACACACACACATGAAGGGCCTGAGTCATTAAGGCACGTATCTATTTTAAGTGTATCCTCTGCAAAATCACTCTGCGCATGTGCAAAACTGGCTGATTTTTTGTTAATAAAACAAAACCTACGTTTTAGGGGAGTGAACAGGGTGGGGAATGGACGGATTAATATAGGCAATGTACAGTAAGGACGTTCCCGTGCAGGAACGTCCAAGCCAGTTTCTAGCGCACTGAAAATGTGCACTGATTTCAGCCGTATTTCCCTGTACCAGCAAAGAGTCTAGTCTAAGAGCTGATGGACCCGGTGGCTCATTACAGTTTAAAAATAAATAATTACATTCAAAATAAGCATGACTTCCCCCCTTCCAAACAATTAACCCTAGTTCTGCCAGCCTAGTGCTGGTAGTCACAAAATCAGGGCAGGGGGAAAGCGTGGTGTTCCACTGATTTTATGATGATCAACACCAGTCAAGCCAGCCAGGGCTGTTGGCACTATAGCATGGAAACCAGCAGCGTGGGGTCACCCTGCTATAATGACAAACCAGCCCTAGGCTACTCAGCACGGCACTAGATTCCCTAGGTAGATGGGGTCCGCAAAAAAAAAAGTGTGACCCCCCCCCCTACCTAGGGATACCCAACCCCGTTCTGAAAGCACTAGTGCTTTTCCCACACCCCTGGGCGGTGGGTGTAGGGTAATAAAGTGAATTAATTTAGTGTGAACACTATGTTAGTTTGTGGAACTACAGGTCCCAGCAAGCCCAGACTGCCATTTACAGCCTGGGCATGCTAGTGCTTGCAGAACTACAAGCACTAACATACCCAAGGCAGCCAGAGCATGCTGGCACTTGGATAGCCACAAGTGCCAGCATGCCCTGACACCCAGGGCCCATTGAGCCATGTAGTGAAACAAAATAAAATTGAAATAAACCACACACCTCATTTATACCATGTTATTTTCTTAAAAATAATAAAACCCTGATATACTTACCAACATCTGTTTTCTTCATCTGTAAGGGATCCAATCTTGTAAGCTTTCAATACAATATGCTTGTGTCCATAATAAGACCAAATATATTCCAGGTCCTGTAGCTGTCCATAAAAATGCATCCAAGGTCCTGGAGGTGTCCATAAATAATAAACCAAAATAATTTTCCGCAGGCAAAAAATCTTATTTTCTTGATGCTTGCTGTACCCCAAATAATCCTCAGGAACTGGTTTGGCAAAAAATTAAACCATTAAGGCAGCACAAACTTTGTTCCTTTATGGAGGCATATTCGCCGCATAATTAAATATGAAAGACGCAAGGTCTATTTATAATCTAAGGGTTTCCCACGCTGTAGAGCAGAGATGAAAAACACAACCGTAGTCAACACGAAACATATCTTGAGATCCGTTCCTTGTTGACTACGGTTGTAAGCAGAGCCTATTTGCGTTGAGTTTTACTACTCCATTGCAGATACGTACCTTAAAAACTCAGGCCCACAGTTTTTCCTGGTTTTGTTATGCAGCCCATGCACCATTTTACTCTCCCTTCTCTGATATTGTTTTCTATTTTATTAATGTCTTTTTGGCCTCCAGAGTGAGGTCTTACCTGTGACTTATTAACTGGTAATATAACCTCCGTCTACTTCTGGTTATTAGCCCTTTATTTGCGCTAACACCATTGACTACAATACTAAGCTTTACCCATTCCCCTATCATTGAATCAAATACAGCCCTGTAAAGACCGGACATCCACTTAGAGTCCGTACTCCAGGTGAGCCAACCACACATATTGATATGGTTCCGCTTCCAGTGCCTCTTACAGTTTACTTGAAATGTTATTGTTCACTGATTTTATACAAGCAGACAACATAAAATAAAATAAAATTTTAGCTCTCATTTAATGCCTTCAAGATCTTCCTTTCTAGAGATCTGCGGAACATAGCCCTCTTCTAGACCTACCTTGCCAGTTTTCCACCATCGACTCCAAATACTGTTTTACCCTCACCCACCATTATCTCACACCTCTTTTCACAATTAATTTTACTACTACTATAAGTCTTTGGTTTTATAATTTATTATTTCAATGAATGCTCCAAATTGCTCTCATGACATTCCTTTGTAGGTGTCCTGCTAAAGGCCTCACCATACGTCTGCCAGTTGTATGTACTCAAAAAACAAGCTCCACTGAAATAACATAACAGTTAGCAAAGACAACAGACATCTAAATAGAATGTTCACTACATACAACCATATGTTGTTTTCTCCAGTCCTTTCTGAAACATTAATTGAAAAAACAACAAATCAATAAGCAAATCAGGCTTAGGGGGGCTCAGCTCGTTAAAAGCCTTATGATTGGCTCCCTGCCCTTTATAGTGCAGGAAACTCTTGACTGCTGTGCAGAGTATAGGTGCAGACCTGTATAACACTTGCGTGACACTATTTCTTAGTAGCTTTTGGTTCTGACCTCAGTTTGGATTTTGATATTCTCTGGAATGCAGCCTTCCCTGACCCATCCTGTGTTCCTCTCTCTGCTCTGGATCACTGCCTGTCCTGACCCCTGCTTTGGACCCGACTACTCTCCAGAATGCTGCCTGTCCTGACCCCTGCTTTGGACCTGACTACTCTCCAAAAAGCTGCCTGCCCTGACCCCTGCTTTGGACCCAACTACTCTCCAGAATTCTGCCTGCCCTGACCTCAACTTTGCATCTTACTACTGTTCAGAATGCTGCTGGCCCTGACCCCTGTTTTGGACCTGACTAATCTCCAGAATGCTGCCTGCCCTGACCCCAACTTTGCATCTTACTACTGTACGGAATGCTGCCTGCCCTGACCCCTGCATTGGACCCAACTACTCTCCAGAATGCTGCCTGCCCTGATCCCTGCTTTGCATCTGACTACTCGCCAGAATGCTGCCTGCCCTGATCCCTGCTTTGCATCTGACTACTCGCCAGAATGCTGCTTGCCCTGACCCCTGCTTTGCATCTGACTACTCTCCAGAATGCTGCTTGCCCTGACCCCTGTTTTAGACCTGACTACTCTCCAGAATGCTGCCTGCCCTGACCCCAACTTTGCATCTTACTACTGTTCAGAATGCTGCTGACCCTGGCTTGTGGTTTAGACTTTGACCATTCCATGGAAGCTACCTGACTTCAGTGCAGACATTAAAACGTTACTGTTTGAGTACCTGCCAAAATTGACACTTGATCATTGTCTTCTATATAACTAGCGCCAGGGTTGGTTCCAGAATGAGCTCCTACTACTACGTGCCTGATTCCTGACAGCAGCTGAGTACCGGGAAACACCTTACCCTCTAAGGGAGAGGGGGCTGCTAAAGGCAAAGATCACTTCTGGTTCTAGGGTTGATCCAAGTAGTTAGATGCCTGGCCTCACACTCTCACACTAGTTATCACTCACAATGCCTATTTCAGCATCATCTCTGCTTAAAATACACTAGAAAAATTATTTGCAGGGGACAAAATCATCACAGAGATTAGAGACGAGCGGAATGTTCAAAAACTGTTCTGCAGGTTATTCACTTCATTCTTTATCTGACTGCGTAATTTTGTACGGTTCACCATTGGAACTTGGCGATAATTGTTCCACACTGAATTCCCTCTATCATCTTTGTTCCATGTGAAATGCCTCCTATCATTCTTTTTCTGCAGAAAATTCCCCCTATTATTTTCGTTCCTCCTGATTTTATCTCAAATTATACCGCATGCGCAGCAGAGAGCAGTATGAATGTACACAGTCAACATCTCTGCTCTAGTTTTTCCGCAAAATGCTGAATGTGAAATTTACAAATACAGAACAAAAGGTCATTCTATGGAACGATGAAGCAATAGTGGAACTGAAAGATTGTGTCACGGTAATTTCACACCTTTGCAAAACTGTCCTGCTGCAAAACTTGGTTTGCACTCATTTTCACCGCAATTTCACTCCCCTCTAGTTAGAATGCTTGCTAGAGTCCAGTCTACTAGTAAAAGTGACATTAATGTGACATATTCAACACAGAGTTCGATACCTACCTCAATAGTTCTAATTTACATAAATTTTGCATACTTGAATTGTTGTATGTCACAAATAATAATGGAACTTTAACATCTCGCTTACATGGGGTGTCCATGTTTTATGCATCAAAATTAGCTCCACAAACCATATACTGCTTCTAAATAAAAATAAACTTGTTTCAGTTCAAACGGGCTTAGAAAAATATAGAAAAAAAAAATCTGTTTATATTAGAAATTCTATGGATGTTTTATGCTGTAATTTTTATTTCTTTCATATAATTTGCATCCATCTCTATTCTGCGCTATTATCCATTCTGTTTTTGGCATTGTACAGAGTGTGGCAGCAGTATTACCCCCACACACAGCTCCCATCCCCTCTCAGCAGCAGACAGCACTAATCTGTAAATCACAGCCTCTCTGGAGGAGATTAGTGCTGTCTGCTGGGAGAAGTGGCGAGTGATGCCTCCCCTTTTGTGCGCGCCTTTATCAGATCGCTAGGCCAGGATGAATACATGTAACATCACTGCATGATAGCGGATCTGAGCACTGCTAGACACAAAATGATTTGTAGCAATGTTATCATTTTATTACCATTAACCCTCCCAATCCTAAGGCTCGAGATGATTTGATGGGCTTCAAACTCCACCATAATAATTATATTGTGAAAAAAAAAAAAATTGTGTGAATTAAGCCTGATAAAATCATAATGCAAAGAGATATATTTCCCGACTTAAATAAGAGCTCTGGTGATCTCCCGAAATGTGTGTTGGTGTCAGCAGTTAGGATGTGAACATATTCTTGTAATTAGATATCCGTGGCTCCAGGCGAAGCTCATGGGAGGGGCACTAGGGCTGTTTAATCATGAGCTGCCCTGGTTCCCCTCCCACGAGCTTCTTCTGGAGCCCATGTTAGTTGGTACACAGCGTCTTGTCAATTTAAGTTCTCCCAAACTACATTATAGTACAGTGATGGGCAACTTGCAATAGCTTGAGAGTTGCATGTGCGGCCCGTCGGCCTTCAAATGAGCCGCACTGAGGATGGAGGCGGAGCACAGTGTACTCCCTCCTCCTGCCATGTGACCTCCCTACAATGTGAGATGAGGTCATGTGACACGGAAGGCGGCTGCCCACCTACAGCCTCATTCTCTCTGCAACATTTTTGTTTTTTCACCTCAGGCACTAAAAAGTTATGACTCTGGGGTTTACACTTCTCAGTGGGGTTTTCTTCGTGTGTGTTAATTATTCTTGAGGTTCTTTTCACGTAAAAAAAAATTCAGCTGCAATGAAATATATGTACAATGTACATGTACAATATATGTACAATATAGACAATAAAAAATTGAAAATCTCTACATAACTTGGTGTTATCTTGTTTTTATTTTAAACAAGACAAAGGAGATGGGAGAGGGCAAAAGAGGAGAGCAGAGATGGTGCCAGGGCACAGGATCCTAGGGGAAGTGACAGGGTGCCAGGGGAGAGATGAGAGTGTAACAGGGGAGGGAGGAAAGGGTGTCAGGAACCAGGATACCAGGGGTGGGAGAGTCCTGGGGGGAGGAAGAGGGTGTAGAATGGAGTAGAATCCAGGGGAGAGGAAAGATAAATAGTATTAACAATGAATATCTATCTAGCGTTGTAATTTTCCCCTTCTGTGCAACTTTCTCCTTCATTTCCTTCCTTGTGTCTCTGTCTCCTTCGGTCTCTCGCCCTCTTCTCCTCCATGCTAGATCACTTTCTCCTCACGTTCCCTGTATGAGGAGTATCACCACACTGCATCCCACGCCATATACATACAGCTGCGCTAGTGTTGGAGACAGCATGGTGAAGTTCCTGCACTGATCTGCTGACTGCACAGACCCATCACTGAGGAATCAAAATTTGGGCTGTGTTTTAAATGAAAATGCCAATAAAGTAGTTTTTTTCAAAAGAAAAACATTGGAGTCCTTTTCAGGTAAAAAGCGAAAAATGGAATCCCTAACTATAGCATTGTCTGGAGAACCAATAAAGAGACGGGTCTGTCTTGTAAAACAGTGGCTCCCACCCAATCAGGTGCTGCCAACACAGCTCTGTCTTATGTGAACATTCCATCTGTAAGAACAGACAACTACATCCTCTGTCCTTTCTCCAGGAAGATACCACTACAGTACTGTAAAGCTAGGTACACACTAATGCAATTATAGTGCAGATCACACGATTCACAACCATTTGGTCAGATATTGCTAGAGTGTGTACGCTCCCACGTTCATGTTGTATCTTACCAGAGCACATCTGTTGATTTGGGTTTTATAAATGTTAAGAGCCACGGCAGCCGCGGGCACCGCCGCGACTCCCTACTTTCTCCTCCTGTCGTCCTGGTCATCACTTCAGGTTGCTATGGCAATGGCCGGACGCCGTTCACTCAAGTATGCACGCCCCGGCAACACAGGGCAGCTGGGAGTGTGCGCAGGGATCCCCCACAGCATGCGGGCTAATTTATTCGGCCAGCATTAATTATCTAGTGCCTGGGGGTGATTACAGGGCTAAACCCTGATTGGCCACTTCTTACATTTAAGGCAGTGAGGACTGAGCCTCATTGCCGGTTATAGCATTCTGTCCCAGTACTGCTGTCTGCTCCTGTTCTTGTTTGGTGTTGAAACCTTGGATCGATTTACCTGTGTATTACCTCTGCCAGTCCCTGGACACTTGAACTATTGCCTGTGACCCTGACCTTTTGCCTGAACCTGTATTCTGAACCATTGCCTGTGACCCAGACCTTTTGCCTGTACCCAGACTCGGAACCATTGCCGGTGACCCTGACCCTGCTGGTACCTAACATCTCCACCGCTCTGTCCAGTCCGCAGATCTCTGGACTGACTCTGCTCCGTGTGCTACCCCCTGTACCTGTGTGCTGCCGTATGAGCATAAACATATACTACTCTGAGCATATGTCCTGGGGGCATCCGAGTACCTGTGAGCATAACCAGTCTCTACGGGAAAGGCGGCTGCTAAAGGTGAAGACCTCTTCTACTAGTTCTATGAGTTTATGCCGCACTGGTTGCCGTAACAATAAACTTCCTAAAAATCACGACACCCATCTGTCCAATACGCCTGCTGTTAGTTCCTCCAACATATTGCAGCAGCGTAGGCAGATATCTGTAGAGTGTACAGAGTCAAAATCTTTCAGCAGATGGTTATGAGAGATGAAGATCACAGATCTGAAGGCAAATTGTGTAGGTGTGTACACATGGATCGGCTGCTCATCGGGACTTTCAATGGTGAACTCGTTAGAGACATTGCATCTGAAGCATGATTGCATATGTGTGTACCCAGCTCTACTTGGGCTAGAACTGGGTACACACCGTTGCAGTCTGCAGATGGTACTGTAAATCTAACTCCCACCTGGCAGCCTAACCTTTAAATCTAACTCTCACCGGGCAGCCTAACATTTACCTTGCTTCCTACCCGGAAACATAACCATAGCCCACACCAACCAGCACTGTCTTGCAGCATTGGCTACTACATGCGTCAAAGGGAATAGACAGAAGTAGTCGCGGGCTGGCATATTCCATCCCGAGGGGCCGCATCGCGTGTCATGTGATGCGGCCGCCTGTACGCTGACGCGGCCGTATCTCGTGTCATGAGATGCGGCCGTGGGTCAAAATGAGGTGATTTTTAATCTCAGGGGCGGCCCTAACAGCGCCGAAACTGAGCGACCTGGGGGACCGATGCCCCCCTGCCCCCCGGGCCAGCCCGCCCCTGGACAGAAGGTAGGAAAAGTGCCGCAAAGCAATTGTTGCAAGCAAGCAATGACTAGACCAAGCAGCTGACTTGGTTTGAGGTCCTCACCGGCAATTATCCGTATATTCAAACCATTAGGTTAAATAAAAAATATAAGTGTTTCCTCTTAGTTAATTGCACTTCAGTCTAGTTGCGAATGTCAGTTATGTTCAAAATTTACATTTTAATTTGCAGATTAAATTAAAAATAGTGTTGGGTGCACCCACGAGCTAATATCATATCTAGAAAGACACAACTCACTTAAACTCACTTGGACATCACATGTGGAAGGTGTGTCGCACCTGTTTTATGGATAAAGTCAACATTTAATTGAATTATCTGACAAAACGTTGACTCACTTTTCTGGTACCACAAAGGCCTTGTGAATTTATGACTTATGTCACTGACATCGGATAAGTTTCATTTCCATTTCCCATAGTACAATTCTGGCAGACAGTAAACTCTTATTCAAGATGAAAAATCCTACAGAAATCCAATTGACGCAGTACACAGATGTTCGAAAACGTGATTCAATCTAATTGGTCAATGTGTATCAAAAAGACATCAAAATGTTTCCCAGATAAGACTTTTGAATTTATGACACATGTTGCAAAAAAAACCGGTAGAACGGAATGAGCTCAAAATAAATCACTTATTTTGTAAGGCTGTTTATGGTTAAATGTTAACAAAAGCGATATTGTCCTAGGTGTTATTTCATATGATGTCATCTATATATCAGAAAAACCTACAGTTGTCGCTGGATTTCTCAACAGATGTCTCCGTCTATTGTTTATTTATTTTATTATTTTCTCCAAGATTATGCAAGCAGAGCCAGTTGTGGTCACTTACGAGCCCAACAAAATGGTAAGGCGCAGTGTATATTTTATGTGGAAATCGGTGTATGTGTCCTTCTGAGGCGTAAAAATAGCAAAGTACTATAAGATAACGTCCTAATTACAAATGTTGGTTTATTTTACCTTCAATAATGGCTCTTTAGCAGCATAATTAAATAATTAATAATAGTAAGTGGGCATTGTTGGGAGATAGTTGACTTCTAAGTGGATTTATAGCAATCAATTAGTTAAACAATGAAGTTCAGTTCCATACTTGCTAGAAGTAGATTGTTTAACCAAATGCAATCAGAACATAAAACGGCGTGGCTCTTTGAAACGTCACTTATTATAAGGAGAGTGAGGTTGCTCAATAGCTAAATAGGATGTTGAAATTCCTGGCAATTTATTCATCTTCCCTTTTCCATTAATAATAATAAGGCTGGTACAGGCTAGAATTAAGAAATTAAATAAATAGATAAAGTACTGGAAAGACATCTCTATAAAAATTGGTTAAAGTGTAATGAGCTTAGTTCATGTCTCCCAGGAAGCAACCAAAATCCTGGTCCCTCCACTCATAATTTCTCGTCTTGACTATTGCAACCTCCTTCTCACTGGTCTCCCTCTGTCACGGGCACTAGGAGTCTTTGCCCAGGATATCACCAGATGATGGACTTACCAGAGTAATATAGTTGGTACTATGGTTCTCTGGTAGCAGGGTGACAACGGAACAGGAGAAACAGCAGATGGTGAGAGAATGCTCGAGGAAAGTCTATGACTAGCAGCAACTGGTAATGAGTAGATGTATGTACACGAGGAACCAGATGGACAAGTAAACGTGAGGAGAGTCAGTGTTCTGCGTATAGCAAGTTGTACCACTGCTATAGTGAGGAGGAATGTCCAGGAGTAGCGAGGAGGTAGTGAGAGTCAGCGGTCTGCGTATAGCAAGTTGTACCGCTGTCTATAGTGAAGGAATGGAATCCAGGTGAAAGTAGGTAACGGGGAAGTCAGTGGTCTGCGTATAGCAAGTTGTACCACTGCTTATGTGAGAGGATACTTGAAACTGGTGTCACAGGGAACAGGAGTCAGTGGTCTGCGTCAGCAAGTTGTACCACTGCTATATATATGTGAGGAGGGGCACGAGGAGATGAATGTAAAGCAGAGTATACACGGGGCACACAGAACTTGATCCCACGATGATATCCACAATACAACGATAACTGACAAGCACTGCTTGAAGTATACAAAGTCACAATAGCTATCCAGGCAATAGGAAACAAAGTCAATGGTAACAATAGCTTCAGTGGATAGGAGGCTCCGGAGGAGAACACAACTCTGTCCAGATGGATATGCAATACACAAGCAAAGTCAATGGAAAGTATGCATACCGCGGTTCAGGAGAGCAGGCTGTCAGAGAGACGTGCAGGGATACCTGAACGGCTGAAGGCCGGCAGGAGGAGAGACCACTGGAGGGTGGAAACGGTAATCAGGTTGGTGCAGCGCACGGCAGGTAATCCAGAATCAACGAAGCAATACTCAGGAAGCAGTAGTAAGTGGAACTGGAAACATGAAGAACACGGGAGAGTTGAAGCGGTCTGGTATCCAGTAACAGAGGTGGAGGCAGCGGAGAGCTGACACGATAAACCCTGGAGAGTTGAGACGATCAGGAACTCTGTAGTAGTAACGGAGGCAGCGGATAGGAATCAGCTGAGTGCAGGCACGATGAACACAGGAGAGTTGAAGTGAACAGGAACTCTGTAGTAGTAACGGAGGCAGCGGATAGGAATCAGCTGAGTGCAGGCACGAGGAACACAGAAGAGTTGAAGTGGTCTGGAAACCACAATAGCAGTAAACAGGAATCAGCAGTAGCTGAATACACGAGGAACACAGGAACACCTTCAGAGGCTCATGGGGAATGAGACTCCAAGATCAGCCAACCAGGTAATGATCACAGGTGGTTTAAATAGGGAGGGTTGCCTGATCATCCAATCAATTAAAAGCAACAGGTACTGAAGGCTTGATAAGGGCTGCACATGCGCAGACCCTCAGGATGGCGCACGGCCACAGTTCCTGAACACACGGGAAATGGCACTCACAGTCCGGTGAGTGACACCTTCGCTCTCACACTTCTGATCTTCAGACTACAGAATTCTGCGACAAAGCTCATCTTCCTCTCCCACTGCACCTCTTCCCCATTTCCTTTGCATAAATCCCTTCATTGACTCCCTAGCCGTTTCAGAATTCAGTTCAAGTTCTTTAATCTCACTTACATAGCCCTTACCAACACTTCTCCTACTTACATCTCTGACCTTTTCTCGAGGTACATACCTACCTGGCCACTCCGTTCTGCCTCTGACCTCCGCCTCAATTCACCCCTCATTACCTCCTCCCATTATCGCCTCCAAGACTTCTGCCCCTAATCTTTGGAACTCCCTACCCCATCTCACTTGTCTCTCCCCCAACCTTCAGTCCTTCAAACGCTCATTAAAAACTCAACTTTTCAAGCTCGCCTATCCTACCACCTTCTAACCATTATATCCATTACCTTATCTTCCTTGCCTGCCATCTAAATTTTTCTCCCAGTTGGTCCTACTGTCTCTCACCACTCCTCCCTTTAGAATGTAAGCTCTCACGAGCAGGGTCCTCTCTACCTATTGTCCCACGTCTGTCTACTGTCCCTTGTACATCCTGTCACGTCTTTTGCTGCACTCTGTGTAGTCCCCATAGCATTACTCACACTCATGTGAGTTACTGACATGTATTACTGCATCTATTTGTTACTTGCTTCTGTATCCGGCGCTACGGAATATGTGACCTCCTTATAAGTAAATAAATAATAATAATAATAATGTTGGTTAATTGCAATTTTTCTTACAGAAGAAAAATCAAGTTGGATGTACGAATGTTGTTATATTTTGTTAATGTTGCAGGTACAAGTTGGCTTTTCGGTAACTTTACAAATCAACAGTTTTGTGAACGGTGGAAACTATGTCTTTCATGTAAGCATTATGTAAGCCTTCATATTTCTCAACCTCCGTTTGGTAATTGTATCATTGTGCGGAATTGCAACCTTTAGAAGTTTTACACGACTATTTCATCTTTTTATTTTTGCCTCCTGTCGGTGAGTTAACTTTTGGATTTCCAGAAGTTATCTAGATGGTAATACTCTCCTAAATATCTTTGCTCATCACTTCTGCTGCAGACCTGTTACCTGGTCCTCCAGGGGAGAGTGTTTTGCTCAACGTGGTGCTCTCTTTCTCCCAAACAACCTTCATCCAGACAGGGCAGCAGAGATGTAGAGGACTCTGAACTGGAAGACTTATTATACAAATATGTGGTTATAATGAGGATGATGACTTGGTAGCTTTACTTGGAAAGTGAGTAGGGCTATCGGAGTAAAAAGATCGCTCTCTGGCCAGCTAACTAACTACCTAGCAACAGGGGCTTTTTATGAATTGAAGGGACATCAACCTAGAGTGTGTGGATGAAGGAGGGCGTAGAGTGTGTGGATGAAGGAGAGCACAGAGTGTGTGAATGAAGGAGGGCACAGAGTGTGTGGAGATGAAGGAGGGCACAGAGTGTGTGGATGAAGGAGGCACAGAGTGTGTGGATGAAGGAGGGCACAGAGTGTGTGGATGGGGGAGGGCACAGAGTGTGTGGATGAAGGAGGGCACAGAGTGTGTGGATGAAGGAGGGCACAGAGTGTCTGGATGAAGGAGGGCACAGAGTGTGTGGATGGGGGAGGGCACAGAGTGTGTGGATGAAGGAGGGCACAGAGTGTGTGGATGAAGGAGGGCACAGAGTGTCTGGATGAAGGAGGGCACAGAGTGTGTGGAGATGAAGGAGGGCACAGAGTGTGTGGAGATGAAGGAGGGCACAGAGTGTGTGGAGATGAAGGAGAGCACAGAGTGTCTGGATGAAGGAGGGCACAGAGTGTGTGGATGAAGGAGGGCACAGAGTGTCTGGATGAAGGAGGGCACAGAGTGTGTGGATGAAGGAGGGCACAGAGTGTGTGGATGAAGGAGGGCACAGAGTGTGTGGATAAAGGAGGGCACAGAGTGTCTGGATGAATGAGGGCACAGAGTGTGGATGAAGGAGGGCACAGAGTGTGTGGATGAAGGAGAGCACAGAGTGTGTGGATGAAGGAGGGCACAAAGTGTGGATGAAGGAGGGTACAGAGTGTGTGGATGAAGGAGGGCACAGAGTGTGTGGATGAAGGAGGGCACAGAGTGTGTGGATGAAGGAGGACACAGAGTGTGTGGATGAAGGAGGGCACAGAGTGTCTAGATGAATGAGGGCACAGAGTGTGTGGATGAAGGAGGGCACAAAGTGTGTGGATGAAGGAGGGTACAGAGTGTGTGGATGAATGAGGGCACAGAGTGTGTAGATGAAGGAGGGCACAGAGTGTGTGGATGAAGGAGGGCACAGAGTGTGTGGATGAAGGAGGACACAAAGTGTGTGGATGAAGGAGGGCACAGAGTGTGTGGATGAAGGAGGGCACAGAGTGTGTGGATGAATGAGGGCACAGAGTGTGTAGATGAAGGAGGGCACAGAGTGTGTGGATGAAGGAGGGTACAGAGTGTGTGGATGAAGGGAGGACACAGAGTGTGTGGATGAAGGAGGGCACAGAGTGTGTGGATGAAGGAGGACACAGAGTGTGTGGATGAAGGGAGGACACAGAGTGTGTGGATGAAGGAGGGCACAGAGTGTGTGGAGATGAAGGAGGACACAAAGTGTGTGGATGAAGGAGGGCACAGAGTGTGTGGATGAAGGGAGGACACAGAGTGTGTGGATGAAGGAGGGCACAGAGTGTGTGGAGATGAAGGAGGACACAAAGTGTGTGGATGAAGGAGGGCACAGAGTGTGTGGATGAAGGGAGGACACAGAGTGTGTGGATGAAGGAGGGCACAGAGTGTGTGGATGAAGGGAGGACACAGAGTGTGTGGATGAAGGGAGGGCACAGAGTGTGTGGATGAAGGAGGACACAGAGTGTGTGGATGAAGGGAGGGCACAGAGTGTGTGGATGAAGGAGGGTACAGAGTGTGTGGATGAAGGAGGGTACAGAGTGTGTGGATGAATGAGGGCACAGAGTGTGTGGATGAAGGAGGGCACAGTGTGTGTGGAGATGAAGGAGGGTACAGAGTGTGGATGAATGAGGGCACAGAGTGTGTGGATGAAGGAGGGCACAGAGTGTGTGGATGAAGGAGGGTACAGAGTGTGTGGATGAAGGAGGGCACAGAGTGTGTGGAGATGAAGGAGGGTACAGAGTGTGTGGATGAATGAGGGCACAGAGTGTGTGGATGAAGGGAGGGCACAGAGTGTGTGGATGAAGGAGGACACAGAGTGTGTGGATGAAGGGAGGACACAAAGTGTGTGGATGAAGGAGGGCACAGAGTGTGTGGATGAAGGGAGGGCACAGAGTGTGTGGATGAAGGAAGGCACAGAGTGTGTGGATGAAGGAGGGCACAGAGTGTGTGGATGAAGGAGGGTACAGAGTGTGTGGATGAAGGGAGGGCACAGAGTGTGTGGATGAAGGAGGGCACAGAGTGTGTGGATGAAGGGAGGGCACAGAGTGTGTGGATGAAGGAAGGCACAGAGTGTGTGGAGATGAAGGAGGGCACAGAGTGTGTGGATGAAGGAGGCACAGAGTGTGTGGATGAAGGAGGGCACAGAGTGTGTGGATGGGGGAGGGCACAGAGTGTGTGGATGAAGGAGGGCACAGAGTGTGTGGATGAAGGAGGGCACAGAGTGTCTGGATGAAGGAGGGCACAGAGTGTGTGGAGATGAAGGAGGGCACAGAGTGTGTGGAGATGAAGGAGAGCACAGAGTGTCTGGATGAAGGAGGGCACAGAGTGTGTGGATGAAGGAGGGCACAGAGTGTGTGGATGAAGGAGGGCACAGAGTGTGTGGATAAAGGAGGGCACAGAGTGTCTGGATGAATGAGGGCACAGAGTGTGGATGAAGGAGGGCACAGAGTGTGTGGATGAAGGAGAGCACAGAGTGTGTGGATGAAGGAGGGCACAAAGTGTGGATGAAGGAGGGTACAGAGTGTGTGGATGAAGGAGGGCACAGAGTGTGTGGATGAAGGAGGGCACAGAGTGTGTGGATGAAGGAGGACACAGAGTGTGTGGATGAAGGAGGGCACAGAGTGTCTAGATGAATGAGGGCACAGAGTGTGTGGATGAAGGAGGGCACAAAGTGTGTGGATGAAGGAGGGTACAGAGTGTGTGGATGAATGAGGGCACAGAGTGTGTAGATGAAGGAGGGCACAGAGTGTGTGGATGAAGGAGGGCACAGAGTGTGTGGATGAAGGAGGACACAAAGTGTGTGGATGAAGGAGGGCACAGAGTGTGTGGATGAAGGAGGGCACAGAGTGTGTGGATGAATGAGGGCACAGAGTGTGTAGATGAAGGAGGGCACAGAGTGTGTGGATGAAGGAGGGTACAGAGTGTGTGGATGAAGGGAGGACACAGAGTGTGTGGATGAAGGAGGGCACAGAGTGTGTGGATGAAGGAGGACACAGAGTGTGTGGATGAAGGGAGGACACAGAGTGTGTGGATGAAGGAGGGCACAGAGTGTGTGGAGATGAAGGAGGACACAAAGTGTGTGGATGAAGGAGGGCACAGAGTGTGTGGATGAAGGGAGGACACAGAGTGTGTGGATGAAGGAGGGCACAGAGTGTGTGGAGATGAAGGAGGACACAAAGTGTGTGGATGAAGGAGGGCACAGAGTGTGTGGATGAAGGGAGGACACAGAGTGTGTGGATGAAGGAGGGCACAGAGTTTGTGGATGAAGGGAGGACACAGAGTGTGTGGATGAAGGGAGGGCACAGAGTGTGTGGATGAAGGAGGACACAGAGTGTGTGGATGAAGGGAGGGCACAGAGTGTGTGGATGAAGGAGGGTACAGAGTGTGTGGATGAAGGAGGGTACAGAGTGTGTGGATGAATGAGGGCACAGAGTGTGTGGATGAAGGAGGGCACAGTGTGTGTGGAGATGAAGGAGGGTACAGAGTGTGGATGAATGAGGGCACAGAGTGTGTGGATGAAGGGAGGACACAGAGTGTGTGGATGAAGGAGGGCACAGAGTGTGTGGAGATGAAGGAGGACACAAAGTGTGTGGATGAAGGAGGGCACAGAGTGTGTGGATGAAGGAGGGCACAGAGTGTGTGGATAAAGGAGGGCACAGAGTGTCTGGATGAATGAGGGCACAGAGTGTGGATGAAGGAGGGCACAGAGTGTGTGGATGAAGGAGAGCACAGAGTGTGTGGATGAAGGAGGGCACAAAGTGTGGATGAAGGAGGGTACAGAGTGTGTGGATGAAGGAGGGCACAGAGTGTGTGGATGAAGGAGGGCACAGAGTGTGTGGATGAAGGAGGACACAGAGTGTGTGGATGAAGGAGGGCACAGAGTGTCTAGATGAATGAGGGCACAGAGTGTGTGGATGAAGGAGGGCACAAAGTGTGTGGATGAAGGAGGGTACAGAGTGTGTGGATGAATGAGGGCACAGAGTGTGTAGATGAAGGAGGGCACAGAGTGTGTGGATGAAGGAGGGCACAGAGTGTGTGGATGAAGGAGGACACAAAGTGTGTGGATGAAGGAGGGCACAGAGTGTGTGGATGAAGGAGGGCACAGAGTGTGTGGATGAATGAGGGCACAGAGTGTGTAGATGAAGGAGGGCACAGAGTGTGTGGATGAAGGAGGGTACAGAGTGTGTGGATGAAGGGAGGACACAGAGTGTGTGGATGAAGGAGGGCACAGAGTGTGTGGATGAAGGAGGACACAGAGTGTGTGGATGAAGGGAGGACACAGAGTGTGTGGATGAAGGAGGGCACAGAGTGTGTGGAGATGAAGGAGGACACAAAGTGTGTGGATGAAGGAGGGCACAGAGTGTGTGGATGAAGGGAGGACACAGAGTGTGTGGATGAAGGAGGGCACAGAGTGTGTGGAGATGAAGGAGGACACAAAGTGTGTGGATGAAGGAGGGCACAGAGTGTGTGGATGAAGGGAGGACACAGAGTGTGTGGATGAAGGAGGGCACAGAGTTTGTGGATGAAGGGAGGACACAGAGTGTGTGGATGAAGGGAGGGCACAGAGTGTGTGGATGAAGGAGGACACAGAGTGTGTGGATGAAGGGAGGGCACAGAGTGTGTGGATGAAGGAGGGTACAGAGTGTGTGGATGAAGGAGGGTACAGAGTGTGTGGATGAATGAGGGCACAGAGTGTGTGGATGAAGGAGGGCACAGTGTGTGTGGAGATGAAGGAGGGTACAGAGTGTGGATGAATGAGGGCACAGAGTGTGTGGATGAAGGAGGGCACAGAGTGTGTGGATGAAGGAGGGTACAGAGTGTGTGGATGAAGGAGGGCACAGAGTGTGTGGAGATGAAGGAGGGTACAGAGTGTGTGGATGAATGAGGGCACAGAGTGTGTGGATGAAGGGAGGGCACAGAGTGTGTGGATGAAGGAGGACACAGAGTGTGTGGATGAAGGGAGGACACAAAGTGTGTGGATGAAGGAGGGCACAGAGTGTGTGGATGAAGGGAGGGCACAGAGTGTGTGGATGAAGGAAGGCACAGAGTGTGTGGATGAAGGAGGGCACAGAGTGTGTGGATGAAGGAGGGTACAGAGTGTGTGGATGAAGGGAGGGCACAGAGTGTGTGGATGAAGGAGGGCACAGAGTGTGTGGATGAAGGGAGGGCACAGAGTGTGTGGATGAAGGAAGGCACAGAGTGTGTGGATGAAGGAGGGCACAGAGTGTGTGGATGAAGGAGGGCACAGAGTGTGTGGATGAAGGAGGGTACAGAGTGTGTGGATGAAGGAGGGCACAGAGTGTGTGGAGATGAAGGAGGGTACAGAGTGTGTGGATGAATGAGGGCACAGAGTGTGTGGATGAAGGGAGGGCACAGAGTGTGTGGATGAAGGAGGACACAGAGTGTGTGGATGAAGGGAGGACACAAAGTGTGTGGATGAAGGAGGGCACAGAGTGTGTGGATGAAGGGAGGGCACAGAGTGTGTGGATGAAGGAGGGCACAGAGTGTGTGGATGAAGGAGGGCACAGAGTGTGTGGATGAAGGAGGGCACAGAGTGTGTGGATGAAGGAGGGCACAGAGTGTGTGGATGAATGGACACAGTGTAAAGGTGAAGGGTCACAGTGTGATGATTTTTGTACATGTTGTTGTTTTATTTAGTTTGATCTTATTCCTCTTAATATTTGCTGTAAATTATTCTTTGACAGAAATATAATTGAAAAAATATTCTTTTCCCTTGGATTTATGTGTATCATTTATGCAAACAACTTACTCAGTATTTCTGTCCTGACCTATATATTTATTACGATATTTTGACCCAACTACTTATAAAACGGGACTGGTCATTCATTATTTTGGAGGGGTGCCTTGAAAATATTATGAAGACTCTAAGAGTGCCGCAAACTGCTAAAGTTTGGGAACCACTGGTCTAGCTACATTTTGCACAAGGTATTATATAGCAAAGCAAAAAAAAAATAACATCAGAGGACCGGGCGATGAGCATGGAAATCCATATAAAAGCACTGAATAAAGGAATCAAGTAGAATAAAGGTACAAGTTGGATGTGCTTCACTTTAACCAATGAGAGTATCAACATTGGGTTATATATATATATATATATATATATATATATATATATATATATATATATATTTAGAAACTGAGAGTGAATCTTTTCAGTGTTCCATTTTCCTTGACCTCTAATCCCAAGCCAGGGTGTTAAACGCCATTAATTGGATTCTTGTTATGGAGTGTCCAATCAGATGTCTTAGACACACTGGCTCAACCCTATAGCTTTTAAAAGTCCTCCATGTTGTAAGACTTGTGGAACAGCCGAAGTGTCGAGGCACCCAATTGGAAGTTGTGAATATTTGGAGAGTATTGTGGGCCATCTGGGAGGACCTCTGGCATTTTAATAGTTGTAGGAGGGGGATATAAAATAATAAACAGCCGCTATTTAAGTGATAAACGTGTGATTATTCCGTTTATAACATTTGGAGATTTGTGGATTCGCACACGGGGACATAACAAGAGAGCTTAGCTAAACACATTGCTTTATTAAGTGTGTCACGTTGACATTGGCTATTAGCTACGAAGCTGCTAAAAATTTAATTTTTGATGGGTCTAAATCATCCGCCTATGTAATATGTCACAATGTTGTTGCTGTGGATCGTGTAAATAGAATTTTCAAACATCCAACTATTTAAATGAATTGTTTACTTGCTTAAAATAACCCTGTCACCATAATCCAGTATTATTTGCTCTGATTGTATACATCCGCTACACATTTATACACACTGGCCTGTACACAAATCCATATTTCATGTGTTGCATACACTTGTGTATCAGCCAATAGGATTGCAGCCTTTGACATTTCTCTAAGAGGAGACAAACAGGCCTTAGTGCAGAATGGAGGAGGTTCGAGGCTGATCCTTAGATCACTTTGCGCACTGTATTTTTATTTATATGTTAATTATTTTTTAAGTACACATTTCCACATTTAACCATGATCTCATGTAGGACTGAATAATGTTTATGTATTTGCATTTTGCACACATGAGATATATTAGGGGTTAGTTCAAGTAGAAATATGAACATAAAAGGAGGAGGAACATGGTATCGGGTGGCAGAGGAAAAGTTGGTCCACATGGCCATACAAAGTAAACTTGGGGATCAGACGTTTGACTATTTAGAGGGTGAATCATTTGCTGGCAACTAATTGCTGCATCTAGTCTTCTGTTGTCTTTATTGGTTTATTTTCAAGGCAAATTTGTGTCTAGTTATTATTAGGTGCATTGGATTAGAGTCAGAACACCTACTGTAATCATACGTTCATCTGCTGCACAATTGCACACTCCCCTGTTTTGAAGTGGGCGGGGATAGAACAACCTGTAGCCAATCAGCTTATCGGAATATTCACAGCAGCACAGAATACTTCATGAAATAAACGTGAGTGTAGGAGACAGTGACCTGTCCATTCATGTGATTATAGGGTAACACGGTGGCTTAGTAGTTAGCACCTCTGCCTTACAGCAACAATTCTCGACCATGGACTTATCTGGGAGGAGATTGTATGTTCTTCCTGTGCTTGCGTGTGTTTCATCCTGGTGCTCCGGTTTCCTCCCACACTCCAAAGACATACTGGTAGGTTAATTTGCTGTTGTTAAAAATTGCCCTTAGTCTCTCTCGGTTTGTGTGTGTGTAAGTTAGGAGATTTAAATTGTAAGCGCCAATGGAGCAAGGACTGATGTGAATGAGTTCTCTGTACAGCGCTGCGGAATTAGTGGCGCTATATAAATAAATGGTGATGATGATGATGTCAGTGAGGACAGGAGCAGCATCAAGGTGGGATACTGTCTCAACATTTGTCAGTGGTATTGTGTGAATACCCACTTGGCAATGCACTGACTCAGAAGACAGCCATGAAACAAAATGGGATAACTGCTCCTGCAATTCAGTTACCAATCCGCCTGTTGTCGCTAAAAAGTCTCGCTAAATATTCTTCTTCTTTCGGTGAGGATGTTTCTATAGTGCTTAATGTGCAGAGCAGAAAACCCTATCCTTCACTGATGAGCTTTTAACAGGGCATAGCAGTCTTTCTGGAGTTGGATTTGTCAGCAATGGTTTATGTCAAGCTCTGAATACCCAGTGATTAAACCATTTCTAAAACAATCCCAGAAGTCACTTCTCTCAAAAGTAAAATTTCCAAACTTCATCTGTATTTTCTGGTGCAATAATGTCACCTGGCATTCGGTCCATGCAGAGATGATATCACAGGAGATTGCAAAAGACAAACATACCGGAGATATAAAGTTTTATGACAAACGTGAACATGTCATAATAACTATATAAGAGTTATGCTAAAATGTGGAAAGTAATAAACATAAAAAGCATGCGGGAACAGGAGTAAAATAAGTGACCCCAGCAATGGTTTATACCTTAGTTCAGCCGTTAGCCAATCCCTGCTGTGACATATGGTGCACAGTATAAAGCATCTCTTTGTCAACGCATATAACATATATAATTCCTACCAATATTCAGGGGTTATTTGCAGACCTGGCCGTGTTTAAAAATATAATATATACATATTTTTTTTGTTCATTATGCCTCAAATAGATCACATACATATACACAATGTACACTATATACACTATAATTTTATTGGTGCAGAATTTTTTTTACCTATGTAAGTAAATTTAAATGTGTTCATCACACAGTGATGATTTTTCCTAAGAGAAAGGTTAGCAATCTATCCATATGGAAGGTAGATTAACAATGTAACTGCTAAGAATCTTATGTAACATAATAATATTCTCATCTTTGATATCTCGGTGAACAACGACACCCCCATGACAGTGTGGCAATAACTTATACTGGCAGATATTTATTTATTTACTGCAGTTTTTTACAAATCTATGCACATACACAATTGATTAGAAATTGCATCCTGCATCCATTCAACATAGTCCAATAAACTGTGTCGCAGCCGAAAAAGTTAGCTCACACCAGAAAATTGTAATAGTCGGTATTAGAGGACTAAATCATTTCTCCTTGATCAAGATACAATGTTTGAAATCTTGTGTAAAATGAAATAAAACTGAACGTTGCAATTTTGTTTTGTAATGAAATAAATGATTTAATGCTATTTACTTTTACACAACGTAATAAACAACACACAAACACATATATATACACACATAGACATATATATATATTTATTTATATTTACATAACATACTAGGCATTGTATATATTTGTTTGTACAGATAACCATATGTGTGTTTGTGTGTGTATGCATGTGTATATATGTATATATATATATATATATATATATATATATATATATATATATATATATATATATATATAATTTGTCTTTAGTCCAACAACTGTCCATTATTAGTGTACTATGTATCCAGTGTATCCGGCTTACCTCACTAGAGGTGTTGGATGATCTTTATGTCTTGTTTCCTCTGCTCTGTAATGTTACAGGACTGTGTGCTTTCAAATGTAAATGACAAATCATTAACTGGTAATTAGGGTATTACAATGTGCCTGTTTATGGCGGCTTGCAAAATACAAAGGTCACAGAGTGATTGGTAAGTGCATATTTAGGTAATTTACATGTTCAGTTTTGCACTTGGGGTGATGTTACACTGAGGAATAAAGTAGGTACAATGAATTGAAACAATCTGCACTTATATCTATTTATATCATTTAAGTTGTTGAGCTCCCGACCTCTTGACAGATGTGATCAGATAAAAGAGGATGTTTAAGGATGTACTTTAAATAAACAGACAGTGCAATGTTATGATAATTTATGCTACCAGGTGGTAGCGTAACCTGCTTGTCTTATACAATGTTTCCAATTGTATTTAGAGGACAACTGTGTATGTATCTATTTATTTATTTATTTATTTATTTATTACTGCGTTTCCTTAGTTAGACACATTTCTTCCTAATAAACTATATAAAATATGAGACACAATTGTGTGGATTAACTTATTTTTTTTCTTTTAGACATCACTGAGCAACAAATAACCATGAACGGTGGAAATTGCTAAAATTAGCCGCAAACTATATATAACTCCTTCAATAATATTTTTTATCAGATTAAAAGGGGGGTATTCAATTGTTAGCAAGATTTTTTTTCCCCCACCATGTTAAAAAAAAAAAATCTTCCGCGGGTTTTTGAAGGCAATAGCGACCGTTTGGAGTTAGCACAGCGAGAAAACTCGTGCAATTCAATTGAAAAAGAGGTAACGCTGCCCCCGCATGTTAAAAATTGTGTCTGCGACATTTTATGGGAGTGAAGGGGAGTTTTAATGCTGTCATGTATAATACAAAAAACAGGTTTTGCATACATTTCCATACATTGCATTACACATTGATAATATCTACATTACAGTACTGTCTTTTAGCAAATTTTTTTATTGAACTATTTTTTACCATACAATCATCTACACCATGTCAAAACACATTACTAAATTCATGTTTGTACCAAAAACATACATAAATCTAATTAATTAGAGATTTTAAAAAAAAATTACGTTTTTTTTTTTTATTTCAATATTTTTTCACAAGAAAATCAACTTACACAAGTTAGGCATTAGTGATAAACATAGTTTATCTTTTTTTTTTCATTATTACATGATTTCAAATAGTTTTTTTAGGTTTTTTATTTTTAGCACATCCCAAAGAGGTGCGAGATAAAACAGCATATTCTCCTGTTTAACGCACCGTGTTAAAAAACAATTGAATAGCTTTTAAGGTGGCTGCCTCTAGCACACCCTATACTTTCAATAGACCTTCTACTGGAGCGCGAGAGGACCGTTTGATGAAAAAAAACAGCGTTAAAATGACTTAAAATGCTAAAAAAAAAACCCATCTCGCTGAAAATTGAATACCCCCAAATTATCTTTGCATTACCAGAGTCTTTTTAATTGCTAAATTGTTGTGTTCTATCCAGATGAATGAACCTTCTGCATGTTGAGAAAGAATTTTTGGAAACAAAAGTCTAAAAGGTACAGTAATCTATGGCAGCGTTCAAAGCTGCACACACAGTAGAATAAATTGCTAACTATGTCCTTGAATTCCAGTCGCTTTCCCCTTGATAAATGTGGCAATATTATTGTCTAAACTCTGATCATTCATGAAATGATTATATTGGTCATAAGATTGTGCAGCTGTCACTAGAATTTATTAAAGATGATCTGATGTAACAACGTGAGGATAAAGGGTTATTTTAAAGTGGTGAACAGAATTGAGTTGTATTCCCAAATATGTTTTGTGCTTTTTTTTTTCCCCCTGGGAATTGAGCAATCATTCTTATCTGGAACACGTGCCAAAATCATTTTGAAGGGTTTGCAAATTGTTTAAGCCCTGTCCAAAATTTTCAGTGGAAAATATGAATATATTGTTTGCTTTTTTAGACCAACACAAGGGTGACATCCTATTTTGACCTTGGACAAATCTCTTTATCTCTCTGTGACTCACCCTGTCCAATGGCCAATGTAGAGCTACCAGTGTACACAAATAGTTACAAGTAACAACTGAATCATGGCCCTGTTAAAACCCACCATACTCTCTCACAATCTGAACATTCCAGGCTTTAAAACCTATACCTTAAAATAACTAAATACATTAAAAAAATAAATAAAGTGATTAAAATAATTACAGCAATTGTCATCTGGTTGCAGAAAGTTTATTAAGTTCTAAACTTACCAGAAAAAAACCAAAAACGGAATAAGCAACAAATATTTTGCTTCCAAAAACTTATTTAATTTCTGCTGGTGGTGGGGTCACATATGAGTGCTGTAAAATGCACTGGTTTCAGGTGTGCTGGAACTTGTAGTTCCTCCACAGCAATAGAGACAGGAGTTACTTACCTCTGGAAAAGCAGATAATTCAAACTAACTTCCAAAAGATGATTCTGAAAAGAAGGAAATGGTTTGCATTTATTTACATGAATTTAGAAAACATTGTGAGTGGCATGGCTTCAGAATGTATTGAATTGATTCAGAAGTGGGTTAATTTGCAAAAGAAACTTTCCACTTACAAAAAAAAAAAAGCATGAATTTTACATTTTGCTGCCATAAAGTCATTTAAATAGTGGGAGGTTTGACGTTCCGTTGGACCTGTGTTCTCCTCTAAATCTCTACAGCAGATACAGAAGTACTTAATGCTGTACCTCCCTCCTCCCAGACCCATCCACCCTTCTCTCTCTCTCCTCAGTCTATCCAGGGAGATCCCAGCTGACCTGCAGAACAGTCCCAGCCTTTCTCCCCCTTGTCCCTGCTGTTGTTGCAGGAGGTGCTGAAGGAGAGAATATCAGAAAAACTCACTGAATAGATCAAACACTCATTTGTCCCGTTTGAAGCTGCAAATCCGGAGCACTTTGTTATGCTAATGACGTCTGACATCACTCCTGTGATCAAAGCCAATGACACTGAATATAAGCAGGTTCTTCAGCCAGTGAGAGGCAAATTGGCCTCTAGTTGGCAGTATCTTCTAGGAGAAGATCAGAGGTGGGACTCAGGCAAAGCTTCACCTTCTCACCAGTCTGCTGTGTGTTATCCTGCACACACTACAACTTGTGCTTCCCTCCTGCTGCCTCCCTGCCCTATGGATCTATATCTGCTCACTTTATCCTCCTGAAATTTGTTTTTCAAAGCAGGAGCTGATCATTATGCTGTTCTTGACCTAGCCTGGAAAGAAAAAAAAAAAAAGCAGGAATCCTGAAACTGCTAAATAGGAATTCACATTCGCTGGAGAGCTGGCTGGGATTCCCAACAACATGGTAAGTTGTTCTGCAGCAGATACAAAGTAGCTGCTCAGTTTCCTTGACTGTTCTATTCAGTTTTCATGTTGCAAAGTGTTTGTCAATAGGATGAGTTCAGGCTGCAGTTAGATACAATTGTAGCAGAAGTATTACACTGTTGAAGTGCACAACTTTATTTTTAAAGTGTATGAACATAAAACAAATCAGATACCAATCATACTATCTACATTCTCAGTTTAGCTCAGATATTAGTCTCTTGTTAGGTAGTAATTATAATATAGTAATACCTTGTTCTAGGAAACGTTTTTCCTGGATTACATTCCTGTGGGCAAATTTAATCATCCCGTTGTTTGAATTATTTTTTTACTGTATATTGGATATGCAGATATATCATTTAAAAAAAATTAAAAACGTTTTTAATATGCAAACTATATTTGCTTATTACTCATTACTATTTTACAAATCTTTTGACACTTATTTATTTATTTATTTACATAAATGACATTTGCATTACCCTACTGAGATGTAACATGTCTAGACTCATATACAGTACATTATTCGATTTGTATATGTAGATACCAGGGCATATTGGAATTGAAGTGGCAAGTATACGGACTGCGAAATTTAAAGTGCATTTCAGAAGCATGTTCCCTGAGATAGATAGATAGATAGATAGATAGATAGATATGAGATAGATAGATAGATATGTAAATAGAGACATATGGGATAGATAAGTAGATAGATAGATAGATAGATAGATATGAGATAGATAGATAGATAGATAGATAGATAGAAGATAGATAGATATGAGATAGATAGATATAAGATAGATAGATAGATATGAGATATATTCTGTAACTTTGACAGAAGTACAAAGTGCTTCAATCAGGATACAAATAATTGGGTTAAGATAGATAGATAGATAGATAGATAGATAGATAGAGCCTGATTTTGAATTAGGAGCAAAGAAAAGAAAAGGAGCAAATTTACACCTTGGCAAAACCATGTTGCATTAGAGGGGGAGGTAAATTTAAAATGTATGGACAGATTTATATTTGGGGTAGTGCATGTCATAGATCAACTTTAATTTCAGTGTAAAAATGAAGCTATCAAATATTTATGTGCTACATGAAAAAACAGCCAGTATTTTCCTTGCGTGCAAAAAAATATGTCAATTTGTGCCCTTTACATTGTAACATGGTTTGTCCAGGTGCAAATTTGCTCCTTTTTTTTGCTTTGCTCCTTGCTGAAAATCAGGCCCATAGTCTGTAACTTGGATTGAAATACAGAATGCTTGAATCAGGATACACATAATTGGGTAAACACTGACTATGCAATGAAAGTGATGGATACTGGTACAGAATACAGACTGGGGTTTGAAGAGGCAAATTAGATGAGAAAGGGCAGTAAAAGAGAATAGTAGATAATGGGGGAGAACAATGCCAGGAGCACAATACAATGAATGGCTGAGAGGGTAATCATTACAGGAGGAGAAAAGTTGTTGTCAAATGAGGAAGTTATAAAAGAGTGTGGGAACTAGGAGACCCCCAAAAAAATTGTATGCAAAATGTGCAAGTACAAATAATGACAAAGTGGATACCAGCAGGTCCTGAATGTCGTGTGGTTTATTTGGGAAAGTTTCTGCAGGATTCCACAATCAGTACATTAATTAATATGGGATTTTGGGACATATTCTTATTTTGCAATAAGACAGTAGCTGATGTGCAGGCTTCAATGTTAGGAATAATCAGTGTAACTATTACCAGGCAAGGATCCTAGGTATAAGTGTCTGGATCTTCCAGTGTGTGGACCCCTCTGATAGCAGACCTCCACCCCGCGCCCTTCCTAAACCATCCACATACTTATGCCACACACAATAACTTTAATCAAACTGAGGTTTGTCCCAAAGAGCTGGGTGCAGCCTATAGAGAATAGAGTCATTGTGATTGCTTATGAAAAAAAAGGGGGGTCTCACCCTTGAGGGATTATACAGGGCGAGATGGAGCTGTGTTGGATCTATTTTAATCACTATAAAAGTGCTTCTTTCATAAGTAAAAAAAAAAATGCATGCTGGGAAGAAAGTTTGTTTTGAGTGTATCAGTTCTCTGTAATTTGGCCCTAATTAAAAATAAATGTCACTATAATTAAAGACTATGCAAAGGCATCCGCCCACACCACAACTGTGTTAACAGGGCAAAGAGCTTAAGGGGCTTCTGAGAGCATTTGCTGCAAAGGACCTTTATGGTGATAAATATCCCGAAAATAGTCCGAGATGCAATTAAGAGCCTACGACAGCACTGAGTTAGAGGCTAGCCCTATCGCTTCTCTCTGATAAAGTGCGGAAAAGAACATTTACAGATTAAATCTTTTCACTCATCCTCTCAAGGCGACGCTTCTAATGGGTTCTCTGGTGACATGTAAATACCAAACATAATCCCTTTAACAAAAACAGAAAATTTCCCTGCGCTCACAAAACATTACTAATCAGGTAGGGAGCCTGGTCTTCTCTTCATCTTACAGACACACAGTCCAATATCATGACTTCTAAACATGTTCCACTTTTGTTACCAAACATGTCCCACCATCAGTAAGCCATTGTTTAGAGGGGATTATTTTACTCACTTGACGGTTTTCTCTTTTAAAAGCTTATCCCAGTTAAACACTGTTTAAGCATTCTACCTTATACACATGCCCTGCAGATAAGGATTTTTGTTGCATATTGTAGTATCAGTAACAGACAGAATTGTCATACATGGTCAAATCGCTTTCTTGCACTTGAGATGCATTTTTTTTTTGCAATCTGAAACCAGCTGCTGAGAGGTGACAGATTGGAGAACAGACTTGTAATTGTCCAGAGTGTAAATTGTAACAATTATTTAATAGCACAAATATAATGTAACCAGTCAATTTTGATCTACTATTAATATAACTTCTGCAAGCTAATATCTGATTGGTTGTTGCAGTTTGCAAGACATATGTGTTTTTCAACCATGTGATTAAATAATTGTGTGTGTGTGTGTGTGTGTGTGTGTGTGTGTGTGTGTGTGTGTGTGTGTGTGTGTGTGTGTGTGTGTGTGTGTGTGTGGTATATATCTAGAGTCGGGGAAAAGCAAAGCTGATTTTATTTGTAGCTTTGTGTTTAAATATTAATATGCAAATAAATGGCATGATTTTTTTTAATTTAAATATATCTTACATCAGACTAATGCCTATTGTGCTCTTACTAAAGCAACATTTGTGTAATCTTAAGTGAAGTTGTGAAAAAAAGATTTGGTACATGATAATATGATAAAATGCTGCAAAGGCCTCATTCCGAAAAGAGCTCAAAAATTAAGGCAAGCAGAAATATAGGATTCATATTAGTAATGACTTAAGTTGTTGTTTTTGCATTTTCTGTCAGATGCAAAAAAAAAAAGCAATATTTGTGGCACATTGTAAATAAAATGTAATAATTATAATATGTCACAAAATATGGTATTACCATGCACCCAAACTGCTAACGGTCTTGGCATTTGTGAAGTGAGAAATAGAGAATCCATTAAACAATTCATCACATCTTGCTTCCACAAATCCCGCTAGTAGACTGCTTCAATTGCGTCAATTTGGGTCTAGTCATTGACCCCTCTAGAAGAAGTGATTGTGGTACTGAAATTGTTTACTACTTTGTTCTATTGTTTTATACTCTATCATTTAGAACCTTTTCTTCTGGGCAGGGGTAAAAGTAAAACGTCTTGTCGAACGTCACGTAGGGACTTGGAAATTGGAGGGTAAATATTGCATGTGAGGAATGTGAAATACATGAGCAGATTTTTTTTCCCGTTGTATGAATTGTTGGTTTGTAGCAGAGGTGGATGTAGTAGATGTAATTATGAATAAAAATCACAATATGTTTTTAAAAGCATACATTGCACTAATACAATATTGATTTTGAGTTGTGTTTTTGGGGGAGATGAATTAGCAATAAAACAAAATGAAAAAAAGAGTGTCTGCTATTTTTAGATTATATTTGTACTTTGTGTGTTATCAATGGTGGGACATGGGATAGGCAGAAGAGGCTGGGATATACTATAAGTAGATGAGGTCAGAAGATGGGATAGGCAGAAGAGGCTGGAATATAGGATAGGTAGATGATGCCGAAACATGGGATAGGCAGATGAGGCCGGGACATGGTATAGGCAGAAGATGCAGGACATGAGAAAGGCAGATGAGGCCAGGACATGGGATAGGCAGAAGAGTCAGAGACATGGAATAAGTAGATAAGGCCATGACGTGAAATAGGAAGATGAGGCCAGGACATGGGATAGGCAGAAGAGGCTGGAATGTAGGATAAGTAGAAGAGGCCAGGACATGGGATAGGCAGATGATGCCGAGGCATGAGATAGGCAGAAGAGGCTGGGATATAGAATAGATGGAAGAGGCCGAGACATGGGATAGCCAGAAAATTCCGAGACATGGGACAGCCAGGAAAAGCTGGGATATAGGATAGTTAGATGAGGCCGGGACATGGGATCGGCAGAAGAGACTGGGATATAGGATAGGTAGATGAGGCCAGGACATGGGAAAAGCAGATGAGGCTGGGACATGGGAAAAGCAGATGAGGCCAGGGCATGGACAGACAGAAGAGGCCGGGACATAGAATAGGCAGATGAGGCCAGGACATGTGATAGGCAGAAGCCAGGACATGGGACGGGCAGAAGAAGCCAGGAAATGGGATAGGCAAAAGAGGCTGGGATGTAGAATAGGTAGATGAAGTCAGGACATGGGATGGGCAGAACAGTCTGGGATACAGGATAGGTAGATCAGTCCAGGACATGGGAAATGCAGATGAGGTCAGGACATGGAAAAGGCAAATGAGGCCGGGACATGGGATATCTAGAAGAGGCTGGGATATAGGATAGGTAGATGAGTCCGGGACATAGGTTAGGCAGAAAAGGCAGGGACATGGGATAAGCAGATGAAGTCAGGACATGGGATGGACAGAAGAGGCTGGAATATGGGACAACCAGGAATGGCTGGGATATTGGATGGGTAGATGAGGCTGGGATATGGTATAGGCAGAAGATGCAAGACATATGAAAGGCATATGAGCCCGGGACTTGGGTTAGGCAGAAAAGTCAGGTGCAGGTAACCATGGGGGTATAACACACACTTTTTCTTATATTTCACGATTGCACCGGGAGGACTGAGTCTCCAGTGCTTACTTTGCTCCACAAGAAAAGCAGAGTAACAGCTTCTGTAGACTTTGTTAGATACATTTATGGCCTTCAAAACAGACATAAGGATACAATTTGGGACTTACATCAGATATGTGCCGGAAGATAGAGAAGGATGATACAATTTGTAATCTTTGTCTTATGTGCCAAAACATCTTCTCTCGCCCCCATATTTTCTATTATATTTACATAATTAGACTAGCGGTAAAACTAACATTTCTAAACACTGTAGAAAATCTACTCAATCATAGTTTTTATTTGTGTTTATGTTTATATACCGTTGCGTTTTTTTTTACTTATGTCAATATTATAGTCTTTTCTACTTTTTACTAAATACTTTGCTTTTTCTTCCCAGATTCCATATATTTATGGGGGGTATTCAATTGTTAGCGAGATTTTTTTATCCCCGCCGTGTTAAAAAAAAAAATTCTTCTGCAGGTGTTTGCAGGCAATAGCGACCATTTGGAGTTAGCGCAGCGGGAGAACTGGTGCAATTCAATTGAGAAACAGGGAACGCTGCCCCCGCAGGTTAATCATTGTGTATGTGAGTTTTTAGGGGAGTGAAGGGGAGTTTTAACGCGGTCATGTATAACACAAAAAAAAGGTTTTGCATACATTTTCATACATTAAATTGCATTACACATTGATAATATCTACATTATGGTACTTTATTTAGCATATTTTTTTATTGCACTATTTTTTACTATAGAATCATCTATACCATGTCAAAACACATTGCTACATTCATATTTGTACCAAAAACATACATAACTATATTTAATTAGTGATTTTAATTTTAAATTTTTTTTTTCATTATTTTTTCACAAGAAAATCAACTTTTACAAGTTAAGCATTACTGATAAACATATTTTATCTTTTTTTTTTCATTATTACATGATTTCAGATACTTTTCTTTGTTTTTTTATTTTTATCACACCCCAAAGAGATGCGAGATAGCATATTTTCCTGTTTAACGCGCTACATTAAAAAACAACTGAATAGTTTATAACGCGGCTGCTTCTCGCACACCCTATACTTTCAATAGACCTTCTACTGGAGCGTGAGAGGACCGTTTGATGAAAAAAAAAACGTAGCGTTACAAATGAAATTGAATTGCGGGTAAAGTTAATCCGCTCGAAAATGATAAAAAACAGCGTTAAAATGACTTAACATGCTCAAAAACAATTAAATACCCCCCTATGTATCATCAGACAGAGACGTTTAGTTCCGCTGCCCTGGATACGGCACATCTCTGCTGAGTTCTCTGCCTTTGCTCCAATTGTATTCACAGAGCGGCTCTGTGCCGTATCCAAGAGCTTCAAAAACTAAACAACTATTTATGATGATGGATAGGCATGATTAGAAAACACAGACGGAAACCAAAAAGATAAAGCAATGTATTTAGTAAAACTTGAAGGAGGACCTGTACAAACCAAGAAGTTATCTTAAAGTAGCAATAGCTTTAACAAATGAAATATAGTCCACTAATTGATGGACACGTTTTAATGGGCAATTGTATAATACTTACTTGACTTTAACAAGCAATAACGTTTAACGGCGTCTCTGAGCTGTACACAGGATATATTGTTTTTGAGATTTACGATGTTCCGGTATAATGCCCCTTTATTTTGTCTCCTAACGTCATTCAAAATTGACTGTTTGTTACAAACTTGGCAAAGCAGCGGAAACATCTTTGTGTACGTGAATTTATTACCTATAAAATACAGAGTATTTGTAGAGTCAGATTAAGAAAAGCTAAAGGTGGGTGGGTGATATTGACGCTGGGATTCCTACCCGACCAATGCCACCCTACTAAACTCTTCTCATCTGTAGAGTGCGTGACACCATAGCGGACATTGGGAAGACGAATGTTCAAATCAGGAATACAGTGTATTATTATACTTTTTTTTTTTTAAAAAAAAAAAGCAGAATTAGAAAAAGAATATCAGATATTCTAACGTGAATATATGTTACTGAGTCACATCGAAGCCTTGTTTCAGATGGAAGGTGATAGATCAAATGGGAAGGTGGTTGTTTTTATTAGAGATGCTCAGGCTCGGTTCCACGAGAACCGAACACACCCGAACCTAGGAGATCCGAGTACCGGTCGGCTCGGTACTGTCGCGCGCCCTCGGAATTGAAAACGAGGCAAAACGTCATTTGGACGTAGGCAGATCTCGGGAGTTTTGAATTCCTTTTAAAGATCCAACATAACAGTGGGTGGGAGGGAGGGCGGACCCCCATTTATCTTTTCTGCCACTGCTGTGTGCCAATGTGTCCTAGATGTGGTAGGAACTGCCGTGTGTTGGTGTCATTGCTCTGTCGCTTACCATCCAGCCAGGTCGCTGCAGTATTTGTCCGAAAGTGTATGAAAATAATATTGTGACCTGTGAGGTGGTCAAAATTGACTGCAAATGACTTGAAATTAGTGTTATTGAGGTTAATAATAATGTAGGAACTAAAAAAGAGCAAAATTGTGTAATTTTAGCATATTTTAGGATTTTTTCTAAAAAATCCAAAACCAAATCGCAAAACTAATCCAGATCCAAAACCAAAACCAGTTCACGGGGATCAGTGAGCATCTCTAGTTTTTATTGACAGTAGTGATACCTACTTAGTCACAAACAGCTCTTTACATTTAACATTGTCAGTTGTACCACTAGCGCACACCCTATCATACACACACATATACACAAGCGAATTGTTGAAGAGTTTGGCAGGAGGTTATGCGCCACCAAAGAAAAGAGACTGTCGCAGGAATCATTAATCCCTGAGGATACTGCTCCTTCAAGCTCAGGAACGCTCCACCATAAACCGCTTACAGATCTGTCTGTGTGAACGATCCTTAAGTCTACTGAAGGACTTGGCAGAGAGCTTTGAAGGGAACAATATATTACAATTATATACACAACAAGTGTACAAATGATGTGATATATTTTATATCTTGTTATGATATAGCTTTCACACTTTACAACTCAAATGGGCTGGCAGCGGCCCGATCGTGCGGCCCTAGGGAGGTGATAATCATTTTTACGATTACCTCTATTCTGACATTGAGAAGCCCTACAAAGAAAATCCGAAATTATAAAAATTCGATTGGAAAATAAACAGACTTACCTTCAACCCCACGCTGGAGATCTCCGACTGGAGGAACAAGCTGACGGCAAGTGATTCCGATTGGAGAAGTGTTCGGCGCTGCAGGCTGACGTCATCGCGACGTCTGTCATTAGAAATTATAAAGTGGCAATGTGGGGACCACTAAGGTTAAGTGTTTAAACACTTAACCCGACATTGACGCTTTAAATTTCTATTGACGTCAGCCTGCAGCGCCGAACACTTCTCCAATCGGAATCACTTGCCGTCAGCTTGGTCCTCCCATCGGAGATCTCCAGCGTTGGGTTCAAGGTAAGTCTGTTTATTTTCCAATCGTTTTTTCTTTCTAGGCCTTCTCCATGTCGGAGTAGTGGACATCGGTAAAGCGTACCCAACCCCCATAGGGATGGACACCGTTTCATTTGTCCCCATACAGCTCCCCCCCCCTCCCCCCCCTGTGGCTCATATATATTTAGATATGAAAAATGTCAACAAAGGTGAGACAAAAATAAAAAGATATAAACAGTTGGTAAAAAATACGTCATTAACGAATTTACGCAATTTTACTCCAACACATTTTTAAATGTATTATTTTACTATTTTATCATAAGATGGGACTTTGTTTATGACTAGCAGCAATAATATTGTAGGACTTTTTCTTTTCACTCTAATAAAAACAAGAAGTTGTTTTGTTGTAAATCTTTCTGTGAAGGGGGTAATGATCCACTGTCTCAGGGCCACCTTAACTACTTTATGGGCCCCCGGGCAATATATACCGTATTTATCGGCGTATAACACGCACTTTTTTCCCCCTGAAAATAGGGGGCAAATGATGTATGCGTGTTATACGCCGATATAATGTTAAGAAGCCATGTTTTTACCATATACACCGCCGATATACCGGTAATATTCCGTACATACCGCACAGCAGCGTGGATCAGTAGCAGCGTGTGGAGTGTGAGGCAATCAGTAGGCAACGGCAAGCCGCGCCTTCCTCACGTCTAATTCTCGCGGCCATCGGAGCGTAACCACGGCAACGCTCTGCACTGCGAGAGTTCGCTGTCTGAGGTAGGAGAACTTGTACCCGTCAGGTACAAGTAAAGTAGTGAAGTAAAGTGGGGTTTTGTGTACGGCGCAACAACGAACTAACAATTAAACAGATAAAATACGGTATATAGTCATTTTAAAATAATTATATAAAGTGCTAACATGCTAATTCCCATATGTGAAAAACTGGTGATACAATAGTGCCAGCATGCTGGATCCAATATGTGCAAGTAATAAATATTACTGTATGTGCTGAAAATATTCTAAAATTATTTCTATAATATATATATATTTAACAAAGTGCTAGTGTATTACATAGATGTTGTGCAGCAGTGTGCACAGATTTAAAGGAGACCAGAATGGCAAAATAAATCTGCTGGGGGGGGGGCAAAGAAATACTGACGTTTGGGAAATGCCTCACTACTTATGATTGGCGTTGTACAGAATGTAAATTTACACCCCCCTGATACTACGGTACCTTACTCTTTTTTTAAATTTAAACTTAGGTAAAAAGTATACCACTGCAGTGTGACTACTGGTATCCCTAAAACAAAATATCCAAGTTTCTTTTGTTAAAACAGTTGCTTTTACTGTCCTTTTACATTATTTACCTTATAAGTGGTAATAATATTAATAAAAAAAAAGTTCTGAGCTACCCTTATTTTGCTTCAAAGTTTTTATTTAGAAATTTAAATTTTTTTCCTGAAATTTCCCTCTTAAAATGAAGATGCGTGTTATACGCCTGTGCGTGTTATATACGCCGATAAATACGGTATATAAATAGTGTGTGTGTGTAAGAAAAATATATATGTATGTAAAAAAAAACGTGATTATATATATAATCACTTTTTTTTACATACATATATATATATATATATAGGGGCCCCTTAACTTACCTTAAGTCCGATCCTCTTCTTTTTTCCGCGCCGCTGAGTCTCTTCTGCCCTCTTCCGTGCTGTGGTTGCAGTGAATGCTGGTCGTGACATCACACCCAGCATTCACTGCGAGCACAGCATGGAAGAGGGGACCAGGGAGGGAGCCGGATCACCACTGATGTGACCGCAAGGTAAGTATTAAAAAAGGATTAGGATTCGGACGGGCCCCCCTTGTCTGCAGGGCCCCCGGGCACCTGCCCATCGTGCCCAATGGAAGAGACGGCCCTGTCCACTGTTACACAGCTGTCTCGGAATCATTTTGATATTGGCCAACACTTCTGTTTTCGGCAAATTCATTCACACAAATAAAAAAATTTGTTTAAAAAGACATTTTAAGGGTATGAAATATATTTACTAATGCGCAATGGTACAATTTCTTCTTGAATCTATTGTACAAAAATGACATTTTAAAAGACAACTTTGTTCCAAATCCCGGAACATTTTACTATCTAATTTTTTTACCAGCCACAATAATCAGCATTTGTAGAAAGTTGAAATCTGCCAAAACATTTCTCGCATCTCTAGCCGTGGGCTAGGTTTAGGTGAGCTTGGGCTGATAGGGCATGCGTTACTAAGGGAATAACAGTTTTCACAAAAACAAGATTGCCAAAATAAGATGGCTCACTGGCAGTCATAATAGTTGGTGACCCCTTTCGCATAACTGAAAGACCCTAGGGGGTGGCATTGTTGCAACCTTTGGTGGGCCTCATTTAACTATCCTTTCCACCACCACTATTATGGTTAAGCGGAGCAGACACTTTTTTACATTTGACCCCCATTTAAAGCAATTAGTCTGACTCTGATCTGTACAGGGTCTGGTTTCCGTGACCAGACACTCCAGGTTTCCCATAAATCATGCTCACCAGTAGGATGATAAAAGAAATAGTGAGGGTGGGCTTCATGTCGTCCTTTTATTTTAACTATTAATCTATTGTGTCTTAGATTTAGAGGAGCTGTAATTCCGTAGTTGTCATTTACAAAGCCCACTCGATGCGTCGCTCAAGATGATTTCGTTTTGCATCTGTGCACCTAGATTGTCCTCCCAGCTCACGCGAAGGTGCACACCTGCTCTCTGTTCTCAGCACATGCCTCCGCAAGCAAGAAGTGTGCCTAAGCGTGCGGACAGGTGGAACGTTCTAAAGAGGCGCAATGTGTGAAAGTGTAACCGTCACGTTAAAGCCCAACCTCCGATAGAACCTCCCCTTTCGTTAAGCCGTTTTTCAAACTACCGCTCTGTTTAGCCTAACAGCAAGGAATGCATCTAAGAAAAAACCCATTTGCTCCTTTATCTAATATTGGTAGCCTCAATTTGCCAGGTTAAATAGTTGGCAGCGCACCTCAGAAGTAGGCGCAAAAGGTACGCCCTCGATTCACCCAACTCTTCCCATCGGCCAATGACAACAACTTCTGTGCCTCCTCAAACACTGTCTTCTTGCTCTAGAAATCTGTGCACTTTGGCGCAAATGTACACGCGATTCAAGGCACGCAAAACCACAATATAATGTTGCACATCATTTTCATAAATGACTTAAAATCCTAAATCTCTGTTTACGACTGACTTCCCGATGGGTGAGACTAGGTGGTCCTTAGACAGTAGGTGGCCGTTAGAAATATCTGAGACTTCCATATCAAACGTTGGCTGATGTCCCACGATCAAACTGCGGATTTTGCACAAATCACTGTACTCCCCAGATACCACAGAATAAGACCTGCAAATCCTGCCTAGCAGACAGTATACTGCTATCTGCCACGCTCCGCAGAAAGCGCCCTCCAGTTATAAACAAGTTGTACGAATGTCAATTAATAAAGCTGCTTCTCCTTCAGCCTCACTGACTTGTTACTTGTGAAAACGAAACACTGGCGGCTTCTCTCCAGACGCCCTACACGTAGGCTCAGCTCCTGCTAATACCGCTATTTATTTGTGTAATGTGTGCCTGTTGATAGAACTGCAGGGGAGATGGATGGAGGTCCAATAGCCGACGTTCTCCTCTACAGATTAATATGTATGTCTCACGTTGACCAGAATGAATGCACTCGGTGCTGTTTTCATCGAATGATTAAACAGGCGTTCTAAAGCCTGGATTTTTTAAAATAACATATACACATGCTTCAGATAGGAGCAGTGTAAGGGAGGCTTCTGAGCTGTCACCTCCGTCTGTGTTTTAGCTGGAGATGTGAAGGGGGATCTGGGAGGAGGGGAAAAACTTTTGGTGTTCTTAATGTGGATGTAGATAATTTGCTGGGACCCTCCCTAACAGACCCTTTAAATCTTTTATTAAAGGCACAGTAGGAAATATAAGCTCTACTGGAAGCCACTTGATACTAAACTGTACTAACGTCGATACATAATACAGCAAATGAGCTTATTAATGCAAAGAACAGACTTCTGGGAACTATCATTTGAGTCAATGCTTCAGCCACTGGAATGTCAGGCTATAACACAGGTTTTTGATGAGGCAGAATCACTCCTAGGCTGTTGCTCCCTTCTTAAGCTGGGTACACACTATACGGTTTTCGTCCAATAATCGGCTCAATCAGCCGACATAAGACCGCTCGTTCAAAAGTCGGGTCAGTGTGTGCAGTGACACGATGGTCGAAAGTCTGCCCAAATGGACGATTGTCTCATTTGGTTGGTCGTACCGTTTAATATTTTTGTTCCAATCTCGTTTCCGCTGTGTAGTGTGTATAAACTTCCGACCGATCCACAACAGTGAGTACGAAATTACAGTCATTGCTCACGGCAACATGGCTGTAAAAAGTCACTAAAGGGACGTCCGCTCTTCCCTTTATCGTCCTAAACAAGGCTAGTGTGTATGCAGTCCATGGACCGAGCGATCGGAACATCGATCGCATGTTAAACCGATCGGCATAAAAAGTTGGTGGAAAATTCTGTAGTGTGTACCCAGCTTTAGTGCTCATCAGTGTAAGATCAGATTTTCTGCTCAGCATGTAAAATATATTTCCCTCCAATCTGTATTTCTCAGATTTATATGTAAGACAAAAAAGTATATGATTGATATCGTTTGTCATAAGATCGTATTGTGGTTACCATCTTCTGGGGTAGAAGGCTGCACTTCAGGGAGACCAGCCAAGGATATCACACCAGTCAAGTGTTCAAACCCTATTCAAAACAAACAAAACATAAATAAAAGGCCTAATCTGTCTGGCCAACTAAACACACAGGAACACCCTCTCTACTGTGAAGGACCTTGTGTCCCACACACCTACACAACATAAAACTTTTTGGTCACCATTCTCACTGTGTTTCAGGAGGCATCCAACCTCCTCCCCAGGTCTGAGAGACTGAGTGAACTGCCTAGTAGCTTTTTAACAGTGCCTCATCAAGTGCAACTCCTGATTAGCCAGCAACATGCTAGCTTTCTGGAAACCCAAAATGGGTCATATGAATGGAGCCAGCCTTTCTCTCTCCATTCATAACCCCAGGAACCTAATGTCAAATGCTATAAACTTTCAGGTGTCTACCCGTTTTCTTCAGAATTATATTGTATTTGGGACTAAACATCTGCATGAGATTGGTGGGTTAATTAACCCTAAGGATAGGGTCCTCTACTTCTAAGAGCTGAGAGCCAAACACTGATACTGGGACTCAAGAGTTCCTTTGTGGCTGGAGTCATCAGAAACGTTTCCGATATATTTGCAGTGGTTATTACAATATTACCTCTCTATAAGCTGATATTAATGTTTATCCCAAAGATTATATAGGATCTGCTCATATCTGTCTATGAGGTATATGATTTTATTGTTACGGTGTGGACTTTGTCGTTTTTTATGTTATCGTCTTTCATTTGCTGTGAGATGAAGTCAGTGCTCTGTTGGAATGGATGCTGCCATATTATGCATTATATATTTATCATAGAAGTAGTTCTTAGCTGCACATGTGCCTCCTCCATTGCTGGCTCCCCCCCAAATTTTGGCATGGCATACAGCGATTGAGTGTTATGCCCCTGCACCTATGTCTATATTAATCGATACAATTATGTGAATTACACAACGTCATATTAGGGAAAATACCGTTTTGATTAGACCACTCCCATCCAGCTTAGACCACTCCCATCCAGTTCAGGCCACTCCCACCCAGCTCAGTCCCCTCTCACCCAGCTCAGATCACTCCCACCCAATTTATACTGTCCTTTTAATTTGATTAATTAGCAATTATTTATTTTTAAATGGCAGGTCAAATATAGAGGGCTGGTTTACATCATTCTAAGCTGAACTTACAGTCCAGACATAGGTCCTGGTTCAGTAAATCCTCTGGAAGCCTTAGCCCCTAGTGACATTATTGTTGTTTTTTTATTAACCAAATGCACAGTAATGATTCTATTGTTCTCTGTGATGGATGATTCTCTTGGTATCTGTTTATATTCTGGTTGGGATAAATCCTGTACTCAGTATTTGTCTTATACTGCATGTGGGAACAACGACGCAGAGCCACTAGGGGGTCAGAATAGGGTTAGAGTTCGGGCTTTACTTACAGAATAAGTTTGGGTTAGACCTTGGTTAGGTGGAGGGGCCAAGTTAGCAGATCATGTTTTGTGGGATGAGAATGAGCATAGAAGCTTATACATTCTACTGATACATTCTACTTATACATTCTACTTATACATTCTACTGATACATTCTACTTATACATTTTACTTATACATTCTACTGATACATTCTATTTATACAGTCTACTTATACATTCTACTTATACATTCTACTGATACATTCTACTTATACATTCTACTGATACATTCTACTTATACATTCTACTGATACATTCTACTTATACATTCTACTGATACATTCTACTTATACATTCTACTTATACATTCTACTGATACATTCTACTTATACATTCTACTGATACATTCTACTTATACATTCTACTGATACATTCTACTTATACATTCTACTGATACATTCTACTTATACATTCTACTGATACATTTTACTTATACATTCTACTGATACATTCTACTTATACATTCTACTTATACATTCTACTGATACATTCTACTTATACATTCTACTTATACATTCTACTTATACATTCTACTTATACATTCTACTTATACATTTTACTGATACATTCTTCTTATACATTCTACTTATACATTCTACTCTCCCGGAATGTTTGGAAGGCTCCTGAACTTCAGAAGTGTATAATTACTTCTGTCCAACGGTTCTCTGTAATTGAAATAAACTCGACCAGTTAAATATTTCTGAGAGGCGTGTCCATGACTTGTTGTTCCAATTGCCAAATTATTATATATTATATATATCTGGCCAGTAGTTCCGTTGTTGCTGCATATGAAAACATTTGATCGTTGTTTCAAACAGAAATGTTATCTGGAAATACATTTTAGAGTAAGTTCAGTTAACTTCTGATGTATGTATTTTTCACTTTCATAAGAAAAAAAGTGTTTTCGCTCAGAAGTGACATTTAATAATACAATTTTTCAAATTCCACATAGAATAATCCCTTAACGGCAAACTTTCTGTGACTTTTGTTTTCAAGTTTATTCAAGACTTCTAAAATATCTTAAACCCCAGTCAATTATGAACTGTGCCAAACTAATTTACTTACCTCTTACTGGTGCCAACTTTATGTTTTGTATATAATGGGAATATTTATTTGCATTTCATATGTGGATAAACGTTTAAAACTTCCGCTATTCGATTTATACTGTTACTTGTTTCTTCCTTTAGACATTGTTAAATGTCAGAAATCCTCAGGTAGGGCTTCCATTATTTGTATATGAACGGTGCACCCAAATCACCTGTCCATTGCTCAGACCATAAGATCCACCCCCTGCTGTCCTACGGGTGGAAAATAAAGTAAAATAAATATAAGTAAAATAGTTATTAGATGTTGCGCTGTACAGTTTAAATTTACTGAAGTTGGTTAACATTTACCCCATGAAGTGGCAGTATGGAGGGGAGGAGATGAAGCAGTCAGAACGGAGTTTTAACTTTTAACCAAGGAAATGTTAGATACGCCTTACGAGGGAGTAAAAAGACCTCAAACAAGCATTACATCACTGGGGGCGGGGCCAAAATGACACAAATAGCGAAGCCCCCCCCCCCTCCACCCGTACATTCCGTCTCTAATTTTATTGAAGTGGGCAGATGGGCCAGATGCGGGAGAATCGCCAGCTCTCCCGGGAGTCCGTGAGACTGACCCGAATTTCGAGAGTCTCCCGGACATTCCGGGAGAGTTGGCAAGTATGCTTTATGCACTACCTACACCAATTACAGCTTTGTGTTACATCTCAATAGGATTAAACATCTCTTCCTGATGATATACAGACATAGCTGTAATGCATAGAAAATAGCCAGAATGATAAAGGAATGAGTTTGACAGACGGCACATAGAACCCAAACAAATTACAGTTTTTAGAATGTTTCCCATGCAACCGCTGGCGGTTCTGTAGTGTGGAATTTTGTCCTGCTGGTGTATACGACACTTGCGGATTTAATACATTAAACCAGAGGTGCCCAACTCAGAACTACCAACAGTTCATGTTTTCAGGATTTAATTAATCACGCACAGGTGAGTTAATTATCCCACCTGTTTCTACAGACACAAAGCCTGAAAACATGACCTGTTGGGAGCTCTTGTGAAGATACGTCTGTGGATGTATACGAGTCTAGGGGGTATATTTACGAACCGCCGATTCACGACACTTTGAAGTCAGTTTCTTCAAACGGCAATTTTATTCAAGACAAAACCCGCGGTGACCTTTGTCTTTAAGTAAAGTGCCGTTTTAAAAAATGACTTCAAAGCGCCGGGAATCGACGGTTCTATGAAACCACCGCATAGTAAATATACCCATAGGTCTGTTCTGCTCTAACAGACAATACACTGCAGGATGAGTCCAATACATATGTGGAAAATAAAGTCACAAAAGAACGCATATTAAATTAATGTCACCTGTTAAAAATATAGTTATTGATGCCAAAACATTGTTTTTAAAAAGTTTTTTCTTTTTAATTCCCCCCCCATAAAAATACATTTATTATGATGATGTTATTAATGTCTACTGTACATAAAATGCATGTTTGCAGTTACTTCAGATTGCAAACACATGTTCTAATACAGCCGTCATACCTATCTCTGGCCACTTACACCTGACCTGTAGCTGGTGCAAGTGATACGACAGAAAAACATGTACCTGAGAGATGCCCAAAGTTAGAGTCGGATGCTGCTGCACGTGCGGAGCTTGGCACGCCCTTACTGTACATTGACTAAGTGTCTATGCTCAGTCCGCTCCCTGTTCCACCCATGAAATTGTAGGCTGCAGTAAGGGTCCTTTGCTAAGATGATTTGGACGTTGCTGCGTATAGTCCGGTTCTGGGAATGTGCATGAGGAGTCCTCCTGGATTCCTGGAAGAGTAGGCAAAGCTCCCGCATTTGCCGAAATTCACGGCATTAAATGGAGGGGGTGTGGCTTAATCATGTCATTAAGCACCCCCTCCATTTAATGCTGTGAATTTCGGCTTTTTATAGTGGGAGCGGGCTTATGGTGATGCAACAATGTCACCACGCCCCCCTCCATATTTGTAAATGCTTCATTATTCTCCTAAGGGAACTAAAAAGACTTCCATGTACTTTCTCGGCAGACGTTTACGCTATGTGCCCACGCCGCAATTTGAGAGTAATAAAAACAAAACAGGAATTTGCCATGGGTCTGTACACACGCTGCAGGAACTGATACACGCTCAGCCACATGTTTGTATGTTAGAGTGAGAAAGTTAATGAGGTGAGAAGGAAAATAATGTCCGTCACACAATTTGGGGCGCCCTCCGTTCTGAGTACCAGGGTGAGGTGAAGGGAGGGGAGGGGGGGGGTGTCTTCGACATGTCCATAGTTCTTCTGCGCTGACAATCATTTGCAATGCGGGAGGATCAGGATTGGGGTTTTAAATTTGATTTTCACTTCCCTGGCATGTAAACCTATAGAGAGAAAAAATAAACAGACATTTGAATCCTAACATATGTAGAGGGTTAATGGGAAAGAAAAGAAAAACTTCATGCAATCAGTAGAATAATTCAAGCCATACGTTGTCCTTATAGAAAGGGGAAAAGTCTTAAAGGGCTGCGAGAATTATTACAAAGCTGAATACTGCACGGGAATGTTTCTAGTAATGGGGCCATTTGTCAGTTTTACATTTTGTCAACAGAATTGGTTGCGAACAAAATCTATCTTATGTGCATGTGAGAGAGACGATGGAAGTGATACATTTCTGCCATAATGATCTCCTTTAAACATTTGGGTGATTCTTTGCTGCACACTCCGGCCACGAAGAACTTGCGATGACAACAGATATACTGTTCTCTGATTTATTTGCATGTAAACCAATAAGAACTACTTGCTACTCTCCCAGGAAAACGCTGAATTCTGTGCAGTGGCGCAAAGAGTGACAATGCGCAGTGGGCGGGGGATCGTGGCATTTCTCTAGTTTGCTCTATTATACATTACGGCTTTAGTTTAGTTATTTAGACAAGTCAGTGACTTTTGATGTGCAATGGACTTTCACAAGAATATTGCTGCATGTTGTGAGATACTTCAATTATTTTCTGAGTGAAAGGACCGGTTGGGACATTCTGCTCGTTATCGTATCGTCCATATTTTTAAATCTTAGTTTTTGGGTACAGCAGTTTACTGAGAAGCTTAACAGCATCAGGGGCAAACGCAGGATTTGTAGAGGGGGGTTTCCACACCACGCCACCAGTGGGCGTGACCAGCATGCATGGAGGCGTAGCTATAATTTTAGACAGTGCTTGGCTGCTCTCCAACTCTTCCTATCCCCGTAATATACATGGGCAATGCTGCGTGCACTACTGTTAGGTGCACACAGCTCTCCCTTTTAAAGCAGAGCTGTGTGAAGCGGGGACAGGGTCCAGCCATCTCAATTATACAGTGCCCCAGGCTTGGAGGGGGGTTTCCAGGCACTAGGAAACCCCCTCGGTTTGCCTATGAGCATGAGTGACACAAAATTAGTTGGATCAATAGAATGATATTTGGGCCATAAGCCTGCATTCACCCAGCTCTTAGTCATTAGCTGTCAATGTGTCTCTGCCTTTACAAAACAAGGAGGTAAATCAATTATGTGACAGGCAACACGCTGGACTGTACATATGAATGTCTATGCCTTTATCCTGCTTTATAATACGTAAGGTCTTTGGATTTGCCTTGGTTGCTTTGCTCATGTCATTATCATACGCCAGTAAAAAATTATTTTATTTTTTTAGCACCAAATGGTTATGGCAGCACAATAAATATTCATTTTGTGGCACTCTGACATCCATTTGTGACGTGTCTTAACTGAGTAAGAAATTAGTCACCACAGCTCTCTTGTCTCCCTTCCTCTCTTGTCGCTATAAAGCAAAAACATGACAGGAAGTAAGATAGATATTTAGGGCTAGATTTACCAAGGGGTAATTTGCAGAAACCGCCAATTTTCGGCGATTTTTCCATTGTTTTAGAAGCCGTCAGATTTATTAAAGGCCAAACCGTCGTCAATTTTACAAAACCATCACTTTACAGGTCGCTATCCCGATTTTTATCATGATAAAAATACAAACCGCCGGATTTACTAAGCTGGGGTTTGCAAAACTGCCGCAAAACCGCCAAACAACCGCAAAAACAAAAGCACCAGTCACATTTAAATTATTGGGACAATCATTATTTATTGTTTAAAAGGCAAAATTAAATTATAATTAACTTATGCACATTTTATTTTTCATTATATTATGGGGACAATATTATTGTATTATATTATGGGGGGAAATATTATTGTATTATATTATGGGGGGAAATATTAATATATAATTATATTAACTGGGCAATACTATTTGATTGCTGATGGGTGTAATAATTATTTATGATGCACAGAGGTGCCCCCATGATATAATAATACAGTAATATTGTCCCATTGATATAATGAAAAATAAAATTTGCCCCATCAGTTAATTGTAAATTAATTTTGCCCTTTAATCAATAAATAATGATTGCCCCCAAAATGTATAAGTCAATGGTTCTTCTTTTTATGTTCTCAATGGCAAGATAGTTGAAACAGCATGTGCATCAGACGCAGGCGTAGAAAAACATGTCTTTTTCATGGCGGTTTGGTCAAAAATGACGGCGGTTTATCTGTTTTAAATCCGCCACACATCACCGCGTATTTTACATGGCAGCCTCAAACCGCCCTGTAGTAATTGCGGTGGTTTGATGCACTAAACCGCCAGTGAAGTGTTGCGGTTTGAAACCAAAACACGATTCTTAGTAAATCTACCCCTAGTGTTACTTTATCCCTTTGTTGATACAGCATTGTCACACTCTGTTGTTCTCTGGTCATAGAAACCTGAATAACAATGTTTACAAATCATATTGTTATCATTTGGACATATGGCTGAACAAAGGAATTAGAATCTTTATTGTGTATTTTGCATTAATTATTTCTGGGTGCCTGTTTTTGACAAAAAGAGAATTTGAACTCGTATGTGTGGTCACGTGATGCTTTATAATTCATTCAGTAAGTGACTTTACTATAATATTTATTTTTTTCATTGACATGTTTCCCTGTATAGGTTCAGCTCCTGAGACAGACGTCCTAACGGTGATACCTCATTAAAGACCATTTAAGACCCCTGGAGAGAGGCTTCCTTTGACTTTATTTTCCCACTTGGAATTTTGTAGCGACGAAAATGAAGATTCATCTTTTCGTTTGGACTTTACTGACCATGGTTCTGCAGACAAGAATATGTCAAAGCATTAAATGGCTGTGAGTATCTCCCTGCTTTATCACCATTGTTGTTGTGATAGATAGGGGCAGATTGGATAGAACAAGAGAACTGCCACTGTGTAATGTGTAATTCAAAAGTTATCAACAAACTTGTCAAATAAAACTTCATACTAGATCATACTTGCCAACTCTCCCTGAATGTCAGGGAGACTCCGTGAAATAGGGGTGATCTCCCTCACTCCCTGAAGAGTCTGGCATTCTCCCTGATGCTGAGCCAGTACAAGACGTGGTTGGCTTCGCCAGAGCCGTAACTTAGAATTCTAGCGCCTGGGGCGAGAAAGACAAATGCCGCCCCCCCTAGCCCTCAATTTTAACCAAATGAACCTAAAATATTCCTAAATTGCGCCCCCCTTCAGCGTTGCGCCCTGGGCGGTCACCCATGTCGCACAGCCCTAGTTACGGCCCTGGGCTTCGCCATCTGTGGCATGATGACACAGTTCAAAAATTGTGTCCTATGTCCATGTATTGATGCCTATGGAGGTGGCCATTTTCATGGAGACCAAGTTTTAATCAAAGACTGACAGATAAGACCATGGCTGCCAAGAGGAATTCAGGGCCCCGATACAACAAATTCATGGGGCCCCCCCTTATAGCCGAGTATGCTAAAAAAAAATGCGCGGGAGGTGTGGTCATTCATTTGGGGGCGTGGAAAATGCGCCATTGGGGCGTGGCTAACACATCAAAATCACTAGGCTCTGAATTCACTGGAGGTCACATATGTCCAAGCACTCCTGACTTTCAGGACATCTAGCACCACAGTGTAGTATAGAAAGAATGCAGTGTGTACACAAAGAGTTCATTCTTGGCCTGCACCTTACATTTGGCAGAACACTCACCAAAAATTGGCATTGTCCCTACTAGAATCCCAACATTTCACATACTGTCCTGCTCTCTCCTACCTGTTCTTCTCACTTTCACCACCTGTGGCTGCAGGTTTCTTTAGTTGCGGCTTGTCTGGATCCTGGAATGCTGGGGGCCCTATTTGGAAAAAAATGGCTACATTTAGATAATTCCAAACAAGCCTGGCGTTAAATCAATACCACCCCCGATTAATAATTAGGCCTTTCTCCAGCTCCAACATTACAATAATGTGCCCCTTCATCATCGCCATGCCTTATGATCACACTGCGCCCTCCATGCTGCTTTTGCCCCCTTCACCTGGCTCCCCTTCATCACACTATATTATGCTAATCCCCCCACTTTTTCAACCCCACTGTGCCATGCTGCCCCCTGTTTTTTAACCCCACTGTGCCATGCTGCACCCCGTTTTTTAACCCCACTGTGCCATGCTGCTCCCCTGTTTTTAACCCCACTGTGACATGCTGCCCCGTTTTTTAACCCCATAGTGCCATGCCCCCCCGTTTTTTAACCCCTCTGTGCCATGCTGCCCCCGTTTTTAAACCCCACTGTGCCATGCTGCTCCCCTGTTTTTAACCCCACTGTGACATGCTGCCTCGTCTTTTAACCCCACTGTGGCATGCTGCTCCCCTGTTTTTAACCCCACTGTGACATGCTGCCCCATTTTTTAACCCCACTGTGCCATGCCCCCCCTGTTTCCCTCCCTTTACTTACCTTTTCCTTTTCTTCTCTCTTCTTTCTTGGTCCTCTCTGCTCCATTCAGACTGAATGCCGGGCGTGACATGACGACGTCACGCCCGGCATTCAGTCTGAATGGAGCAGAGAGGAGGGACGCCGGCGCTGTGATCATGTGAGTATGTTTATTTTTTTTAAAATTACCCTGCTCCCTCCATCAATGACTGAGCCCCCCCCCCCATCCCCGCCACAAAAAAACAAAAGAGAAAGCAAGAAAAACAATTACTTTTGAAAAAAAAAAAATTACAAAAAAAAAAATCGTCGGCGAGAGGGCCCGGGTAATTAGTACCCGCCTCCCCCCCCCTCTCGACGGCCCTGGGTAGCAGGACTTCATTAATAGAGACAGAAATATAAAAGACACTTCAGCAGGGCCGAATTAACCCTAGGGCTAACTGGGCTACAGCCCAGGGGCCTCAGGCATTCAGGGGGCCCTTGAAAGTGCTCAACAGCATTATTGATCGGTTGGGGGTGCCCCCAGCGCGATCAATGCTGCTGAGCACTTTCACTGCGGCCCTTCCCCGGCGCGCTGTAGTCTCCTTACTGAGGAGATCTTGTGAGTCTCGCTCTCACGAGATCTCCTCAGTAAAGAGCGTACAGCACCGGGGAAGGACTGCAATGCCAGGAGAAGGAGGTAAGTGCCTTGGGGGCGTCTCAGCTCACTGGAGGGGCGGCTCGGATCACGGGGGAGGGGGGTATAAAATAAATTATTTATTCCATATTCATCACCTCCCCCACCCCCCCTAACATTTGTCCTTCCAACCCCTATGCCGTTCTTACTTAAGTATTGATACGTATGAAGGGACATTGCATAAAATGTGTCAGACGTCGTATAATATCCATGTTATGGAATCTCTACAGCTGGGAGAACCAGCAAATGTTGACAGTTGAATAAATTGCAAAAATAAAAATAACTATGGGATAAATCATAGGAAAGATCATAAAATCTAAAGATATCTATTCCATTATTCCACCAAAAATAACTCAATTAGTACAAATTTGGTCCTGAAAGGTGAGAACACCTGACATAACTTCACTATTCCTCAGCTGCATCCGGACGAATATTGCCATTGGCTGTGTGTTTTCTAGACAGCAATTGCAACAGTGACCACTGCAGGCTAGAGGAAGGTACTGCACTCAAAATTATACTATATTCAGGAGGAGCAAAACAAGAAATATAGGGTCCTATTTATTAAGCCATAAATCATGCAGAATTTTTTTTCCAGGCATTTTTAAGTATCACTTCTATATAGCAAAAGTCATACACAGGAGATATGTTTTAGGCTAAGTTTCGCATTAGACTGCAGTCCCCGTAAATGGGGACTGCGTTCTGGGGCAATTTAAGGAGCATTAAAAAACCTGGCTTTTCAGAGCTTGACCCGATGGTGTTAGTTATTATACCCTATGGGGAGATCATTGCAGTAGACGGATATTCAGATCTCTCTCCTCCGGTAACAATCGCAAAATGGCATTGTACATGCCTCACCTAAGAGAAGTTGAGCGGTTAGAAAAGTAATCGCCAGGACACCCTTTAACGGGTTCATATGTGTCCAGTAATAAATAGTAGAGATGTTCACTGACCCCCGTGTTTTGGTTTTGGATCTGGATTAACTTTGTGTTTTGGTTTTGGTTTTGGATCCCTATTTTTTTTGCTAAAATGACATAATTTGGCTCTTTTTTGGACCTACGTTATTATTATTAACCTCCATAACATTAATTTCCAGTCATTTCGGGTAAATATTTGTCAAGTGACAAGAACACTGCTACCCCTCCTGTTTCTGTATGAGCAATGGCACTGAGCAATGTCACTGGAGACTGGAGAGTGACAAGAACACTGCTACCCCTCCTGTTTCTGTGTGAGCAATGGCACTGAGCAATGTCACTGGAGACTGGGTAGCGACAAGAACACTGCTACTCCTGTTTCTGTGTGAGCAATGGCGCTGCATTTCCTGGGTGAGGGAGGTACTTATGGAATCCAAAACCGCGACATACGACAACACAACAATGACATATTGCCTCGATTCAGATCCGAGGACGCGTGAAAGTAACGAGCCGGCTTGCCAGCCTACTCGGATCCCCTAAGTTCAGGTGGGCTCAGTTTTCAGAGAACATCTCTAATGAATAGGTACCATAATCACATTATGCCATACTTTCTTGTTTTATCATTTATGCTAATTTATTAAAAATATATAAAATGTAAATTTTGATAACAACTCTATTAAATGGTCAGTAGTCACGTACAAATGCCAGCCAATAGCAAGGCGCCCTACACTTTCTCTCCAGCGGTCAGTGGCTTGAGGTTGAGGGGTAGAGGTCTAGTTTAAGAAAAGGTGGTGTGCCATAGGCTTTAATACCCTTAAATGGGAAGTACAGGTGTCTTTTAAAGGACTCTCCCTGTGTAATATAAAGAAGAACGTTGGTCTTTCATGTCATCTGTTTACAAGATGGACATGTATACCAGTTTAATACATTTTTACTTAATGAGATCTAAAGCTTTAGAAACTACGGGTTCGCCCATGACATGCACTTCCTGAAAGGATAACTCCGCCCATAAGTAAAAAAAAATAATTTTGGCACCATAAAAGTTTTCTGCCATTGAAACAATTTGCCAAATCAGTTACACCCCACACGTACAGAAATAGCTGACTGGATTGGAGTTTTGTGTAATTGTCAAAAAGTCTACAATTGAGAATAAAAAAAAAACCATTGTATTGTATTTCTTAATGTATTTTGTTGATGTTGGCTGTGAGTACGGTTATGACTGTACTATAAACCATTTCACATTCCACAAAGGACGTTCTACAGAAATGTGTCTTTCCTTGGATTCATATGTTGTATGATATTCTGCAATCTCACATTGCAACATTTTCCAAGATTTATACAGCAGCGATAAGACCTTGAACGATTGTTTAAAAAAAAATAGTCCAGGCAAATTTAAAGACTTAAACAAGTGATAAATCTTTATGAATGTGTCTCAGATTATACAAATTGATTACATTTATCCATCCAATTCCCCTCTCAAGCAAAATGCTAAGGATAGAATTACCAAATATTTAAGCGTTGACCTTTTTTTGGGGGGAAAAATTCCTCGATAGTTTTTATTTCATTTACATAGACAAATCCCCCAAAAATTTTTTAGCACATTTTAAAATGATTTTCAAACCGCCAATTGCATTTAATATTAAAAAAAAATATATATATTTACATCATCATCTATCCCTCTCAGTGTTTATATAAAGGGCTTTTACATTCCTGTGGATTTGCAAAACTTTTTATACCTCTAGGGGAAGAAAAACACTTGTATTGTCCTGCAAATGATGTTATTTGTGGGACTCTCTTTCAGTCTCAATAGTCACAAAAGATGCCCCATTCTGTGCGAGGAATTCAGCGGAGGATAAGCGTTAAATAGAATGATACGGGCGATAAACTTTGCACAAAGCTCCCTAACCCCATCATTGTCTGCAAACCTAACAGACAAATGTTACGGTTTTGAAAACATCGCAGCCACACAATTCTCCATCAGTCATGCAGCTAATTATTGGAACATATCTGTGGTGGAAAAAAAAAACCAACTTTTTCCAGCTTGCTTTTAATTTACATTTACTTGTTAAACAGCTATATTATAATGGCTGTTTATACACATTTTTTTTTTTTTTAAAAAAGGAACTTATTAAAGAACGAGCTAGTAATCACATTTTCCGAAAGGTTGAAAATGGTATTTGCTGTGTGATGAGTATTTGTCCGCGTTTAATACCCTGTTAAATGGCAGCAATTAATTAACTTGACAGGCAAATGGCGCGTTTGGTTTTTAAAGGAGGCTTTGTTGGGACACGTTGGCTAAGACGGAAGGTATGATCCGGAGTGTTTTGGGTTAATTGGCTCCTGCAGTATAAACTTCTTACCCTCTATAAAGTCTGTGAGATGGATGCACTCTAGCCTGTCCTTGCACCTGTTGTGTGGCTGCTGGATAATTCATCCTTAAGTTAGATTTTATAACTGGAAAGGATCCCAAATAGGACTTTAGCAGAGCGTGATCTATCTGTCAATATCCTGTTCATAGTCTCGGCTCTTAACCCTTCAGTGGCTGGGCAATTTTATTTTGTAGAGCTGAAAAGTCAATGCTGTTGCCACAGAGTTGGAAGCATAGCAGTGTCTAAAATTACTCGATTCTTGAAGCATTAAGATTGCCCATCATCATCATCATCACCATTTATTTATATAGCACCACTAATTCCGCAGCGCTGTACAGAGAACTCACTCACATCAGTCCCTGCCCCATTGGAGCTTACAGTCTAAATTCCCTAATACACACACAGACACAGAGAGACTAGGGTCAATTTGTTAGCAGCCAATTTGCTTCATTACTTGTCAGAGTTTTTGAAAGGTTCATCTGTCTAGAACCAAGAGTGCAAGTACTTATTGGTCCTTAAAGGAGTTAAACAGATAAGCTGTTGAGCTTAAATGCAGATTCCAACAATCCCTTCAGTGGTAACTTAGTGAGTGCCGAGTGAGTTCTACAGCAAGACAATAGATGGTACAATCAGCCACGTACAGGTCTGGTGCCCTTTAAATTAGACATAAAGCACCTACTTTATATTTTTCCCATATGGGATTTTGCAGGTGTGGAGGGGGGCGAGATGGTGCAAATCATGTCATGTTGGACCCACCTTGGCGAAATTGCAGCAAACAATGCTTTTGTGTCATTTCGCCACGGGGACAGGGCCGCAGTGGGGCAATTCACGGCGAAACGCGTCATGAAGGCCGCTGTCAAGCAGGATGCAGGAGAATAGACCGCTCTCTCATTGGTCACTGGTTGTAGAACTGGATTTCCCTCCAGGGATTTATGAATACCTTGCAGCTATCATGATTTAGGCGGACAGTCCCGATTTGGGGGTTCTGTCCCGATGCCTCACCTGCAGACACCTTTGTGACGCAGGGATTGGAAGGTAGGGAGGTCTATTTTAAGTGGAAATGAAACCCCATACCTGAGTCGTCTAACCAGGTCATATTTTTATATTATATATTTTGTTAGTAAATTGAGACTGTAATTGATTTTCCACCGCTGGGAAAAGCGGCGATAAAAAATCATTGTTATCACCGCATGTTAATAATTAGGAGTCTGTGAGTTTTGGTGCTTATATAGTGACTGTTATTGTGTAGTGTATGCAGGGTCTGGCTGGGCTGGGAGTCAGTGGGGGAACTGGCCCCAGGCTGTCCCATAGTGGGCTACCTTGGACTGGTTCACTGGTCCACCGGCATTTTTTTCCGTTAAAATGTTCCTATTAAGCTGCTGAGCCGAGTCTGGTCCCCCAGGCTAAAGTTTGCCATCCAGCCCCTGAGGTTAAGTCAGGGAGGAGCCGAGGTCTGGGACGAGGAGCGGTGGTCTGGGATGAGGAGCCATGGTCTGGGACGAGGAGCCGAGGTCTGGGATGAGAAGCCGAGGTCTGGAACGAGGACCCGTGGTCTGGGACGAGGAGCTGTGGTCTGGGATGAGGAGCCGAGGTCTGGGATGAGGAGCCGTGGTCTGGGACGAGGAGCCGTGGTCTGGGATGAGGAGCCATGGTCTGAGATGAGGAGCCAAGGTCTGGGACGAGGACCCGTGGTCTGGGACGAGGAGCCGAGGTCTGGGATGAGGAGCCGAGGTCTGAGATGAGGAGCCGAGGTCTGGGACGAGGACCCGTGGTCTGGGACGAGGAGCCGAGGTCTGGGATGAGGAGCCGAGGTCTGAGATGAGGAGCCGTGGTCTGGGACGAGGAGCCGTGGTCTGGGATGAGGAGCCGTGGTCTGAGATGAGGAGCCATGGTCTGGGACGAGGACCCGTGGTCTGGGACGAGGAGCCGAGGTCTGGGATGAGGAGCCGTGGTCTGGGACGAGGAGCCGTGGTCTGGGATGAGGAGCCGAGGTCTGAGATGAGGAGCCGTGGTCTGGGATGAGGAGCCGTGGTCTGGGATGAGGAGCCGTGGTCTGGGAAGAGGAGCCGTGTTCTGGGACGAGGAGCGGTGGTCTGGGATGAGGAGCCGAGGTCTGGGATGAGGAGCCGAGGTCTGGGACCTTTTTACCCTGATTGACAGACGTACTTTCTATTGGGATCTACCTCTTTTGGGGTCCCAGGACAGTGATGCGCTGACACATAGCCCAGCTGGTGACAAGAAAGTGCAGAAGGTTTCTGGAAAATTGCAACTTTATTTTGCAGTGATGTGATTGCCCGGCCCTGCCAATAAATGCTTATTATTGAATGAATCCAGTGTATGAAGGGGACTTGATGCTGCACCGTAGCTATTTGAATGTTTGCATCCTCAGTTTTCATTTGAATGCAAAATAAACTAATAACACGGTGGCATTGGTGCTGTTGTTGGAATTGTGTCACCCATAGAAATAAAAATATTGATGAATTCTCTTATGGAACTACAAGTACCAGCACGTCTGTCCAGCCCGTGGCTAGAGCATAATCATAATCTCAGTGCACCTTGAAATTATTATTGTTTTAAAAGTCACTTGGTGGACAAATAAGGAAGCAGCGCGGTCCACACTTCCTGTGGATAGTGAATTATTGTCGAAGTTGATGAAATGATCGCCGATTGGCTGTTATATTATGTTGCACATATCAATATTATTATACTTAATAGGGCGCCACATGAGGTCCGCAGCGCCGTACAGAGGGCAAACAACAAAACAGTACATGGTATAACAGTACAATACAATAAACTAATAACACTGCAACTCTCAACACAGCTACTGGGGTGCAAGGGGCAGCACGGTGGCTCAGTGGTTAGCACTTCTGCCTCACAGCGCTGGGGACATGAGTTCAATTCCCGACCATGGCCTTATCTGTGTGGAGTTTGTATGTTCTCCCCGTGTTTGCGTGGGTTTCCTCTGGGTATTCCGGTTTCCTCCCACACTCCAAAAACCTACTGGTTGGTTGATTGGCTGCTATCAAAATTGACCCTAGTGTGTCTGTGTGTGTGTGTGTGTGTGTGTTAGGGAATTTAGACTGTAAGCTGCAAATGGGGCAGGGACTGATGTGAGTGAGTTCTCTATACAGCGCTGCGGAATCAGTGGCGCTATATAAATAAATGGTGATGATGATGTTGATGATGATGATATTCAGCGCAGGCTGAGACCTGTGCCCATTAGTGTGAGCGCAACTAACAGAGTCACTGAAAAAGACGATGCAGTGTGTGTGCAAAAGTTATATGTAAAGAGGGAAGAGGGCCCTGTTCGCTAAAGCTTACAATCTAAAGATTATATGTACTGTTAGTAAATATGCCCCAATATAGGTTTCCCTAGCCCATTTTTTGCCAATAGCGGTCTACCGAAATTTCAACGATGAAGGCGTGTAGAGCCGTTATGAATGCTCACATGGGGCGTTCAACTTGGTCAAATCAACCTTTATTCCAGCAGTAACTGCAACAAAACCGCTGAAGGTGCAGCTCAAACACAATTTTATTTTGTGGCGAGTTTTATAAACAAGCCTAAAGCATTATATGTTTGTGTGTCTCACCACCCTGGCTAAGAACATCCTTCAATAGTGCCCCTCCGTCTCTGCTGATGAGAGGCACCCATTCATCTTCTCTAATAATGGGGACTAACGACATGTGTTCCGGGTCTTCCTTCTCGGAATGAACCACCTTTCTTATATCCTCTTTCAAAAACATTGTGGGCTCTTGAAACCCAATGCCCAAAGAGGGGTCATCAATAGGGGCTCTTTACGAACCGCCATAATGATCTGACGAAGGACTATGATCTATGTGAAAGTCTGGCTTTGTTCTTCTGGTAAGGGCAGCGACACCCGATAGCCAGCACCTTGACGTGTGACTGAAAAGGTGAGACACGGAGAAGTAAGTGTTATTCCTGCAGTGACACAACACTGTGTATCTAAATATATCACCACATTCATCCTGAGAGCCCTAACCAAAGCCTGGACCTTCAAACTCTCTGTTGTTGCTTCCTATTAACCAGTTCAAAGCCTTGAACCCCGTGAAGCGGACACAGATCTGCTCGCTCAGCCGGTGTGCATTGCACGCTGATATTTGTATACTGGATTAATCTGTGTATTCTGTAAAGTGAGCTTTGTTAAGCATGATTACGGAACACCTCTAGAATTCTGTGTATTTTCTACTTTCACTCTATATTTAGTGAATGATCGTTATGTGTCACCAGTTAATTGCAGTGCATGAAATTCCCCTCCCTTAGGATGTAAGATCGCTTGAGCAGGGCCCTCTTCCCTCCTGTCTCCTCACCTGTTCTTCTGCTCCTTGTCTATTGCATCTGCCTGCCTGGAGTTTCTGAAGCATTGGTACTTTTTGTTTATTGTTCTGTACTGTTATACCCTGTATAGTCTACTGTTTGTACTATGTGCGGCGCTGCGGAAACCTTGTGGCGCCTGACAAATAAATGATAATAATAATAATGAAATTCTTGTGGACATATAAACAGTACGGATGAAGCATTAGTTACACCAACGTTTACTAGAAGACGTCAGCGCATAGAGTGAACCGATTTTTCAATATAGCCACCTGGATTAAAAAACAGCTTAAGGACTAGATTTACTAAACTGCGGGTTTGAAAAAGAGGAGATGTTGCCTATAGCAACCAATCAGATTCTATTTATCATTTATTTAGTGCACTCTACAAAATGACAAATAGAATTTGATTGGTTGCTATAGGCAACATCTCCACTTTTTCAAACCCACAGTTTAGTAAATATACCCCTGAGACTGCAAGGGATAACTTGAAATGTTTTGAGAGTTTTTGGGATAGCTACTGCTCTATCTGTAACTGTAAGAAGGATGGTGAAATTAAAAATGGAACAAATTGAGGAGGGGAGCTGGTATGGGCATGTTAGAGATTTTTGCAAAGTTTATTAAGCTGTTATAAAGGGCAGAGTTCTACTGACCTGGGGTGTAGTGTTGCTCTGATCCTGCTTTCGACCAGATTTAGGGCTTTTTACCCATTAATAAATAGACCTCTTGGAATAATTTTGGGCATTCTACCAATGGTTTGTTTTTAATTTACCAATGTTATAGCTAGGAAATCACATGGTCATTGTTTACAGTATGGAATATAAATGCTTTTGAAGATGAAAGGACTTCAGGAGATGCAAATGTTCCACATGAATTTCTGCTTTTACACAAACCCTGGACATAATCCTGTTACATCACTTTGTAAAAAAAAAGTTGGATCGTAACTAGCGTGAACTAGTAACTAGCGTGAACTATGAGTGAGATAGTAATTGTACTGATTCCCAGTCTATTGATATGTAATAGATGATGCCTGTACCCTCGTTCTGAACATCACGATCATAGACTTTGAAGATGACTTAATCCCCGCATAATTATTGCAGATTTGAATTAGTTGACCTTCTTTCAATCCTATAAAATCAAGAAATTGTGAATGCTAAAATTATTACTGTTGTAGAATCAATTACATGATATACCTATATTGTTATAAACAGATCAGATCTGTATTTTATTTTTATGTTACTATTATTGTTTCTTCCAAATATTTAAGTGTCCCATGAATAGTCAATTAGCCAAAACCTCTTACTGACATTATTAGATGATCAAATTGTTTCCTTTGTTTAATTTTTATTGCACATTGTTTTAAATTTAAAGGGAACTCCACACATTTTTTTGTTCATGTCCCTAAACTGCTAAGAAAATGATTTGCAAATTATTTGGTAACTTTTCTGGTAGAAAATAAACACAAATGATGTTTGTTTCTAACCTATTTACTTGTGAGCTGGAGATTTCAACTGATATATTAATTTGGAAAATGATGAGCTCTTCCCTATTCATTACAAGTGACCTTGTCAGGCAGTTTTTTTTTATATTGTTACAACAATATTGTGGCCGGGGAATGTAAGGGGAGCGGCCATACTGCAAAGGGCAGCACGGTGGCGTAGTGGTTAGCACTTCTGCCTCACAGCACTGGGGTCATGAGTTCAATTCCAGACCATGGCCTTATCTGTGAGGAGTTTGTATGTTCTCCCCGTGTTTCCGTGGGATTCCTCCGGGTGCTCCGGTTTCCTCCCACATCCAAAAAAACATACTGGTAGGTTAATTGGCTGCTAACAAATTGACCCTAGTCTGTGTGTGTCTGTGTGTGTGTGTGTTAGGGAATTTAGACTGTAAGCTCCAATGGGGCAGGGTGAGTTCTCTGTACAGAGCTGCGGAATTAGTGGCGCTATATAAATAAATGATGATAATGAATGGATGCTTCTGAAGCACTGGGGCGCCCCTACTCCCCTCTCCTAAAAATGCCCTTGAAATGCGCACATGCCAAAAGCATCTACCTCTGGTGCGCAGTGCACTCACTCACTACAGTGAGCGGGGTCATCCCTCCCAACTTCCTCCATGCCGATTAGAGTGGGCTGCCCTGGTGAAATCTGGGCAATTATAAGGTTATTATAAATCTGGGCATTATATTAACATTTGCTGTACAGCTGGTATAAGCTAGTGTTGTCTATTATCAGGCATTTCTGTAAATGTTTCTAAAAGTTGTTGGCTGTCGTGTCCTTCAATGTGATTACTGACAGGAAGTCTGGTGTGCTTAAGAAAATACCATCCCCCTCAATAAACTTTATCTCAAATATCTTCCAGTCTGAAAAGGTCTTTATACACATATATTTGTGAATGTTATAAGTAGCTCTTTTAAATTATCCAACTTGTGTTTTATGCTTAGTGTCTCTTTAACCTTTGGTAGTGACTAAATGGTGATATATGTGCCTGTATGGTCATTCATCAACATTCATCATCATCATCATCATCAACATTTATTTATATAGCGCCAGCAAATTCCGTAGCGCTGAACAATTGGGAGCAAATATCTATAAGGCAATACTGGGTAATATATACAGACAGAGCGGTAAGAGAACCCTGCTCGCAAGCTTACAATTTATAGGACAATGGGAGTTTGCAGCCCGAAAAAGTCCTGTAACCGAGAATGGGAGGATGTGATGAGAGTGGAGGAGAGACGTAGATCTTGTGCAGAACGGAGGTGTCGAGTTGGGAGATATTTTGAGACAAGTGAGGAAATGTATGTCGGTGCAATTTTGTTGACGGCCTTGTATGTTAGTAGAAGAATTTTATATTGGATTTATTGAAATACAGGCAGCCAATGTAGAGACTGACAGAGTGGCTCAGCAGAGGAAGAACGGTTTGCAAGGAAAATCAATCTAGCTGCTGCATGCAAAGTAGATTGTAGGGGTTCAAGTCTGACTTTGGGAAGACCAGTAAGGAGGGAATTGCAATAGTCGATGCGGGAGATGATGAGTGCATGAATTAATGTTTTTGTGGTGTCTTGTGTCAGATATGTGCCATACTTGCCAACATTTCATTTTTTTTCCCCGGGAGCTGCTAGTAGGAGGTAGGCGTGTAGGGGGCGTGGCCCCAAAAATCACGTCATTCCCGGTGAATCGCGGCGTTTGAAACGTATTCTGCCCACTTCTGGGCAGATCAGGGAGATTGCCACACTCTCTCGGGAGTCCGGGAGACTCACGCAAAATGCGGGAGTCTCCCGGACGTTCCGGGAGAGTTGGCAAGTATGATATGTGCGTATTCTGGAAATGTTCTTTAGGTGTATGTTATTGAGTTTTGATTACTTTTCTTGTAATTGTGCAGTTTATGAAGTCCTGTGAACTGACTTTGATAAACATAATGAGGTATAATTTGAATATAATTAAGTTGGCGTAAAATGGCTGATTACTGTGATTAACTGATTGCTATAATTGTTGTAATCTAGTCAGAAGGATGTTTATTGCATTCTTCCTGAATGACAGCATTGGTTAACATCTTATCTGCAGGGGATAAGCTAGGTACACATGTGTATTAATAGCAGTACACGTACCAGCCGGTCATACTACTGCGCGCTATAACCATTAGCCACCTGGCCGGTATTATTATTTATTGTACATTATATGTAAATGATATGACGTGATCATTATTGATACAGACAATACTTCATGTGGACTCTGTAAATGACCTCTAGCAGATTGAGACGGACACAAAGACTGAGATACAATCTGCCACGTACAATTCAGGACAGGATGACCATTGTGTTCAGGCACCTGCCTTTGGTGCATCCAGGATTTTGGGCGTTGAGCAAGAATTGCTGCAATCATACTTGCCAACTCTCCCGGAATGTCTGGGAGACTCCCGAAATTCGGGTAGATCTCCCGGACTCCCGGGAAAGCAAGCAAATATCCCGCAAACGGCCTCTTACCGTCAAAATGACGCGATTCGCGGTGAATCGCGTCATTTTGGCCCCAACCCCGCAACAAAAATGGCAACCACGCCCCCCTGCCTGGGATCTCCCAGGAAAGACCTCTTAAAAAGTTGGCAAGTATGGCTGCAATTCATTGTATATCCCAGGAGGGATGGTCCAGGTTAAGTGCGGGCGCCGGGGGTTTTGACAAGTCGATTTGCATCATCACAGCCCTCGATCAAAGTTCCCCTCTTCCCCATCATAACATCAAAATGTGACCTTATATAATAGAACAAAACAAAAGTTAGATTTTAATATCTGTGCCTAGGACTACATTTTTGCAGTTTCCTGTGCCCCAGTTTTTCATAAATGTCTCCTATTACTTTTAAAGTAAGAATTGATTTAGCATTATGTTCCGATAAAGGGTTTTCAACCTTCAGAGCACTAACATTTATATCTTTAACATACCACCCGCAGTTTTTATTATATACATTATTTTACATCGTGTGCTTTTTAGCCATATTTATATATCATATTTCTATATCATTTGATGGAGTCTTTTTTTTTCTCAGAGATATGACACAAAGTGGTCTATTTACTCTTCATGTAGTCTCCAATTTCTCCCGCGTTAACCCCTTGATAAACTAAATAAAGTCCTGCGATAGCCACGGTTGTTTTTTCCAAATTTTGGGGCTATCCCAGTTAAATGGATCCCCAAAAGTTTCTTTCCTTATACAGCTGTATCCAGTCTAGAGTGCACGACGGAGCTGTGCTGTATCCCAGGGAAATGGATACAACCCTGCACGATGATATACATGCTTGACTGAAGAGCACAGAAGGATGATGTCATGCCTATAGTAAAAGCTGCAGGAAGGCTTGTACCATTAAAGTCATCTGAAAGTGGGAAAACCTCTTTTAAGAGCTGGTGATTGGCGGCAGCGTAATGGGAAACATCGCAGTGTTGCGTTATATAGGACGGCGGGCAGTACGACAAGGTGGCCGGCCACTCTGCCATACTGACACTTCTCTCCACTGCTCAGTCTCACTCACCACTTGGTGATCGATTCTCACAATCCAATTTGTCTCCAGTGCAGAAGTCACAGTGGCTGAGCTATTGACATGGGCCTCAGTGCATTTTGGTCTCCAGAAAAATGGCTGCCACTTGTGAGTGCATTTTGGTCTCCAGAAAAATGGCTGCCACTTGTGTAACAACGTCAGTGATAGAGGACACACATGTATAAATAAAATAGTTAATTCACCTGAGACAGATGTTGTGGCAAAACTTTATTTTGTGGCTCCCAGCCATTCTGGTGCATGTACTATACTTACATACCACCGCTGGGTAATATTAATATGTTGTTTTATTTTCTCGCAGAGCGCTCTCCAAGACTTCTACGTCCCTGGCCTTGAACCAGACCCAGCACTGTAAGCAGCTGGACGGGCTGGTCTCCTCACAGATGCAGCTGTGTCGCAGCAACTTGGAACTGATGCAGACCATCATTCAGGCGGCAAAGGAGGTGAAGAAAACCTGCATTAAAGCCTTCTCCGATATGAGGTGGAATTGCACCTCCATAGAGTTGGCACCGAACTTCCATCAGGATTTGGAAAGAGGTAAATGCCCAGCGATGAAATAATAATCCCGCTCTTCTTCTCAAATCTCTTAACACTTTAATGCACTTAAGGTTCTTCCAACTGTTTTGTTTTCCCAAAAGATACAGTAACACCACTAATTCAGCGGTGTTCCCGCGCACCCTGCCAAATGCAGCTCACAGCACCAGTTTTGGGTATTAGTTGGCTTTGGGCTCAGGTTTCTGCGGTGTTACATTAAACTGTTAAAAAAAAAAAGAAAAAGGCAGTGGAGCTTTTAATATTAAAGGGGATTTATTGTCAGAACTTGGCTTAATTGTGTTTACGCTTCAGACACATTCTCCTGGAGTGCGGGTTAGACCTGTTTATATTGTAATTGGAAATGCAAATGTTTTTGTTATCTTGTTATTGGGGTAAATGTTAGATGTCCCTTCCTATCTCAAGTACAGATTTGGTTGGCTGGCTTGGACATTTTGAAGTGTTGTCTATCATCATCATCACCATTTATTTATATAGCGCCACTAATTCCGCAGCGCTGTACAGAGAACTCACTCACACCAGTCCCTGCCCCATTGGAGATTACAGTCTAAATTCCCTAATATACACACACAGACAGACACAGACACACATAGACAGACTAGGGTCAATTTGTTAGCAGCCAATTAACCTACCAGTATGTTTTTAGAGTGTGGGAGGAAACCGGAGCACCTGGAGGAAACCCACACAAACACGGGGAGAACATACAAACTCCTCACAGATAAGGCCATGGTCGGTAATTGAACTCATGACTCCAGTGCTGTAAGGCAGAAGTGCTAACCACTGAGCCACCGTGCTGCCCAATCTATCGAGTCGTTAGTAGTGTAAAATAAAATCAGCCACTCATCCGAATGGTGCATAATTGGTAGTGGATGGAGTATCATTTGGGAACTTGCATTTAAGCTCAAGCAAATGATGTCCAGTTAATTTGGAGTCTGGGTTATCATTCTTTGGTTGCCAGGTCGTTGGGGTTCCATTTTACCAGAGTAGGTATTAGCTACTGGGGTTATGAATTTGGATTAGGGATTGTGAACCCCTGCTTGGGAATGGGGTTCAGTATTAGGACAAGGGAGAGGGGCCTGTGTATGATATACATAATGGGTGGGGGTTGATGTGTGATTGGTTATTATATACTGTGGGGGAGGGGCTATATGATATGATATACACTGGGAGGGGATGTGTTTTACCTTATATATACTGCAAAGAGAGATTTGTATATTATATATAAGGGGGCTGTGAGATTTGGGGGGCTGTGTGAATTTATAAATAGTCTGGGTGTAGGTGCTGTGCAATATATGTACTGTGAGGCATAGGCAAAATGAGGGGGGTTACCTAGTGCCTGGAAACCCCCCTTCAAGCCTGGGGCACTGTATGATTGAGGTGGCTGGACCCTGCACCCGATTCACACGGCTCTGCTTGAAAAGGGAGAGCTGCGTGCACCTAACAGTAGTGCACGCAGCATTGGCCATGTATATTATGGGGATAGGAAGAGTTGGAGAGCAGCCAAGCGCTGTCTAAAATTATAGCCACGCCCACATGCATACTGGTCACGCCCACTGCCGGCGTGGTGTGGAAACCCCCCTCTACAAATCTTGCGTTTGCCCCTGGTGAGGGTAGTATAATTTGATATATACTCAGCTGTATGTGGTATATAGTGTTTCCCCTTTATACCACTCTCCTATATAATGTCACCTTCACACCTTAATTATATATTACAATATATTTGTGTTGGTGCTATGCTGCCTAGTGCTTCCAACTTGACATCCGAGGGGGTTTTCTTGGGATGCTGAAACAGAAGATGACTCATAATGTCCTCTAGTAGTCCCTGGGCAGAGATCCACAAAGCACCTTTGGAGAGTCCCTATTTCTGATTTCTGAACCCCCCCCCTTTGATGTTAGTGTGTGAGTGTTCCTGCTGGAGAAACCAAATTTTAGGTTCTTGTATTTACTGTGTTATGGTTTTAACAAGAATATTATTATACATGGCTTTCTTGTTGATCTGTTAAATTAATAATAAATGTGACATTAAAAACATGACAAGTTCTTCATTCCAAATACATTGTAATACACAGAAAGGTCTGGATGCGGGATCCTCACTCTGCACTTCTGGGCATAAGCGTGGCCAGCACCAGGGCCTGGCAGGCAAATTATAGCCCAAGGTAGCCCACTGTGGGACTGGCCCGAGGGGTAGAGAGAGATGGAGAGAGAGAAAATGAGAGGGAAAGAGAGAGAGAAGGAGAGAGAGAGAGAGATAGAGAAGGAGAGAGAGAGAGAGAGAGAAGGAAAGAGAAAGAGACAGATGGAGAGAGAGAGAAAACGAGAGGGAAAGAGAGAGAGAAGGAGAGAGAGAGAGATAGAGAAGGAGAGAGAGAGAGAGAGAAGGAAAGAGAAAGAGAGAGATGGAGAGAGAGAGAAAACGAGAGGGAAAGAGAGAGAGAAGGAGAGAGAGAGAGAGATAGAGAAGGAGAGAGAGAGAGAGAGAGAGAGAGAGAAGGAGAGAGGGACAGAGAGAAGGATAGAAAGAGAAAGACAGAAGCAGATGGAGAGAGAGAAAAAGAGAGGGAAGAAGAGAGAGAGACAGAGGAAAAGAGAGAGGGATAGATAGAGAGAGAGACGGAGAGAGAGAAAACGAGATGGAAAGAGAGAGATGAAGAGAGAGAAAATGAGAAGGAAAGAGAGAGAGAGAGAGAAGGAGAGAGACAGAGAAAAAAAGAGAGAGACAGAGAGAGATGGAGAGAGAGAGACAGAGAAAAAGAGATAGAGAGAGTGAGATGGAGAGAGAGTGACAGAGAAAAGGAGAGAGAGAGTGAGGTGGAGAGAGAGAGACAAAGAAAAAGAGATAGACAGAGAGAGATGGAGAGAGAGAGACAGAGAAGAGGAGAGAGAGACAGAGAGAGATGGAGAGAGAGAGACAGAGAAAAAGAGAGAGATAGAGAGAGTGAGATGGAGAGAGAGAAAACGAGAGAGAAAGAGAGAGTGATAAACCTTTAGCCAAACTTTACTAATAAAATATCGCCATGACAGCTAAGAGATTTTCTATTGCTGAGCTAAGCACAGAGACATAAAAGTGAGAGAAATAGAAATATGAGAGACAGAGATATAAGTGAGAGACATGCAGGAGAGGGAATAAAAGATTGAAGCAGACTGACAGAGAGAGACAGAGAGAGACAGAGAGAAAGTCATCGAGACAGTGGCAGAAAAAGAAGAGAGAAAGAGAAAACAGAGAGAAATATAAAGTAAAGAGACACAGATAGAAGAGAGACGTGCAGACATTCAAGATAATTAGTAACTGGAAGTATAAATCCAAGAGAACGAAACCCCTCTCTGCAAAATGTAAATGTTAGAATGTATTTTGTGTCACACTTCATGTTGCTGGTGTCACCGTACAGGACATTGTAGTCCTCCTATGTCCTCTAACCACCTGCACTGGACATATGTTTCCTGACTACAGCCAGCAGTCTGCACCCAGTCTGCATCCAACCAGACAGATCTCAGACCACTGCTCCCACGTCTCCAGGTGCATTAAATATTTCGGATTTGCTGCAACCATAGGAATGAAACGTGGGGACTCAGAGAGGGACGGACGTATTTGCAGCAGGTCACGGGCTGTGGTACTGGACACACACAGAGCTGCTGTCTCTCGTGCTGTGACAACAAGAGGGTGCAGATGGTAAAGAGGTTGAATATTTGTGAGGTGGAGAGTGAAAAGGGACAGTGGGTGGTGAAGGAAGGGAAGGGGGGCGGTGAAAGGTCAAATCAGAAGGAAGATAAACTGCAGTATAGGTGGAATTTGATCTCACAATTGTTTTTAGGTGCTGTCAGGGCCCTCTTAACAACATTTTGGGCCCCCGGGCAAAGCAGTGCACCGGGGCCCCTATATATATATATATATATATATATATATATATATAAAAAAAAAAGTGATTATATATATGGGCCCTGCAGTCCAGGGGGCCCGTCAGAGGCAGCACAAAAAAAAAAAAACCTGAAAAAAAAAAAACAAGAAAATACTTACCTTGTGGTCAACTGGCGATCCGGCTCCCTCCCTGGTCTCCTCCTCCTCCGTGCTGCGCTCCGCAATGGATGTCGGGCGGATCCGCCACTGACTGTACATTGAATACGTGCATACGCACAGTCCCCTCCATTATGCCCATGAAATCCTCGGCTGTAGTAAGGGTCCTTTGCACTCTAAAAATGAATTGGAGGACCTGATGTATGGTTCGTTTCTGGGCATGGGCACAGTGATTTTATGCAAAATGCGGCTCGTATCGGCATTTATGTGCCTTAATGAATCAGGCCCAATGTGTTTAATCGCACGGAGATATAACCTACTGAAATTTAAAGTTGTAACAGCGACTGGCAGATCTCAAACTAGATGCAGTGGAGAACATTTTATTACTCATATTACATTAATCATATTTAAGTTTGTAAAAGATGTTCTAGTTAAAGGGAAATTGCAAAGAAATATTCCTCATTAAATATCATTTATATTACCAATAACTTATGTTCCAAGGATGATAAATACATCTCAAAGATTGTACAGTGTGAGCCGAATTCACGAATCGCAACAAGTCTCCTATTCCAAAAGATCTTTCTGTGGCAGAATCTTTGCACATGTTCCTCTCCATCGAACACACATATATTTACCACCAGTTTTACTGTCACAATCTTAGAAATGAACGTTTAACGGACGATCTCTGGGAAAAACGTAGGATTTCTAGCGGGGGGTTTCTAAATGATTGATTTCCTGAACAAAGTAAAAATAAACTCTCTGCCACAAGCTGACAACAGACACTTTTTTTTGTAGTCAGATTGTAGTCGAGTCCCAAAGTGTTGCTTATTCTCATAGTGTAAAAGGCCTATTGCAACTTCATCATAGAGGCTGCTCCATGGAACCGTTTTTCGCCGGGCTCCTTGGTTAGTTTCTGAAAATCGGGACTGTGGGACATAGACCAGCTGTGCTTGTTATGGAGGGGGTGGCAAATATTAGCAATCCCCTCTGTCCTTGTCTCTCCGTGTCTCTGTGCTTGCATTCTCCTTTACTCAGAAGGGGTTAAAGACCAGTGAGTGTCAGGGCCAAATGGATTTGGCATGTGAGAGTGGTATGAAGAGCAGCGGGACATGTGGTGCAGGTAGACTGGACTCGGGTAGAAGTGTCAGAAGAAAAGCCAAGAGTAGAGCAATTGGATAGCGACCAAATGACCCTCTCAGCGTGGGGCATTGCTGAGCGGTGGCACATGGTCAGAAAATGCCAAGGATTCCTTCCAACCATCCTGCTGTTTACAAGCTGGATATATGAGTCGTGTAGATGCTCATTTAGTATATTACAGGATTAGCTGTGTAACTGGCTTCCATTCCCCCAACCACAAACTCAGACTACCCTGACATAATACAGCATCCAACTACATTGCACAGTCTGGATGCCGGGTTCTCAACCTGGGGTATGTGAACCCCAAGACATAGCTCCGGGAGATTCAAGAGGTTCTACAGTCTGTTGATTTTGACTCAACATAATAATACATTTAGTAGTAAAGAATACAATATATAGATGCAAATCTAATCAGAAGCAAACATCCCAACGTTTGTCTTTCCGGCATTGGGATGGGGGCATGGTCACATTGTGAAGCGGGCCACACACCCAGAGAATGCCCTGTACTCCGTTCCCCTCACCTCCAAACACCATTTGGGGCACCAGTTCACCACTACTCTGCCATACCCCCCAAATATCTCACCCGTAAGACAACGCTGTCCTAAAACAGATGGTGGGATAGAGCCCTTAAATTGGGTCCGTTGGGAAGCATGCAAAGGGGGTATTTTTAAAATGTTGAAATGAATAAGGAGTGTATTGGTATAAGGGAGGTACTATGAGTACATGCAGACACATTACAGGGGATTTACTATACACAATCACACTTTAGGGGGGTAAACATTGACCTTCACACAGACTTCACAGTACCAAAAACAAAACCGTTAAGAAGTCCCAGGCTAGAGGCGTTGTAAAAAAAAATAATATATATATATATATATATATATATATATATATATATATATATATATATATATATTTATTATTGCAATGCTCTGCAAAGCCAGAAGAGCATCTCTATACTTGCAGAGAACACACTCACTCTTTAATTAATTAGCAGAGAACACACTCAATCTTTAATTAATTAGCAGAGAACACACTCAATCTTTAATTAATTAGCAGATAACACACTCACTCTTTAATTAATTAGCAGAGAACACACTCACTCTTTAATTAATTAGCAGAGAACACACTCAATCTTTAATTAATTAGCAGAGAACACACTCACTCTTTAATTAATTAGCAGAGAACACACTCAATCTTTGATTAATGCAGGATTTTTTTTTTTAAAGATGGCACTATAATGATTATCTCTAATAATGTGGGCACTGTAATTAATTTCTATAATAATGAGGCACTACTTTGACATTTATTTATTGATGGTATACACTACCACCCAGGTACATGCTGGCGCTGTTAGTTCTGCAAGTGCCAGCAGGCAGTAACAGTCATAGGCTGTGAGTGCATGCTGACAGTTGTAGTGCCACAAGTGCTTAAACTATATTGTCACACTTTCCCCTAGTACCCACCAACCAGGGGCACCAGGATGGGGCAGTATTATAGTACTCATGGTTGGGCCAGTGATCTCTTAGACGGAGGGGGCGATCATTTTTTCAGGTCAGGCTTTAATAAAATGGAAGGGATGGGTTTTAGCCTTGTGGCTAAGTGGTTAGCACTTCTGCCTCACAGCACTGGGATCATGAGTTCAATTCCCGACCATGGCCTTATCTGTGTGGCGTTTGTATGTTCTCCCCGTGTTTGCGTGGGTTTCCTCCGGGTGCTCAGGTTTCCTTCCACACTCCAAAAACATACTGGTAGGTTAATTGGCTGCTATCAAAATTAACCCTAGTCTCTCTGTCTGTCTGTGTGTGTCTGTCTGTGTGTATGTTAGAAAATTTAGACTGTAAGCTCCAATGGGGCAGGGACTGATGTGAGTGAGTTCTCTGTACAGCGCTATGGAATTAGTGGCGCTATATAAATAAATGTTGATGATGATGATGTGCTTTGAGGTGAGGTTTGCCGTTAGTAAATTGCTCAGTTTACAAACCGCTCATCAAGGCACCTCAAAACACTTTTGAACAAACCGCAGGTTAGTAAATCTCTGCACATAACATGGGTTTGCTTTTTTCTATTTCCGACTTAAAGAAGCAAATTCCTTTAGCCTATTAAAGGGAATCAGTTCCCCTAAAGTTTACTTTCCAGACTTGTTTCCTTTACCTGTAACATTTAGGTTGATGTATGGAATTATTCGTTGTAATTGGGCTTGTGGCATTCACATATAATTACTTCATAATAAGTAGGTAAGACCCATGAAACTAAGGCTCTCTCTGCTGTGTACATTCATCAGCCCGGAGGAAATTATAGAAACCTTTCCTTAGAAACAAGCTCTACATCCTCCACTGAGTGTACCGTTGGCCATCAGAAGATCATGGATCTGGGAGATCCAACGAGGGGAGAATGGACTTTGTTTGGTGTTAGGAAGCCGCTCTTCATTAGTATTAACGACTCAGTCTAATGACTGCAAGAACTGTGTTATTCTTTTTCATTAGGCAGTTTACAGAAGCTAAAAATCACCAGAACATGGCACCTCTCCTATGCCGTGAGCGGAAATAGTTATCAGCTCGATTTCGAATGTCAATAGTTAGGTATGACTTCTGAAGGCAGAGGATGAAACTGACCAATAAAATAGCATAACTCATGTTTTTTGCACTTTCTGATTTGAGCGTGAGTTAAGGGGTTTCATGAAGGAAGTGGTTTGGGTGCGACATGCCGGTGAAAACATTCTATTTTTGTATCGCTCGTAGAAAATCCCAGGTTTTATGGGTTTTCTTTTAGATAGTTTAATAGTGACCAGGGGCTAGATTTACTGAGCTGCGGGTTTGAAAATGTGGGGATGTTGCCTATAGCAACCAATCAGATTCTAGCTGTCATTTATTTAGTACTTTCTACAAAATGACAGCTAAAATCTGATTGGTTGCTATAGGCAACATCCTCACTTTTTCAAACCCTGCAGCTTAGTAAATCTAGCCCCAAGTGTGATTGTCACTTTTCTTATCTGTTTACTGAATATGATTATCTGTTCTTGCTGTGTGCGTGTTTTATATTTTTACTAACAGACCTAATCAAGCCATTGTCCAGTATACAGCCCTATAATGTCATAATATAACAGTTTTGTAGTGCCACCATGAAGCCCCAATGTTAACTAGAGCTCTAAACAGCTCTAGACTCTATAAGGTAGATTCATCAATTTAAAAATAAAAAGTAGAGGTGTTGCCCATAGCAACCAATCAGATTCTAACTTTTATCTTGTACATTCTACAAATCGATAGCTAGAATCTGATTGGTTGCTATGGGCAACACCTCCACTTTTTCTTTAAGAAAGTTTGATAAATCTGCCCCTGAAACCTTTTAAGGGTTATTATTTTGGTAATCCAGTTACGTTAAAAGAAATGTATGAACAGTGTATGGTTGCTGGAGCCATGTGAACATTTAAATCACTGCCTACAGGTTGTTATAACTCTGCGAACATTCTAATGTTTCGATTGGCTACTTGGGTGGTTCTAGCCCCACCCACTTTAAAGTTGCTTAGTCGTTACTGAGAAAAATAAATGAGTACAAGTATTGATGGTCCAGTGAAACTTAACAGGACAATGTGGGCAAATGTTTTCTTCTAAATAAAAGCATGCCACGTTACATTTAGCTTAATATTGAAAGCTTGCGTGTTTTTGTAGTTTATTTGTAAAAATAAAGATTAATTGTGTGTGCAGCTAAATTTTTTTTATTCTGAATATCAAGTTTCCCAGCCTTGATCAATGGAACCGATGACTGAACAGAACGACTTTGTATTTTGCAGGGACGAGAGAGTCCGCCTATGTGTACGCTCTGTCGGCAGCTACTATCAGCCACACTATTGCAAGGGCCTGTACCACCGGGGACCTCCCAGGCTGTTCGTGTGGCCCTATACCTGGGGAGACCCTGGGTCCAGGTTATCGGTGGGGAGGATGTGCCGACAACCTCAACTATGGTGTCCTCATGGGTTCCAAGTTCTCAGATGCCCCAATGAAGATGAAGAAGGCAGGATCTCAAGCCAATAAACTAATGCACCTACACAACAGTGAAGTGGGGAGACAGGTGAGTGGACCATGGGTACCTTGTGTGTTCTATAGTTTTATAGTGTGTGAGGCTCGGTGTAAGTGCCAGACATTGGCCACTGTTCCGTTGCTACATTTATTAATCTTAAATTTTTGGCAAGTGCAGAACTAGCCCCAAAGTCATAGGGTCATGGGTCACAAGGGGTATAATTATTTCTACAAAACAGGTGCCTGAAGCAGAACTGTGTCTGCATAGACCTTCTTCAAACATTGCGCTTGGTGCTCACTTTGAGAATGGAAGCTGAAAATATATTTATTTTATGATCATTTTCTGATCATTTGGGGCCACCAAAATCACGACCTTGATCCAACCAAACCCCATCCAGACTCGCATAACCACGTCAACATTCCAAAGTAAGCTACAACCACTTTCTGAAAGGCCATGTCCTTTTTGAGGTCAGAGAATTGGGACTCAAGGTCATGACCGTTTTGAAAGTTTTGAGTCCCAACTGAAAACTGGGACAGTTGAGACTTACACTGGTACTTTTTCATTATAATGTCCCACAAAGCTGCATAATAACCCTCTTCCTTGAAAAGGCCAGAGAGAGGTTATTCAGATGCTGTGGAACTACTGTTCCCAGCATGCCCATGCTTTGCCGGCTAAAGGCTCTACAGATATTCTCACATACTGGTCTCAACATGCTCTACCAGGTAAATGCTCTATTTGCTTTCATTATTTTTCAGTCGCAGATGGGGTTCACTTTATTAGACTTGTTACAACGCTATACAATTTTTTTTTTAATATAAATTAGGGATCATACTTCCTCATCCCAAATCCACCTGGGAAAGGATTTATTTTACATTTTTTTTATCATGAAAGTAGAAATTCAGTTCTAGATGGAATTCCATGAGTTAAACAAAAATATTACTTACCACCCCATCCAGCAGGTCCACCAAAGTCTGCAGCGGGGTGATGATGCCCTGCTCGCTACGCCAAATGGGCTGTTCCATACAGGCGCTGTTGTCAGCAACGCGCTGCTGGCAGGAATAAGCAGAGTCAGCAATTGGGGAACCCACCGGATGGGATGGGATGTTAGACCCCCTGGTAGTAATACACTGGATCAATGATTAACGTTGATGTATGTAGCACTAAATGTCTCTTTAATCACAATAAATTTTGAAGTCTGAAGCTTTATTCTTGGCCTGGTCCATGGTTTGTAGTAACTTAATTTCAGCAAAAAAATATATCTCTGGATGTCTTATCATTTCATGACCGTAATAACACTTCTTCTATCTCTTATTAAGGTGCTGAAAGCCTCCCTGGAGGTGAAATGTAAGTGTCATGGAGTATCAGGGTCCTGCTCCATTAAGACATGCTGGAAAGGTCTGCAGGACCTTAGAGAAATCGCCTTGGACCTTAAAACCCGGTACCTATCAGCAACAAAGGTGGTTCACCGGCCCATGGGAACACGGAAACATCTGGTGCCAAAAGACCTTGACATTCGGCCTGTGCAAGAAACAGAACTTATATACCTGCAAGGCTCGCCGGATTATTGCTTGAAGAATGAAAAATTGGGATCACATGGAACACAAGACAGGTAAGAAACAACACGCAGATTTCTGTAACACACAATGGGGTAAATTTATTAAGCTGCGAGTTTCCGATGGGTTTGCAAAGTGGAGATGTTGCCTATAGCAACCAATCAGATTCAATCAGCTAGAATCTGATTGGTTGCTATAGGCAACATCTCTACTCGTCAAACATGCCAAAAACTTGCAGCTTGATACATTTTCCCCAGTGTCTGTCCTTACAATGGACCAGACACTTCCACATAAGACCACACTATCGTTTTTAAAATCTTATATAATTATTTGTCCATTTAATTGTGTGCTAGGGACAGAAACCAACTTTTAAAATCACTTTTTTATTCATACATCCAAACAGTCTAGATTTTAACATTTTTGTGGACCTCAGAAGGGTCTTTGTGGTAAAGTGGGGGGTGGTTTGTCGGATTAGGGGGGGTTTTAGGTGATTGGGGTTAGGCTTATTTTGTCCCGACTTTGCCTGGATAAATGTAGGGACATATGCCACCAGTCTCCTAAACAAAGTGGAGACGGGTGGGGTATGTTATACTGTTGCTGGTAATTCATCATCAACAGTTATTTATATAGCGCCACTAATTCCGCAGAGCTGTACAGAGAACTCACACACATCAGTCCCTGCCCCATTGGAGCTTACAGTCTAAATTCCCTAACTTACAAACAGAGACTAAGATCAATTTTGATAGCAGCCAATTAACCTACCAGTATGTTTTTGGAGTATGGGAGGAAACCGGAGCACCCGGAGAAAACCCATGCAAACACGGGGAGAACATACAAACTGCACACAGATAAGGCCATGTTCGGGAATCAAACTCATGACCCCAGTGCTGTGAGGCAGAAGTGCTAACCACTAGGCCACTGTGCTTACCGATTGTTGATAATTCCGACAATCGGTATAGCGAGAAATTAATGGCGATTCAAATAATCCCGAAATAGAGTAAATGCAGACTTACTATAAATAACACAGACCACATGAGCGACACGCTTGCCCCACGGTTCCTGTACATTCTGAGGGCAGCAAATGCCGACAGTTGGAATTGACGCCACTTACAATGAGGACAGTGAGATTTGGTGTTTTAAAGCGGCAATGCCAGGAGCGTAACCGTAACCCTAATCCTAACCCTAACACTAATCTTAACCCTAATTCAAAGATTACTTTAAGGTATATTTCCCTGGGACTCCACCAAAATATAAATAATGTGACAGTCTTATATTATAATAGTATTTGAAGATTTTACATTAAAAAACACATAAACATGTAATTTCTCTGGCCAGAGTATAATTTACCATATGGTACAAATTAGTTATGCAAGAAACCATATAATATTCAGTACTGTCCGCAAACAGGCATATACGGGGAGAAGTTTCTTCTTACAACAATGTTTTGTGTGCCTCCGTTGTGCCTTGATATCAATCGTATAATATGAGTGGTTAAAAAAATCACAATCAGTTCAAAGGATTAAATTTCAATCTTGCCCCCGTGGTGCACATCCAAATATGAACTCATAGAGCAAGGTTTTGGTATATATCATCGGTGTTCGACGTCCGATATGAAGAGAAAGAGCTCCGTCCTGGAGCGGCCGGTGTGCAAAAATTCAATGTGCGCATGCGCAGCGTCTCTAGATGTCCTCCGGAGGGGAAACGTATACCTGTCTGTTTGTTCCTCTTTGGGGGGGAGTAAATGTAGGTTCCAACAGAGTGGTATAAACAGCATCCGATCTCTCCAGAAAGCAGAAAAATAATAGTCAGTTTGAATGTGTAGTAACCAACGCGTTTCACCTCATATCACCTTTGTCGGAATTATCAGCATCGGTATAATGACTACCATCCGTGGAGACAACCATCTTGTAGGCTGAACTAATAGCCTATCCATTAACTCTTGACTCGGAATACCACTAGTTTCTAGTGATATGTTAAGCTAAAAAGACTATGGGCTAGATCTACTAAGCTGCGGGTTTGAAAAAGTGGGGATGTTGCCTATAGCAACCAATCAGATTCTAGCTGTCATTTTGTAGAATGTACTAAATAAATGAAAGCTAGAATCTGATTGGTTGCTATAGGCAACATCCCCACTTTTTCAAACCCGCAGCTTAGTAAATCTAGCCCTATGGCTGCCTCCAGTGTTTGTGGGTAACAAATAACATGTATAATGTATAGATAGCAAATACACTTTGACAGTTTGCTGCTGAGTCGAGGAGATAGCTAAAGCTCCCAGCGGGAAACCTGGGCCCGCTTGTAGGTCAAAAAGTATCCAATGCATTATAATCTCAAAAGATAGATAGAATACACAATAGATATATGTTTGTTGGCCTCAATTTCAAAAAATATATTTAAAAAAATTACTTTTTTAAATATTTCCAAGTTTAAAAAAAAAATGCAAAAAGTTATTAGCAGCTGAAACTAATTAATACAGATAATTATGTAGCTTTCAGGGGTGCATTTTTGGCTCAGACACCATAGGTTTTAGATTATAAGGGTTGCTACCCCTTTAATGCCAATCTAAAATATACTATTCTGGATAATTACTTCTCAGAGCTCAAGTAAAGTATATTTAATTATACACGGGTGTAAATGCTTTGGGGAAAAAATTGAATCTGACAGAACAGTGTAACAATTTAGGTTTTGTTATTTAAAGGATGGTTTTGTGTGTGACTCAATGTATAGACACAAATTCTTGTGCTGTCTGAAACATTTAAGTCCTGTCTAATATAATCACTGCTCATGATTTGTGTCTACACATTGTGATAATGAAACATTTTACCGGCTGCTGAAAGCAATAGATTCATGGAATCTTATGAATCATGACTTGAATCAATGGGGTTTGTATTAAATATACAGGAAATGTTGTGGAGTGTTGCGAAATGGTAATTTATTGGAAATGAATTTAGAATAATTTATTTAAAAACTATTTTAAATGCATAAACGCTTACAATAGATGTGTGTTGCAATAAACTATTCATTGCAAAGATAAATAGGACCTGTCATCTTTTTTGTTCACTATTATTATTATTAGTTCCCACTACTCGGAAACACTCATTTACTTGTCTGACCGCAGCTGTGGATGGCCTCTGTGCTAATAACAGAGAGAACGGGTTTCCCCAGCAGAGCTTCCTTCTAAAGCCCTGCACTAAGGCATGGGGAAGGTGGTTGGAGGTGTTTAAAGACAGAAGTCATTGGCAAAAACATTTTTTACTACTGAGACAGCAGTTCTTTAATTAGATTCCCACCTTCAGAAACCCTTCCGCTATAGTGCCTTCTGTGTATCCCTCACCTGGGGCTCCCGACTTTCGTCCCTCCACTATTTCCTTTCTATTCCTGCTGGAACCACCCCAAATTTTGAGGCCATCCGTATACTAGACCAAGTAAGCTATAAGTAAAAATGCCATGCTTCATCTGAAGCCCTCTCGCCTCCCGTCTGTCAAAGCTGCAGGGCAGCGTTATTGCTCAGTATCGTTAAGCAGCCTTGGCAAGATTTTTTTCATATATTGCAGTGATAAGAGATTCTGTTATCGCCGATAAGAGATTTTTGCTATCGCTGTGATAGCAATTAAAACTCATCCGCTGTTAGATAAATAGGCTCCTATTTTACCAGAGAAAATAAAACCATCATGATCATATAGTGCTACAAATCTGCAGCGTATTTACAATAATATTTTTGATAAATGTGAAGTTTAGGCCTCTTACATTTTTCCTTTAAAACTTGGCTCAGTGTAACAAGTGTGTTTAGTCCCACTGAGTCTTAGTTCAGGAATAAATTTAACTCTGTCCCAGATTTCTTTGTTGCGCTGAACATTGATCTTGAGTAAAATACCCGAAGGATCGGATACATGAAACAGCCCCCGGGATTTATGACTGTCAATAAGTAAAGAAAATCTGACTGCTCTACTTGAAGGTTTCTTTCCAGGCATTTCAGTTGTCTTGTAAGAACTCACCCTATAACTTACCGTTAATGAGGTTCTACTTATTCCTGGAAAACACATTATAAGAAATAATGTTTGTTGATGAAGTCAGCAATATATTTGTAAATACAAACTGTGCATTGTTTCAGCAGAGGTAACGGGTTCTTTAGTGAAAAGGATCATTTTGATACATGATAACTATTAAGAAAACACAGCTATTTTTAGGCACATATTGAAGTAATATAAACCAGGTTTTTCATAAGCACATCTGCTCACTTTTCTTTAAAAGGGAACTGCGTCTATTCAATTTTTATTTTCCCCGGATGATAAAAAGGATAATTTGAAAAACACAGTTATTCATTTTTCTTCTGCATTCCAGTTAAACCACATATTTAAAGCAGCAATCCCACATAGAATGTTTTCTTTTTTTTCCCTCTTTAAACAGCAAGTTAAGTTACCTTTTAAGAAAGCATCTCATTTATCTTAGCTGTCATTCTGAAAATCATTATCTCCTTTTCAAAATCTCTCTGAAGGGCAAATAAGTATGGCTGGCAGTCACACACACACACACACACACACACACACACACAGACACACACACAAACACACACACACACATCCACAGCTCTCAGCATGTAATGTGATGACAGAGGGGGAGGATTTTACAGTGCAGACAGAGCTCAGGAGGATGGTCCAAGGCCTCTCAGCTCACTTCGCCACCCATTATACATAAAAAATCAAATCCATCCATCAGGGCATCGCCTTAATTTTCCGTCCTGCCACTCTGCATTATCCTCCCCTCTCTGCCAGTCGCTACACTGGCATCCTTTCTGCTCTGAGTCCAGTTCAAACACCTAACCCTTACCTATAAAACCCTCACCCAATCCTCCTCCCCTTACATTTCCAGTCTCATCTCTCTGAACAGTCCCTCCCTGTGCATTCCGCCAATGACCATCTCCTATCCACCTCATTCATCACCTCCTCTCACTCCTGCCTTCAAGACTTCTCCCGTGCTGCTTCCCTCCTCTGGATCTCACTCCTTCTCCCAGTCTGGCTTTCCAACTCTCTCCAGAGCTTGACATGGCCTCTCTAAACCCATTTCTTCATCAAAGTCCACCAAATTTCCTCTGAACCTTTCCCTTCTCCCTCCTTCCCGCTGTCAAATTCCATCAGTGTCACCCCGTTTGTCTAACCCTCCCCTCTGGCTTGTAAGCTCTCAGGAGCAGGACCCTCTTCCCTCTTGTTCTCTGCCTTTCATTAGTTATGCCACCAGCTTACCTATGTCTTCCGCTCTGTCCTCAATCAGTGGCTCTGATCCTGTTGACTGCGCCTACACTCCTGGGTACAGGTACAAATTGTGCTGATTTGCTCCCCTCACCTCCTATGCTTTTTTCTTAAGTCACAGTAAGAGGCTATTCCACGCCTAGCACTTAATTTCCTGCAGGTTTGACTATTCATTTACTGTGTGTTTTACTGGTTTGCCTTTCTTTTGTACTGTTTTTGTCTTTATTTTAATGTCCTGCCTGGTCACGTACTGTTTTACAGTATCCTATGCTATCACCTTATAAATAAACAATAATAATAATGTGCCATGTGACTGTGGTTGCCATGATAGTCACATGACACTACGCAGAATTTTAGCCTGTCACAGTGATTCATGTTCAAAAACATGGGATTACTGCTATAAGGTGTTTTTAACATTTCTGGTTGGGCATTGTACACCCCATGAAACCTATATAAAGTGAGTTTGAAAATATACTGGTATGAACTTTCACATGCTCCTCCTCTTCCTGTTGCAGACTTTGGCAGCCCGCCAGCAGAACTCTGCAACCTTTGATTCTCTATAAAATATAGTTTGATACTTATTAATAACAAACAGCACTTATTACTACAGAGAAGCTAATAACCTCACATCACATCAAGTGATGTTGGACAGTAATTGCCACTGGGGCAGCACTATTTTTTGGCGTAACGAGCAGGATAAAGAATTGAGGGAATCGGAGTGAAAGAGGGTGGGAGTAGGGGGTGATGGGTAATTACTGGGAATGGTTAGTGGTCAATACTATTACTGGTGACTGTTAACTGCCCATTACTATTACTGGTTACTTTTTTCTGTACATTGCTATTACTGATGACATATTATTATTATTATTGCTATTACTGCTAGCATAACACTGGGCACTAGTAGCATTTGTGACATTATTGGACATTACTACAACAGTAGGCATATTATTGGGCGCTACTACTGCTTGTTCATATTACTGGACATCACTGCTGGCATACTTGGCACTGCTGATGATGACTAGTAGCTAGTACGTACTTGCCAACTCTCCCGGAAAGTCCAGGAGACTCCCGAAATTCGGGTAGGTCTCCCGGACTCCCGGAAGAGCAGGCAGGTATCCCGCATATGGCAACTTGCTCATCAAAATTAAGCGATTTGCGGTGAATGGCGTCATTTTGGCCTCGCCCCCGCGACAAAATGCCGTTTTTGCCATGGGGGGGCTCGGCCAAAAATTAAGTCTTAAAAGGTTGGCAAGTACGAGCTAGTATATAAACTCAGCGCTAGTGTCTCATAGTAACAGAATTACATTCCTATTGCACCTCAGGTTCTTAACCAAATGCACATACAACATTAAGAAATATAAAATGTTTTCTTTTTATTAATCTTTATTTACTTATTTTTAACATTTTAATGCACTGCCTTATGGAAGATGTGGAGGCTGCATGTGAGGACCCCTGAGTCTAGCGTGGTGCCCTCTTCTGTCTTCTGTATGTTTCAGGCAGCCAAATAGGTGCTTTTGTGCTTTAAAAAAAAAGTACCGTGCCTCCATAAGAAGCTTGAATCTGCAGTCTATAATTATGTATTTGTTGCATTGGGCTTTCCTAGAGCATATTCTTAATGATCTGCAGGTCACTGTTTTTCTATCTGCTGAACGGCAGTGCAGAGTCAATGGGCTAGATTTACTAAGCTGCGGATTTGAAAAAGTGGAGATGTTGCCTATAGCAACCAATCAGATTCTAGCTGTCATTTTGTAGACGGTTCTAAATAAATTAAACCTCAAATCTGATTGGTTGCTATAGGCAACATCCCCACTTTTTCAAACCCGCAGCTTAGTAAATCTAGCCCAATGTGTGGGAACCTGCTCGGCGACCGAGTGAAGTGAAAGTGGAGAATTTCCAGAGAGATCAATAAAACAGAGGCTACAGTTTATTTCACTGCAAGGGATGAGCTACTCTCACAAGGAACTTGTTAAAATAAAGTTATGTCATTGAATCCGTGCTGTTTTGTAGAAGATTATAAGACGCTAGTTCCCGAAAGTTCCAACTTCTCAGATATCCTCCTGGTATTCGCAGTAAAGCTGTGCGCTGGCTCATTGATCTGAGAGCCCACACCCTGATATCTGGGATTTAAAAGCTATTCTGTCTGACACATTGGAGGCTTCCTGTCCATTCAGCCCACTAATATAAGTGGACTGTAAATCTGCTGTCCTGCGCTCTGCGTTTCATCTGGCGTAGACTTTGATTTGACAGGCCTATATTTTTATGACCCCGATACATTACACAGGAGACATGTGAGCGATTTTGCACAGTATGATTAACATTACCATAAAAAATACATACTGCGCTTGTCAGGCTCCCTGCTTTTTATAAATTCAGCCTGTGTAGCACTTTCATTCCTCATTTGTTGGAAACAGTTTCAGGGAACCCGGGTATGTTTACTTTAATGTATTTAATTGTAGATTCTTTGTGGTTGGTACAAGTACAGATAGACAGGTCATCAGAGATAGATTATCAGTATAGTATATATGTGTGATATCCATGAGAGAAGACAAGGGAAACACATTAGTAGAAGTGGTTGTAGGGTAAAGTACATCCATCATTTGCGCATCATTGGTGGCATTATTTACAGGCTGAACCAAAATCCAGCTGATTTATTTACTATGAATGTTATGCCTCATGCCTCAGTTGTGTTGTTTATTACAACAACTATATTATAGTTGAGGGTCTATAAAGTCTTTTCATGGTGTCCTGAATAGTCACCAGTTTCTATAAGTGTGTGCGAGGGCCTGTATATGAGTCCAACAATCTGTACGCTGTACTTCTGGGAGCTTGCAGGGCTGTCAATCAGACTCAGTCTGTCACTCAGCCTCTTCATGTCACTCAGCCTCAGCCTGTCAGTCGTCTCTTCCTGTCTCTCAGTCTGTGACTGCCATTCAGCCTCAGCTTTTCACTCAGCCTCAGCCTGTCAGTCAGCCTTTGGCTGTCACTCAGTCTCTGATTTTCACTCAGCCTCAGCCTCTTCTTGTCACTCAGCCTCATCTTGTCACTCAGTCTCTTCCTGTCTCTCAGCCTGTGACTGTCATTCATCCTCAGCCTGTCACTCAGCCTCTGTCACTCAGTTGCAGCCTTTTCTTGTCACTCAGCCTCAGCCTGTCACTCACCCTCTGCTTATTACTCAGCCTTTGGCTGCCACTCAGTCTCTGCTTGTCACTCAGCCTCAGCCTGTCACTCAGTCTCTGTTTGTCACTCAGCCTCAACCTGTCACTCAGCCTTTTGGCTGTCACTCAGTCTCTGCTTGTCACTCAGCCTCAGCCTGTCACTCAGTCTCTGCTTGTCACTCAGCCTCAGCCTGTCACTCAGTCTCTGCTTGTCACTCAGCCTCAGCCTGTCACTCAGTCTCTGCTTGTCACTCAGCCTCAGCCTGTCACTCAGTCTCTGCTTGTCACTCAGCCTCAGCCTGTCACTCAGTCTCAACATGTCACTCAGTCTCAGCCTGTCACTCAGTCTCCGCTTGTCACTCAGCCTCAGCCTGTCACTCAGTCTCAACCTGTCACTCAGCCTCAGCCTGTCACTCAGTCTCTGCTTGTCACTCAGCCTCAACCTGTCACTCAGCCTCTGATTGTCACTCAGCCTCAACCTGTCACTCAGCCTCTGATTGTCACTCAGCCTCAACCTGTCACTCAGCCTCAGCTTGTCACTCACCCTATGTTGTGCTGAGTATGCGGAGTATGCCAGCAGTGATAGTGCCCAGTAATATTCCCATAGTAACAGTTATTCCCAATCATATGCCACCTATTATCAGGGCTGGGACAGGGCATCACCACACCCTGTAGTAAAGTTTAGGTACATGCTGGTGATGTCCCTGTATCCTCCCGAGCCCCCCTGCTCTGTTCTGAAAAGAGCAAAGAGAGAGAGGGCTTCTTCTGTGCCAATGTGCATGCGCCACTCCGAATAAGGAAGACGCTCTGCTCATTTCAGAACAGAGCGGTAGCTTGAGAGTTGATGGGGTCACTGGGGTGCGGGGAGTCTCCCGTGTGTAAAGTGACGGATGCTTGTAGTGCCCAGTATTATGCCAGCCGTAACTGTCCAGTAATATGTCATTCAGTAATGCAGCGGCTTCCTGTGACCTCACCTTATTACAATCCACCACAGAACCTGCATTTTCTGTATGTGTCCCTTATTGTAGGGCACCTAAAACACTGAGTGACATAATGGTTTCACAGCATATTGCGCCTTGCAGATTGTCTCTTTTCTGCGTACTATGTTGTTATATGTGAAACTGCGGCTTCAAAGACCTCTGAACTCGCACATTTCAATGATTTTATTAGTTGTACTTGTCCTAAGTTACTGCTTTTCATTTGGGAATAGTAGGGAGGTCTGGCCAGTCTCCACTTCTTGACAATCATCAGGAGAAATCTGTACTCCCAACATTTATAAATGAAAAATCAGGACAAAATGAACCTTGCCCACTCTCCACCCAAACCAGACCCCTGATCCGTCCAACCACACTCACATTCCAATGATTGCATGCTGACGTTAGGGTGGGCTCCAACCCATTAAGGATTGGGACAGTCCAATCACAATCTGGACTCTTGGAAGGTATGGAAATGATGGACCTGATTCATTAAGGTGCTAAAACAAACGTATTCAGCATTTCTTTTTTAAAACGCTCGTAATTCAGGCATACACGCCTCTGTGTTCAACTACAAGTGGATTTGAAGAAACGTCTCTTGTTGAATACGGGTCTAGGTGCGCTCTGCTCTGATAGACACAATACACTGCAGGATACGTACAATGCATATGTGGAATATAAAGTCCCAGCAGAACACACAGAATTTTTATTTTTAATGTAACCTATCAATATTATAGTCATTAATTACAAAACATAAAAAAATAAAATACAACATCCACCCCCCCCAATAAAATACATTTATCAGAATGTTATTAATGTTTACTGTACATAAAATACATTGTTACAACTGCTTCTGATTTCAAACATATGTTCTAGCCATCATCACTAGTAATCAGCACTTACACCTGACCTGTAGCTGGAGCAAGAGGTATGTCAGAAAAACACGTACCTGAGAGATGCTCAAAGCTTGAATCGGACGCTGCTGCGTGCACTGAGCTTGGCGCTCCCTTACTGTACATAAACTACGTACATACGCCCAGTCCCCTCCCTGTTCCGCTCCTGAAATCATAGGCTGTAGTAAGAGTCCTTTGCGTCGGAAGATGAATTGCATTCACTTGCGCTCTCTGTCATACAGTTTCATTCTGGGCATGCGCAGAGCGATTTACTGTAAAATACGTCATATATCTACATATGCGTTCCTTGATGAGTCAGGCCCTGTATGTGCATCTGTGAAAGCCGCATTCTAGTGTCCTTCATGGTTGTTCTTAGGTATTTACTGAGACGCATTAATAAACATAAGGTTTTGTGCTACACCATTTTTGTTTTTTTGGCACTATAAATGTCCGTGATTGTGGCGTTACAACAGCAGTGGACCTCAGTTATGGAGCGGACTGGATGTGCACCGAAAGATAACTTAATTTCCACCAGTGCACCGTGACTTCTTCCCTTTGCATTTTAAGGTACATGGGTGCTCTCCACTAGCAGAGGACGCCTAGATTTCTGGGGAAGCCAGAGAAACGTGTAAAAGTCCCATCAACTGTCCAACCCCCGACCACTTTCTAACCAGCTCTTTCATTTAGTAAATCTTTCCATTTTTCTTCTAAAACGCTTCTCGATTTAGACTACAATTATGTCTTAACGGTTAGACTGAGTGAATATCTGTACTCTCCTTGTTACATGTGGCTCTATTGGACGCTCAAAGCTTTATTTAAATTGAACAAAGTGAGCCTGAGTCATTAAGGAGAGCAAAGCATAAAAAAGGAGTAACTTTGCACCTGGGCGAAACCATGTTGCATTGGAGAAGGGGGGGGGGGGGGTAACTTTGAAATGTGGGGACAGATTTATAGTTGGGGTAGGGCATGTCCTAGATCAACTTTAAATATTGGTGCAAAAATAAAGCTATCAAATATTTGTGTGCTAAGTGAAAAAACAGCCAGTGTTTAACTTGTGTGCAAAATAATAAACTCATTTGCACCCCTTGAATTATAACATGGTTTGTCCCAGAGAAAATGCTTTCCTTTTTTTTTGCCTCACTTTGCTGCTGTGTCTGAAAATGTCCTTTTCCAATAAAGTGCGACTAGAAAGTGCGTCCCATTAAAAGTATTTGACGCAATCTGCGGCAAATCAAACTTGTGCAGAGCACAGCCAGGAATGCTGCTCAAAATGTGACCGTTTCATGGCTTTACGTCATATCAGTATTCTGGCTCTGCAGAATGAAATCTATTATTATATTATATTATATTATATTATATTATATTATTATAATCTGTTATTGCTCTGCTCTTCCAAAGAGTGTACAGCGCTGCGCCGACTGCTTACATAGCGAGAAACGCTGCCGTTCCACCCAGCTCCTCCCACCCACCGCTACAGACCGCTCCTCTGCAAATGCCACCATCTTTCTAAACAAATCCATGTGCATTGCCAGAAATGTAGGTGCAATGGCCTCACAACACCGTCAGAGATTATTGTGCCCTGTGTCTTGTTCATTTTACTCATCGGGAATGATCTATAGCATCCTACCTATAGGATCATCATCATCATCATCACCATTTATTTATATAGCACCACTAATTAGCATTGTACAGAGAGCTCATTCACATCAGACCCTGCCCCATTGGAGCTTACAGTCTAAATTCCCTAACATACACATACACACACACACACACACACACACACACACACACACACACACACAGAGAGACTAGGGACAATTTTGATAGGAGCCAATTAACCTACCAGCATGTTTTTGGAGTGTGGGAGGAAATCGGAGCACCCGGAGGAAACCCACGCAAACACAGGGAGAACAAACAAACTCCACACAGATAAGGCCACGGTCGGGAATTTAACTCATGACCCCAGCGCTGTGAGGCAGAAGTGCTAACCACTGAGCCACCGTGCTGCTCCACTATCAATAATTAATGCAAATTTCTTGTTTGACATCTATCTCATAATTCCATCTTTTAGCTATTTACCATTGTAAACTCTCTACTGCTTTGGATAAACAATCTTGCATTACCTCTCCTGCCCCACGTATTGCTTTTCACAATCCGTCTTCTGCTACTGTGTATTTATAAAGAGTCTGTCAAATATAATTCTTCCCTTTGTGTCCTCTTCACCACATCTGCACAATGCAATCCCCTCTGACCTCCTGCAGGGTTCACAAAACTGGTTTTATCTACGACTGACCTGACCTGTGGATAGCAAACAGTTCCTGCCAATCTCCAAACCTGAAAAAGTGAGAATTAAATATTCTCTCCTGTTTTAACCACATACGTCAGTTGCAGATACTGTAACGTGCAGCGTGTTTTTATTTCCATTCAACTTTTTTATAGAAGCAAAACATTTAAAAAATAAACTAAAAATGTTAAAGAGGTTTCCCGTGTATTGTATAAATATATAACTATAGGTGTTGCCTTTATTCTGTGCTCTTCAGCACTCTCTATCTATAATCAGGCAGCTGTGTAAGCTCTGTTATGCTTTCTGCCTTGGATGCGACTGTATCCAGATACCGGCTGTGCGTCCTAAACAAGGACAACACTAAAGAACAGATCATATAACAACGTATCGGAAAGTACTTAAGGAAGATAGAAAGATTAAGTTATGTGTTTTGTAAAAGTCGCAGGAGGGTGTGTGCAAGCCATTAAGGTCACTGTATAAGCCATTTTGGGGGGTATTTAATTGTTCGCAAAATTTTTTTGTCCCCTCAGCGTAAAAAAAAAATTAATCTCCCGGGGGTTTTTAACTGCAGTAGCGACCATTTTTAGTTAGCGCAGCGCGAAAACTTGTGCAATTCAATTGAAAGAGAGGAAACGCTGGCCCCGCGCGTTAAACATTGTGTTTGCGAGTTTTTAGGGGAGTGAAGGGGAGTTTTAACGCGGTCATGTATAACACAAAAAAAAGGTAAGATTGCATCACACATTGATAATATCTACATTACATTTCTTTCTTTAGCATATTTTTTAAATTTAACTATTTTTTACCATAGAATCACCTATACCATGTCAAAACACATTACTACATTCATATTTGTACCAAAAACATACATATATATAATAATTTAGTGATTTTATTTTATTTATTTTTTTATGTTAATTTTATTTCATTATTTATTCACAAAAAAATGAACTTATACATGCTAGGCATTAGTGATAAACATATGTTTAACTTTTTTTTCCACATTATTACATGATTTCACATACTTTTCAAAGGTTTTTTATTTTTAACACACCCCAAAGAGGTGCGAGCTAAAACAGCATATTTGCCTGTTTAACGTGCCGCGTTAAAAACAATTGAATAGCTTATAACGCGGCTGCCTCTCGCACACCCTATACTTTCAATAGACCTACTGGAGCGCGAGAGGAACGTTTCATAAAAAAATAACTGAGCGTTAAAAATGGAATTGAATTGTGGGTAAAGTTAACCCGCCCGAAAATGATAGAAAACAGCGTTAAAATGACTTAACGCAGTCAAAGAAAAAAAACTCGCTGACAATTGAAAACCCCCCTTTTGGTAAGATGCAAAAGTAAAATAAATAAATAACTAGGAGAACAGAATCTGTAATGTAAAACTGTGTGCTGGTACCGTCTTTGGTAATTGTTCCAGATTGATGACATCATTCTATTACATGCCTCATCAAGGACGTAAAACGTAAATAATGTCATTTAAACAAATTGCCCAGCTGCACTTCGCCCCTAAGGCCAAAAAAAATAAGTTAAAATAAATCCACATTTATTAATAACAAAGGGAAAATAAGAATATTGTTGCAAGTCTTCTGCATCTGGTGCCGGTAATTGATGCACAATTGAGTAGCGCTTAGCTTGGCGGGCACATTCCATAGAGCCGTGGCATTTAAGGACATTTAAACAGCATGTCAGTGGCATCTGTGCACGCTCACACAATGCATTTTATTAGCACTGATGCGGTGTCTCTATTCAATATAACTTGATGCATGAGCTGCCAGGTTATGTCTGACAGTAATTCGCCTGTTTGAATGCTGAAAACAATGACATATGCCGTTAAGTGATTAACTCCCATTGTTCCCTTTCAGACAATGCAACAAAACATCGAACGGCAGCGACAGTTGTGACTTAATGTGTTGCGGGCGAGGTTACAACCCCTACATGGACAAAGTGGTGGAGAGATGTCACTGCAAATACCACTGGTGTTGCTATGTTACCTGCAAGAAATGCGAGAGGACTGTGGAGAGATACGTTTGCAAATGAGAAGTTCTGTGTCCAGTTAGGATACCGAGTAAAAACCAAAAGCACTGTGGTTGGAAGGACTTTCTTTTAATCTGCTCTTTGCATGAACAAAGTTCATTTCAAAAAGTATGCCAAATAAGTTTTAATAATATACAGAGTAAGGAAAAAAAAAAAATATCAGACATCTAATTATATTTTTGTGGACCGACGTGAATGTTTTTTTGAAAAGACACAAATCAAGGACTCCGATCGCAGTTTGTATAGGCCGATGACCCCCAGATGTCCGCCAGATTGTAAATACTCACAGTGAAATGACGTTATTTCCAGTGTAATTATATCATGGCGCTGTGCTTGACCCACTGCTGTTTAACAACTACGGAGAATAAGGGATATTAAGCTTGTGGAACCGCTATGTGAAGCCCATCACATGTATATTCCAGTGGGCTCCATCTGGAAACTGCTACAAACGAACAAGAGTGCAATGGATCCCGTTCAGACTCGCTTTATCGATGATTGTTTACATTCTTCAGAATTCCGTCCCCCACGGAACTCGTTCGTTCCGAGCATCTCAACTCATCGCCCAGACAACAGTGTCCTCCTGTCACTGTCGGTGGATGTACAAATTTTCATTTGTATGCAAAACATACAGAGAGATATTTATAAATATAGCAATTGCTTTTTTTTCGTCCCCCCCTCCTACCTTTTTATATATAATTATAAATGTAAGTAAACCGCTTAAAGTTTGTATGAAATAAATGCTACAAAAAAAGGTAAATATAAAAATGGTTTTTACAATATATTTTTATATTAGTTTTCTATACTATTTTATGAAATGCCACTTGTAAATATGCAACTTACGGTTTTTATATAGGTAAAGAGTATATACCTTTTTTTTCGTTTTGCTGGGGTTAGGTTTTGGAAGGAAATCTGATTCATTGGTAGCCTTAATAATAAAACTGGCTACATATTAGGACAATTAGCGTTCACACATCTCAGCACTTTTTCTTTAATATATAATACCACATTTTGCCATTTGTTATCCATAGGTACCCAACTCAGTTCACAATAGTTGTGAACGGGACAGAGAATTAGATTTTTTTTAAGAACTGGAGTAAAAAAGTATTATGAAATTCTATTATTAGAAATGGATACTCTATACCTAATCCTAAAATAATAATACATAGTTTAACTTTCTTAAAGTTGCCACTTGGCTTTCTATATGCAATAAGAATTTTTGATGAAAATGTCTAAATATTTTCACAATGGATCCACCCACAAATTTTTAATCGGTTTTGTGATGAACGATTATCTAAGTAAAATAACAGAATAAATTACTTAGGAGGCACTTATCTTAATTGGAATAAACCATGAAAGCTTCAAAATCCAGAAATGATTTGGCATAAGATCAATATTACCGGAATTTAAATTGTTAGGAGCACATTTTGTAATATTTCCAAAATCTCAAATTTTCCTTTTAGGTTTGTCTTAAATTCAATTTCAAATGTTAAAACTTGGACTGTCCAGTACACTTGAAGGTACGAGTTTTATTCCATTGGACTTAAACAACCAAAAGTCATCTAGAAGTTAATATTTTTTTGGGGTAAAAAAACAGGATATATCAGAAATATTTGGTGTCTATGCACATTTCTCATCCTAGATATATAAAACTATTTATTTTCTTTTAAGTTAAACTGTTGTATCATTTTGCTTATTATGGCAAAACAAAATATTAAACATATTCCCCACATCTATTTAGGATATTAAAGTTTTCTTTTTTTAAAAAAAGAACAAAAAAAAAAACACTTGTCGTGTCATTATCGTTTTAGGAAGTGAAAGGGTTCATGCACAGACCCACATTTGTTGTTACATTGTTGCCCGGCTTTCGGCCGAATTGTATCATATTTGTGCGGATTTAAAGATTCAAATAAATAACTAACTATAGAAATAGTACACTAGTATCTGCAAAAATAATATCCCGAACCTGCATGATTAGTAAAAATAATATTTCCAATGTCAAAATAAAAAAATGGGAGATATTTGGTTTAAGAACTTTATTAGGTATATTTGCAATCTAAGCATGAATTTAAGTGGATTCTATATGAACTTTAGAACATAGCAGATATGATTTTATTGTGGGGGAAAAAACATGTTAGCTTGATATATGACAAGAATCATTTAAAAGATTTCCACTGAATCTGTATATTGTTTTCTTTACACATGTGTAAAAATAAATTCACCCCCAGGGTAAATGGAGATTTGTGCTTGTATAAAAGCAGTTTTTGTCCAATTAATGTGTGCAAATAATTAGCACAAATAAGCTGATATAGGTCACGGCTAACCGTTATGGATTTGACTGAAAATAAATGTAATTGCATATATCCCTGTTTACATGTCTTTACCTGGAACAGCTCTTAAAACTTTATTCTTGCTGATTTTAAGGGCTATTTTTACTAAAGTGCAGGTTAGATAAAGTGGAGATGTTGTCTATAGCAACCAATCAGATTCTAGCTGTCATTTTGTAGAATGTACTAAATAAATGAAAGCTGATTGGTTGTTATGGGCAACATCTCCATTTTTTCAAACAAGCAGTTTAATAAAAATACTCCTAATTCTTTGCAGGCTATGAATAGTTGTGTACAATTACTTTGTATGTAATGTTTCATGTTCTCTTTACTGCTGGATACTTCGGTTCAGATTTTCTTTACTTCTGGATAGAATGTTTCAGATTTTCTTTACTTCTGGATACTTTGTTTCACATTCTCTTTACTTCTGGATACTTTGTTTCAGATTATTTTCACTTCTGGATACAATGTTTCAGATTTCCTTTACTTCTGGATATTTTGTTTCAGATTATCTTTACTTCTGGATACTTTGTTTCAGATTATCTTTACTGCTGGATACTATGTTTCAGATTTTTATAATTTTTTTTTTTGTTTACTTCTGGATACTTTGTTTCAGATTCTCTTTACATCTGGATACTATGATTTAGATTCACTTTACTGCTGGATACTATGTTTCAGATATTCTTTACTTCTAGATACTTTGTTTCAGATTTTCTTTACTTCTGGATACTTTGTTTCAGATTCTCTTTACATCTGGATACTATGATTTTGATTCACTTTACTGCTGGATACTATGTTTCAGATTTTCTTTACTTCTGGATACTTTGTTTCATGTTCTCTTTACTTCTGGATACTTTGTTTCATGTTCTCTTTACTGCTGAATACTATGTTTCAGATTCTATTTACTGCTGGATACTATCATCATCATCATCATCACCATTTATTTATATAGCGCCACTGACTCCGCAGCGCTGTAGACAGCAGTTCCTGCCCCATTGGAGTTTACAGACTAAATTCCCTAACACACACACAGACAGACAGAAAGAGAGAGAGAGAGAGAGAGAATAGGGTCAATTTTGATAGCAGCCAATTAACCTTAGATTCACTTTACTTCTGGATACTATGTTTCAGATTCTCTTTACATCTGGATACTTTGTTTCAGATTATCTTTACTGCTGGATACTATGTTTCAGATTTATTTGTTTATTTTTATTTTTTATTATTTTTGTTTACTTCTGGATACTTTGTTTCAGATTCTCTTTACTACTGGATACTTTGTTTCAGATTCTCTTTACTGCTGGATACTATGTTTCAGATTTTCTTTACTTCTGGATACTTTGTTTCATATTCTCTTTACATCTGGATACTATGATTTAGATTCACTTTACTGCTGGATACTATGTTTCAGATTTTCTTTACTTCTGGATACTTTGTTTCAGGTTCTCTTTACTGCTGGATACTATCATCATCATCATCACCATTTATTTATATAGCGCCACTGACTCCGCAGCGCCGTAGACATCAGTCCCTGCCCCATTGGAGTTTACAGACTAAATTCCCTAACACACACACAGACAGACAGAAAGAGAGAGAGAGAGAGAGAGAGAGAGAGACTAGGGTCAATTTTGATAGCAGCCAATTAACCTTAGATTCACTTTACTTCTGGATACTATGTTTCAGATTCTCTTTATTGCAGGATGAAATGTTTCAGATTTTCTTTGACATAAAATACATTTATTGTTTCACTCTCTACCCCATTGTTAAATAACTCAATAGTTGTCTTTTTTTTGTTGAGAATTATTAAAGGTTTGCTCTTCTTAAAATGTTTTGTCTGCCTGTAAACTATACGTCTGAACAAATGGCGATCTCCTGTGTTCAACAACTGAGGACTCGAAGGCTCATATGTGCTGGGAAATTGGACACAAATTAACAAACACTAATGAGCTTTAAACAAATTCCAGTGATGCACTGTAACGTGTTTTTCATGTGATTTGTTTTTATTAATACAATGTATTGTGCAGGTAGCATGTGGTAATGGTCATTCCATTTTATAAAATTGTAAACACAGTGTTGCGTCTTTGTGTGCAGGATGTGCATCTAAATGCCGATAACATATTGATTTGATCTCACTCTTTCCAGTGAGAAAAAAACCCAAAACTTTTTTGCCCATTTTTTTTATTATGTTTCTTTATTCTTTGTTGAAGATTTTATTTACTGAACTACAGGATTCTTGGATGTATTGAAAAAAAAAAAATGAATAAAAGATGCAGAAAAATGTACTAGAAAAAAAAAGGGAATAGACACAGAGAAATTATCAAAAACAATAAAACAAAGACAGTATGTTGTCTATTCATGCCCGAGGCCTGGGGCAGATTATTACAGACAACTAAGCAGGTAGTTATGCAGAGCGTTTCGTAATCTGTTAGATGCTACTGATTAATATATGACACCATTAACCACAGATAAATTATATAGTAATCACCTAATACATAGTCAATGTAATCCAGATATAGTGCTAGAGCACTTCAATAGTAAGAACATCTCTATTAAGATAAATGCTGAAGATCCAGTTTTCTAAGACAAGGAGGTAAATTAAATGTATCAAACGGAAGAGCAGAGATGTTGCCCACAGCAACCAATCAGAGTCTAGCTATCATTTATCTAGTACATGGTAGGAAATGATAGCTAGAATCTGATTGGTTGCTATGGGCAACACCCCCACTTTTCCTTTTTAGAAGGTTTGATAAATCTACCCCAAGGTCCTTTAGGACAACAGCTTCCCCTCTGTTTCCTGGGTCTTTCTGTATCTATGTTACAAAATAATTATCAAATAAAGTTTTTACTAAATGTTATAAAAATCATGGGATATAAACAGAAGAAATCAATCCGTCCGCAGCTGCTGCAGTTGTGAGCAGCGATACCTCCCAATATTTAGAGTCACAAAATCGAGACAAAATAAGTTCCATTCCTTTCCAGTCAAACTCTGCATATTTTGGTAAAACCCCACCCACTTTTGATTAAACCCCCGCCTCTATTACGGCCCCGTGAATCGGAATGTCTCATCAAAATCTGGGCTGTTGGGAGGTACGGATGTGGAAGTGTAGAGTTTGGGAGGGGCACCTGTCTGATGCTTCATGTTTGTCTGTATTATATATAACTGCCCAATGTTATATGTCGCCCATTGCTCAGTATGATCTGCTGGTACGGAGCACAATGATGTATTTTATTTATACAAACGGCTTAAAATTGCTGGCTCCTAAAATTTGTCACCGGTTCTTATGTATTGAAGTGTTGCCAATACATTTTGCAGACATAAAGGCATACTTACTGACTTTCTTCAGCTCTCTTCCAGGAGCCAGCCAGTGTAGGTGGGCGTGAGGGGGGCAGGGCGGCCAAAATTGTGTCATTTCGGCCCCGCCCCCTGTGACATCATGACGCAGCCGTGTTATTTGACTAAACGCCGCGATTCACTGGGAATCGCAGCGTTTGGGATCTAATTCTGCCCACTTTACTAGGAAGTGGGGAGAATTCGGGAGATTGCCACACTCGCCCGGGAGTCCGGGAGACTCTCGCAAAATGCGGGAGTCTCCCGGACATTCCGGGAGAGTTGTCAAGTATGCATAAAGGCAAAGTTTTTGGGACCTCTTAGAGCTGCTGATAAATACAATCCCTTTGCAGTCTTGAATGAAGTGGTTTTTACTACGTACACCGGTCTTCCTATCTGTTATTCCAATTGAAGAAATAGATCACATGGAGCCTAAAATAATGAATAACAGAGAGCAATAGCTCATACTTTATTATGCAGCAAGTGTACAGCATCATCATAGTACTAGTAGGGAGGGTTGCAGGACGCATGCAAGTCAGTTTAGATGATTAAATACAACTCCCCTCCTCCCCGTTGTCAGCAAAGAGGTAAGGGTAAAAGATTATATATATATCTACTATATAAATGCCTAGTGGCGTGTGTGAAAAAAAACAACCAAGCTGCAGCGCCACCTGCTGGGCAGAGTTATACACTGACCTATATATTTCTTGAAAGAGAAGTGACAGTTGGGGGTGGTTGGTGGTTGCCGGGGGTGACAGTGGGGAGTTTTTAACACCTTAAGTAGCTTGATGAAGGATGTGGCGATGAAGATGAAGGATGAGGTGATGGAGAAGAATGATGAGGTGGTGACATGTGGACAAAACCACGTTAAAAAAGAGCGCTTACGTCGGGAAGTAACGCTCTTCCCCTGAGGAGGCCTGGGCTAGGCCCAAATGCATGACAAGAACCTTTTTAACACCTTAAGTAGCTTGATTTGACTAGAATGCATGAGTATCGTGCACGGGTTAACTTGTATATATATATATATATATATATATATATATATATATATATATATTATATATATATATATATATATATATATATATATATATATTTTGTAACATGGGCCACTTCAGGTGATTCACACACAGACACCTTCATTCTTTTTATTATTAGTAATTCATAGCATAAAGTTGTATCAACTTTTCTTGCGACCCTAATGCTAAAGTAACAGAGACCAGCTCCCTAGGCACCGGTCATTATCTGGCATCAGTCACACACATAAAAGACAAAGACAGTTTACCCTCCTGCCACAGCCCTAACTTGATGGAGAGATGACACTCCCACATTACCTGTAAAAGGGAATTTGCAGGTGCTCTGTTTGCTTGCAGACACACCCTGTGTGTCTGCCTTTTAAACTACTTCAAAACATGTAAATTAAATCAGACTCCACCTGTAGCTCTCTAACTACAGTGCTCTAGTGTACAAATGTGTAATTCTGTTTGCAGCCTCTCTCAAACACCTCCTTTTGTCACTATATATATATATATATATATATATATATATATATATATATATATATATCACATTTCTCAATGCTACAAGATATTTTCTCATATTACTCTTCTATTATATATTTAATGGCCCTTTAATCACAGAAAACTTTTTTTTTATTAAATTGAAGGAAAAAAACTATATAAGGCTTTAGGCAGATACAGCAATTCTCTGAGCAGCTCTTAAACATTCCACGGCGGCTTTAAAATATTCCACAACAGTGCCGCTCGTGGGTCCATTCAGATTAAAGAATAAAGCCATGCGTCATTCACATGGATTTCCATCCAGCTTAAAAAATGGGGCTTGTTGTTTTTTTTTTTATTCTTATATGGCAAATTGACAGATTTTTATAACCTTGGTTTTGCTGAAAAGTTTGTACAACCTTGTACGTGTCTGTCATAGCAAAATATGTGTGAACATTAAAATTCCTGAAAAAAAAAAATCCTGTTCTCTTTGGTGCCTATAAGATAAGAAACACATGTCAATAGACTTTTATATTAACCACTTATATTCAGTAAACGGGAAGGTGGGTTTTCCCCGGAGAAAGCAGCACGTCAGTGGAAATATTAGAGCCTAGATTTTTGGGGGTTTTCTTTGCTCTTCAAAAATTGCTCAAGAATTTCATCAAACCTTTTAAATTAAAACCAACAGTGCGGCAGACAAAATTAAAAGTGTTCTATAGAGCAGTTGTGGATGGAAAGAAAAGGTCCTCTGTGAAGAAAATTGGAGACTATGCTATCTGTCTTGCTCACTTATGGTGGAGAAAAGCACATATTTTTATAACCAAATTAAAAAGAAAAATTCAGTTGGTGTTAGACTTTAACTCCTGTGTTTAGTTCCCCGCAAGAGACATGTCAGTTTGTGTGGGCGAAATTCAACGGTAAAAAGATATTGAGGGTAATTCGCTAGTGTGCAAAAAATGTGCCACACGTTCAATTTTGTGAAACCAGGGGCCTGATTTATTAAGGAGAGTGAAGCATAAAAAGGAGTAACTTTGCACCTGGGTAAAACCATGTTGCATTGGAGGTGGAGGTAAATTTATAGTTGGGATAGGGCATATCCTAGATCAACTTTAAATTTCAGTGTAAAAATAAAGCTATGAAGTATCTGTGTGCTATATGAAAACACAGCCAGTATTTTCCTTATGTGCAAAATAATAAACTAATTTGCACCCCTTGCATTGTACATGGTTTGTCCCGGAGTACAATTACTCCTTTTTTTGCCTTACTTTCCTTAATGACTTAGGACCCATATGTTTCTTTTTGAGCAAACGCAACTATTTCTGCAAAGCGCACGGAGCTGCGTGTCTGCAGTCACTTTGAAATGTGGGCATCACTGGCTAAACGCAGGTAGGGAACACACATGCAAACATTAATTGCAAATTTGTGGAGTAAGATTTAAGGTGGGGGGAGTTACTGATTAATGGAGAGTCTCTTCCCTCCTTCCATTGTAAGGACTGGTACTCAGGAGGTGCTGTGTTTGGGAATCACGCTAACAATGAAACATACTTTGTATCATTCATTGGATACAGGTAAACTCATTGATATACACACAAATATCCATGTAATAAATACTTTCAAAAGCATAAAAATGACAAATATCTTAAATAACATCTCGACGTTCAATAATTCTCATGATTATTTTAAGAGTGTGACAGGAGGGACTTACTCTGTTACCCTCTTTCTCTCGTCATTCTAAGTGTAGTTTTACTGATTCATCTTGGGGTACTCTTATACCATCAGCCGTGGCCGACCAATCACCTGTAAATGCCAACTGTAGGAGAGTAGGAGAGTAGTTGCTGCCACCACCGGGCTTCAATAATGGGACCTGGAACTGCTTCTGGGTGTAGTATACAGCTGCTGCAACACCTCTTTGCTGGTGACTGTGGCAGGTTTCCTCCTGACCCCTCACTTTGGATGAGGACGGCAGGGTAGCAGGCAGAGCATTGACTTAGGGTGTTAGGTTCAATACAGAACAGCCTGGGAATGGATTAGTGGTTAAGTTCTTCTCTCGCTCATAGTTAGTCCCTACATGGACTGTTGCACATCAGTATGGGATTCTGATGGTCACCCAGGAGTACAAGATGGTACACACACAGTACAGCAATATGTGGTATTTATATAGAGTAAAAAAACAGTCTCTACTTCTGCCATAAATTCAAATAAGCACTTGAAATATTGCACCAATCCTAGTGGGTGTTTGAGCAGGATGGCCAATCGGAGAGAGGGTGGTAGACTGCTCTGAGTCAGCCGATCAGGACAAGGTCTGACTGGGACAATTGGCAAAGACTTAGTGAGTATACACAGCTTATTATCTCTCTGATCAATCATGAGGGTAGAGTTCACTCTTGGAAACAGGATAGCTTCCATATAATAATGTTAATAATGATATTGTTTAGCATCAAGGAATAAGTCTGGTCACAAGGAGCAGTGAGTCTTCTAAAAGTGCTATTCAAACACAATATACAGTAATCTGTAATTTAACAAAGAACTGTATGCTTCATGTTTGTGACATTTCTACAGGAGACGACACATGCAGCACAGGGGACCACCTGCTAGAAAAGGAATACAGTTGTCAAGGTTATACCTTCCCCGTGTTCCAAGCCCAGTAGAGAGCTAATTAACAAAGAAAAATAACCCTATTTGTGGCGCTCTTAAATTAGAAAGATTTACGTGAAATCGCTGACCCATATACTACCTTATTAACAAAAATCCTTTTTGGATTTACAATAATGTTACACAGTGTACACCAGGAAAACTGTACCGATAAAATGTATTCCCATTTTATTGTGTGTGTGTGTGGGGTGGGTGGGGGGGGGGGGGGGGGGGGGGGTGGAGCTATACACAAAGTATTTAAGGGAAAAAATGTATAAGATTAAATTGTTGAAAGGACTGGTCCTAAATAAAGAAATGTCCTACTTTATTCAAGACCTCTCATTGGCTAGTGCAAACTTTGTTTTTTTCCAAAGTGCATATTTATGAAAATCTAGGCACATTTGTGGCTAATTTGCTCTCTGTAAATGAAGATTTATTTTTACTTGGAGTGTACAGGTGTGTAATATCCCCCTCCAGATGAACAAAGGGAAAGCAGATACATTCACAGCTTTGTAGTGTGGTGATTTTATTAATAGTAGACAATTATTGTATGTACCCTTTAGTGAGGCATATTATATTTTCATGTCCTGATTTTCACCACTTCAGTCGCATTGATGCCCAGATCATTTGCTCCTTTACCATACATTATTTAATGTGTTTTTAAGCCTCCGCAAAATTCCCATAAATGTCGGGAGTGTGTAAATGGTCCCCTCTGAGCTCGGTTATACCATGAAACATTTTGGATAGCGCCGTTTATCAGTCCCCGGGGAGGTCATATAGTTGGCGAGGCTGAAAAAGACGCAGGCTTTTCTAAATCTCATTTCTTCCCGAGGAAGAAAAACATCAACACACCAAAGCTTTTTCCAATTTTGAGAGAGAAAAAAAAAAAATCACATCCTGACTGCAGTAAAACTGAAATACAACTGGATGATATTATTAAACTTTAGGAAAGTGGGAGTGGAAATAAATGTGTATTGTTATGAAAAATATAAAATTGCCCACCTGTATCAAAGAACACCTACCGGTAAGTGGGTACAAAGTATATTAGAAGCAGCTTCTGTAAAACACTAGGCAGGGAATTCAATTGATTGCATTGTCTGTGAGGACAACGCAGCCCGTGCACTATTATATTTTATATATTATATTTTAATATTTTAAGATGGATTTCTGCTTGTGGTTCTCAGAGCTGCGAGCAGAAATAATCAATTCTACTAAAGCAGACAAATAATACAGAGTGTGTGGGGCAGCAAAACATTGGAAACCAATTGATAAAATTAAAATGATATAGCTGCCTTAGACAAAGTAATCCGTTCCAACCTTGGCGGTAAGACATATTAATACTTAAACGGACAATAACTCTCCTTTGCAATATATTGTGCACAAATAGAAATAGAATTCACAGATATTAGAAGGGATCTATGTTCATTTGCTGCCTCAGATGTTGGTATAGTAAGTCCCACCCCTGAGGATCAGTGTGATGCATTAATAATTGGATATGTTCTCAGGTAGCGGTATAGTAAGCCCCACCCAAGAGGATCAGTGTGATGCATTATTAATTGGATATGTTCTCAGGTAGCGGTATAGTAAGTCCCACCCCTGAGGATCAGTGTGATGCATTATTAATTGGATATGTTCTCAGGTAGCGATATAGTAAGTCCCACCCATGAGGATCAGTGTGAAGCATTATTAATTGGATATGTTCTCAGGTAGCGGCATAGTAAGTCCCACCCATGAGGATCAGTGTGATGCATTATTAATTGGATATTTCCTGTTGTCATTGCAGTGTCGCTTTCTTTCCTAGCTACGCAGGTAATAGACATCTATCATTTTAATAATATTGTATTTTATGCAAAGATAAATTTAACTAAAATAAATAGCTAAAAAAACATATAAAAAATATTTTAAAAACCATTAAACTTTAAAACATTCAGCTTTATTCAAGTCATAATGCATTTTCCCCCAATTATTTTTATCTCCGTCACCATCCTGATGTGCGGTGCAATACTGTTTAAATAGATTTCCCTATTACCTCCAGTGGGGGGATGCTGTTGACGATTGCAGTGCAATATCCTAACCACAGCAAATAATATCCATTTTCGCAGTACATAGGGCTTATCACCCTTTAATAAATCTGCCCCATAGTCTGTGACTAGAGGTTCTTTGCAAAGCGCAACATTGGTGACATCTAGTGGTGAAATACAGGGGTTGCAGATGTGCTATTCATTAATGGCAGCATGGGTGGTGCATATCACGGTAGTCCACAGGGGTCTGTATAAATTGGTGGTCTATGGGCCTGTATAAAATGCTGGATGCTGGTGAGGCTCATTGTGGTGAGGGTACTTTCAATGAAATGTAATGAGGATGGCCTATATATATATATATATATATATATATATATATATATATATATATATATATTCATACACGCACAATAATGCAGAAAGCCCCTTCCATAGCCACCAAAGGGGGGTGGAGTCACCCCTGTTTGGTGACTCCTCCCACTAACAGGCAGGCCTGTACTTTGTACCTGCTCTCCCCCCTTCCCCCCTATCTGTGCCTGATACACAGGGGATGGCCGGGTTGAGGGGCAAGGGGGCATCTACACCATACTTGCCAACTCTCATAAATTGTGTCCTATGTCCATGTATTGATGCCTATGGAGTTGGCCATTTTCATGGAGACAAAGATTCAATCAAAGACTGACAGGTAAGACAACATGACTTCAGTAATGGAGACAGAAATGTAAAAGACACTTCAGTCTCTAGAGATTCATTAGCTGCTTTTCTTTAACGCATAGTTACCTTCCCCTGGGAGACTCCCGCATTTCTGGGAGACCTCCCTGGCTTCCAAGTGAGCAGGGCAACCTCCTGGTTTTCACCCCCGCAATAGATAAGTGGTGAGGGGGCTTAATGATGCAAATATCACATCATATTAGCTCCGCCCCCTGTCATGACAACCGTTTAGGGGGCAGGGCCAACATTATGCAATTTGTCAAGCACCGCCCCCGCACACCCACCTCCCCCGGGATCTCCCTGAAGCCAGCGGGGAAAAGTTGGCAAGTATGTTCTACCCACACGAGCCTGTCTCATATTGGGCTACCTTGGCCTGAGTCACTGGGCTACCTGCATTTACTTTAAAATTTTACGAATTGCCTGCTGAGCCGTGTCTCACCCCCTGGGCAAAAGTTCGCCAGCCCCTAATGATACAGGGTACTGGATATAGTATGTAAATAGTACGCTGTAACCTGTATTGCTTATAACAGGGCTGTTTATTTTTGATTGGTCAGCAGCTTCTGAACGATTATTTTTTTTTTTTTCAAATTGAAAGATTTGTTCTTATGTTTATAGAAAGGAAACACATCATCCTCCTCAATCCACCTTATTCAGGCAAGGCTCCTCTTTTAGCTGTATTATTTAATCTCACTATTTAACCACCTTTATTTTATACTTTTAACTGATATACAACATTTTATACATTATTGAGTGTAAGAAATGAACATGCGACGGTCTGGTAGACCCCTGTGCCAGGCCCTGAACCCCTCCGCGTTTCCTCCTAGATCTGGAAATACCTGTAGAGGTTCTGTCTTCACGCCGCTGGCAACAGAGAGCCCTACGGATCAGGTAACAGGGTTTCTTTACGAATAACACACTGCAAATCTGCTTTGAATAGAATCAATCATGGAATCCTCTGGACCGGGGCAGGAAACGGAGCTTAGAGTGTTGGAAGCTCCTTGCCCTGTTCTCAGATTTTCCAGACACAGAGTAAGCAGCTGTATGAGGAAGAGTTACAGCAGCCTTTATTATAATAGACTGTAAGGGCAGTACCTGCGAACTGGTGGAAACAGCACCATGAACAGTGCACAGGCAATCTGGGGAGGATTTTCACTTTGCTACAATGGGGAAGAATGGAATTCAGATTTATAGAACCCTTTGCAGGCTGTATCCTCTCAGAGTTTTATAGACCTGAGAAGCTGACGTTTTTCCTTCTCTCTGGAATAATAAGCAGTATGGCGGCAGTAATTATGTATTATGTAACTCTAGAAGAGACTTGGATATCCTGCGTCACGCCAAGCGCTGTTGAACTACATATCCCAGCATGCATGCTTTCCACAACAGCTGAAGTGTCACAGTTTGCCTACCCCTTGGCTAGAAGATTATTTTGTCATCATATATCATAGACTGGGGTCAGATGTGACGTAAAGAACCCATAACGATATTCAAAATAACAAAACCTGAACATATTTTTTCTTTTATTGTAAGGAACGGACATTTTTAAGAGTCTTTCATCGAAAGATAAATTCTGTTTAAAAGAAAAATAGGTGACAAGCATATTTTAATTTTTCTAAAAGATAATTTGATAAACATTATGCAATATGCAATATAAGCAGATATTTCATACCTGGGGTAAATGTATCAAGCTGAGAGTTTTCCGGCCGGGTTTGAAAAGTGGAGATGTTGCCTATAGCAACCAATCAGATTCTAGCTGTCATTTTGTAGAATGTACTAAATTAATGATAGCTAGAATCTGATTGGGTTTTCAAAACCGCCGGAAAACTCTCAGCTGGATACATTTGTCCCCTGGTTTCAAAAGAATTTAATATTATTATTATTATTATTATTATTATTATTATTATTATTATTATTATTATTATTATTTAAGTAACAAAAAAAAGAAAAAAAAATATAAAGTACCACCCCCATATCAGTTAAAACATTGTTGGTTAATTAGCAAATTTAGAAAGGGGGATAATTAACCTTGCGGATTTTGAGCGTATCGTACGTAAAATCACTCTGCGCATGCTCTGATCTGGGACATATGTCCGTGATTGCAGCTCTGTCTGCTCCGTCTTCGTACACAAAGGATACTTACTACAGCCTGTGTTTTCAGAGAGGGAACAGGGCGGGTAAGGGGTGTTCCACCGTAGTCAATTTACAGTAGGGCGTGCCAAGCTCAAGTGCACGCAGCCACGTCCGAATATAGCTCTGCGCATCTCTAATGTACTTGTTTTCTGCCGTATCGCTTGCTCCAGCTACAGGGCTAGTCTATGTCCTGATCAGTAGTGATGACAGCCTTGTATGCATGCTCTAACATGTGTTTGTAATCAGGAGCAACTGTAAAAATGTATTTTATGTTCAGTAGACATTAAGAACAGCCTAATAAATGTAATATAACAATTATAGAACAATTTAAACTGGTTCGTCATTAATACTTATATTATTAACAGTTGACAATATTTTTTTTTCTCCTCTTTCTTTTGCGAATTTATAATCCACGTAGGTATCGGACGTATCCTGCAGTGTCTGTGTATTAGAGCACAGCAGACCTGACCACAAATTCATCAGCGCACGTATCTTCAGAGGCGATTTACATGCATTCCAAAAAAAAAGCACCTCACGCTCAGTGTGAGTGCCGCCATGAATCAGACTCTGTATGTATATTAATTACCTCAAAGAAGGGACTTCTCAGATCTTGTCCTCCAAACCCCTAACTGACCAAACTCTGCCAAATTCCACAACTTGCTGATTTATTTCCTTCCTAGATCTTTTACTAAATCCTTTGCTTCCTTCACTGGCTTCATGTTATGCTTCAAAGCCACTTCTTTACATCTTCGGGGTGAATGAATTATTGTTGGTGCCCCTGGATAATACAGCGCTACTATGCTTTCTGCCCTGGACGTGGTATTATTGGGAGAGCAGCTGTTTGTTGTATCACAAGACCACGAAAGTAAAGTTGTAAAGGTAAAATAAATGGCGCAGAAAGAAGCCTGGAAAAACGAATATAGTTAGCAAAAGTAGCACAGCAAGTACAAAGCAATAGATGAAAGTAGAGATGCTTAGGCTCCGAGGGGATCCTAATACGCAGCTCGGTACTTTCGCGTTCCCTCGGATTTGAAAAGGATGCAAAACGTCATAGTTACGCCATAGGATCTCGGATCTTGCGAGTTTTGGACTCCTTTTTAAGATCCAACATAGTGAGGGGTGGGAGGGAGGGCGGACCCCCATTTTTCTTTTCTGCCACTGCTGTGTGCCAATGTTTCCTAGATGTGCTAATAACTGTCATGTGTTTGTAATATTGTGATCTGTGAGGTGGTCAAAATTGACTGCAAATGACTTGAAATTAGTGTTATTGAGGTTAATAATAATGTAGGAACAAAAAAAAAGAGCAAAATTATGTGATTTTAGCATATTTTAGGATATTTTCTAAAAAATACAAAACCAAAACCAAAACACACGAGGGCGGTTTTGCCAAAACCAGAACACAAAGTTAATCCAGATCCAAAACCAAAACCAGTTCACAGGAATCAGTGAGCATCTCTAAATTAAAGTGATCTGAAGGTGGATAACTCTTTTCATTTTCAGCGTTTCGATGTTTTTGTTTTTTTTTAAAAATGCATTTGTTACATAATTCAGTACTTAGCAGTATCCTAATATACCAACATATAATTCTGCACATATCTACAGTATCTATGGGCAATTCCGCAGGTCCTGTAGATATTGGGACATGCCCTCCTACCTCTTACCAGTACACACCACACTTTGCGTTGCCTCCTAAAGAAGAGGCGATAAAGGTGTAGGGGGTTTTTGAGGTGAAGTGACTCACGCAGACTTTTCAGGGAATGTGAATAATACATCACAACTTGGTGTCAGACGAAACTCCTGTGTGCAGGTCATGAGACAATAGAGGGAGGAAAACAATTAGTTTAGTACAACCCAATGTTGCCAACTTTTAAACATTAACTGGACGGAGGCTTCCTCTGGTGAACTAAAGATGAATTCATTAATAGATAAAAACCTTGGATACAGAAATGTGCTCTGGAACCGCAGTCAGACAGAATGATTGTAACATCAAGCACACGTAGAAAGGACAATTTTGGCCTCGTCTTTTTAAAACAAACTTGCAGTAGAATCGTTTAAAGAGGGACTCCCACCCACCGTATGGTTTGACCTCTCCCAGATAAAGGTTCTTTTAATGTTTCTAAAAATTCTCTACTGTTTGTACAGTGCAGGGAGATCTGGATTCCACTAACTTAGGCATCAAGTGTTCCACACAACTCTTAGATTGTAAGCTCATTGGGCCATCTTTACTATCTGCTTCTTGTCATTTGTATGTAATTTGTTTGTGTGACGATCCCCTCAATGTACAGTGCTGTGTAATATGTCATCAATTTGCAAATAAAGAATAATAATAATAATAATAATAATAATAGTAATAATAATAAAAATAACAATATGCCTTCTGGTCTCTGTAAGACTTTAAGTCTTCCAGTTCGGCTCTCACTGGGTACCAGTTGAATGATACTCTGATCATCAATAGTACCCCTATCTTGCAACAAAAAGGAACTATAGTTAAAGAATACACAAAGCCAAAGAAAACAATATTTACAGAGCTAAAAGACCGAGGGGCTTGATAGAGAAAACATCCATCTTTCAAGGGGTTAACACTGGTGATACCGCTGCCGGCTTATAAGTCTAGCCATCTTCGTTGGCGATAGACTTCAAATTACCACCACATTCCTCCTTCGCTATTGTCCTCTCAGGATGGAAATTGCAGAAGGAAATGTTTTATTATTTTAATAAAGCATTTTTTTCTATTGGGAAATATTTTTTATACTTTTAAAAAAAAAAAAAATTTCACTAAGTGGTAGTGAAAGCCCAGAGACTGGCCAGGTCAGGCACGATCATAAGCCCAGAGACTGGCCAGGTCAGGAACGCTCATAAGCCCAGAGACTGGCAGAGTCAGGAATGCTCATAAGCCCAAGGCTGGCTGGGCCAGGCACACTCATAAGCCCAAGCCTTCAGGTCAGGCACGCTCATAAAACCAAAGACTGGCCGGGTCAGGCACGTTCATAAACTCAAAGACTGGCCCAGGTCAGTCATGCTCATAAGCCCAGAGGCTGGCCGGGTCAGGCACGCTCATAAGCCCAAGCCTGGCCGGGTCAGGCACGCTCATAAATCCAGAGACCGGCCGGGTCAGGCACGCTCATAAATCCAGAGACTGGCCAGGTCAGGCACGCTCATAAGCCCAAGGCTGGCTGGGTCAGGCACACTCATAAAGCCAGAGACTGGCAGAGTCAGGAACGCTCATAAGCCCAAGGCTGGCTGGGCCAGGCACGCTCATAAGCCCAGAGACTGGCCGGGTCAGGCACGCTCATAAACCTAAGCCTGGCCGGATCAGGCAAGCTCATAAACTCAGAGACTGGCCTGGGTCATTCATGCTCATAAGCCCAGAAACTGGCCGGGTCAGGCACGCTCATAGATCCAGAGACTGGCCGGGTCAGGCACGCTCATAAATCCAGAGACTGGCCGGGTCAGGCACGCTCATAAGCCCAAGGCTGGCTGGGTCAGGCACGCTCATAAAGCCAGAGACTGGCCAGGTCAGGCACGCTCATAAGCCCAAGGCTGGCTGGGTCAGGCACGCTCATAAAGCCAGAGACTGGCCGGGTCAGGCACACTCATAAGCCCAAGGCTGGCTTGGTCAGGCATGCTCATAAAGCCAGAGACTGGCCGGGTCAGGCATGCTCATAAGCCCAGAGACTGGCCGGGTCAGGCATGCTCATAAGTCCAGAGACTGGCCGGGTCAGGCACGCTCATAAGCCCAAGTCTATCTGGGTCAGGCACGCTCATAAGCCCAGAGACTGGCCGGGTCAGGCAAGCTCATAAGCCCAGAGACTGGCCGGGTCAGGCACGCTCATAAACCCAGAGACTGGCCAGGTCAGGCACGCTCATAAGCCCAAGGCTGGCTGGGTCAGGCATGCTCATAAAGCCAGAGACTGGCCAGGTCAGGCACACTCATAAGTCCAGAGACTGGCCGGGTCAGGTACTCTCATAAGCCCAAGGCTGACTGGGTCAGGATAACTCATAAGCCCAGAGACTGACTGGGTCAGGCACGCTCATAAGCCCAGAGACTGGCCGGGTCAGGCACGCTCATAAATCCAGAGACTGGACAGATCAGGCACGCTCATAAACTCAGAGACTGGCCCAGGTCAGGCACGCTCATAAGCCCAGAGGCTGGCCGGGTCAGGCACCAACATAAGCAATGAGACTGGCCAGGTCAGGCACGCTCATAAGCTGAAAGCTGGCTGGGTCAGGCACGCTCATAAGCCCAGAGACTGGCCGGGTCAGGTACGCTCATAAGCCCAGAGACTGGCCCGGCAAAGCCGCAAACAAAGTTTTGACACTACCAGGCAGTATTGCTGAATATCACAGCTGTGAGCAGTAAGTGAGCGTATGAGTGACAGCTCCGAATTAGCTCCACCTCTGAAGACCTCTCTGGAGCGCCAGCCTGCGTAAGTCAACAATAATACTACTGTAGAAAGTGGGCAGTCTGGGATAGGAAGCATCACTAGAACGGGAACGAGAAAGACACAGAGGGAGATTTGAAAAACAGACACTGTGGTAGATGGTGCCTCAAATCTTAAAAATTTTACAAATTTAAAACAACTTTCAGGAAAAACCTCCCACAATATTAGCTACCCTGCTTGCCAAACTTATTTTTGACTCAAATTTGCTCTTTAGCCCCCTTATCTGATAAGAGCAAGTGTGATAAATGTCTGCAAATATGGGTAATTTTCCATCCAGTAACGTATAATTACTCTGTATAAACCAATCCAAATGATGAGCCATAAGGCTAAAAGAGAATCCTTCTAAAACCTAAAAACTTAGTTATGTGTTAAATAAGAAAATATTATTTCCCTCCCTCCCCCAATCCTTCCATTCCTGTAACAGCATGAGCGGGAGATCCTTTTTTCTGCTCGGGGGCGGGGCTTTCTTTAAACTGTTAATGATGTTGTGGAGGTCCCTCCCCCTTGTTCTTCCCAGACTAATTAGTCATCTTCACGCACTTCACTTGTTTCAGGAATATTATGTGGTTCATTAATGCAAAGCTACTATATTAAAGTGAAATAGTGGCTTTAATTGCTCTTTAAAATAACTGTGACTTTAATTTATTGCATTAGAGTAAAACAGAGGATAGCTCTGTGTGTGGTGTGTGTGTGTGTGTGTGTGTGTGTATACATATATATATACACACACACACACATACATATTTATATAAAACACTGTAGGCAGGCCTAAGAGGAGTTAATATGATATAGGCACAGGGGTGGCAGGAGGTAGGGGAGAGGAGTAGGTCATAGATAGAGTAGAAAGAGCTCATTGAAGGTTTAGGATGTTAGAGCCAATGTAGGGATTTGCATAGTGGTTTGGCAGATGCAGAGTTTGGAGTGAGGTAATCAGGTCTGGCACAGAGAAAGTTGGAGGGATGTAAGTTAGTAGAGACTGGATTAGTAGACTGCCAATGATAAGGTGGTTACTGTACTTAAGGTGGGACTTGATGAAAGAAAGGATTATAATATTGTTGAGTAAAGGCTGGATTCTATCAGTTTGCAGGATGTGTAATGTTACTTTGTAACTGTAATTGTGTTAGAAAATGCTGCACTGACAACAATCACAAGTATACAGCAACTACCAAACAATTCCATACAAAAATGTATCTTAAACTGAAATCTCTGCACTGACAATTAACAAAGGATCCCTGCCGGAAACCAGTATGGGAGCACTTACACCTGCATGTTCAAACTGTCTATCAAGGATGCTGATTGGACAGGGAACCTGCGTTAGATATTACCCCAGTACTCGCTGTTGTCAGCAGGGGTGACAAATAAGGGGAGATGGGAGCTCTCCCAAACTCCTGGAGTTCTTGGTATAGAAGACCCACAGATCTACAGGTTTTGGGGAAGGGGGATATTACATATTATTTTGGGGTAAAATTATCCTTTAAGATTATGTATCTCACCCACCATGTTAGGAATATTTATTTTTATTTTACCTTAGTGTCTGTTATGATTACAAATTCCTTATTACATAACTCTAAATCTGATGCTGAGTTATTTTGTAAGACAGAATGATGTAATATATATGTCGAAGAGTTTTCACCATTGAGTTCGTCCCTAGGGTATACCCATGACAGGCCCCGATTTCCATTTTCCATAGGAGCAGTAGGTTTGTAATTTAAAGTCTTGTTGTTTAGGGGTGCGTTATGGGAGAATTAACAATAACCCTATTCCTAACCCTAACCTAATACCCACCCTATCCCTTACTCCAACCATAACCATATCCCTACCCCTATCCCTATTGCTAACCTTAACTTATCCATAACCCGATCCCTATCCCTATCTCTAACTCTAAACCTATCCCTAACCCTATACCTAACCCTAACCTAATCCCCACCCTATCCCTAACTCCAACCATAACCATATCCCTACCCCTATCCCTATTGCTAACCTTAACTTATCCATAACCCAATCACTATCCCTATCTCTAACTCTAAAACTATCCATTACTCTAAACCTATCCCTAACCCTATACCTAATCATAACCCTAACCCTAACCCTAAACCTAGTCATTGCCCTAACCATAACCCAATCCCTATCCCTAAACCTATTCATTACTCTATCCCTATCCTTAACCCTATCACTAACCCTTAACCTATCCCTAACACTATCCCTAACTCTAACTCTATCCCTAACCCTATCTCTATAATTAACCCTATCCATTACCCTAACCCTATCCATTACTCTAACCCTATCCCTAACCCTAACACTGTCCCTAACCCTATCCCTACCCCTAGCCATATGATATATGATTTTTTGTTATTTTTAGACTTAACCAGGTATGCAACTTTGAATCCTGGCCTGAAGTTAAGATAAATAAAACATTATAAATCTTCCTAAAATGGCTACGGAGGATGCCACAACAACACACTGAGACATCTCTATTTGTAGTGTCCTGTCCAGCTAGTTGACAACCTCATCTGCGGGCTCTCCTAAAGCCAGACAAGAGGATATGATATAAGTTTAAGACTTTTATCCTGAGTGGGGGCTTTCAGTGCTAACTGTAGTTAGCCAAGTGAAGGATTTCTATTGCCATATCTAATTCCATGACCTTGTGTCAAGGCGGGGGATATTTCATGTGAGGGTAGAATAGAGTTTAGGGTCTTCTGCTAAGCCTGGGAGATGTCTTTCCCTCCAAATCAGGATCCTGGTAATTGAACCTGTTCCAAACCCCACTCATGGTCAGCCAGTTGGAGAATCTCAGAGGTCCAAAATGGTGGACAAAACATTGGCCTATTGCTTCATAGAGAGGGATTCCCACGCTTTCCTGGTTGAGTGTTGCCTGTCAGTAAGAGATAGATTGTACTGGACAATATTACCCCTTGCAGACTATTATTATTAATATTATGGTTTATTTATAAAGTGTCACAAAAGGTCTGCAGCGCCGTACAGGACATATACAGAAAGCAGTGATCCATTGCACGATACATGAAGAACAAAACACAAAGACTAGACATACTAAATAAACAAAAATACAGATAAGACGCTAATGCAGATCAAATTATTTGCAGGATAGTGAGGGAAAGTGATGGTAGAGACCAGAGTGAAGTCAGCCAAGGCGCAAGTAAACAGGACTAGGGAAGCAGCCTAGAGGTACAGAGGGTGATGGAATAGTAGAAGGAGAACACAAGGAATGGGGGCCCTGCTCCTGAGAGCTTACATCATAAAGGAAAAGGGAGACACAAATAGGGTGGTATCGATTAGGGGAATGGGGGTAAAAGCCGAGACAAGAGAGGTAGGAGGAAGGCTGATAGGCTTGAATAAAGAAATGAGAATTTTCTGTAAAGGGTAATACCATTCAAAATAATATCTTTTCTAATTAAAATAATTATGCTGGGTGGTACCACTGTATTGACTCCTAATATTTAGGACTTTTCACGCATAGGTTGTGCATAACTAACACTTGTTAGCAACATGTATAACTATGGAAACAAACTGGACTCCACTAATTGCAGACTGTTTCCATGGCTAAAGATGAGTAACATAAGTTATCCTTAATTCTGTACATTTGGGTTACAGTTTAAAGTTTCACTCCATGTTTTACAGACACGAGAGCCCACTGATGTGATCTTTGTCCTGGGCGCACTTATGTCTTAGGGGCTGTGCTTTACACAGGTAACTGATACATAAGTGCTCCCAACTGGACAACGAAGACAAGGTTTACCGGCTTGCAACTGGACAATGAATGAAGACAAGGTCTACCGGCTTGCAACTGGACAATGAATGAAGACAAGGTCTACCGGCTTGCAACTGGACAATGAATGAAGACAAGGTCTACCGGCTTGCAACATATAAATAATACAAAGCAACATTGCATTTTGTTCCTTAATAATATTTGTTCTTGCAAATGGTTGTAGCCTCTAGTCCAACAAGAACTGTCCACTGAATGTTTTCCGTCGTCCACTCTGGCTTTCTCCTTCCTTCTTAGCCAAGTTGACAATCTCGTTATAGATTTCCACAATGCGTACGCTAAACATTCGTGATTCACATGGTTGCAACTCTGGACGATTTATTGTTTCTGTTCAATTTCTTACAATAACAATGTGTATATTGTGAACTGGGAGGAAGAAGAAAGGAACCCATTAAGATAGCGATGGTTGATGAAAATGTTCCCTCTGGACGTCATCCACAATGCTGACCTTGGAATGGGATGGATTCCACAGCCTAGTAAATGACTACGGCTGTCAGTAAACACTATTATGGCATGGCAGAATCCGGCACAAATGCCAGTTGTTGCCCCCCAAAGTATTATCTAATGAGCTCAGTCCTGGGATAGTCGTCGTTTTTTTTATTGTCGACGTGCAAGTAAGAGCTGGGAATTGATACTCTTATGTACAAAGAATAGTATTAAGTCTGTCACATAATTGTTTCCCGTGTCCTGCGTAATGCACAATGCATATGGTACTGTTTAATCTCCAGCAATTATTCCTTATTTCATGAAAAAAAAGATGATGTTCTGAAAAGATCTATCATACATAACAATATACTGGGGAGCGGACTCCCAGCCGTCCTGAGCTTATTAAACCCATATGTGCTGGTGTAAAAAGGCCACAAGTCCTGTTTTGGAGCGTCTATAAAAATGTGGATTTGCAGGTAATTAAAGGCACATTTGCTATTATCTCTGAAAAGCTTGTTCAACTCTTGAATAAAACTATCTGGGTTGTAGTGATTGTATCACTGTAAACATCAAAATAGTACCAAGAACAATAAAGTATTAGTATTCTTTCCCTAAAATAGGTCACAGTGGTTTTCACCGTGGTCCAATCATTGAAGTTTGCCACACACTCAACGTAATACTTCCAATTCCCATCTACTGGCCAAACTAGGAATTACACAGGTGGATAGTTTGGGAAATGTCCTCTTCAAACTGCAGTGCCCCCTTCCAGGTACCTGTATAGGATAATAGTATGGTTCATGTTTATTCCCTTTTCCTGCTCCAGAGACCCTGGTCATCCAACAAGGAGGACCCAATTGGCAAAGCTGGCTGCAGTTGTGCATACTGTCAGGACTGCCTCTACTGTGCTTTTACATTTTAAAACACCTTTAAAGAGACTATAACTCTTTATTTGTAGGTGTCTAATGTAAATCATAACAGTGTAGGAACCTCCCTGGTGTATGGCAGCATTTACTAGTAGACTGGACATCAGACGAACGACAGAAGTGGTTATCGCATGATTGCATGTGAGCATCACGTGATACTCACATCCTACCCTGGAATAACCAAATACATTCCACTGCTCTCTAACCTGTTCCTACTCCATTAGGGAATGAATGATATAAATTTTAGAGTTCTAAGACTCTATCTAGGATACCGGACCTTACATTTAATACAGTTCTATTGTTTTGCTTTCTCTTCCACAGAACAGGTCATCTGCTTCCAGAGTCCTTCTGGTCATCTAACTGAGGTTTGATAATCCTCCTACAATACTCTAGCTTGGGGGCACCATCTAATGGCAACAGGTATCTGTGACATCACAGGGAATAGTATGATGCTTTAGGGCGTGTGGCCAGGCCCAAGTAAGCAAAGAACATTTTCGAGGTTATCGTCCCTTTAGCATCAATTGTATAATTCACTCGAGCTTACCACAATTGGATAATAAACAGGACAAATGGAAGGGGACCACTCCGGGACTTTGTAAACCATGGTGGTGTCCCAGCCCCTCCATTCGGAGAAGAGGCGCCCCCTCACCCTCATTGCCTCTTACATTAGCAATTGGGAGATGGGCGGCATACTCTGCTCCACAGATTGGGATTGTGGCACATGGCATAGAGGAACCACTGCTTCTCCTTCATTTCAGCGGTCAGCACTGTGTGCGGGGCACCACGGGGGCGTTAACACCACTGGACGAGTCAAATTATGGGGTAGATTTATCAAACCATCTAAAAAGAAGAAGTGGCGGTGTTGCCCATAACAGCCAATCAGATTCTAGCTATTATCTTCTGGAATATACTAGACAAATGATAGCTAGAATCTGATTGGCTGCAATGGGCAACATCCACTTTTTCCATTTAGAAGGTTAGATAATCTATCCCTATATGTTTTATGTGCCCCTTAACCATTGGCGCCTTAGGCAACTATCTATGTTCACCTAACGGTGGCACAGACCCTGGGACCATTGCGTACCAGGTGAAATAGGGGAAGTTGGAAGATATATAAATGATTATAAACATAACTTTAGTTGCATCTTTTAACTCTATCAGATTATAATACAATATATAAAATATTTCTACCTATTTACCACCTACGGTACTGACTGCTGCATTTGCAATTACCGCCTTGTGCTCAGATATATCATCGCAAGTGCAACAATGGAATTATCCAGCTCTGCTGCTCATCAGTTTAGTGGGTCTGTTATTAAATTGCTGGAATTATTGTAAGAATCCCAGTTGTGTTTTTATGGAAATGCCGGTGGCCAAACTGAAACTTGAAACGTAAATGTAATTTTCCAGTTTAGAGGAGAGCTGCGGAGCACAGACCTTTGCCTCATTAGCAGTTTTCTTAATTTCATAAATAACTTGCATTGTGTTTCCGCCAGGCTCCCCCCACACGTGACAGATACCAGACTAGACAATTACTTTGATAAATGAAAGCTCACTTAAACATTTCTCACATGCCTTTCTAAACATCCATTTGCCAGATTCTCATTTTCTCCAAGTAATATCCTGATAATTGTATCAACACGTCTTTGTGGGAGACGGATTCTGTGCTGGGACAAGCTGTATACATGAAAGCGATCTCATGTATATTGTGTATTAATGTGTATTTTGTGTTATGTTTTGCTCCTCTGTAATGTTCATAATGACACTCAGAATATTTACGTATTAAGTTAAATATTTTTTTTCCCAGTACAATGCACAGTGGATATCACAGAAATATCTCTTTGATGTTCTGTAAGGTTACATTTTTTCATAATATTAACTCAAAAAACAGCTGTCATAAACGTTAGTTTATTAGCTCTTGGAAATGACTGAATCTCTGTGATTGTAGCTTAAAGGAACCAGCACTGGAAAAAGAGAGACTCAGACATTATTATTAATTGATTTTTCATATCTATTTTCTAAGCATAATTGATTTCAAATAAATTTTATTTACAGTGTACAACAAAAATAGCTCTGTCCATCTTCATAATATCTACAATTCTTTTTTTTTTTACTTTGTATCTAAGGTCTTTCAGATGGGCCATGTTTTGACATTAAGGGGTAGATATATCAAATATTCTAAAAAGGATGAGTGGAGGCGTTGCCCAAAGCAACCAATCAGATTCTAGCTGTCACTTATTTAGTACACTCTAGAATATGATAGCAAAAATGTGATTGGTTGCTATGGGCAACACCTCCACTTTTCCTTTTTAGAAGTTTTGATAAATCTACCCTATATGTCAATTATAAGCCCTCAATCAAATAACACCCAGCACCAAGTGAATTTATCTGAATTAAATGAGAGTTTTGCAGTAATGCAGCACAGGATTAATACAACCTTACTTCTAAACTATTGATCCAGGTAAGACTCCAATCTTGCCTATAGTGCATTTAACAGAATCTAACATCATGGTTCAGAAACCTCTCGGTTTTAATAAACCTGAAATAAGAGTCAGTGAACCTAATCACTGCAAAGCAGTATTTTAAAGCAGGGATTAAGCTCTTCCCCATTTTTGAGCATTTCATGCATTGATTTCATGTTTATGTCATACAAGCACACATTGGAAATGCTAGTGAGGAACCGCCTGCAGCCCAAATATAGGCTGTGCTTTCCCGGGAAAAGCAGCCACAAACTGTTTTTATTTTAGTTTAATTTACATCTTAAAAAAAAATCTTCCTCAGCTCCCTCGTCGATGCTAATCTCCCATTACCATGATGTTGAGTAGACACCTCTGACTACTAATTTGCTGCAGCCAGTGGCGAATTCGTAGCTGGTAGCTCAGTCCGCATGTGATGTCAAGAGTGGTGAGTGCCACAGTGTTGCTACCCAATGGGACAAGCGGCTGGATCCTTAGGAGAAGACAACAGGAGCAGAAGCAAGATAGGTGTTACAGATGATATGGGGGGTCTATTACTGGGCATAACTGTTGTACACATAACTGTCCATTACTACTACGGTTGTAGCCTTTTGAAGGAGGCTAATATGAGACCTCCTAAATCTAGCAGGTTGTCCACCTCCACTCTACAAGATGCAGCTAGACTTCAGGTGAAGTACAAGATGATTTTTAAATGGTTGAAATTGCACAGCTCAAACTTCTCTGAGCTTAATCTAATAAGGGTTCAAACAGTTTCGAACTCTGATAAAACCACTATTCATGTTAACAGGACAAAGGGTAATCTTGCCAAGTGTCAACCAGCAAAGGAAGGGGTTCTTTACAGTAAGGGCAGTCAAGATATGGAATTCACTGCCAGGGAAGGTTGTGATGGAAGATTCAATAGATATGTTTAAGAAAGGGTTAGACAGATTTTTAGCGGAAAGGTGTATCCAGGGATACGACTGTTAATTAAAATGAAGGATAGTACTGGATATAGGGTAAAAATAGGACTGCAATATTGGGTCTGGAGGGATTTTCACAATTGAAACAGTTTGGCGGGTGCTTACTCTGGATCAATTTCAAATATAAGTGCAGGATCGCAGGAGATCCAAAATAGGTTGAACTTGATGGACTGGTGTCTTTTTTCAACCTCATCAACTATATTACTATGTTACTATGTTACTAACATACGCTATGCCGATCAAAGTAAATGCCAACATTTATCTGACAAGCACAAATATAAATATTTCAGTTTGAAACACATCCTGTCTAACCATGGGCAGAAAGTGCCTCCTCAAATTAATATCTGCTAATGCCTATTATAGACTATGGGGGCGTAGTTTACAGCCCCAAACTTGCATTGATAAGCTTAATACGCTTTGCAAGTCAGTTATCTGTTTTTTTTTGTGTAGCCATAAAACCCATTATTGTGACATATTATCAGATCTAGTTTGGCAGTCCCTGGAGATCAGAGGTAGAGATCACTTCTGCCATTTGTCTTTCAAAACTTTTCTGCACAATTTACCCAAATACCTGAACAGACTTTTTTTGTACCAGCAGCTTATAGCACTTATCATCTAAGATCTACCTCCGGAAGTCTGCTTATGGTTCCTAAATTCAATAAGGAATGCTCTTCAATTTCCTGGACTGTTCAACCGGTGCTATAATCAGGGGCTTAACAATAGGGACTGTGGCAGTTGCAGGACATGGAGGTGTGTGGGGCTCTGCTCTCCCATTACACTGCAAGTTTAACATACAACAGAGGAAAAAAAAATCTGCTTTCTTCCATCAGAGGAGTACATTTCTTATATAGGCAAAGTAGGTACCTGCCTAGGGGAGCAGATTTTAAGGGGCAGATTATTTGCCTCATCTTACATTTGGGTGCAGAATTTCACACGTTTCTCCAGCGGAATTACACTAATATACAGAATTCCCACAATTATGTTTGTTCCACCTGAAAATCAAACACCATCACAGATGAGATTGAACTGGTGTGAATGTTGTCACCCCAGCTCTGTTTATAGACTCTGGGGCAGATTTATCAAGCTTCAAAAAAAGGAAAATTGGAGTTGTTGGTATGAGAAACCAATCATATTCTAGAAATTATTTTCTAGAATGTACTAGATAAATGATAGCTAGAATGTGATTGGTTGCTATAGGCAACACTTCTACTTATTCTTTTAGGAAGGACGATTGATAAATCTGTAATGGGCCTTACCTGTTCCCAATCAAATCACCCACCAATCACACCTCACCTTCAACAACAATTCTTCTCACGATTCATTCTAGGCAGAAGAGAAATGTAACCACAAATATATGGAGGTACTATGGTGGGTAGGAGAAGGGAAAGTGTCTGAGGAGGCGGTCAGGTGTAGAGAAGCTATGGTCTACTCTTATTGCCGACACCTCAATTTTGGTCTGAGCCTGGGTACAGGGCTACATATATTCGAGACAAAGAAGGGCAATTTACAAGTGAGGGCCTCATCAAGAGAAAGCCAAAACCAAACAGGGATACTAACATTGTAGTTCTGCCTCCTCTTGTTGGTCGAGTCTAGGAAAAGGGGTGTCACACAACAACTCTCCCACAGAACTGTCTACTGTACTGGTATGTACCAACCACTCTAGTGCTAACTTACAACAACAACGACAATACAACAGCCGTACCGTAGTCCTAACAACGGTCTATGTGACCAGTATACAGTGCAATTTCTAACTACTAACACTGGGTGTAGTGTAATTCCCTTTGTACAATCCCCACAGTTCCAATAGCCAATCCACAGAACAGCAGACAATACAATACCAGATGCCAAAAGCCTACCTTTAATGGGGGCCTGACGATTGAGGGCAAGGACACATTAAAGATGTTCTCACAGGTCTGTAAGAGACCACCACAAAATGGCCACCATGGATTTAAGCAGGCAAATGGAATCAGACCGAGCGCAGTCTCACAAACATAGGGTTACCTCCTTACCTCCTACTGATGCCAGGCCCAGTGCCCACAGGCCTAGTGCTTGAATTACATTGGCCAAGGCTATTACTGAGTAACTACATCCCACACAAGTCTCCCAAACTATCGCTTCTAAACCTGATTTTGCAATGCACCCCAGATAATATCCTAACTGGTTCCATGGGCATTGGGCCCACAATTGCTCCACGGGCTAGTGCCCGAAATGTGCCACTGGACTTCTGCCTCAAAAGTGTAATAGGTGATGGGCGATGACGCTCTGATTGGATTGCTGTGGTGCCAAAAATTTGAATGTCAGGAGGCGAGCTCACTGACTGGCTCACCTCTCTGGCCACCGATTGGCTGACAGCAAACCAGGGGGCCCTGAATGGGCAGAAGACTTATCAGATAAGTTGCCCTGCCGGGGCACCTCATTACAAATCTACCTCAATAAACTTGGTGAACTGCAAAATTTACAAATACACCATAAATTCACATTTTCTGCCTTTTGGTTGATGGACGTTATTTTTAACTACTTGATGACCTTCCAATGTGCATATAAGAAAAATTTAAGTGTTTCTGGAAAATTTCAAAACCATGATATATCAGTAGTTTTAAAACAGAGATTTGCAAACTATCAATTTTTCGCACTGAAGTTGTAAACCACCATGTGCTGGAGTTTATATGAATAACTGATGGTCACTTCACTCTGTTGTGCCGTGTGGTTGGTGTAGGAATTGGGAACAGTTAAGGCCAAATTCTACCAGCAAAACATGCAAAATTTTATTGTCAAATGCAAAGTTAAGCAAATTTTTCACAGAACAGTTTAGACAATTTTGCTCATATATATTGGAGGTACAATTCTAGTTTAGCTTTTACGTTAGCTTTTTTCCACAACAAAGGTCGTACACACATTCGGATCATTTCACGGTAGAACCTGACACCCCTTTCCTGTTGCGTTCAGCCCTCCTTATAGACTCACACAGCAGTGGGTGATTTGGTTGCATAGATTTCTTCTGTGAGGTGAGAAGTATGTTTGGGAACGACTGATCTCTGAAAATACAACTTCTGAGCTGGAGACAAGCCAAATCGCTCTCCCGCTGGTCTTTATTGAGAAAAATGATTTGGTGCATTCCTCATTCACGTTCACTGCTGTGAAAACACCGGAGTCACTTATCAATGTCTACCAAGTGCACAACATGTGTGAGAATGATCCGTGCGGTTCGTCTACGTGCATCCTACTAAAGCAGAAATAATGAACATTCATTAGTGTGGAAGACAATTTAAAGAACAAATTTCCTTCTCTGTCAGATCATTTGTGCTTTTATTTTAATTAAGTTCACACTGAGTTATTTCAGGAATATATTGGAGAACATGTTAATAAAAATAACTGACAACAATTTAAACTCTAACCAATTTTTTTTTAAGGAAATTCCCAGCATATATTCAGAAAAACAAGTTTGTATAAATGCACATTTTTTAATGAAAGGAAAAACACTTTGGTCTCTCTTTATCACGTAGGAAAGCCTTATTTCTGGTCGAAAACTGGATGTGGTCGCAGAAGAATCTCAAAGAAAAAAATGCTTTATTGTTTACATAGAGCATTTTTTTTTTCCAATTGTCAACTCTTTTGAAATATTTTTTATTTTCTTTTAAATTGCTTTTTAATCATTTTTATTTTCACTAAGTGGAAGCCCAAGTCTGTTCTTGCAGTTCCCAAGAGCACGCATTAACTAGCTCTCCAGGTCTCGAAAGCTCAGATCAACATCAGCAGCACCCAGGGCCGGATTAACCATAGGGCTAACTGGGCTACAGCCCAGGGGCCTATGGCATCCAGGGGGCCCTTGAAAGTGCTCAGCAGCAGTATTGATCAGTCGGGGGCGCCCCCGGCCCAAAACAGTGCTGCTGAGCACTTTCACTTTCGGTCCTTCTCCGTCTCACTCTCACGAGATCTCCTCAGTAAAGAGCGTACAGCGCGCCGGAGGAGGTAAGTGCCGGGGGGAGGGGGGCGCGGGCAGCTCGGATCACGGGGGGGCGGGCAGCTGGGATCACCGGAGGGGGGGGGGGGGGGCGCGGGCAGCTCAGATCACTGGGGGGCGGGCAGCTCCGATCACGGGGGGGGGGGGGGGGCAGCTTGGATCACGGGGGGAGGGGCATCATGGGGGAATGGATGCCCCCTTAGCCCAGGGGCCTCCATTCCCTTAATCCAGCCCTGGCAGCACCACTAATTCCGCAGCGCTGTACAGAGAACTCACATCAGTCCCTGCCCCATTGGAGCTTACAGTCTAAATTCCCTAGCACACACACACACACACACACACATACAGACAGATTAAGGTCAATTATGTTTTTGGATTGTGGGAGGAAACTGGAGCACACAGAGGAAACCCACGCAAACACGGGGAGAACATACAAACTCCACACAGATAAGGCCATGGTTGGGAATCGATCTCATGACCCCAGTGCTGTGAGACAGAAATGCTAACCACCGATCCACCATGCTGCCCCTTGATAATAATTGTCAGAAATAGAAAGATGCGCCAACAGAAAAACTAGCAAAACAGTTGTAAAAGATATGGCAGAGAGAATGTATGGATACAAAAGTATTTATTAAAAAGCACTAGATACAATGCATAGATATATTAAAAAAAATCAAATATATGTAAATAAAATGCTTGGAGATGTATAACAATCAAAACGTGTCTAGACTGGGATAATCTGAACTAGTATCCAAATGGATGCTGTGAAATTAAAGATGGAATCAGGAATCGCTGAAAAGTTATAATGAATAAAATTCTAAATATGTAATATATTTCCCGCATACTCGTACATCGTGATGTAAATAATTAAACTTAGAATGGGAGGCCAGTCCACTCAGTAATCCACAGTCACAAAATGCCGTGTAGCATAAAAAATGTAAATATGTATTCAATATAGGAGAGTTTTAAAAGGAGGTATATGGAGACTTACCTCAGTGTATTAATATCGTATGATTTGATTCCCTCCAGTAGAACGTGGGGGCCATTACGGGGAGAACCCCCCTGCTTTGTACAGCTTCAGATGATATCCACACTCCGGATGGTGCGATGATTCGTGGGTTCTGGAAGTATCTGAAACAGGTACGATCTCACTGGAGGGAGCGTGGTGGTTTTTAGGGAGAAACTCCCCTCTCCTTAGATCTATGCAGCCAAGCAGGAAATCCATGATGCAAATAGTTATTACTGTATGAGACGTGAAGTGGGTAACCATCAAAATGCCAACTATTAAGCAATGACAATAGCACAGGAAGAAGACAATCAGCTCAAAGTCCTGTAGTGAATATTCAATACGAGATGTGGAGACCCGACGCGTTTCATCAGTGTACATCTGACTTTCTCAAGAATACAGAATTCACTACTGGACTTTTAACTAGAGATGCTCACTGACCCCCATGAACTGGTTTTGGTTTTGGTTTTGGATCTGGATTAGCTTTGTGTTTTGGTTTTGGCTTTGGAAAAACCGCCCTCCTGTGTTTTGGTTTTGGTTTTGGATTTTTTTAGAAAAAATACTAAAATATGCTAAAATCACATATTTTTTCTCTTTTTTTTTGTTCCTACATTATTATTAACCTCAATAACACTAATTTCAGGTTATTTGCAGTCAATTTTGACCACCTCACAGGTCACAATATTATTTTCATACACTTTCGGACAAATACTGCAGCGACCTGGCTGGATGGTAAGTGACAGAGCAATGACACAAACACACGGCAGTTCCTACCACATCTAGGACACATTGGCACACAGCAGTGACAGAAAAGAAAAATGGGGGTCTGATCTCCCTCCCACCCTTCGTGATGTTGGGTCTTAAAAAGGAATCCAAAAATCGCGAGATCTCAGATGTGATGATGTAACGATGACTTTTTGCCTCGTTTTCGATTCCGAGGGTGCGCAAAAGTACCGAGCCGGCTCGGATAACCTAAGTTTGGGTGTGTTCGGTTCTCAAGGAACAGAGCCTGAGCCTCTCTACTTTTAACTGATTGTCTTCTTACACCTCAAGGTAGCATAGAGAAAGCGTAGGTATAATGTAGAGATAGCTTAGATGCGGCATGACTATGACCTTAGCTAATGCAACTTTCTCAATATCCTATTTGTATACAATATAATAATGTAATGATATGGAATATGCAGAAGAATAGTATTTTGACATTCATTAACAAAAGTGGAAAGCACATTTACCATATAAAATATATAACTAAAATAAAAAAATATAGTCAATTATAACTAAATACAAACCCTTCCCAAATCAAATGGGAAACTTATCCTGCCAGAAAGTGGAAGGGTCAATCCACATTCAGCCAATATGAAGCAGCTAGGTGATGCTACCGATCATCATCAACATCATCATCATCATCATCACATCTCGTGGCACCAGCCTTTAACACTTGGAAGAGATACACCTAACAGGTATAAAGGCAAAATACAAGTGTACTGTAGTTGGTCCCATAGATCATCCTATCTGTCTAACTTCATATATAAATAAAAGAATAATAAAAAATAATATTACCTGTGGTCACATCAGACTTAACGTTATTCACTAGTGTAATCCGAGTCATAATGTGTTTTATACCACAAAATGGGAATATCTTTTATGACATATTCTACAAGAAGAAGAACAGAAGCCATAAGTGAAAAAGACTATCCCGACTTGTTAATAATTTATTTTTATGGCCTACCTTGGACAGGCTTAAACGTCCTTCAACAGCTGTCAGACAACGTTATAAAGAGAAACCAACATTGTGATAGGCTGGAGGACGACGCGTTTCATGGACGTTATATGGCTGGGGACGGGTGGCACATTTCCGCATAGAACTTTTTCCCATGCACAGAGTCTGTTTATTATTGTTTCGTACTTAACCAATATATCTTGTCAGCTCAGGAAGATTTGTAGATGCTGCTCAGAGTCCTCACTTAACGTGAGATCAGATAACAGAATCCAGATAAATAAGCTGAATGTTACAAATAGGCCTCATTCTTCAAAGTGATTTAGTTGTGTGTTCAGCATCACAGGCATTGTACAGGGAAAGGAGGAAAATGACATTTGTTGCTTTATCGTTGCTTTGGAAATAGATGTAGAATAAAACGTTCGATTCTTGTAATGATGTATATATGTGTGTGTGTGTGTGTGTGTGTGTGTGTGTGTCTGTGTGTGTGTATGTATATGTGTGTGTGTATGTGTGTGTGTGTATGTATATTTGTGTGTGTGTAAATATGTGTGTATGTGTGTGTATGTACATTTGTGTGTGTGTAAATATGTGTGTGCATGTGTGTGTCTGTGTGTGTATGTATGTGTGTGTGTGTATGTATATGTGTGTGTGTATGTGTGTATGTATATTTGTGTGTGTGTATGTGTGTGTGTAAATATGTGTGTGTAAATATGTGTGTGTATGTGTGTATGTATGCATATGTGTGTGTATGTGTGTATGTATATTTGTGTGTGTGTATGTAAATATGTGTGTGTATATATGTATATGTGTGTGTATGTGTATATGTATATTTGTGTATGTGTGTATGTATGTATATGTGTGTGAATTTGTGTGTGTGTGTATAAATGTGTGTGTGTATATATGTGTGTGTATGTGTGAGTGTGTATGTGTGTGTATATGTGTGTGTGTATGTGTGTATGTATGTGTATGTGTGTGTGTGTGTATGTGTGTGTATGTGTTTTTGACAAATGTTTCCTTGTACTAAATGGAATTGTGTTTCAATGTTTCAATAACTATTTGTACGTATTGCATCTTTATTTGCACAGTGAGTGATGTCTACTTTTATTAGTAGCTTAAAGATAGGACCTACAGCTAGACATTTGTATTTGTCTTTTGTAGTGCTCTTAATCCTTGGATAAGATAGATAGATAGATAGATAGATAGATAGATAGATAGATAGATAGATAGATAGATAGATAGATAGATAGATAGATAGATGTGATAAATACCTCCCAGGGGGTATGTGCCATGGGGCCCCCTGTCTATAGCATCTAACAAGATGGATTAATCCTTGTCGCATCTCTACTGATTTTGTGCGAAAAGTGTAAAATAACTGTATTAATGGTCTATTGTGTTTTGTTGTCTAGATAATCTGCTGCAGCAGCATTTAGTGTAATGGTCTAATTAACTCGTTAGCAACTGGTTGTCTCTCAAAAGTATTCAACGGGTGAAACTCATTTCACTGAAGCACAGTGCCTAACTTCAAAGTGAGATATATTTATTCAGTGACCTATGTGTTGTGGTGATATATGTTTGCATATTAAAGATATTGTTGAAACAAGTTACCTAAAATGTTATTTATTTTGTGACATGTTGAATAATATTGTATATTGATGGTATTGCGATATTACTTCCATACACTACTGCTACTTATCTTCTGCCGTGGTAAAAGCTTATGCTGCAAAGAAAGAGAATAAATCCATGAGTTTATGCAGTTTTAGCCCTGTCTTCTTGTTTTATTCCGAAACACTACTGAGGGGACCTTTGCCTCTCTACTATACCACCGGTCCTGTGGAAAAATATCTACTACAACTTCTGCAGCACCAACCCTCCTGCTTGTTACATTTGGGTGGACTGCTGTGGCGTTCCCCAACCTTTCTTAAATAGAAAATTAACAACTTTAATTGAAATAATCAAGGGAGCACTAATATTAATTTAGATAATCAAATGCACTCTATTATTAATTATTATCATCAATTAAGCACTATTATTAATTATGATAATCAATGGCACACTATTATAAAATTAAGGGCCCACTATTATAAAATCAATGAATTACAGTCAGCAAGGGGGCACTATTATTAATTTAGATCAACTGAGCACCATTATTCATTTAGATCATCAAGGGTCCTAATAGTGTAGTATTTTTAAAAACATGGGATTTAAAATTGGGTTAAGTTCCCTGGTCCCCCAAAAGTCCTAATCCATCCCTGTGTGCACACTAACTATAGGGCCACAAGCCTATCAATGCCTACAGCTAGGGCGAGTCCACTGATGGTGGCACACTGTAAATCCCAGGGACCCCATCGAGTTGTGATCTTTACGCCTGTAGTAGTTCCACCACTGTTTCTTGGGCCAGTTTTGTGCCCACCTCGTACCCCTGATCTGCTCCCCTGTACATTACTTGACCATCCTCCCATAGGGGACATTTCTAATCAACACTACAGGAGGCTACCTAAACACTACAAGTTACCTAAAATGTTATTTATTTTGTGACATAAGCAGCGTGAGAGACGATAATCCACTTTATATAAAGCATGATCTGCCGCCGCTCTTACTGTATTTAAACGGTTTTTATACGTATGAAACATTTAAAGAGCAGGTTAGTTATTTGTTTATGTAAGATACAAATTTCCATACTTAGCAAGAGGAGCACCTCTTGTAGGTACTAGAGGACCTACACAATGATTTCAGCAGCACTATCTCTCTGATTCTGATTGGCTGACTGGGTATTGACCTCTTCAGCTGATAATAATCCATTAGTGGCTATGTTTTATCAATTGGTGGCCGCCTTTTTCTATTACTTCATTTCCATTTTGACTCCTGCAAGGAAAAAGATATTAAAAGGGGAAAACAACAGATGTGGAGGTGTTTGTATTTCATCACATTTTACATTGAGAAAGCAAACTTAGCAATTATCAATAACGGTCAAGACAATATTCTCTTGTGTAGATGATGCTTTATTAAATGATTATATTGTGTACAAATAAGGTAATGCTACTTTAGCATTAACTATCTCTGTCAACCCACTTCTGTACCACAGTCAGCATATGCACATACGTACACTTTTTCCCCCGCGCGTCTTATCCTGCGTATGTTCGAAGCACAAATGCCCCCAACTCTATATAAGCCTCTAAAGTACATTGGCATTGGAATATTTTCTAAACATTGTGAGTCTGATTCATTTTCTGAACGCAAGCTGCTTTTTTTAAGATGAGCTCAGAACTTGAGTGTACGTCCGCCCATGCGAATCTCAAGATAGGTTTCCATTTGAAGCTGGGTATAAGTACGGTCTGACTATACGGTACTTGCCGTATGTTACCAGACAGAACATAGCGCAGGATACACACATGCATATGTGCAATATAAAGTCTAAACACATGCAAAAAAAAATTATAAAAGAAATGAATAATACTGTAATCATTAATAAAAATGGGTTTTAAATAACAATAAAAAAAAGTATTTGATTTTTTTTTACACTAAATGCATAAATTAGAATGTTACTGTTAGAGATGCTCACTGACCCCCGTGAACTGGTTTTGGTTTTGGATCTGGATTAGCTTCGTGTTTTGGTTTTGGTTTTGGCAAAACCGCCCTTGTGTGTTTTGGTTTTGGATTTGGATTTTTAGAAAAAATCCTAAAATATGCTAAAATCACATATTTTTGCTCTTTTTTGTTCCTACATAATTATTAACCTCAATAACACTAATTTCAAGTCATTTGCAGTCAATTTTGACCACCTCACAGGTCACAATATTATTTTCATACACTTTCGGACAAATACTGCAGCGACCTGGCTGGATGGTAAGCGACAGAGCAATGACACAAACACACGGCAGTTCCTAGCACATCTAGGACACATTGGCACACAGCAGTGGCAGAAAAGAAAAATGGTGCAAGATGTAATTGTCTTTGGGTCCGCCCTCCCACCCACCCACTATTATGTTGGATCTTAAATAGGAATCCAAAAATCTCGAGATCCGACGACGTAATGATGATGTTTTGCCTTGTTTTTGATTCCGAGGGAGCGAGAAAGTACCGAGCCGACTACTCGGATTCCCTAAGTTCGGGTATGTTCGGTTCTCGAGGAACCGAGCCTGAGCATCTCTAGTTACTGTATACACAATCCATTTTTTTTATAGTTTCTCTTTCTTGTATACACATGTTCTGTGCCATCTAGCGCACGCATACGTGTAGTTTTTAATACAAAGACTATGCCGTGTCAGTTATCACTATCAGTCGGTACTTACACCTGTCCAGTAGATGCTGCAAATTATACGGCTGAAACAAGCGCACTTAAGAGAAACCAAGGACTTGAATTGGCTACATGTGTGTTGGTTCACCCTCGTCACTGTAGATTGCCTATAATAATCCGTCCCTTCCCACCCCCGCTCCGCCCTTCAGGCCGTAAGGTAAGTGTCATTTGCGTTCGGTCATGAATTGCAAGCAATTGCGTTCACTGGCATAAGTCCTGTTCTGATCATGCTCAGTGCGAATTCACACAAGATACGGCACGCCAACGGATTTACGTTCAGATAGTAATCAGGCCCTGTAAGTCTGCTTGCACCGTAAATTAAAGAAAGAAGGTAAATGATAAAAAGCTTTGTAACTGTTTTTCTTTTTGTTTTGCTTTTTACATTTTCTTATTAGTAGGAAAATAATAGTAATTTAATTTGTCCTCCAGTCCTGTTATTTACATGATGTATTGTGTGTCTGGACGTACATAACGGTTCTTGTTGGTATGTATCCCAGAATGTTAGCTCGTTAGAAAACATTTCTTTTCTAGCATTGCTGTAAGCAGATATGTACAATTAAGTGTTACCCAGTAAAGCAATCACAGCTACATTTAAATATATAGTCATCCTAGCATACAAATAGCTAGTACTGCAAATAAGCATAGTATATGTACAGGGAACCAAAACTGTGATTAGATGAATATTTTTTTTTTATTAGTAAAACTGGCATAAAAAAGTATATACTTGTTTTCCTTTGTATGATAGTATTTCTGCACTGAAAAGAAATGTACTACATTTACTTTCAAAAACGTGCTAATGTGCAAACTGATGGTAGATTGCGCAAAAGATAAAAAGTAAAAATGATAGTTGTGATGCTTTGCCATTCGCAATTGACTTTTTGCATTTATCCATTATCGTATGACGTTCTGCATTCGCTTTCTAAATTAGAATTTGTAAATATTTTTATTTTGGAGCACAATTTAAATGATTTTTTTATTAAATAATAAAAAGGATTTTTTAACAACAATTTGAACAAAGGACATTACAAGCTCAAGTATTCGCATGTTCACTTTCATCGTTCAAGTTTGAAGTTCAACCATTTGCCATTAAAACAATTAAAATGTATCAATTTAAGCTTCAACATGTTCCAGCTGGTTTGCACATGCGTGATTTGGCTTCAACATAGTGAACCTGTTCGTCTTTCTTGAATTTAACTTGCTTATAGACAATGTAGTGGTTTGAGAAACAATTTGTTGGGTGGTTCAGGGAATTTCTATTCTTTAGATTCATAAGTGAATGGAAAGAAACAAATGAAGATATTATTTGGCTGGACACTGAAGAAGGGGATATGTTGAAGGAGACAAAGAAATTGAAGACCACCTAAATATTTCTGTTCTGTACTTGCCGTTGAAAGTTCAGTGCCTTCGTCACGGTGCCAAACCGTTTAGTCCCGATAGGACAGGTTATGAGGGGCAAAGCTTTAGTAGATGTTTGGAGAAGGTAGAATCATGAAGGATACATTTTAAATTAATGGGTTAAATAATGTAGACTTAGGGGAGATCAAATTTTAGTTGATAAACCGACAAGCAAAAAACGAGTCTTGAAGCACCGGCGGAGAAACAAAATTGATTTTTTTGTGCAAAGCTTGGTTGGAATGAGGGCCTTATAAAGGCTGCATATAGGAGAGGTCTCTTAGTATTAATTGACTTGACCTTTAGCAAAGTGCTAATTGCAGTAAGTGAAAAAGAATGTAAAGTTGTCAGTGTTGATGATGCACTGCCACCTGTTGTCTGTAGCTGGTATTGCAGTGGATTATCACAGTGGTCACCTATACTAGAGGGGAGAGATATAGCCTATTATTCTGTATTTATAAACACATTTACTACAGAGGAGGTGTTACTGGAACTCTCAAAATTAAACAGTGATAATTCAATGGATCCTGATGGAATACCTCCAAGAGTATTAAACACACTAAGAACAATACTTGCAGCTCCATTAATAAAACGGTTTAACCAATTGTTTGAGACAAGTGTAACACAAGGTGATTGAAGAATGCAAATGTAGTTTCACTGCACAAATACTTAATGGAATCCCTTTAAAAAAAAGAATTGTTGACTATTTAGAGAAAAACAAATGGCAAGATCAAGGACAGCATGGATTTGATGCTGGGTGATCACATTAAACAAATCTAGTGAATTATTTGACTCGGGCACAAAAGTAATAAGTCATAGTGGATCAGTGGACCCAGCTTATTTTAATTTTAGTAAGTCATTTGATATGGTAGTCCACAATGGACTTGACTGAAAGATGGTGGAATGGATTAAGGTTTTACAAATTGGCAGGAGACCGAGTGTTGCAGTTAATGGTGTAAGCTCTGACGAAAGACTGTTAACCAAAGGAGAACCTCATGGCCCAGAGTTTTCTTTTGTCTAATGTATTATTACTGATATTAATTGTGTATATTAATGTATTAGTAATTATATAAATTATGCCCTAAAATAATGATGTCTTTGTGCAGATCATGCAATGATTTGTTACATGGTTGATAAGCCAAAAGGGGTAAAACATATTCATAGTGATTTAGGGACAATAGAGTAATGGGCTAAAGTGGGGAAAATAATACATTTGTAATACAAATAAGGCAGAATATACAGAATTTATAATGAATGGTGATGTAATGTTAGACAACAACAGAAGAGAATGACTTTGGAACTTTGGAGTCCTAATATCAGATGATAGGAAGGTCAGCAAGCAGTGTAGCCACCAGTGGGAGGAATTGTTGTGGCTCAGAGTGGAGTTTTGGACATTTGGGGGAGGGGGGGGGTGCAGTAGTTTGGGTAGTATAGGTGGGAGCAGGGTAAGGGAGGGGTTACAGAGAGCGTTTAAAGATTTGAAGGCTGTGGGAGAGTCTGATTGGGCGTGATAGGGAATTCCATAAGTGGGGAGCAGCACGGGAGAAGTCTTGTCAGGGTCAGTAATTTGAATTTGATTTTGGGCGACACAGGTCCATATGGAGAGTGGTGTCGCAGATGATGAGAGAGATATGTCAGTTTTCCTACAGCATTTGAGATGGGTGATGGGAATGCCAGATAGGAGGAGGTTGCAGTAGTCAAGGTGGGAAATGTAGAGATAATAGATAAGTTTTAGTAGCATCTTGGATAAGAAATAGGCGTATTCAGCAATATTTTGTAGGAGGAGGACGGCGAGAGAGACTCTAAATAATATCTGTATAAACAGAGAGTTTTGATGTCCTCATTTCTAATCTGTGAGGTCTGATATCATCACTTTAACATTCATTAGGAAACCTTATTATATAGAGCATTATCATCATCATCATCACAATTTATTTATAAAGCGCCACTAATTCCGCAGCGCTGTACAGAGAACTCACTCACATCAGTCCCTGTCCCATTGGGGCTTACAGTCTAACACACAGACACACAGACACAGACTAGGGTCAATTTGATAGCAGCCAATTAACCTACCAGCATGTTTTTGGAGTGTGGGAGGAAACTGGAGCACCCGGAGGAAACCCACGCAAACACGAGGAGAACATACAAACTGCTCACAGATGAGGCCATGATCAGGAATTGAACTCATGACCCTAGTGCTGTAAGGCAGAAGTGCTAACCACTACGCCACCATGCTGCCCACTAAGGAGTAATGCACCCCCTAACATAAATGATTACAGATATTAGAAGTCACCTCTCTGTGACCTGTATAAAAGCTCCCGGTCTCCTGTTTTTATGTGGCCACACAACTCTTCTAATCTCCTTATAATTTACAGGGGTGCATTATCCCATGTGGAATACGATTATACAATAACACCTCTGTACAAACAACAAATGAAAACATTGATCTTATTATTGATTGTATTACTTTTTAGAAACTTGTTAAGTTTAAGTGCAAAATCTAGAAAAATGCGACAGACAGAGCGTGTATGACTTAGACATCCAGGGGTCACCAGATTACACTAATGCTGCCAACGTCATTGTATAATATTAAGGTGGCGCATAGTGAGACGCGGTTGGTGTGATTGATGCACTGTTGGACAAGCACAAAATTGCATCCGTCTAACTTAATTGTGATCTATCTGTATTTCTTGAGCAAAGAGAGAGAATATCCAACACAATAATAATAATAATATGGTTTGGCTTCGGATTCTGGCCTTACGTTCTCTATTTAGACTAGAAAGCAATTACCAGGTGATTTATCAAAACGTTTTATTAAAAAAACCTCCATTTTTACATTAAGCAATATCTCATATTCTGCTGTTTTTCACCAACAGATTGAATGAAATGGCAAATGAGATCCACAGATGCTGAGAATGAAGCAGACAAAACAAAAATTTAGCTAAAAAAAAGGAACTTATCATCCAAACGAAGTCTACTTCCCTAAATAATAACATAACGAGAGTAAAAGCAGATCCTGGATGAGTCAGAAATGATTCAGTCTACAACAAACCCTATATTGCAGATGTTTATTTCTATAAATCTAAATCGCTATCTGTTGATTTATATTTAAGATAGAACTGGACCCAAGGATGACCCAATGTCTTAGCGGATTACTGGCTTCCCGTTCTTCGGTTGTCGGAGCTTCGCTGTTCAGTAATATAATTTGTTGCGCACCAAGGGCTCATCCAGACGAATAGACCACAAGGCGAGAAAACTGCTAGAGTATTAGTGCAGGATAGAGATAAAATGATCCCCATGGAGGCCGGCTATGCAGTCCACAAGGACAGTAATGATATATGCCGGACGGAGCTGCCTGCACCATTTTCTCTGGACGAACACTAAGTTTACAGAATACTGCAGGGTCGCCAATATGGAACGCTTGGCCGAAATCCGTACTATTTACTGGCATGTCAACGTCAAGAATTTCCTATTGTGTGATCCTTTTGTCAAACTCACAGCCACATTGTGAAAATAAAATGTTTTGCTTTAAATTATGTAAAAAAGGTTATACTTATTATGCGGCAAAAGATAATCAACTATTTAGCAGAGGACTGTGGCCAACATTAATTGCATAAGCAACACTCTAAAACTCTGTTTCACCAATTTATTTAATAAAAAATAAAATTTGACTCCTTGTATGATCTTGATCCTATACAGAAGTGAAAGTTGCTCAATCAATTTATAGGCTCATAGCAGGTGCTTGAAAGGGTGGGGTTATCCTAAAAGGAACAAACACACAAAAAATTCCCCCAGCACACTGGTATAGCCAGCAAAAGACCTGCCATTTCTACTGTAGATAAAAATGCAAAAGTCTCAGTTGCACACATTTGCAAATGCAACATTTGCAAATGTATGTTAAAGCCACCCGCCACTCCACGGCGCTTTTGCTAATAGGGTGGTCCTAACTCTAAACAGTGAGAGTCCCATATATTTGAGCCATACATATGTGTTTTTAAATTGAGAGCTAACTTACCAGAGAGGTACCCCAGAAGCCTCCAAACAGCAATTCGGCACCAGTACTCCCCCATAGCTACTGACACCAACATGCCTCTCAGACAAATACAGAAGTGGAAGTTGGTCAATCAATTTATAGGCTCATAACAGGTGCTTGAAAGGGTGGGGTTATCCTAAAAGGAACAAACACACAAAAAATTCCCCCAGCACACTACTAAAGCCAGCGAACGACCTGCCATTTCTACTGTAGATAAAAATGCAAAAGTCTTAGTTGCACACATTTGCAAATGTATGTTAAAGCCATCAGCCACTCCACGGCGCTTTTGCTAATAGGGTGGTCCTAACTCTAAACAGTGAGAGTCCCATATATTTGGTCCATACATATGTGTTTTGGTTAAGCTGTTTTGGGAGGGGGGTAGAAGCTAAGGCAGACAAAGAGGTATGTCTAACGAAATGTGTGCAATTTGCATAGTATTTTCAGTCACACAGATCTAAACATACAAGCTACTCGGAATCAAGGATACGTTCTATTCGGAATCAAAGATACGTGCTACTCAGAATCCTATGTAAATTACGGTATACAATGTCTACTAGCTTTTAATATAAGGAACATTCTGTTGACATATTAAATCGCTTAGACCCAACCTAAACCATGTAACATTAAATATAATAGTTGCAAGCCACTGCACCTTTACAATGTGAGCATCGCGGTCTGTATTCCATCATGCAAACATTCCGTCTCCGTCTAACCAGAGGCATGTGGTATTAATGAAGAATTGGATGCGTTTTGGTGAACAAAACAACTTATTAACGGTGATGTCATGCATGAGGGCGTCCGATAGCAAAGCAGGGAGAAAATAGATGGCTACATAATGAAAAAAGACCGGCTTGATTTATTTCCACAATATGCAAAGAATTATTGGCTCTCACTATCAGACAGCAAAGTGCAAACCATTAGAATAATCACCTTCATTGTGTCATTTTGTATCTGGGCATGTTGCCATATTGTGTGCAGACCGTGCATTTCGGGTTTGCACCGTCTCGGGGGGATCCCATCATGATAGCATGGCTGTTATTTATTAGGATCTTGTACTGTGCAGTGATTACAGTCATGTGACTGCTAGCAGGGGGGCTCTGTGACCTCACAAGAGCGGCAGAAAGAGCTTACTGTCACCTGTGTGTGGTATGCTTCTCACGTTTCACCCTGACAAAGTGAAGTTGATTATTATAATCTTTTCCATCCCACTGTTTGACATCGATGGCCACCAATTTGTGTCTGAGTGTAGAGTATTTTATTTTTATGTTGGGTCTTCAAAGTACTCCCGCTACAAAGCTGTAAAGCGACAAATCTATGTTTCAACACTTATTCGTCTGAAAGTGTAATACACAGTCAAAGCCCCATTTTAAATCCCCTGAGCTTACACTTTCATAGAATTAACATTTTTTCGTGGTCTCCTCATTCTCTTGTGCTTTTGAAAATGCTGCTTTCTCTAGTTTTGCACTAATGTGTTCGGCATGTTATAACACAATATTTATCAAGATACAGTAGTTTGTGCTGCTCTATACAGTCGGGTTGTACGAAAACCAAATAATTTAGCTTGCTTAGATTCAGCCGAAAATTGGCTTCAAATTTGCATTGCACTAGGTACTTTCCATTACGGTCTCGCATAAGCAAGCAGTTCCCGAAATGATTCCACAGACTTGAAAGGCATAATTCTTAAATCAGTTATTTTTACTATGTGTGGATTTAGGGAGAGTGCTCTAGGATGGCTGCTGCTGTACTTTTTCTCCCTAATTCGTCCAGCAGCGATGGTTATTGGCATTAGCCTTGCTGGTCTATAATTTATCATAAAATTATTACAAACATTAGGTGGTGATGATTCAGAACTAACAGTTTGCACTGCACAATTGTCGAGTGCATGTGTATCATCACACGTGTGTCATCATCACCCTCATCACCATCAGAAAAGACAACATTAGGTGTACAATTAACATATTCATTTTTTATTTGTGGAACTGTCACATGATTTGTCAGGTCAACTAACGAGAGGGGCCCAGATTCAACTAATGAGTGAGTCCTCCAGAGAGGGTCCTCCCTAAAATTTTGAAATCCCACCTGGTAATGACTTGTTCCAGCCCAGGTTCTAGGTTTTGTTTTTTAGTAGACTGACCCTATGTGCACATACTTGACCACTGTCATGTTATCCATGTCGCACTGAAAACACTTCCAAACTGACGATTTTTGGTTTACATTTTGCCGCCCATTCCATTTCTAATTCTAAATAAGTTGGATAAGGCTGGGAACACATCAGCGATACTTTTCTTTACTTCATTACCACTGACATTAGCATTGCTCCTTTACCTGTACAGTGTAGCTAGTGGTGTGTGTTCACCATGCACATTTTCCATTTTTGTCACAATTAGACTTATTGTCTGGTGGTTCATTTTTATACTCATCTCGTCACTTGTGAGCATGGGGGCAAGAGTAAATATTCATCCTGATCATTCCTTCTGAGCCTGACTCTCGCCCTGCAGTACTACGGTCTCATCATGCTCATCATCAAACTGCTGTCAATAATCACTGGAACAAGTATAATTCCAGATGTACATTGTTTTAACCACTGATTTCAGAAGATATTGCCAATGAGATTTGTTTTTCACCTGCTGTATTCGATATGGGGGCAGCGCTGAAAACAAAGTGATCTAGTAGATGTTATTAGTGCTGTTACAGTGCTTTTAGGCAGGCGCGGCGCTCCCATTAGGCAAGGTTAGGCAGTTGCCTAGGGCGCCGGGCTCTGGAGGGCGCCACAGAATTAAAATTACTTTAAAACTGTGCGGCGACCGCTGACCATACCTTCCATGGCCGCCGCACAGCTTCAGATAAATCCACGGGAAGGGGGAAGGGGCTATGGATCACCACCGCCGCCTCTCTGCTCCGTCTCCTCCCCTCCACTAACTGACTGTCGGGCATGACATCATGATCACGGCCCAACAGTGTCAGTGAGTGGAGGGGAGGAGACGGAGCAGAGAGGAGCAGCTTTATGGCGGCAAGTAAAGGAAAGGAAAGACGTTGGGAGAGGGGGTGCAGATTGTGAAATTGTGCTTGGATGGGGCGCGGATTGTGAAAGTGTGCCTGGGGGGGTGCGGATTGTGAAAGTGTGCCTGGGGGGGGGGGGGGCGCGGATTGTGAAAGTGTGCCTGGGGGGGGGTGCGGGTTGTGAAAGTGTGCCTGGGGGGGGGGCGCGGATTGTGAAAGTGTGCCTGGGGGGGCGTGGGTTGTGAAAGTGTGCCTGGGGCGCCAAGCACCCTAGCACCGGCCCTGGCTGTAGGTGGTTACTGAGACACCTTGAGTGTGTGACAATACGGGCCTATTGCGGTCCACAAAGTGTTCACACATACTTATTTATATATTGTTTTGTTTTTCAAAATGTAAAATTTTTCAATTTTTTTGTGTGTGTGACAAAGGGGGGGGGGGAGGGAGGGGCGGCAAGGCTGAAACCTTGCCTATGGCGCCTACAGACCTTGCACCGGCCCTGCTTTTAGGAAATTTTATTACAGTAATGAAAGATGCGTTTACAAGTGTTGATAATCATGAACAGAAAACCTCAAATCAGAAATTAGGTCCGCACTAGGGAATGGAAACCTCACCTAATTGTTACACTTAAATCATAACTAATACCGCGTAAGGGGGTGCTATCCCAACTAAACAGATACATACAAAGTTTATGATGTGATATAAGTCACAAAATTAAGGTTGGTCTTTGCTCCAGTCCAAAAATAATCATTATATAATTTTTATTGTCATTTTATTAAAATTTCCATGAGTAAGCCTATATGGCGAAATGTGCGTCAGGTTGAACATCTTTGTGATGTCACAGATTTAGTGATTTAGGTGATGTTAATATTGAGGAACAATTTGGGGGCTCAGTGCTGTATGTAGACTTTCGTACTTGGATGTAGATATTTAAATCTGACATTATAGCTCTGCATCCTATTATAGTGTTCCATAGGTAGAATCCACTGTTTAATAGATGTAATCTGGCTGTGATATAGGAAAGGGCAATTTACAATAATAATACCAGCGACCTAGTAGATGCCAGTATTGAGGAATATTTTTGTGGGTACAGTGTTACATTCAGGTTCCTGTAGATGCAGATATTGACATTTGACATTATAATTCTGTATTCCATCCCAGTGTTCCAGAGATCATCATCATAATTTATCTATATAGCGCCACTAATTCCGCAGCGCTGTACAGAGAATGCACTCACATCAGCCCCTGCCCCAATAGAGCTTACAGTCTAAATTCCCTAACACACACATACACACACACACACACACACACAGACTAGGGTCAATTTGATATCAGCCAATTAACCTCCCGGTAGATTTTTGGATTGTGGGAGGAAAGCAGAGCACCCAAAGGAAACCCACGTAAACACGGGAAGAACATACAAACTCCACACAGATAAGGCCATGGTCGAAAATCAAACTCATGATCAGGGCCATCTTAGCAACATTATGGGCCCCTGGGCAAAGCAGTGCACCGGGGCCCCTACATTATATATATATATATATATATATATATTTTATAGAGATACAGATATAGATATAGATATAGATATAGATATAGATATAAAGAGATAGATAGATGTACTTGCTCAGTGACCCTTGAAGGTTTTTTTGCAGGATTATTTATTCTAATTAAGAGCCCTGCCTATGGGGCCCCCTTGCCCGTGGGGCCCCCGGGCACCTGCCCATCGTGCCCAATGGAAAAGATGGTCCTGCTCATGATCTAATTTGGCTTCAAACATTAAGCTCAACCTTTGCTGTGAGACATTGCTCTCTATTTAACAGACATTCTACACCCAACTATAGGTGGAAAATATACATGAGATTGTTTGCGTATATAACTTGCATGTTGGAATAGGACTATTTATTAAAGGACCCATTACAAACTTTATTCTATTGTGAGTGGTTGCAAACATTAAGCCCAACTTTTTGTTGTGTGATATTGCTCTGTATTTAACAGACACTCCATATCCAAGTATAGGTGGATAATATATAAGAGACCGTTTGAGTACATAACTTGTATTTAGAAATAGAATATTTAATCAAAGAACCTATTATGATTTTTGTTCCTTTGTGATTGTATTTTGCATTAACAACTAAATTACTAGAGTTCAAATATATAAATAAAGGAATAACAAAAACACCACAAAATATGTAAAAATTGAAAAACAAAACAAAAAATAAAGTACAAATATATAAATAAAGGAATAACAAAAATACCACAAAATATGAAAAATAAAAATAAAAACAAACTACAAATATATAAAAAATAATAAATAAATGAAAATAAAAAATAATAAATAATTTTAATAAGTGAATCCCACACACTATTAATTTTTATTGTAATCTTTTATTTTTTTTTGCCTTGCTATATATGTTTTCACCCCGTTACACCCCGTTATACTCCAGTATATGAATAATTAAAGAGCAGAACTGATTGACAGCGGATAGTCTGTAGGTACCTCCCCATATTTATCTAAATCTATACCTTTCAGCCAGTCAATAAAATTAATTTATCCATCAGCTTTAGAACACCAGGGTATAGAGAGCCCGTTCCTTGGCCCCCGGGGTTATTAATATAGTCACTGTGCAGGTATTCTGTATACACACGTTTGGAATTATGTGTGTTATACAGTAAATCCAAATTAATACAGAAGTGTTCAGCATTTTTCTTATGACACATATTTCACCCCACTTTAAATAAATCAGTGTTACTAGAATAAAATATAATGAGATCTAAGCAATTGTGAAGATTAAATTAACCAAGATTTATTAATTCTCTGATCTCCTTAGGTTTAAGGATACCACGGTTATCACTACGAAATAATATTTACACACATTCCATTCTGGCTTCAATTAAGGGTTTGTTTGTTTTAATAAATTTTAATTCACTGAACTTTTGATATCTTTTCACCTTATTAATTTTAATATTTTGCCTTTGGAGACAGGTACTAAAACCGATTTGGTTTTTTTAATAGAATGACAATAAAAGTGTAGATAATCACAAGCATATAACAGTAATGGGTTAACCCTTGGTGAGTGCCCTCCCTGCAATGCGTTTCAGAGCTCATCTCCTTTTACCGACAGCTGGAGAATACCATCCTGATATGATACGGTGGCTCAGTGGTTAGTGTTTTTGCCTCACAGCATTGTGGTCATGAGTTTGATTCTCGACCATGGACTTATTTGTGTGGAGTTTGTATGTTCTCCCCGTGTTTGCGTGGGTTTCCTCCAGGTGCTCCAGTTTCCTCCCACACTACAAAAACATACTGCTAGGATAATTGGCTGCTGTCAAATTGACCATAGTCTGTGTGTCTGTTAGGGAATTTAGACTGTAAGCTCCAATGGGGCAGGGACTGATGTGACGGAGTTCTCTGTACAGCGCTGCGGAATTAGTGGCGCTATATAAATAGCTGATGATGACACAACAAGAGAGCTTTAAATTAGCTCACCTAAGAAGTGCAAATAATAAAAAAAAATGCATAATATATGCAAACAGTATAACAAATCAAGTTTTAAACAATATCAAACAATGTAGCAGATTAGAGAAGTATAAAAAAATAAGTATACCAATATAATAGCATTTCCGCTTCTGTAGTCAAGCTTGAGAAACACCCGCAGAAACAAATTTGGATCCATAATCATTAACCGAGATGTAGATTTACTGGTTGAGAATTGTGTGCCGCCCTTTCTATCGGTATCAGTTTTCTCTGGGGCGATAGGGAAACGTCTGGAACAATACTGGCAATATCTCGTTTTCAAAGTCTTCTGAACGTTACTCAAAGTGGTTAAAGCCAAGCAAGATGGTAATAGTTAACCATAAACATTAACAAGCTGTGGTATAGGAAAATGAGTGGCATGCTAACATTTGCTAAGCCTAAATGAGCAAGCTTTTTAAACAGTGATGCCTTTGTGTTTAGTTCTCGGCTCTATATTTATGCTTTTTTATTGAACCGTGATGTGTCTGGATGAAGTTCAAATCTTTCCTCGGCGTTCTATTCCGCTGCAAGTAAATAGTTTTAGAGATGCACCACCTCAGACATATCAAAGCAGATAACACTGTTTCATGTATTTTAATTAGAAGCATGCACTCTAATCCCAGTCCAGCCGTGGAATTGATGTCTAGTTGTAGCTGAGGCTGACAGCCAACATAGTTTGGGAAGATGAAGCAGGAAGAATCGCTACATATTTTTCTTAAAGGAACTCATGGACGCAGCTCAATGATGACCCCTGAAGTTATACCACAGAAATGTTGCATCTTAATTCCATTAACCTTATAACGACAGGATTAAGCACTTGTATTATCATCTGGTACATGTTAAAAGTGGAGATGGACACAATTTGCCTTAATGATATTCACCAACTGATTTTAAGTAGTGATGAGCAAATCTGCTACAATCCGATCCATGGAACTAGGAAACGGAAAACACATTTTCCACGGCTTTTGTCACAATCTGCTTCCCACATTTTCGCACATAGTTGCCACTTAAACACACAATACAATTCTCTTATTCTGTATAACATATGTCATTCATTTATTTATATAGCGCCACTAATTCCGCAGCGCTCTACAGAGAACTCACTCACATCAGTCCCTGCCCCATTGGAGCTTACAGTCTAAATTCCCTAACACACACATACACACTAGGGTCAATTTTGTTAGCAGCTAATTAACCTACCAGTATGTTTTTGGATTGTGGGAGGAAACCAGAGCACCCGGAGGAAACCCACGCAAACACGGGGAAAACATGCAATCTCCTCACAGATAAGGCCATGGTCGGGAATTGAACTCATGACCCCATTGCTGTAAGGCAGAAGGGCTAACCACTGAGCCACCGTGCTGCCCATTCTTGCTCCCTATTATTATCTTCAAAATGTACAGTGTTGCATAATATGCTGGTGTTTTATAAATATAATATAATAATAATAATGGAAAATAATGGATAATGTCTGCATCGAAAGACATACTAAAAGTATTTATTTCAGAGTTTCCCTTTGTGAGATTAACAGTAGCTTATGTCAAATTCTAGTCATCGTGTGAAAGGCTTCTTATTCAAAGAAATTAGGGCTTGAAGACTTTAAATTTCAAAGTTCCTCTGCAATAAACTTGCAAAACAATAAATCATCAAGTACAACCAAAACCTTTTTTACCACTCAGAAATCCAATTAGATCTTTTAAGATGTGATCAAGGTTAGTCTTGTGCCTCTCTGCAGTCTGAACTGTTTCCAAATCTCTTAAACCTCCGATGAAGCATTGAAAATTCTACAGATCTTCTGTCCTTCCTTCCTTATATAGATGGTATTCTGGTTTTACGACTTGGTTAAAAAGCAAATAGGGAATTGCGATACCAAATGACAAAGACATGTTAGAAACAATTACAAACTACGTTTCAAAGTTTAGGTGAAAGCATTATATTGTACTTTATAAAATATAGAGGTCAAACAAGGAGGGTACAAGCTATGGTGGATGGAATTTCAGTGTTTCAAAGCCAGGAAATCAGATTATGATTGTGCTGATAAAATCTCCAGAAATATTTCCAGAATTCAGAATAAAAATTTTGTTGCATACTCTGTTTGAGCTATTTAAGTAAAGAGTTGTATTATTAATAATTATATAATATATCATTATTGCTCCAAATTATGGGAAACCCCTTATCCATAAAACCCTGGGTCCCAGGCGATCCACAGGCTAGATCCCATACCTTGGGTCATGAGACAGTGACACCCACACAGTGAAATGATGCTTGAAGTTTTAATATTTTACAGCAGAATAAACTGAAGTGGGCAGTTTGCTTTCTTAACTTTCCAGAATGGAATAATTTGAGTTCTAACTAAACAACTAGAAATATTTCTATAACTGGACCTCTCAAAGGGTCACCTTGAACTAAGAAATTAATAAAAAACAATTTTAGCACAAGATACAATTTGTATTGTGTGTTTATGAAACTACGAATCTCTGCAACTGGGCCTGATAAACAAAGGTCTTTACAGACGGAAAAAGTCAAGTATGAAAGTGCAAAAGTGCAAATGGCGTTTTGTGGTGTCACATACACATTCATCTATTCATTCATTTTTGAAGGGAAGTGCATGGATTTGATTATTATGTAGTATTGGCAAAATATACAAGAAGGACCAACTTTTATGTATACTTACACCTTCTACTTTTCTTGTTGAGGTCGTTGTTTCAGAATGCTTTGAAAATCCTTCTAGAAGTCGGTCAGACAGTCACTACTCTCCATAGAGAGAGTAAAAGAGGACCTAACAAGATATAATGGGGACTATCCTACTAGGCAGCAAGTCTGGCGTTGACAGGAGGATGTACCCGCAAGGACGAATACACAGGCTCAAGACCACGTTAAGACATTAAAAGACACAGGGCAGCGATCATCTTAGTGGGCCCCCAATTCTCATTTGCAAAACATGAAGAGTATTTTGCGACTGTATCCCAAAAATAGGAGGTCAATCATTTTCACTGGTACACTTTAGTCTGTGTGAGGGGTCATTATATTTTTAATATTTATGGGGAAGATCATAGATCTTTTAGGACTCTAGATATCTTTAAATGTTGAGCTAAGTTTATGGATAGACTTGAATTATTGCTTGAACTATGTCTAGAGGTACAACTGGATATAGGTCCAGATTTGGGACTTGGGCTAATGTTTGAACTATGTTTCAGTATTTAAATAATAAGATTGTCCCTAGTATTTATCTATTTATGAGTTGAACTTTTTAATTTTGCATTGAAAATGGAAACACTCCTCTTTGAAAAATATTGTGTTCTACTGCGATAGAAGGTCTGCAATCCAGATTCTGTTACTAATAGGTATAGGGGTTGGTGTCACAAGCTACACTGATCCTGTGTCATGTGTGTGTGACAAAGTGTTAATCTCTGCAAACCCATCTGATCTGTCTAGGAATGATTATAAACGTTTTATATTACACTCACTATTGTTTTCCAAAACCACCAATATTTGCTTCAAAACACAACAAATCTTAGGTTACCTCCTGACCTATCTCAATCTACAATCAAAACAGTTATCATTAACCAAATAATACCCTATATTTCTGGGGTCTAGTGTTATAAATGACCAAGCTTATTTAGCACATTCAATTTATTACCTCTGTTGTGGGAAAATACAGAAATATGGATCAAACCCCCAATCAGAATTGGTCTCCAGGTAAAATGAACAAAGATGCTTTACGCTCATGGTTTGTTTTAAAATCATTCCCTCTCCCTCTGAGATCACTCAGAAAGGCTGTGTATATGCTGATAGGGGGAAACTTCACACCTGGGTTTTTAACACAGTATATTCAGGAATAGGCAAACATTCTTATACCGACCATAAGTTTCCTCTTGAACATTACAGAATCATAATAAAACATACAATAAACATATAAATGTAGTAAATGAGTATAAATGTACCTACGTGTAGACATGAAACATCAATATCTAATATATAAATGCTTAGTGGCGTCTGTGTGTGTGTGGAAAAAAAAACAAGTCGCAGCGCCACCTGCTGGGCAGAGTTATACACTGACCTACTAAATTCTTAGTGTGTGTGGGAAAATTTTTTCAAAAAGGGCTGAAATTTGGTAGGGCTCAAACTCATTTTCGTGAGGTAATTTTACCTCATGAACACATATGTGTAGAGGCGTGCGTTAGTGTGTGTGTGTGTGGAAAAAACTATTTTCTCAGAAAGGGCTCATCCAATTGACCTGAAATTTGGTATACTGACATTATTTGACAAAAAAATTAGAATAGTGAAGTCAGTTAACTTCCATCATCCCCCCTTCCCCCCGTGGGAGGGGTAGTAAAGGCTAAATTTACGAGTTGAGGGGTCAAACTCATTTTCGTGAGGTAATTTTACCTCATGAACACACATTAAAAAGGGCGCTTGCGTCGGAAAGTAACGATCTTCCCCTGAGGAGGCCTGGGCTAGGCCCAAATGCATGACAAGAACCTTTTTAAGACCTTAAGTATCTTGATTTGACTAGAATGCATGAGTATCATGCACGGGTTAACTTGTAAAATATATATCTATTAGGGAGATAATAGCTTACCTATGTTTCCCTTAGAGCCTATTTTTGTTTGTTTGACATATTAGCTCTGTCTCGATACACTAATAATATAGTTTTATAGTGACTTTTGGAGATATGAAGGAAAAAAGAAGTTGTTTTGATGTATACATCTGCTTACTAAAAATATTATAAGATTCTGATGTGCTCTGAAGACAGGGCAATAAACTTATAGAGCTGGTGTTGAGTAATGAGTCAGCAAGTCTCCTGAACATAACACCTCCTGCCAGAAGACACCACACAGACACAGCAGAATGCTAGGAGAGAATTAGTGATCGTTTATATTTTCATATTTAATATTTTATTTTTCATTATTTTTAATTATTTTTCATTGGATCCAGGACAGTGGATGACCTGCACTCAGTGGCGGGCTGGCCCGAGAGGCAGGGGGGCATCGCCCCCCCGGGCCGCTCGGTCAGGCCGCTATTAGGGCCGGGGGGGTAGGCCCTACAAGGCAGCGCCGCTTTAAATTTAAGCTGTCATCTCGCCGATTTCCGGCGACTTGTACAACCCACACTATGATACATTTACCCCCTGGAGTCACTTTGCTGTGGGGTGTGAAGTGTGTCCATGTAGTAGGTCATAAATCTAGGTGTTAGATTGAGTCCTTTAGTCGATTACAGGAATGTTCTTATCAGCTTGAATTCCCATATTTTTCTCTCTCTGTCATTTTTAAAAAGACCTTTCAGTATTAGGACTTTTAAATCTGTCATACTGTGTCCTGGTCCAGATAAGTGTTTACCCACAGGGGTGTCCAGAGTCTTCTTTATTGTGTGTCTGTGTAAATTCATCCTGGATTGTAGTTTCTTCTTGGTCTCTCCAATGTAAATTCCCTCAGGGCACCTTGTACACTGTATTATGTACACCACATTGGAGGATGTACACGATAATGTGTCAAAAATTTTATAGTCCCGTTGTATGTTGGGTATGTGGACTGTGTTTGTTGGTAGGACATGGGTGCAGGTTTTGCATTTTTTGTTTTAGCAAGGGAAGGTGCCAGTCTCTGATGGTGATAAGAGGGCATTTCTAACGAGGAGATTTCTTAAGTTGGGAGGCTGTTTGTATGAAAAGAGAGGTAAATCTGGGAATATTTCCTTTAGTCTATTGTCTTTCTGAAATATGGGTTGAAGATCAGCGGTAATTTTCCCCAAGATGTTCATGTGGCGATTGTAAGGGACCACTAGGGGCACCCTGCTGTTAACCTCCTTCTGTTTGTAATCCAGGAGGATATTCCTTGGGATCCTTGTGGCTCTGTGGATCTGTTAATCTATAACTATTGGATGGTATCCTTGTTGTAGGAATGTATTCCTCAGTGATAGCAGGTGTTGTTTCCTGTCTTCACTGTCTGAACAAATCCAAATGTATCTCAGTACTTGGCTGTAAATGATGGACTTCTGTATGTGTCCTGGGTGAAAGCTGTCCCATCTCAGGTATGCTTATATATATAGTGATTACACAAGAGATACAAGAAAATAGATATTTATGAAAGGATGTATTCTATGAATTATTTTTTCCTCTTGCGACATGCTACATTTTTTCTTATGTCATTGAACCAGGCTCAGAGCTTTGTCACAGCTAGAACTATGTCACAGCTAGAGCAATGTCACAGCTAGAGCTTTGTTACAGCTAGAGCTATGTCACAGCTAGAACTATGTCACAACTAGAGCTTTGTTGGAGCTAGAACCATGTCACAACTAGAACTTTGTCAAGCTAGACCTATGTCACAGCTAGAACTATGTCACAACTAGAGCTTTGTTGGAGCTAGAACTATGTCACAACTAGAACTATGTCACAGCTAGAACTTTGTCACAACTAGAACTATGAAACAACTAGAGCTTTGTCACAACTAGAACTATGTCACAACTAGAACTATGTCACAACTAGAGCTTTGTCACAACTAGAACTATGTCACAACTAGAGCTTTGTCACAACTAGAACTATGTCACAACTAGAGCTTTGTCACAACTAGAACTATGTCACAACAAGACCTTTCTCACAACTAGAACTATGTCACAACTAGAGCTTTGTCACAACTAGAACTATGTCACAACTAGAGCTTTGTCACAACTAGAACTATGTCACAACAAGACCTTTCTCACAGCTTGAGCTTTGTCACAGCTAGAACTATGTCACAACAAGAGCTTTTTCACAGCTAGAACTATGTCACAGCTAAAACTATGTCACAAGAGCTTTGTCACAACTAGAACAATGTCACAACTAGAGCTTTGTCACAACTAGAACTATGTCACAACTAGAGCTTTGTCACAGCTAGAACTATGTCACAACTAGAGCATTGTCACAGCTAGAACTATGTCACAACTAGAGCTTTGTCACAACTAGAACTATGTCACAACAAGAGCATTGTCACAGCTAGAACTATGTCACAGCTAGATCTATGTCACAACAAGAGCTTTGTCACAGCTAGAACTATGTCACAGCTAGACCTATGTCACAACAAGAGCTTTGTCACAGCTAGAACTATGTCACAGCTAGAGCTTTCTCACAGCTAGAGCTTTGTCACAGCTAGAAATATGTCACAACAAGAGCTTTTTCACAGCTAGAACTATGTCACAACAAGAGCTTTGTCACAGTTAGAACTATGTCACAGCTAGAGCTTTTTCACAACTAGAACTATGTCACAACTAGAGCTTTGTCACAACTAGAACTATGTCACAACTAGAGCTTTGTCTTAGCTAGAGCTTTTTTCACAGCTAGAGCTTTATCACAGCTAGAACTATGTCAAAGCTTGTTCTTTGTCACAGCTAGAGCTTTGTCGGAGCTAGAACCATGTTACAGCTAGAACTATGTCACAATAAGAGCTTTGTCAAAGCTAGAGCTATGTCACAGCTAGAACTATGTCACAGCTAGAGCTTTGTCACAGCTAGAACTATGTCACAGCTAGAACTTTGTTGGAGCTAGAACTATGCCACAACTAGAGCTTTGTCACAACTAGAACTATGTCACCACTAGAGCTTTGTCACAACTAGAACTATGTCACAACTAGAGCTTTGTCACAACTAGAACTATGTCACAACAAGACCTTTCTCACAGCTTGAGCTTTGTCACAGCTAGAACTATGTCACAACAAGAGCTTTTTCACAGCTAGAACTATGTCACAGCTAAAACTATGTCACAAGAGCTTTGTCACAACTAGAACAATGTCACAACTAGAGCTTTGTCACAACTAGAACTATGTCACAACTAGAGCTTTGTCACAGCTAGAACTATGTCACAACTAGAGCATTGTCACAGCTAGAACTATGTCACAACTAGAGCTTTGTCACAACTAGAACTATGTCACAACAAGAGCATTGTCACAGCTAGAACTATGTCATAGCTAGATCTATGTCACAACAAGAGCTTTGTCACAGCTAGAACTATGTCACAGCTAGACCTATGTCACAACAAGAGCTTTGTCACAGCTAGAACTATGTCACAGCTAGAGCTTTCTCACAGCTAGAGCTTTGTCACAGCTAGAAATATGTCACAACAAGAGCTTTTTCCCAGCTAGAACTATGTCACAGCTAGAACTATGTCACAACAAGAGCTTTGTCACAGTTAGAACTATGTCACAGCTAGAGCTTTTTCACAACTAGAACTATGTCACAACTAGAGCTTTGTCACAACTAGAACTATGTCACAACTAGAGCTTTGTCACAGCTAGAACTATGTCACAACTAGAGCATTGTCACAGCTAGAACTATGTCACAACTAGAGCTTTGTCTTAGCTAGAGCTTTTTTCACAGCTAGAGCTTTATCACAGCTAGAACTATGTCAAAGCTTGTTCTTTGTCACAGCTAGAGCTTTGTCGGAGCTAGAACCATGTTACAGCTAGAACTATGTCACAATAAGAGCTTTGTCAAAGCTAGAGCTATGTCACAGCTAGAACTATGTCACAGCTAGAGCTTTGTCACAGCTAGAACTATGTCACAGCTAGAACTTTGTTGGAGCTAGAACTATGCCACAACTAGAGCTTTGTCACAACTAGAACTATGTCACCACTAGAGCTTTATCACAACTAGAACTATGTCACAACTAGAGCTTTGTCACAACTAGAACTATGTCACAACAAGAGCTTTGTCACAGCTAGAACTATGTCACAGCTAGAACTATGTCACAACAAGAGCTTTGTCACAGCTAGAACTATGTCACAGCTAGAGCTTTCTCACAGCTAGAGCTTTGTCAGAGCTAGAACTATGTCACAGCTAGAACTATGTCACAACAAGAGCTTTGTCACAGCTAGAACTATGTCACAGCTAGAGCTTTCTCACAGCTAGAGCTTTGTCAAAGCTTGAACTATGTCACAACTAGAGCTTTGTCACAACTAGAACTATGTCACAACTAGAGCTTTGTCACAACTAGAACTATGTCACAACTAGAGCTTTGTCTCAGCTAGAACTATGTCACAACTAGAGCATTGTCACAGCTAGAACTATGTCAAAGCTAGTGCTTTGTCACAACTAGAGCTTTGTCACAGCTAGAGCTTATACAGCTAGAACTATGTCACAGCTAGAGCTTTTTTCACAGCTAGAGCTTTATCACAGCTAGAACTATGTCACAGCTTGTTCTTTCTCACAGCTAGAGCTTTGTCGGAGCTAGAACCATGTTACAGCTAGAACTATGTCACAAGTAGAGCTATGTCACAGCTCTACCCGTGTTTGCGTGGATTTCCTCCAGGTGCTCCGGTTTCCCCCACACAACATACTGCTAGGTTAATTGGCTGCTAACAACTTGACCCTAGTCTATGTGTGTGTGTGTGTGTGTGTGTGTGTGTTAGGGAATTTAGACTGTAAGCTCCAATGGGGCAGGGACTGATATGAGTGAGTTCTCTGTATAGCGCTGCGGAATTGGGGGCGTTATATAAATAAATGGTAATAATAATAATGATAATAACTTCCAGGAGAGTAGGCAGGTATGAGGTAGCTAATGCCGGAAAGTAAGGAAAAGTATGGAAAGAGAAATAACTAATACATTTGGGATTTTCTAAAGTTAAAAAGCATTGTATAAAGTATATGGATATATATATATACCGTACATATATATATATATATATATATATATATATATATATATATATATATATATATATATTATGTTTTATCTGAAAGCTGAAATTTATGATGAAAGGTTATTTTTAAAAGCAAAATGGGAAAAACAGTTAAGATGAAGGGCTATTAAACAAAGAGAATGAATGATCCGCCTTTGTTAAGGAAGAATTCAGACAAGACACATCACGGTGATCACACAGGGCAGGCGCATATTACCCTAATACCACTCGCGTCTAAAGAGGAAAACAGCATCATAAAATGTTACATCAGCTAATCAACATAAAAAGTCATAAGGAACAGCAATAAATCTCCGGGGCTGAAGGAGAATATATCATGTAACGGAACAATAAAAAATAAATCTATGCGCTGTCTGTATCTGAGTCATTATTACAGGCTGGAACGACTCCAGAAACAGTCAACGTTCTACGGAGAAAATGTATTTAAGTCTATTCAGGATGAAAGGTTTCTTATGCATCGCTACCAGGAATAGAATATTTAAGCAGTCAATGTATAAGTGAATTATTAACGGGAAGATCAAGGATCAGAAAAGCAGAGATATTTAGGATGTGGAGGAATTCCCTTAAACGATTGTGTTGCCAATAATGTAAGTAAGTTGGAAATTAATATATGTGCAAACTTTGTCCCCCTTTTTTTCTTCTACTCATTCATAAATTTTGTAAACGATATGTGAAGTTTCTCTAGGAATATCTATTAAGGGCCCCTTTGTGAGATTCTGGCAACGTACCTGGGATGGAACCTAAATGTTATTTAGAAGCTAGACTTGGCAGCGCTTAATCTCCACTGTACCTCCAACGTCTAATAGAGACGTAGGTTCATACTGCCATGACTGTTTGTTTTTCCTGCAACATACAAATAAAGAAAGAGCCTGTGGACAGAGAAGTCACATCATAATCCACCCTAACATGCTCACCGGCGTTTAGGTTAGAGGTTTTCTGGACTGATAGACCTATTCTGGAGCTAAACAGTTCTTAGAGACTGCGAAAAATTACAAGATAATCCTTTGAAATGTTGAAAGCCCTAAATATTGTATTGGAAAAACTTACAGTAAATGCTAGTTAATCAGACATTGTAAGTGTATCTGTAAGATTTGAGAGTATATGTCTAAACTGCGGAAAAAATGGAGATGTTGCCTATAACAACCAATCAGATTCTATCTGTCATTTATTTAGTGCATTCTACAAAATGACAGCAATAATCTGATTGGTTGCTATAGGCAACATCTCCACTTTTTCAAACCCGCCGTTTAGTAAATATACCCCTTGGTGTTCAAGTAAAATAAATCCAGCCAACTCCAGCTTCCTTTTAGTGAGCACTTTCTACAAGTTATGTAGGGCTTCTCTTGGTCCTGGGCACCATTATGAGAGAAGTGACTATCATTAATCTGAGCAGTACGGTGGCTCAGTGTTTAGCACTTCTGCTTCACAACACTGGGGTCATGAGTTCAATTCCTGACCATGGCCTGGTGTTTGTAAGTTCTCCGTGGGTTTCCTCACAGTTTTACGGTTTCCTCCCACACTCCAAAAACATACTAGTAGCACACATGGGCTGCTATTAAGTTGACCCTAGTCTCTCCCTCTGTATATGTGTGTGTGTGTGTTAGGGAATTTAGACTGTAAGTTCTAATGGGGCAGAGACTGATGTGAGTGAGTCCTCTGTAGAACGCTGCGGAATTAGTGGTGCTATATAAATAGCTGATGATATATCAGAGCAGTGCCGTAACTAGACATTTTGGTGCCCTGGGCGAGACAGGGCACCGGCGCCCCCCATCTAAGTGGGAGTGGCATTTGACAAGTGGGTGTGGCCAACCTAATGTGTGGTGGGGGTGGGGAAGTAAATTTTGTAATTATCTGGGGCAGTCAGCCTCAGGGGAACCCAATAGTCGTAGGGATAAATGTATTAACCTGTGCTTTTTGCAAGACGCCGATTGTCGGCGACTTTGAAGGGGAAATTTAAAGCGGCAATAGCTTTAAAAGCAAGTTTTGCCTTTAAAGCCATGGCTGCTTTAAATTTCCCCTGCAAAGTCACCGAATATCGGCGCAGGTTAATACATTTACCCCTCTCTCCTCTCATCCTGCTTTTAAAACATGTTTTCCTACATAGTACCAGCTAATTAGCTGTTCAATCTCTGGTCTATAGCAGCTCAGCTTCCTGTCCTATCTGGTACCAAGCAGAGAGAATCAATTTCAACAGTCCAAAAATATGCTCAGCTTGTCACCAGATAGGGCTCAACTTTGTATGGCTGGCCGAATAGGGTTTAGCAAGTTATTATATGTACTAGATAAGTCTGTACTTTGTATACTTAGCACCAGTTGTGGAATATTATACTTGTCATCAGATATGGCTAAGCATATTGCACTTGCCACTGATATGCCTCTTTATAGTATACTTCTAAATATTGCTCAATTTTGTTAAACTTCAGTACATCATACTTTGCACCACATATGGCTTCCAAGCTTGGCACCAGATATTGCTAAGCATATTATAATTGGCATATTATACTTTGCACCACATATGGCTTAGCATATAATACTTTGCATGTCAATGTGTATACTTGTATAAAATGTATACTTGGCTACAGATTTTTTCAGCTTTATTTATGTGACACCAGACATGACTCAGTATGTTATAATTGGAGCCAGATATGATTTACCATTATATGCTTGGCACCACATGTGGGATAACATTCTATACTCCACCAGGTATAGCTGAAATAAAAGTGGTTCCCAGACTGACAAGTGGCACCTAGATTCTAGACACATATGTCAAGTACTGCTTATAATGTAAGCACCTCCAGGACTTGACCGGCCAAATGTTTACTGGACTGGAGCTAAACCGGAAGCTGCTATAATGCCAGGGGAAACTTGCAGGCATCATGTAAAGCAGGAGCTGCTAATCACTTTTTTTTAAATGCAGCAACGGAACGAGGACAGCGCAGAGAAAAAAAAAAAAATGTAAAAAAGGGGACATCTGTGTAATGTGTTGACTGCGCAGTGGGGTCTGTATAATGAAGCTAACAATGTGTTATGGCAGTTGGCTTATCTAATATAGCTGGTAATAACTTCAGTGTGGTCAGAGAAATGGGAAAGAGCCGTTAGTCCAACATTCACCCCGTAGGATTTCTGCCCATTACCCCACTTTGTACAAAACTAGCTTTTAAGCATACCTGGAATAGCTTGGTGCTTCTGCCCGCAGTGGAACAAGCAGGAAGTTCGGCATTCAAATGCAAGTTTCACTGACAGGAAGTCCGGCATTTGAATGCCGAACTTCCTGCTTTCGGTGGAACGCACTGCGGGCAGAAGCGCCAAGCTATTCCAGGTATTGAAGCTATATTGATGCCGGGAATCGATTGTTGCTTGTAGCGGAACTGGATTAGAGCCGCGATTTGTCTGGGCACAGAGGCAGGTATCGGGCGGCTGCGCCCCCTTGGGCTTGCGCCCGGGGCGGTCGCACCGCCGTCGTTACGGCTCTGTATCAGAGTGTCTTGTCTGGCTAAATGATCTGGTGTATATTCCCTGGAAGTTTTAAAGGGGCGCAGATTGAGAAAACGCTGGCGTAGAAAAGTCAAGAGGAAACTGTTCTGCTTCTTTGTGTGACACGGAAAGAGTAGCACAGGGTAAACTCATTATAAAAACATAATCTTCATATTTTTTTTACAAATTAGAGATACTAATACATGATTGCAGTAAGATGTCAGTAAGAATCTGGAATAGACAAATTATACACACTAAGATAGCTCTAAAGGGGTGGGGTAGTATAGTGCGAATAAGAAAATGCTGACAAGAATTTACCCCAACATCGTCATCGCAAAGTTGTCATTGCCGACATACTGATATACCGACTGTTTAAAAAACGGACCTCCAAAAATTGCGATCCATCAACATCACGGCACAACAGATAGATGTCACTTTCAAGGACGACAGGTGGATGTGGGAACAGTGTGCAAAATATACATGAACTGGTAATACCGAAAGTTACATAACAAATTCCTGGAATTTAGTATTAGGGCTAGAGATTGTACCAGACCATTGTGATGAAGAAAGGGGGTAATGATGTGTCCTGTGTTGAACAAGGTTCACTATTGGTCAGGGGTATAGGACTGTCCTGCATTGCAATAGATGCTTCTTCAGTGGACCTATTGTCCACATTGATAGGTGTTCTGACACCTTCAGGTGGTATTCCATTGGGTGGGGGTGCTGGCTCACACCCCCTTAAGAGGTGACGCCTTAGTACCGTCAGATTGCACCACGTAGCTGTTGGTCTTGATGGAGGATCCTTGCACAGTCCTGACTCTGTCCAATCCAACTGGGGTCCTGATGTGGATGATCTGCTTCGGGGACAACGGTCTCAGCTGATGAGAGGTTTTGTCATGATTGGCTTTGAGCTGTAACCTGGATTTCTCCAGAGCACTCTGCACATTGGTCTCAATAGTTGGTGTAAGTTTGGTTGAGGCTTGGTAGAAATGATAGTGCGAGTGTGTGTGGACAGAATCTGCTGAGAAGGAGAAGGGAGCTTGTCCCTTGGGGTATTTCTGAAATTAAGGAGCGCCATGAATTCATCTGAACCATCTCTGTAGCATTTGTCTAACAGGTGCTTTGCAGAATGCACTGCCCTTTCTGCTAGTCCACTAGATTGTGGATTGTGCGGACTGCTGGTGACATGTAAGGTGTCCCATTCATTGATGAAGGACTGGAACTCACCACTCATGAACTGCATGGCATTATCGGTGAGCAGCTTGCGTGGTATACCATGGGTAGAGAAGTGTCTTTTCATTTTGTTAATGACTGTGACAGTCGCCAGTTTAGGAAAAAAGTCTATCTAGAACCAACCGGAATATGAGTCCACTAACACAAGATGCTCTTTCCCCCTCTACACAAAAAAGATCTGCAGTAATGATAGACCAAGGGAGGTCAAGTATCTCATGGAGAGTGAGCTGTTCTTTGGTATGACGGGACGACGAGCATTGCAGGGGGCACAAGCAGAGACTACCCGCTCAATGTCAGCAGCCATAGAGGGCCAATACAATGCATCCCTAGCCTGTCGCACAGTGGCCTCATGCCCGGGGTGCCCCTGGTGTGCCTGATGGGCATAAAATCCTTGGAGAGCATATGGGATTACAAACTGCTGGCCACGCAGGAGGATGATCTCTGAGATAGTTAACTTGTCCCGGAAAGTAAATAATGACTTGAGTTCACGAGGCAACTCACTGGATGAAAGCATGCAGGACGGCATGCGACAACCGTTGGCAGAGGTCATCCCTGATTGCAACATCATGCAGCTATTCCATGCTCTGGGAGGAGAGGACATCAATCTTCATAACATCCATGTCATTGTCAGCATCGGGGACACCTGAGTCTGGAAGGTGAACACGTGATAAAGCATCAGCTATGCGGTGGTCCTTTCCATGCTTGTACACCACATTGAGATGGTACCTTTTGGAGCTTGAGCATGAACTGTTGGATATGTACTGAAGCAGTGTGCATAGGTTTGCAGAGAATAGTGATCAGTGGTTGGTGATCTGTTTCAACCACCACTGGACGTCCATAGATGAACTCGTGGAACTTTTTACAGACAAAAACAAGGGCAAGCAGCTCCATTTCATTCTGAGAGTACCGTGACTCAGTGTCTGTAAGGGCTCTGGACACATAACTGATGGTTTTGTTGCGCTGCAAACAGACAGCACCAAGACCATGCTGGGAATCATCAGCAGTAATGACCACAGGAACATATACATTAAAGAACTGGAGCATTGGGCTAGAAGTGATCATAACCTTGAGGAGAGCAATAGCATCAGCACGACAGTCCAACCAACACCATTCAACGTCATTGTGTAATAGCTGGCGGAGCGGAGCGGAGCTGTGACATCACTGTAGTGAGGCAGAAATTTTAAAAGGTATTTTGTATTACCTTGAAATCACTGCAAACCCAGCGTGTCTGTGGGGATGGATACTTGCTGGATGGCCCGTGTCTTAGCTGGATCCGGCTTGACACCCTCTGACATTAGAAGGTGGCCAACATATGGGACCTCAGTAACTCTGACTCTACACTTATCAGGGTTTAACCGCATGTTGCTATCATCGAATCCTGTGGAGGACTTTGCAGGGGCGCATGTCATGTTTCTCCATGGTGTGACCACACACAAGGATGTCATCAATGATGATTTCACAAAGGTATCCCTCAAAGAGGTGCTCCATGCTGCGTTGGAACACTTCACTGCCAGTACAGATGACACAGGGCATTCGGAGGATGCATGTCTGCCCAGAGGTGTCATAAATGTAGTGAGTAGGGATGACTCCTTGTCCAATGTGACCCAAGTGCGGGTTCTGGCAAGGAGGAGTGGTGAGTATCTTTGCGTTTGGCATGTTGGCTATGAGGAGGTGATGCGGTCTCATCAGAGCTTTTTTCAGATTCGCAGGGTCAATGCAGATGCGTACTGAACAATTCTTTTAACTGCATCAACCATGGCTGACACCCACGGGATGTCTTCTACCACTGGAGCAATGACACCTAAGGAAGTCATACAAATAATTTCCGCTATCACCTTATTTTTCATGGCCAAAGGCACCTTCTGGGAGCACACTCTGTAGGAGGAACAGACTCATCAAGACGCCTGTGATATGTGTCAGGGAGTTTTCCAATGGTCTTGCAATCGAACAGATCAGCAGTCTCTTAATTCTGAAATAACCTGTTGCAGCACGTGCACATCAGCACTTAACGTTAGTAACCCCAGTTTTATACTGTCCGGCAGACCTAGCAAAGGTTTGACATTACTATCCACAATATGAAACTGCAGCAGGACACCTGTGGAGTGAAACGTGCCCATACCCACAGTCATGATTATCTGGCCACCGTAAGCAATTAGGTTCAAGGTCTGAGACCAGTCAATAGGTGTTGGGGTTTGTACACTGGAGGAGCTCACGTGACATGACATTGCGTTTGACGCCAGTGTCAATTTTGATGGTTGTCTCGTTATCAACTATAATAGTAAATATTTCACCCTTTTTAGCCATAAGGTCAATACACTCACAGTGAAGACCGGTGTCAGGATGGATTTCTGGCTGTGTATGGACTCGGTGCGGCGGGCTGCTGGAACGTGTACTGTAGTGTTGTCTGTCATCAACTTTGGGCTTGGACCTGCACCAGCGAGCAAAGTGATTTTGTTTACCACAGGCACTGCAACATTTTTTTAATGCAGGACATTTGTTATGTCCATTGGACCGGCGACTGCCGCCATTCACACAGTGTGTTTGTTGCTGTTGCCGGAGGTCACATACGTCAGACTCTTTTTTTCAACTCGATTGCACTTTTGCGGGACTGCTCATGTAACATGCATATGTGTATAGCAGTGTCCAGTGTCAGTGTCTTCTCCCGCAGGAGATGTGTACAAGTGACATCATCGCAAGTCACACACACAACTCTGTCCCTGATAAGCTCACATGATAGGTCACCATATTCACATTTCTTTGCTAATAGTTTCAATCTGGCAGCATATGACTGGATGCTTTCAGAGGGGCTCTGCACAGCAGTGTTAAACGCGTGTCTGTCCTTTATGACATCTTTCACTGGTAAACATATCTCATGAATTTTTTTTATTAGTGTGTCTGGATCCTCCTGAGCCTCCTCCTCTGAATAGAGAAATGTGTCACCAGCTAAATTGAGCAGGGTTTATGCCTGTACCTTTATGATTTGTCTGAGAGACCAGCACAGCAGTATACACGCCATTTCTTCTCAAATTTGAGCCATGCATCCATGATAGCGCCCTCAAAAACAAGTGGATCTATGCGTCGGAGTCCTTGTGCCATCGCAGCCAAACTTCTGACACCGTGTAAAACTAAAAACTAAAACTAAAAAAAGTGGGGGGGGGGGGGGGGAATATAACTGTCGCACCAATTGTTGAGAAATATAGCACTGTATCCCAATTTTTCAAAAAATCACCCATTTAGTAGGTAAGGGGTGACACCACTAAACTTATTACAATAGTAATAGAAGAAATTAGGTCTTGAGAAAGCCATTTAATCAGCGAAACGCGCAATGGTGTTCTTGCTGACTGCACTTAAAGATTCTAATGTGGAAAATAATAGGAGGAACATAAAGGAAGCAAGATGAGAATTTAGGAGATTAGTTTTACACAGCTCCCTGTAAGCCCCAAGTGAGAGCGGAGCACTTAGGAGGTAGACAGCAAATCACTCCCCATACGAAAATTATGGACACAGATAACTTGAAACAGGCAAGTTTCAATAATAGGATACAAATAGATACATTTGTAAAAATATCCAATCAAGTAGCCTTAAATATATCCTTATTGAACAGTATGAGTCGTAGCTGTAATGCAGTAATAAAGGGACGGACTGGTTAAACCAAATCTCAATAGAAGGGAAATCCCAAGAGATTAAAATAACTATTCCCCTTGCAATGCCTAGATATTGAATGAAAACTTTGCAGAACATAGGAGTCAATTGAAGAGCACTCAGCCATTTTAAATTCACACCTTTTTGTTTTAGTTACAGTCACATTTTTCTTCTTTTATGCTGTTTTTATTTGAATAAGATTGCAACCAAAATTAATAAAGGTTAATTTTTAAATGACATTAAAAGACGTTTCAAAATAATAAGAAAATAAAAACAAAAGAGAATATTGCGGACCACCTGGAATAAAATTATCTTTATTTTCTTCCATCAAGATGAAGAGGCTGCAGAACTGTGAGAACATGCATTTACTGTGTGGTATATACTGAGAATCAAACATGGCTGCCAGGTACTTCCTGTAAAGCAAGTGGATGGCAGTGATGTCACTTCCGCCAACCACACATAGCATACATCTACAGATATGGTCCATGTTAACTTTCCTTTTTTAAAAACCGGTAATTTTTTTCAATCACTCCTCGTCCATGAGCTTGGATGAGGCAGTCTTTATTTTCCTCATCTGTACCCAAAGTGATTCTAAAAAAAATTAAAACAATACTAACAAAAATCCATTAAATTTGTTGTTTTTTTCTTAATATTGGTTCTTATATAGCGGCGTTTCCTTAATATTAATTCTTATACAGCAGCGTTTCCATAATATTAGTTCTTTTACAACGACATTTCCTTAATATCAATTCTTATATAAGAGTGTCTTCTTAATATCAGTTCTTATATAGTGGTGTTCCCTAATATCAGTTCTTATATAGCGGTGTTCCCTAATATCAGTTCTTATATAGCGGTGTTCCCTAATATCAGTTCTTAAATAATGGTGTTCCCAGGCCCGGCGCTCCCATTAGGCAAGGTTAGGCACTTGCCTAGGGCGCCGGGCTCTGGAGGGCGCCTGGAGGGCGCTACAGAATAATAAAATACTTTAAAACTGTGCGGCGACCGCTGACCATACCTGTCACGGCCGCCGCACAGCATCAGATGCACGGGGAGGGGGGAAGAGGCTATTTTGTCACCACCGCCGCCTCTCTGCTCCGTCTCCTCCCCTCCACTTACTAGTGTCAGTGAGTGGAGGGGAGGAGACGGAGCAGAGAGGCGGCGGTGGTGAGACAAGGTAAGGAGAGGAGGGAGGAGGGAGGAGGGCGGCGATTTTTGCGGGGGGGGGGCGCCGCTTTTTTAAAAATGCCTAGGGCGCCGTGGACCCTAGCACCGGCCCTGGGTGTTCCCTAATATCAGTTCTTATATAGCGGCGTTTCCTTAATATCAGTTCTTATATAGCGGCGTTCTCTAATATCAGTTCTTAAATAATGGTGTTCCCTAATATCAGTTCTTATATAGCGGCGTTTCCTTAATATCAGTTCTTATATAGCGGTGTTCCCTAATATCAGTTCTTAAATAATGGTGTTCCCAGGCCCGGCGCTCCCATTAGGCAAGGTTAGGCACTTGCCTAGGGCGCCGGGCTCTGGAGGGCGCCTGGAGGGCGCTACAGAATAATAAAATACTTTAAAACTGTGCGGCGACCGCTGACCATACCTGTCACGGCCGCCGCACAGCATCAGATGCACGGGGAGGGGGGAAGAGGCTATTTTGTCACCACCGCCGCCTCTCTGCTCCGTCTTCTCCCCTCCACTTACTAGTGTCAGTGAGTGGAGGGGAGGAGACAGAGCAGAGAGGCGGCGGTGGTGAGACAAGGTAAGGAGAGGAGGGAGGAGGGCGGCGATTTTTGCGGGGGGGGCGCCGCTTTTTTAAAAATGACTAGGGCGCCGTGGACCCTAGCACCGGCCCTGGGTGTTCCCTAATATCAGTTCTTATATAGCGGCGTTTCCTTAATATCAGTTCTTATATAGCGGTGTTCTCTAATATCAGTTCTTAAATAATGGTGTTCCCTAATATCAGTTCTTATATAGCGGCGTTTCCTTAATATCAGTTCTTATATAGCGGTGTTCCCTAATATTAGTTTGGACACGCTGACAATGCCATGTTTATTGCCTAGGAGACAGGAAAACACAAAACGAGGATCAGGTTGAAGCTAAGAAGCAAAACACAAGGGGCAGCCCTGTTATTCTTTGATGGCAGTCCAGTCATAGGACTGCATGTTGGAAGTCTTCGCAGTCTACAATAAAATGGCTTCTCCAATGGTTTCCATGTGCGGTACAAAGTACAACAGCCCACTGAGGTTTGGGACACTTGTGTGGGTGCACTGGTAACCTTAAAGGAACATTCCATCTCAGGGCCATCTTAACAGCATTATAGGCCCCTGGGCAAAGCAGTACACAGGGGCCCTCGCTACACAATCACTCACAGGAACAAAAATGTAAATTAGCGATAAAATTAAACTTATATTTATTGGTACCTCCAACAAAATCAGTCTTTAAACATTGAAAAACATGCTGCACAGTAAAGATTAATCCACAAAAACGTTTGGACAAAATAACATGAGCCTTGAAGTTCAACATAAAAATGATAAATCATACAGGCGGAGATGGCACAGTATGAAACAGTTGATACTGAGGTGATCACTGGATTTACTGGATTTCAGTGCGGTAAGAACCCACGGTGGAAATTAAACAACAGCTGTAAACACACACAACAACTACAACAAAAAAAAATCTACTAGCTGAGCTGCAGAACAAACAAACAAAAAAAAAACAACAACAACAAAAAAAACAAACATAATAAAACATACAAACTGTGTAACCTCAGTAGTTGCAATCGGAAGCCCATGATGTTTTCCCCTCCTGTCAGCAGTGGGAAAAATGGACCAACGTCTTTGACAAGTGGACATTTTACTGGCCCAATTTCCTCACCGATGCCAACTATAACTCACAGAATGACTGCATTATGGAAGACACAGGGATAGCTCATTGAGACTGAGGGCAGTTCAGTGCCCGCAACCTCGCCCTACTTCCGGCCTCATCCCTGGTCTCAAGTGACGACTGCATCCACACTGGGACCCACTTCCGGGCGGGAGGACTCGCTGCACTCTGCCTCTCATACAAAGGACTCAGCTGTCCTTATCACCTCTCCTGTCTTCCATTGAGCCTGACTTTTCGGCTATTGTGCCTCCTCAGATGACCCAGCCTACCGTCTCATCCGCCCCCTTACCTGAACTTCTGCCTCACCTGGAGCCCTCCAGCTCCCTGGATCTACCTCATCCTCGGACCCTTTGATCTCCACCACACCTCTGGCCCACCTGAACTCTGGACCCATCGGCCACCCCTGCTCATGCTACTGATCTCTGGACCCATGAGCCACCCCTGATCATGCTACTGAACTCTGGATCCATGAACTACCCCTGCTCCTGCTACTGAACTCTGGACCCACGGACCACCCCTGCTGGTACCGGCTCTCTGTAGCCCTCCACTGCTACTCTTACCCCTGTTCCATTTCAATCTACCGCAGTGTCTCTTAACCTTTACCGTATTTTTACCTAACTGTATATTATTTTTGCCACTGTCTCTCTGTTCCACTCTGTGTTTTATTCCATTGTTCTACTCTGCTCCGCTGTTCTTATCTACCTATCTACTGTTTTGACTTACCTTCTACCTACTACTTATCTACCACCTCACCATTTACTGTTTTTCCTTATGCTATACGTTATATATTTACTGTTTTACTTTTGACTGTTTACTTATATACTGGTTTTCATATTTACTGTTACACATTTCTGATCTACTATTTACTTTTTGACTGTTTTACACTGATTTCTGTTTTACATATTTACTATGCCGCCCCGCTCATTTCCCATACCCATCCTCTCCCCTCACCACCTTCATGGGCCCGCCTCCCACCGCCCTGCCTCTCTCTGTCCCATCTCTCGCCATCCCCCTCGCTCCATCAACCCTGACAACCTCATCCACATCTCCCCACTTTCCTCCCTCCCCTTCTCGTGTGCCCTCTGGAACTCCAGGTCCGTCTGCAACAAACTCTCCTCCATCCATGACCTCTTTCTCTCCAAGTCTCTTAACCTTCTCGCTATCACTGAAACCTGGCTCACCTCTTCTGACACCGTCTCACCTGCAGCTCTCTCCTATGGGGGTCTGTCCTTCACCCACTCCACCAGGCCGGATGGGCGTCAGGGTGGCGGAGTGGGCCTCCTCCTATCCCCTAACTGCACTTTCAAGGTCATCCCCACTGAACCTTCCCTCTCTTTCTCCTCCTTTGAAGTACACTCCATCCGTCTCTTATCCCCCATCCACCTCCGCATCTCTGTCATCTACCGTCCCCCCGGCCCCACCTCCCTTTTCCTGGACAACTTCTCTGCCTGGCTCCCACACTACCTTTCCTCCGACCTCCCCTCCATCATACTTGGTGACTTTAACATCCCCATTGATAACTCGTCTGACCCTGCCACCATCAAACTTCTCGCCATTTCCAGCTCCCTAGGCCTCACTCAGTGGACTTCCTCCCCCACCCACTGTCTTGGTCACTCCCTGGACCTTGTCTTCTCTCATCTCTGCGATCTCACTGAATTCTCCAACTCTCCCTTCCCACTCTCTGACCACCATCTCCTCTCCTTCACTCTGTCCTCCTCCCCTGCTCCCACCTCGCCTAAAGCTACCTTCACTAGGCGCAACCTTGAGGCCATCGACCCCATCTCCTTCTCCTCCTCTCTTGATACTCTCCTATCACCGCTTCCCTCCCTGGACTGCCCTGACCAGGCATCCTCTCTCTACAACCTCTCCCTTACTACTGCCCTTGACGCTGTCGCCCCAGCCTCTTCTATCCGCCAGCGCCGCCTCATTCCCCAACCCTGGCACTCCAAACTCACCCGCTTCCTCCAAAGGTGCTCTCGCACTGCTGAACGCCTCTGGAGGAAATCTCGCTCCCTGGCCGACTTCCTTCACTTTAAATTTACACTCACCTCATTCTGCTCCGCCCTCTCCCTGGCTAAACAATCCTTCTTCAAGTCCTTGATTTCCTCTCAGTCCTCCAATCCCCGCCGCCTCTTTGCCACCTTCAACTCCCTCCTCTCTCCCCCTCCCCCTCCTGTCCCGCCCTCCCTCTCCGCTTCTGACTTCGCCACTTTTTTCTCTTCTAAAATTGATATCATCCGACTGAACATTTCCTCATCCCATCCCTCTCCCGCCCCCCTCATCCTTTCTCTCTCCAACAACCTACTCTGGTGCTCCTTCTGCCCCACTTCGGGTGATGAAGTTCGCTCCCTCATTCTTTCCTCTCCACCCTCCACCTGTCCTCTCGACCCTATCCCCTCTAACCTCCTTCGCTCTCTCTCTCCCACTGCCTGCTCTTACCTTGCTCACCTTTTCAACCTATCACTCTCCTCTGGTGTAGTCCCCTCTTCATTCAAACACGCTCTTATCTCTCCCATCCTCAAAAAACCTAATCTTGACCCCACCTCTCTTGCAAACTATCGCCCTATCTCACTTCTCCCCTTTGCCTCCAAATTACTTGAGAGGATTGTCTGTTGCCGCCTCACTAGACACCTCTCGGACAATTCCCTCCTCGACCCTCTTCAATCTGGTTACCGCCCCCTCCACTCCACCGAAACTGCCCTGGCCAAAGTTACTAACGATCTACTTTTAGCCAAATCTAAGGGTCACTTCTCCCTGCTCATCCTCCTTGACCTCTCTGCGGCCTTCGACACCGTTGACCACCCCCTCCTGCTACAAACACTTCTCTCTCTTGGCCTCTCTGGATCTGTCCTTGCCTGGTTCACCTCATACCTCGCTAACCGCTCCTTCTCAGTATCCACGTCTGGCTCCTCCTCCACCCCCTTCCCTCTCCCTGTTGGTGTCCCTCAGGGCTCTGTTCTTGGCCCTCTACTCTTTTCGCTCTACACCTCCTCCCTGGGGGCTCTCATCTCCTCATTCGGTCTTCAGTATCACCTTTACGCTGACGACATCCAACTCTACATCTCCTCGCCTGATCTCTCCTCCTCCCTCCTCTCTCGTGTATCTGACTGCCTCTCTGCCATTTCCTCCTGGATGTCATCGCGCTTTCTCAAAATTAACATCTCCAAAACTGAACTGATTGTCTTTCCTCCCCCTAGACTCCCCGCCCACCACATCCTCTCTATTACTGTTAACAATACCACCATCTCCTCTGTCACCCAACTCCGCTGCCTGGGCGTTACCCTCGACTCCTCTCTCTCCTTCGCCCCCCACATCCAATCCCTCGCCCAAGCCTGTCGCTACCAGCTACGCAACATTGCCCGCATCCGGCCCTTCCTCTCCCAGGATGCCACCAAAACTATCATCCACGCACTCATCATCTCCCGCCTTGATTATTGCAACCTCCTTCTTACCGGCCTCCCCCATTCCCATCTCGCCCCCCTCCGCTCTATACTCAATGCGGCTGCAAGACTCATCTTCCTTTCTCGCCGCTCCTCATCTGCCTCCCCTCTCTGCCTCGCCCTACACTGGCTCCCCATTCCTTACAGAATCCTCTTCAAACTCCTGACCGTCACTTACAAGGCTCTCTCCCAGTCCACTGCTCCCTATATCTCTAACCTCCTCTCCATTCACACCCCTGCCCGTTCCCTGCGCTCGGCCAATGACCGTCGCCTCTCCTCCACTCTGATCACCTCTTCCCACTCCAGAATCCAAGACTTCTCCCGTGCTGCCCCCCTTCACTGGAACGACCTCCCTCGCTCCATCCGTCTTTCTCCCAATCTGTCCTCCTTCAAAAGGGCACTCAAAACTTACCTGTTCCTAAAGGCTTACCAACCTTCCACCTAACCTCTCCTCCACCTGTTCTTCCCCTCTCTCCTCCCGCCCCCTGTTCTCTCCCCACTTCTTCAACTTGCTCCCTGTGTGCCTGTGTTCTGTCTACCCTCCCTTAGGATGTAAGCTCATTTGAGCAGGGCCCTCTTCCCTCTGTTCTCCATACCTGCTCTTCTGCTCCGTCTTTACTGCATTAGCCTGCCTGGAGTCTCTGAAGTTTTGGTATTTTTTGTTAACCGTTTGTGATGTGTTACCTTGTTTAGCCTACTGTTTGTGCTGTGTACGGCGCTGCGGAACTCTTGTGGCGCCTAATAAATAAAGGATAATAATAATAATAATAATCAGTCCACCTAAATGTTTTATTAAAGAGGGTGTGAAGGTTCTGAATAAATCTCCCGGTATATTGCTCTGAACAATTAGCTAGCCTATGGGGCCCATATCATCATCATCACCATTTATTTATTTAGCGTCACTGATTCCGCAGCGCTGTACAGAGAACTCACATCAGTCCCTGCCCCATTGGCGTTTACAGTCTAAATTCCCTAACACACACACACACACACACAGACAGAGAGAGAGAATAGAGTCAATTTTGATGGCAGCCAATTAACCTACCAGTATGTTTTTGGAGTGTGGGAGGAAACCAGAGCACCCGGAGGAAACCCACACAAACACAGGGAGAACATACAAACTCCACACAGATAAGACCATGGTTGGGAATTGAACTCATGACCCCAGCACTGTGAGGCAGAAGCACTAACCACTGAGCCACCGTGGAGCCACCAAGCTACTGCCCAGCGTGCCCATTTGTTAAGATGGCTCTGTTCCATGTGGAAATTTTTACCAAATACATTCCAGTGTCCTCCTGTGATTTTCAGCCATGGTTTTAATTTACTACAACTCCCAACTTTGCCTTTTCTTTTATCGGGACAGGGGACTTGACACGTCACAATGGGGGGCGTGACCACAGTCCTGGGAAGTGAACAGACGATAGCTCCCAAATGTTTCGCCCGCGGAACAAAGCTGTCCCGATCAGGAGCCCTTAAAATTATTGACATACATCAGAGCAGCGTTTGATCACAGTACACAGTAAACAAGCAACTACCTTCTAATATAACTACATTTTAATATACAGTAACTAAAAATGTTACATACTTTTTTTTTTTTAAAACATTGCTGCTTGGCAGTAATAACAGCTAATTGAATGGTGGGCGAGGTAATAGTTGTTTGTGCTGCTGGCAAAGAAAAAGAAGAATCCTTTTGTGCAGATGTTCATAGAAAATTAAATAAAAAAAAAAAAGTTGTATGGAAGTTCCTTGTGTACGTGTTTCAGTTACAATGCTCAGGTTGGGACAAGATTTCTAGGAGATTGTGGAAATGCAAACTGTCAGCCAAGGCTGATAAGGATCGAATCCATATAATATTCTGGCTAAGAATATTGCAACAAGTAACAACCATCCCGGTTCTTAAATCGCTTCATACTCTTGACTGGAAACCGCGTCTCCGGAACTGAGCTATTAAGGAACAAATGCTGGTATTATTCCCCTATGTGTCTGCCACGCGAAACGTGACTCAGACTGACTCATACCAGTGTTATCATCTCAGCCGGTGCTCCTTTTAGAGTCATATCAAGCGTGAGCGCAACAGCATTAACATCATGACAACAAATGATTGACCTTAAATCCAGAGCATTGTTTATTTTATTTACATTAAGTTTTATGCTGATGATCCAAACAACAGAACCCACTTTTAAAGAATCAACATGTGCATAGCATATTGTAATAAGTATTTAATTAGTCCTACATGTAATAGACAGACTAGTCCCAATACCTTCCATCTTTTGGCAAACACAAGGGCAAATAGTTCCTTTTCATTCTGAGCGTATCATGACTCAGTGTCTGTAAGGGCTCTGGACGCAAAACTGATGGGTTTGTTGCGCTGCAAACAGACAGCACTAAGACCATGCTGGGAATCATCAGCAGAGGTGACCACAGGAACATGTATATCAAGGAACTGGAGCACTGGGCTAGAGGTGATCATAACCTTGAGGAGAGCAATAGCATCAGCATAACAGCCTAACCAACACCATTCAATGTCATTGTGTAAAAGCTGGCGGAGCGGAGCTGTGACGTCACTGTAGCGAGGCAGAAATTTTGAAAGGTATTTTGTCATACCTAGAAATCACTGCAAACCCAGCGTGTCTGTGGGGATGGATATTTGCTGGATGGCCGGTGTCTTAGCTGGATCCGGCTTGACACCCTCTGACGTTAAAAGGTGGCCAACATGTTGGACCTCAGTAACTCTGAAACCGCATGTTGATTTCACGAATCCTGTGGAGAACTTTGCGGAGGCGCATGTCATGTTCCTCCAGGGTGCGACCCCACATGATGATGTCATAAATGAGGATTTCACAAGGGTATCCCTCAAAGAGGTGCCCCATGCTGCATATATTAATGTCATTTAAATAATGTAAAATGTATTTTACTAGTGACAGAAATAGACATTTGTAACAAAAGTCTCGTCTTTACTACACGCACAGAATTTTGGTATTGAACAGTAACGTCTATATTTTATATTCCACATTTTTATGCAAGACAAAAAGGGCCCATTTCAGAACACAGATCCTGCTCAAGTGTGACACATTTCTTCCCCATGCAAATACTTATTTATATAAATATTTACAGGACAAAAGCAATCACCCAAAAGATTAAACACATTAATAAAGCTACCAAAATGATTATAATTATAATTATAATTAAAGCTGTTGCCGCTAGTTCTAACAGCCCTGTTTGTATAGTGCCCCCCACCTCCAAAGCAATGTTTCAGACCTGCACGGACTGGAGGTGTGTGATGGAAGCAGGCTCCTAATTGGACAGGAACTGTCCAATCAGGGGCTGTAACAAGATACATTCATCTAAAAAAAAATAAAAATTATAATAATAGTGTGTATAATTACTGTTAATACGGTAATTTCAACGCCGGCTTTTTGCTCATGGCTCCCTGAGCCGTAAGCAGAAATCTGAGTTAAAATTACCGTATTAACGGTAAAAGACTTAGCGCGGCGCTATTCTCTGTGGAATTGAATTCCCCCCTTGTTGTTTTGTCTCATGTTCTGTTTCTTTATTATTATTTTAACCTGTAGGTGTCGTTGTTGCTACTGTCATCCAATGAGAAGTTTAGTCTGTGTCTAATGCTGTGAAAGACAACAACATAAAACAAAGGATTATCAGAACAAACCACTACATACAATCAATGATACAGGTAGGTGAGATTTCCTTGTCAAACCTATAAATTTCTATTTAATTTTAAAAGTTTTTCTTCCAAATGGTTTAATTGTTCTCAATGGATAGGTTCTTCTATCAATTTTCAGCAGCTACACAGGCAGCAATATTGCAGCCGGAACTGAGCAATTGGCGTATATATGGCAAAGTGTGAACATTGATATCGTTAAATGGACAACCCAGCCGGATGGGCAAAGTCTTGCCGAACCTGTTCATTTTGGCACAGAGCGGCTGGCGGTTGATGTCACCTGTGGCCCCAATGACCAATCAGGTGCTAAGAAGTACAATTTTGTTTATGGGGGGGGGACAACATTCACTACCTAGAGAAATGACATCAACGGCATTATGTACAAAGCTGTTATCTTGGAAACTCACAGTAGCCCTGACATTCCCTGTTCCAGGATGATGTAAGAGAGAGAAGCGCCACCCTCATCAACAATTTCCCTTAAAGAATAGAACAGATAGCCCTGTTTTCCCTGTTTTATTAATCTTCGGCCTTCTTCTTGCTGATTTCAACTATCCCTGTCACTATCTGTCAGATATAATCTGATTTGCTTTATTTTGTATATATTTGTGTATCATGTTGTGTCTTGGTTCTGTTTTCTGTATATGTAATGTACGGTGCTGCGGACCCTTTGTGGCGCCTTATAAGTCAAAGATAATAATAATAATAATAGCTGGACACACCTAGATTTTCACATAACACTTTAGTTGCTTCAGGTATATTAGTTTGCCCAGCAATCCACAGGTTTTCATATATATTAATGTAACACAATGGCTCTACTTTCTCTTTAACTACTTTTATTATGCAAGGCCTTTACACATTTGTGAGGATTTCCTTTCATTTCTGAGTGTGTCTGAATAAAGTTGTATTTATGTATTTAGTACATAGTTCCACAGAATTCCATATTGGAACTTTGCTAACTTTGTATAAAACCTTCATAGCCTGTAGATATTAAGGGCACGGTTCTTTTACTTGGGCGACTGCAGATATCTCACGTCTCCTTCCCTCTTGAGCCTAAGCACATGTTACAGGATTCCGGGAGGGTGATATATCTTCATTCTCACGTGATCTTACATCACCTCTCCCAGACTACAAGCTGCCTGTGGATGTGACAGGGAATTATGCAATGGGTTTGATAAAGATAAAGCGAGCTAGTGGCGCAAGGAAAATATTTGCTGAGCAGCTCAAGTGGAGAGAGGGGTTTAACTGGATATATGTCACAGTGAAGGATATTGCTTAAGTGGATGTCAGCAATGAAAACAGAAGCTCCTTTTTATGTATGCTGCAAACAGCACCGGCGAAGCTGCACCCCTACATCCCACACATTACCCTGCCAATGACTCTCATCTAACCTGTGGGCACCGTATTCTGCAAATTGATTTTTTAAATAGATTTTCGGGATATGCGCTGGATTCCTACAATAAAGAACACCGCCCTTTGTACTTGACTTTTGGGATAACCTGAGCACTGTGACTGATACACCCCATAACGGTACCTCACATAAAATACGTAGCAGCCTTTGATGCTTTGGTCCGCAAGAGAATCCCAGATAATGGATAAACATGATGGATGGAAAATATTATTATTTAAAGATGGTTTTTGTCAGTTTAGTAAGTGAGATAAGTGTTGGTTTCAACAGAAGAACATCTTAAAATCGCAGTTGTTAACGTGAGTCATCTGTGCGCTCTCAGTTTCTAATCATGCACAGACACAGCAAACTTAAACAAATTCAGAGTGTGGAAAACCATGAACGTGGTGTGATTCAACAAATAATGATTTCTCGATGTTGTCTGCACGTCGGTCTCTCCTATTGTGTAACTTAAGCTTCGGGTTTGATTTGATAGAAGTAAGATTTGCGGCATAATATGATTTCCTTGATGACATTATATAATTAAAAATGGGCGCTCGAGGTTCATTCCGGTGGTCCCGAGGTCCTCTGCACTAACATGTTAGATTTAATTTCCTCAAACTTTCCTCTAGAAAATAATGTCACTCATTCAGTGTCTTTATTGTCACCCCCCAGTCGATGTAATGGGAGCAGTTGGCAGATTCTTACCTGTGAAGTTGCCGGTTGCTGCTCCTCCATTTTGGAAAAGGGCTGTGAGCATGGCACTGGGTTATGATGTCACAACCTGGCACCACAACTCCACCCCTGCTACAGAAGTGTCAGGCGCCGCTCGGCGGCCGCCCGGCCGTCCACACAGAACGTCTGGTTGCCTAGCAACCAGACGCGTCACTTCCCCTTCCGCCCGGCCGGCCAGCTCAGACCCAGAAGCGTCCCCGTTGCTAGGCAACGGGACGCTGCATGAAGAGAGCGCTACGGCGCTGCAAGATGACTAGCGCTACGGCGCTACAGCTATGACAGCACCACTAGTGCTGAGGGCATTGGCTAGCAGCACTATTTAAGTCCCTCTGACCTCACCTCCTGTGCCAGAGTTTCAGGTCCTTTCCTGTCCTCCAGCGTTCCAGTGTTCCTGTGTTTATCTGTTTCCTGACCCTTGCCTTCCTCCAGTTTATTGCCATTTGCCTGTGACCATTGTGACCCGGATTGCCTTGACTACCCCTTTGGATCTCCCTTTTGTACCTCGCTGTCAGAACGTTATCGACCCGGCTTGATTCACACCCCGTTCGGATTCTCCTTGTGTACCTGCATTGCCCGCACCGTTGCTGAACCCGCCTGTCTGACATTCCTCTCGTGCTTCGCTATCTGACTCGTGGAAGGACCGCGACCTGCGTGTTTCCTGCAGCCAAGTCCATACCTCCTTGCGGGGGTCCCTGGTGAACACCAGGGGCACGTTAGACTCCGCGCCTTCCTCCGAGTAGTGCCAACGATAGCAGGTACGCTATACTAGTCGTGACAGTAAACTCTGGCGATGACTACCGAAGGAACGGGGGAACCCTTAGCCCGGGACCTTCTCATTCATTTGGCTCAGCGAGTAGAACAGCAAGAAGCAGCCCAAGCACATCTCCTACAATGTGTTCAAGGTATCGCTACACGCTTCGATGCCTTACAAGGCTCCCTGCCTGCTGCTCCTGCCATTACCACCGCCCCAGGGGCGTCCGCTAGTGTGGTTACTGTATCCACTGCAACTTCTGGCATGCGTATCCCCACGCCTGAAAAATACGATGGAGATCCCAAGAAATGCAGGGGTTTCTTGAACCAGTGCTCCATCCAGTTTGAGTGCAATGCAGGAGCATTTCCTTCAGAGCGAACGAAGGTGGCGTTTATGATCTCCCTCCTGAGTGGTCAAGCACTAGCCTGGGCTTTGCCTTTGTGGGAAAATGGAGACCCTCTTCTTAATAACACCGGCTCCTTTATTGAAGCTTTCAGGAGAGTCTTCGATGACCCTGGGAGAGTAGCCTCTGCGGCCACCAGCTTGCTGAACCTGCGTCAAGGCAACTTATCTGTTGGGCAATATGCCATCCAGTTCCGGACCTTAGCGTCAGAGCTGAAATGGAACAACGAGGCGCTGGTCGCAACTTTTTGGCAAGGTCTAATCGACCGTATTAAGGACGAACTAATTTCTCGGGATCTTCCCTCTGATCTTAATACCCTAATTGCGCTATGCATTAAAGTAGACCTACGTTATCAAGAACGCACCCAGGAATGTCCTGTCTCTAAGCGGGTGGTTCCTCGTCTGGCTCCTCAATTTCAAAACCCAGTTTTGCCTATGGATGAACCCATGCAAGTAGGACGTTCCCGTTTATCCCCAGAAGAAAGAGAGAGGCGCTTCAGACAGCGTCTCTGCCTTTACTGTGGCGATTCCGGACATGTTCTCAAGGTCTGTCCTAAGAAACCGGGAAACCCATCCTCCTAAACGGTAGCAGGGAGGCCGGTTTAGGAGTATCCACAGTTGCTCCCTACTCAAAAAACACCCCTGAGCTTCTTATGGCAGTCACCCTGAGCACCCCTAGAGGTCCCTTCTCCACCACGGCCTTTGTGGATTCCGGCTCCTCCGGGAACTTCATTTCTGCCACTCTCATTGCTGGGCTTCAAATTCCAACTCTCCCCTTGCCTCAACCATTATCGTTAACAGTAGTAGATGGGAACCGTGTCAGCAGTGGCTCCATCTCCTACATCACTTCACCTATTCGGTTAATGGTTGGAGCCCTCCATAGCGAGATGATTCAGTTGTTGGTGTTGCCAAAATCCATCAATCCCATTATCTTGGGGCTTCCATGGCTACGAAGACACTCTCCGCAGATGGATTGGGATCGAGCTCAGGTTACTCGTTGGGGTACAGAATGTCATCATAGATGTCTACCTAGTGTTCTGCCTCCTGATTCCCAAGTTGTTGCTCAGTCCACGGTTACGGAAGTTAGCCTTCCTGCTGCATACACTGACTTCCAAGATGTATTCAGTAAAACGGAGGCCGAGTTATTACCTCCCCATCGGCCCTGGGATTGTTCCATCACTTTGCTTCCCGATCAACCTATACCCAAGGGGCGAACGTATCCCCTTTCTCGCCCAGAGACCCTGGCAATGTCCCAATATATCAAGGAGAATCTGGAACGTGGTTTTATTCGCAAGTCTACCTCTCCTGCTGGGGCTGGATTCTTCTTTGTCAAGAAAAAAGATGGGTCCCTGCGCCCATGCATTGACTATAGACCCCTGAATCGTATTACCATCAAGAATCGGTACCCGTTACCTCTTATCTCTGACCTATTTGACAGAATCAGCGGGGCTCAAGTGTTTACTAAATTAGACCTACGAGGGGCCTACAACCTCATTCGTATAAAGAAGGGTGACGAGTGGAAGACCGCCTTCAATACGAGGGATGGGCATTTTGAATACCTGGTAATGCCCTTCGGTCTTTGCAATGCCCCCGCCATCTTCCAGAATTTCGTTAATGACATCTTTCAAGATCTGTTGTACACCTCCGTAGTCGTTTATCTAGACGACATTCTAGTGTTTTCTAAAGACTTGAGTTCTCATCAAGAACAAGTGAGAGAGGTCTTACGAAGACTGCGCAAATATCATCTTTATTGCAAATTGGAAAAATGTGTTTTTGAAGTTCTCCAAGTGTCCTTCCTTGGGTTCATTGTGTCCGGCTCCGGGTTACAGATGGATCCCACCAAGGTGTCATCCATCTTGAATTGGCCTCAACCGCAGAGTCTTAAAAGTATCCAAAGATTCATTGGATTCGCCAATTATTATCGACAGTTCATCCAAGATTTCTCTTCCATCATTGCTCCAATTACAGCATTAACTAGGAGATCTGCCAATCCTAAGATATGGTCTCCAGAAGCTGTTTCTGCCTTCACTATTCTGAAGAAAGCCTTTTCCTCTGCCTCTGTGCTCTCTCAGCCGGATCAACAGCGACCTTTCTTTGTGGAGGTAGACGCCTCTTCAATAGGCATTGGAGCCGTGTTATTTCAAAAGACACCTTCAGGTACCCATTCTCCATGCGGGTTCTTCTCCAGACGATTTCTTCCCAACGAGATTAATTACGGAATCGGAGACAAGGAGCTTCTCGCTATTAAAGCAGCTTTGGAGGAATGGCGGCACCTATTAGAGGGAGCCCTATATCCAGTTACCATCTTTACAGACCATCGAAATTTGACATTCATTCGGGAAGCTCGCTGTCTGAATCCTCGGCAGGCCCGCTGGGCATCATTCTTTGCTCGCTTCAACATGATTCTTACCTTCTGTCCAGGTGCTAAGAATGGGCAGGCAGACGCTTTATCTCGTTCTTTTGATGATACAGACCGCCTGAACCCATCGATTCCTCATTGCATTATTGACCCTTCGAACATCATTGCTATTACCAATACTGTGAAGGATGCTCCGCCCACAGGACGATCATTTGTGGAACCACAATTACGACTCAAGGTGTTGCGTTGGGCCCATTCGTCCTGTATCGCGGGTCACGCTGGCATAAAGAAGACCACATTCCTTCTCTGCCGTCGTTTCTGGTGGCCTACCATACGCGCTGATATACGGGACTTTATTGCAGCATGTACCATTTGTGCCCAACACAAAACTTCCAGGAAGGTTCCTGCTGGGTTGCTCCAGCCCCTACCTACGCCGGATGCTCCCTGGGAGAGTATAGCCATGGATTTTATTACTGACCTTCCCTGCAGCTCTGGATTCAATACCATCTGGGTTGTCATTGACCGATTTTCTAAAATGGTGCATTTTATTCCTCTTTCAGGTCTACCTTCAGCCAGTCACTTAGCCGACACATTTATCAAGGAGATCTTCAGACTTCATGGTTGCCCTAAGGAAATTATCTCTGACAGGGGAGTGCAATTCATCTCCCGGTTCTGGAGGGCTTTCTGTAAAAAACTGGGTACGGAGTTAAAATTCTCATCGGGATATCACCCCCAGACCAATGGTCAGACCGAGCGGATCAACCAGGATTTAGAGACTTTTCTCCGTTGCTTTACCGCTGATAATCAAAGCAGATGGTCGCAATTCCTTCCCTGGGCAGAATTCTCACACAATCACCATGTCCATGAATCTACCGGGTTTTCTCCATTCTTTATTGTGACCGGGATGCATCCTATTATCCCAGATCCATTTCCCAATTCTTCCTCCTCTGTTCCAGCGGTGGACTCACTTTATCGAGAATTCTCTATCATTTGGGCCACAACCAAAGCAGCTCTGCAAAAGGCATCACAGCACCATAAGATCTTTGCAGATCGCCACCGTAGGGCTACTCCCCTATTGAAGGTAGGGGATCAAGTATGGCTTTCCACTAAAGACTTAAAACTCAAAGTACCATCTATGAAAATGGCTCCACGTTTTATTGGTCCTTACATCATCTCACAAGTTATTAATCCAGTGTGTGTTAAACTAAAGCTACCGGCTTCTTTACGATGTCATAATACTTTTCACGTGTCCCTACTCCGGCCATTGGTGCTTAACAGGTTCTTTGTACCTCCATCTCGACCTCCTCCTGTTCAAACCTCCTCTGGAACAGAGTTTGAGATCAGCCGGATTCTGGATGTCCGCATTCGCTACGGGCAACAACAGTTCCTTGTGCACTGGAAGGGATTTGGCCCGGAAGAAAGATCTTGGGTGGATAAACCGGACCTTCACGCTCCTCAGTTACTTAAGAGATTCCTCCAAACAAGGGGAGAAGGAGGAGGGCATACTGTCAGGCGCCGCTCGGCGGCCGCCCGGCCGTCCACACAGAACGTCTGGTTGCCTAGCAACCAGACGCGTCACTTCCCCTTCCGCCCGGCCGGCCAGCTCAGACCCAGAAGCATCCCCGTTGCTAGGCAACGGGACGCTGCATGAAGAGAGCGCTACGGCGCTGCAAGATGACTAGCGCTACGGCGCTACAGCTATGACAGCACCACTAGTGCTGAGGGCATTGGCTAGCAGCACTATTTAAGTCCCTCTGACCTCACCTCCTGTGCCAGAGTTTCAGGTCCTTTCCTGTCCTCCAGCGTTCCAGTGTTCCTGTGTTTATCTGTTTCCTGACCCTTGCCTTCCTCCAGTTTATTGCCGTTTGCCTGTGACCATTGTGACCCGGATTGCCTTGACTACCCCTTTGGATCTCCCTTTTGTACCTCGCTGTCAGAATGTTATCGACCCGGCTTGATTCACACCCCGTTCGGATTCTCCTTGTGTACCTGCATTGCCCGCACCATTGCTGAACCCGCCTGTCTGACATTCCTCTCGTGCTTTGGTATCTGACTCGTGGAAGGACCGCGACCTGCGTGTTTCCTGCAGCCAAGTCCATACCTCCTTGCGGGGGTCCCTGGTGAACACCAGGGGCACGTTAGACTCCGCGCCTTCCTCCGAGTAGTGCCAACGATTGCAGGTACGCTATACTAGTCGTGACAAGAAGAAGTGGGTGCGGGTGGGACATCTCCCGACAGGGCGACTGTAAGCCATACTTCCCAACATTTAGAAAGCTGTAAGCGGGACAAAGTAAACCCCATCCCCGTTGCACCCAAACTCCGCCCGCAAATAGGACAATTTGAGTAAAACCTCACCCACCTTCCTGTTAAGCCATGTCCGTCAATTGGGATAGCCCTCCATAGGCAAACTAAGGGGAGGGGGGTTCCCAGTGCCTGGAACCCCCCCCCCCCCCTTCCAAGCCTGGGGCACTGTATAATTGATGTGGCTGGACCCTGCCCCCGCTTCACACAGCTCTGCTTGAAAAGGGAGAGTTGCGTGCACCTAACAGTAGTGCACGTAGCATTGCCCATGTATATTATGGGGATAGGGAGAGTTGGAAAGCAGCCAAACACTGTCTAAAATTATAACTACGCCCCCATGCATGCTGGTCACGCCCACTGGTGGCGTGGTGTGGAAACCCCCCTCTACAAAATCTGTGTTTGACCCTGCCCTCCAAAATCGGGACCATTGGAGATGTATGCTGTACGCTCCAAAGGGGCGAGGACTGATGTGAACGTTCAAATATCGTCTTTAAATCACTGCTAATATGGTAGTGTGCTATAAATAAATGTTAATAATAATTATATAGCTAAATTTTCATTAACATAATCATTTGAGTCCATTAAAAATGATCCCACTCGCTCAAACGAATGGGAAACAGAGAGTGTTCATATCGTTCCAGGGGTCCTTCCTTTATCCCAAATACAAAAACAAAATAAAATCCAGCAGATGGAAAACAAGGGGAAATATAAACGTGAAAATGAAATAAACAATAAAACGCTACATACTTATAAATACACTAGTCAGTCATAAAACAGCTACAATATATTGGATTTTATTTTTAATTTCTTTTTATATTAAACTCATAGCCAGAAGGCTATAGAAATCTGATTATCTCCATAAGGTCACCCCCCCCACCTTTATTTTTTTGTTAGTTCTGGTCCTTAAATTTCTTTACCTCCTCTCTTGACCTCAGATTCTGGGATCTCTGGGTAGTTACAGAGGCCAAGTGTTGATGTAACAGATTCCTAGTTGTGCTGTTACATATTGATATAAACTTTCATTCTGTTTTCACAGTCCCCAAAACAAAGCTTGTTTTTAGAAATCTTTGAAATTCTTGTGAAGAAAACTTCTTAATAAACGTTGCCGACATTAAAGTGGATTCTGTCACCTATACACAGCGGAGGGGTACATTGTTTCGGGTTCAACCACTTTCAGACAGACATGGGGGATGTTTCCTTACAAAGGGAAGATTGCAGTAGCCCTTAGCAGCCAATCAGAAGTTAGCTTTTATCAGACAATGACAGCGTGCGTCGGATTGATTGCTGTGGGTTACTATTTAAAGATGAGCTAGGACACGCCCCCTCCAAACTCTAAGGACATGCCCCCTCCAAACTCTAATTCTGTCCAAAAGGTTTAAATTTGCCCCCCCCCCCCCCCTGCCCCCAGTGCTGAGGCCCTTAGCATTATAGAAGTAAATACAAACAAAAACACCAATGCATATGGTAACAATACAAACAATGGTTTCTGGATTCAGACCTATTTGCATGAATTTTGCAAACATTAACAATACATCACAACAAAACACCAGTGGATATATCGTAGTTCTGCGTTTGCACTGTTATGAGTAAAATCTCTTATCTGATATAAACTATTAAATATTAGTGTTTTTATATGGTCATAGAAATCCTCAATCGCTTCTAAATGTTAAACAATAACTCCTTTAATGTTTCTTATTCTGGCACATCCTCCCCTCCACTCCCACTATCTGTTGGGGTACAAGGCTCTGTTCTTGGCACTTTACTTTTTTCATTACACACCTCTTCTCTTGGAGCACTAATTCCCTCATTTTGCCTTCAGTAACACTTCCACGCTGATGACGCCAAAATCTATATGTCTTCCCCTGACCTCTCTCCCTCTGTACTATCTTGTGTAACCAACTGTCTTTGTGCTATCTCCACATGGATGTCCCAACGCTACCTAAAGCTCAACATGTCCAAAACACAGCTTATAATCTTCCATATTGCCAGAGCCAACGCCATCCCTCAAATCTCCCTCACTGTCAATAACATCACAATTTCCTCAGTCTCCCAAGCCCGCTGCCTTGGTGTCACACTTGACTCCGCCATCTGCTTTATTCCTCACATCCAGACTCTCTCCCAGTCCTGTCAACTCCACCTTGAAAACATTGCCAGAATACGCCCTTTTCTTACTCAACATGCTACCAAAACTCTTATCCATTCTCTCATCATCTCCCGTTTTGACTATTGCAACCTCCTGCTATCTGACATTCCTGACACCCATATATCCACACTTCAATCCATCCTAAATGCTGCTGCAGACTGATCTTCTTCTCTCCCTGCTCCCCATCAGCTACACCACTTTGCAAATCCCTACACTGGCTCCCTGTGTTCTCCAGAACCCAATTCTAATTATTCACCCTTACCTACAAAGCCCTCAATATCACTACCCCTGCATACATCCCAAATCTCATATCAAAATAGTTTCCCTCTTAGACCTACCTCTGACCTGCGCCTTGTATCGTCTCTGGTAACCACCTCTCACTCCCGCCTACAAGACTTCTCCCGTGCTGCTCCCCACTTATGGAATTCCTTACCACACCCAATCAGACTTTCCCAGACTTTCCCACAGCCTTCAACTCTTTAGATGCTCTTTGAAAACCTATCTCTCTATTAAATCTTACCTTATCCCTGATAACACTACTCACACTAACGCACCCTCACAACTGTCCCAATCTCCACTCTGAGCCACACTCGCTCCTCGTGTTTCAGCTGTGCCCTCTTCCACTTAGAATGTAAGCTCTAATGAGCAGGGTCCTCCATACCCTTTGTCTTCATGTCTGCATTTATTCTGTCTGCCTTGTATGTCCTTGTTTTATGTATGTACTGTTTTCCCTACTCCATAATAATAATAATAATAATAACAATAACAATAACAATAATAATAATAATAATAATAATAATATCCTTAAAACTCACAGGAAGGATACTTTATTCCATATATATTAGCCCATTCTATGTTCTGCCAATAGAGGGTGCCACCTTATGTTTATTTGCACTCACAGGGCCTGATTCAATAAGGCATGCAAAACTAATGGATTGTGCGTTTCTTTTAAAACGCACAAATATCGGACATACGCACGTCTGTATTCAACAAGGAGCGCATTTAAAGATACATCTGGTGATGACTACTGGTCCAGGTCCACTCTGCTCTAACAGACAATACACTGCAGGGTACGTCCAATACGTATGTGGAACACACAGACAAGAAAAACTATTCAATGTCTGTCACCTATTAATAATATAGGACCTGATTCATTAAGTAAGTAAAGCAAAAGTAAGTAAGTAAGTAAGGCAAAACCATGTTGCATTGGAGGGGGAGGTAAATTTAAAATGTGATGGCAGAATTATATTTCGGGCAGGGCTTGTCCTAGATCAGGCCAACCTGTGGCTCTCCAGGCATTGTGAAACTAAAAGTCCCATGGCAGAGTGTGATGAAGAGAGCCATTACTGTGGCATAATACAAACTGGGGGCATTGCGGGCATTACTGTGGCATAATATGAACTGGGGGCATTACTGTGGCATAACATGAACTGGGGGCATTACTGTGCCATAATATGAATATAATATTAAATAACAGATTTTTGTCAGGTAAGGTATTCTTTAATATTTTTTCTTTAACATTTTAAACTCTTTCTTATAACAATATAGTTTTGTGTATCTCTTTTACTGTTCTTATTTGAGTATTAAGTGCATTAAATATTAGAACACCTTTCGATATATATTTTTGCATACTTAAAATGGTCATTAGGGCAGAGAACCGGTTGTCAACTCATTTGAATCCCACCACTGTATATGTATGTATGTGTAAATATATGTGTATATATATATATATATATATATATAATGCATTTGCAAGTGCTAGCCACACCCCCACATTAGGTTGGCCACGCCCACTTGACAGATATCACTCCCACTTAGATGGGGGGCGCCAATGCCCTGTCTCGCCCAGGGCACTGAAATGTCTAGTTACGGCACTGCTGGTTCCCTGTGTATGGGTGCTCAACATGTCTAGTTACAGCTCAGCTGTTACATTATACATTAACAATATATCAGTAAGATGAGTCCATTATCATGGATCTACTCTGTGTATATTGTGATGTGTTCATCTGCACCTGCACTGTGCTCCTGACAGCTCTGGGTCAATGATTAGTAATCAAATTCTTACAGCTCTTGATCACATGGTTCTGAAGAAATCACATTATATCTGGATTCCCAATGGAGCTCTCCTCTTTCTATGTTACCTATATAACACAGTACAGTGTGACTGCAGATTTAGAAGACCAAGCCTGCCAGACCTATTATTTGTATTTCAGCAATGACAATTAGCAATGGAGCTCTCCTTAATGTCACTGTAGACTTTGAAGAACACTACTACCCCTCCTCTTTCTTTTCTATCTATGACGCTGCCCAACTGCACTAGAGACTGCCAAGAACTGTGCTACCCCTTCTGTGTCCTTCTGTGAAATGGCGCCGGATCGCCGTGGAGGGCGGTACTTATAGATTCCACAGCTCGGGAGGCCCAAAATCCGACGAAGTAACAATGACGTTTTGCCTCATTTTCAATTCCGAGGGAGCGCGAAAGTACTGAGCTGATGTGCTAAGTTCGGGTGTGCCTGAGCATCTCTAATATATAATATATATATATATATATATATATATATATATATATATATATAAATATATATAAACACATACACACAAACTGTATATACTGAATTGCGGTTGCTTTCAATTTGTGTGTATCTTTTCTAAAGTTATTAAGACGTCTTGAAGAATGAAATGAAACATTATATCTTTACATCTAGGCAGAGTTCAAAATGTAGGGTTAAATCTATCTTAGTAATGTTACGAGCCTGAACCAGAAGATATGAAATGTAAAGCCAGCTTATCACTCCCAGCCGCTGCCTGAATCTATCACACTGAGCACATTTGGTTACCATTACCCTTTATTGTGGTAATCTCTGCTAAAATATGAAGTGACTGAATTTATCTCTCTTTCCAGGGACTGACTGCTGAAACCGGCCGACGCTCAATCTTCAGTCTGAATAATCTTGTATTTATTTATCTTTCAGTTAAACACGTTGAGCGATAGATGTAGAAAGAGGATCCATCACCGACTTTCTCACAGATATGACTTTCTGAGTCAACAATGGAAGAAATGTTGTACTGTCCCTTTAAGTGAGTATGTAAGAGTACATTAGAGGCTGAAAACGTAACCATGTAATCTATCTATCTATCTATCTATCTATCTATCTTATATCCGTCTATCTACCTATCTTCTATCTATCTATCTATCTTATATCCGTCTATCTACCTATCTATCTATCTATCTATCGATCTATCTATCTATATATCTTATATCCGTCTATCTACCTATCTTCTATCTATCTATCGATCTATCGATCTATCTATCTATCTATCTATCTTATATATGTCTATCTATCTATCTATCTATCTATCTTATATCTGTCTATCTATCTATCTTATATCTGTCTCTATCTATCTATCTATCTATCTATCTATCTATCTATCTATGTCCTATCTATCTTCTATCTATCTATCTTCTATCTATCTATCTCCTATCTATCCATCTATCTATCTATCTGTCTGTCTATCTGTCTGTCTGTCTATCTATCTATCTATCCTATATCTATCTCTTATCTATCTATCTATCTATCTATCTATCTATCTATCTATCTATCTATCTATCTATCTGTCTGTCTATCTGTCCATCTATCTATCTGTCTGTCTGTCTGCCTGTCTATCTATCTATCGATCTATCTATCTTATATCTACCTCATATCTATCTATCTTATATCTATCTCATATCTATCTATCTATCTATCTATCTATCCTATATCTATCTCATATCTATCTATCTATCTATCTGTCTGTCTGTCTATCTATCTATCTTTCTTTCTATCTATCTGTCTGTCTGTCTATCTATCTTATATCTACCTCATATCTATCTATGTATCTATCTATCTATCGATCTATATTATATCTATCTATCTATCCTATATCTATCTCATATCTATCTATCTATCTGTCTATCTATCTATCCTATATCTATCTCATATCTATCTATCTATCTATCTATCTATCTATCTATCTGTCTATCTTATATCTACCTCATATCTATCTATCTATCTATCTATCTATCTATCTATCTATCTATCTATCTATCTATCTATCCTATATCTATATCATATCTATCTATCCTATATCTGTCTCATATCTATCTATCTATCTATCTATCTATCTATCTATCTATCTATCTATCTATCTATCTATCCTATATCTATCTCATATCTATCTATCCTATATCTATCTATCTATCTATCGATCTATCTATCTCAGATCTGTCTCTCTATCTATCTATTGTGAATGAAGACATGGGGCTAGATTTACTAAACTGCGGGTTTGAGAAAGTGGAACTGTTGACTACAGCAACCAATCAGATCCTAGCTTTCATTTATTTAGTGCATTCTACAAAATGACAGCTAGAATCTGATTGGTTGCCATAGCCAATATCTCCACTTTTTCAACCCCGCAGTTTAGTAAATATACCCCATAGACTCAGCTATTTATATTTGGATACTGACTTCATATCAGAGTAGAGGTTTGCAATAATCTTTAGCCCAGGTGATGGAAACTTTAAAAGTTGAGCCTTTGTCACATATAATATGGATCTGTTCATCAGTGGTCAAAACCGTTTGCATTATCCATTGTGTAACCAGAGAGAAATTAGATTACAGCACATTACTAAGGTCATAGGCCTGATCTGTGCACAATCTAGATGGTATAAGCTACATACGTATGAATGAAAACTGTGGCTAAATCATAGATGAAGATAGCAAACAGTAATGGACTCAATACAGAGCATTAAGGGGCAGGTAACACTTAGGTGTTGACAACTATAACTAATGACACAACTGAGATGTAACTGATAAATAGAAGTGAAACTACTTTAATGCATGAGATCTTATACTTGAGCACTTAAGCTTGTTTATCCGTAAATTGTGATCTATATCAGGCATGGACAACTGGTGGCTCTCAATGGGGTATATATACTAAACTGCAGATTTGTAAAAGTGGAGATGTTTCCTATAGCAACCAATCAGATTCTCGCTATCATTTATTTAGTACATTCTACAAAATGACATCTAGAATCTGATTGGTTGCTATAGGCAACATCTCCACTTTTTTCAAATATGCAGTTTAGTAAATACACCCCCAGGTGTTGTCAAACTACAAGTACCAGAATGCTTTGCTAGCCTATAGCTGGCAGGGATTGCTCTATAGTGAATCCAAATTTCATTGCAGATTGTTCGTAGGATAGAATGGTTTGGTTGGATGCCTGATTGAAGTGGCGCGAGGAAACTTGTAGTTTTAGTAGAATTCGAATTGTGAATTAATACATTTTTTTATGACTTTGGATAAAATAGGTAATAAGGAGTAAAGAGTAAAGAGATAACGCTTCTCTGTCCATTTTTACGGATAGGGAGTTTGCCCGGATGACACTTGAGTTTATTAAGTCTATTAAGTTTATTAAGGAGTCAACAGACTATGGACTGAGCAACGACACCAACACTAAGAGGCAGGAACAGTGGGAGAACTACCACTGTGTCCGGGGGTGCAGTGAATTGGGCAATGACAATGGTTCCTGCCACTATAATTTCAGGGCAAGTGGAGGGAGGTGTAACAATAGGGCTTCAGTGAGCGTCTGTGGGCCCTAATATAGAAGAGCATAGGAGGGACTATGGGAGAATGGACTGTATCGCTGGGTCCCCATACAAACATTGCAATATTTACAGCCACCATTGGATGTAGTGGGCATCTATGTATCTGAGTTAAGGTTGTCATTATACCTCACCAATAGAGAAGTAGAAGTAGTCCTCTATGCATTGAATGTATGGCATTATTATGTAATAGTACATAGGCTTCTGAGAGCTAGAAGGCTCAAATAAATTATTAATGACCTTCTCGAATTTTGCAGGATTTGGCGTATTGCTAATTATGGTCTGGATAGTATTTGGCTCTCGGTAGTCTTGCTTGTGTTTAGTAAGTTAATGAATAATTCCACTTAGATCAGATCTCTTCCAATAGTTTTGCATTGTGAGCATAAACTCAAATGTTTGAATACAAGCCCAGAATTTTTTTTACATGAGAACATTTGAGAACTTCAGCTTCCAATACTTCCTTAGTGACCTTTGCAACTGTCCTGGGTAATGGGATTCACTTATTACCTGACGCTGATCTCCATCTTCTTACTGGATAACACCCTACTATGGGGCTCATTGATAATTGGCTTCTTTACATACCATGCGCTGTGATTGGCCTGACTCTCCAGTGGGCGATAGTCATTGTGCAAATTTTGAACAAATTAATTCTAGTTTCTATGTGACACCCTTTAATAGTTGAATCCACTGATATGGAAATAACACGTGAAATAGAAATTCAGCTGCAGAGACTATGAAGGGAGCACCTACCCTTTGGGTAGGTACAAAATAAAAGTAAACGAACTGGCAACAATATCAATATAATTGCAAAACATAAATAATATAAAGTGTTGAGTCAGCAAGAAAATGTTGTATCACAGTAAAATCCAGGAGCTGATTTACGTGCCGTATTTTGTGTTAAATAGCTCAGTGCATACTCAGAATCCGCTCTTATGCCAATTAGCACAACTGCGCGCAAATCATGTCTGAATGCAAATGACACTAACGACTGCCTACGACTTAAAGGGCACAAAGGGGAGGGAAGGAGCGGATGAATGTAGGCAGTGTACAGTAAGGGCCTCAGTCATTAAGGAGAGCAAAGCATAAAAAATTAGTAACTTAAACTTTCCACCTGGGCAAAACCATGTTACATTGAAGGGGGAGGTAAATTTAAAATGTGTGGACAGATTTATAGTTGGGGTAGGACATGTCCTAGATCAACTTTAAATTTCAGTGTAAAAATGTTCTAGGTGAAAAAACAGCCAGTATTTAACTAATGTTCAAAATAATAAACTAATTTGCACCCCTTGCATTGTAACATGGTTTGTCCCAGAGAACATTGACTCCTTTTTTTTTGCCTTACCTTGATGACTCAGACCCTAAGGGTGTCCTGGCTCAAATGCAGCCGAATTAAATTCAGGGTATGTCTTAAGTTGGAAGATTTAAGCCAAATCAGCTACAGAGCAGATGCAGGTGCTGACTGATAGTGATTACTACAAAACAAAAGGAAAGGAAAAACCGCACCAGGCAAATTGATATGAGCACCTAATATATTGTTCTCACAATGAACCCGATTAGACAAAGGTCTGATCGGAGCAGGGATTTACCACTAGGCAACCTAGGCAATTGCCTAGGGCCCAGCGGTCCCAAGAGAGCCCTCCCAGGGCCGTCAGTGAGACAACCCTTTAAAAATGGGCCGCTACTTATGGGCCAATGCTATATGCTTGGCCCCCCAGGCTAAAGTCTGCTAGCCAGCCCCTGGATAGGGGTATATGTTATGCTAACAAACTATAGTGCTATGGATTTTTTCAGGGAGGGGGTCCCAAACCAGTATCTTGCCTAGGGCCCCATGATGTCTAAATCCGGCTCTGGATCGGAGTGTGCACCCAACACTGTAATCAATGGTACAAAGAGGAGATGAGGAAGGGAGGAGGGAAAAGAGAAAGACAGTGTGATTTAGAGGCACTCCTGGGGCGCTCATTAAAATATAACATGATAGTGATTACTGTTATGGGGTTGTCTTGGTATTAAAAATGACTTGTTTTTTTAACAAATATTTTAAGCTCTGTACTCTGTTCTGTTCTGTCTGTCTACTTACAGCAAGTAACGTTTAGCCAGAACGTTATACACAGATTCAAATGGAAACGTATCTCGAGATCCGTTGTATTTGAATGCGGTTGGATCTATGCTCAAGTTTCACGCTCGAAGAGGTTGCGTCCAAACATAAATCAGGCCCATCATTTCTAGTACCCAATAATCAATGTAAAGAATATCGTATAAAAAAAACCCACAGTCATCGCTGTGCTGTCTTTCACGGAAGTCATTGTAAAACAACGTAACCCCTTTACAAATATATTAACACTAGAAAGAGTGCAAGTCTAATTTATAGAAAATATGTAAGTCTGAACTCGTATTTTAGACCTTTCGGTTTTTTAGCCTGTAAGAGGTCACTCCATAGAATTCCTCCCCAATCAACACCTTCTTTTATAACAACACTTTCTAAAACTTTCCTTTTTACGCCCCTGTTCATAAAAAAATGTTTCGCAAGTGGAAATTCCTTATATTTTTGCTCCTCTCTATAACAGCTGCTATCTCTGTTTGCAGAAACCTGCATTCTAATCCAACGTCTGTGTTAAGAGTTACCTGGTCCACATAAGGTAGCCCAAAGGGCATTTGGGATAGGCAAACATTACCAGAATGACGAGGGTCATTTGCTGATTCCGCATTAAGTATAATTTTTAGCACTAATAAACTTCTTAAACTTGAATGTATTGTTTGCTGCTTCTTAAGGTATACTTATGTTTTACATTATAAAACTTTGGAAGTTAAGAGTGTTTTAATCACTAATAGAGTATGTACAGTATCAGGCTGCAATATAATAGTCCTTATCTCTGTAATAGAGGTTTGCTGGAATTACAGAGGTGTTGACATATCCCTTGGAGTCTCGAAGGACCCTACAGCCACTATCAGATGGGTTCTCACAATAAACAAGGGCTGCACAATATCCGTTGCCTATATTTATCCTGTGTGCAATATATCAAGCAATTGTATTCCCACTACCCTGAGATTACTCTCATCCAACATGAAATCCAAGGCCCTGTATTAATTCCAAATGCATAAAAATGCCATTAGTGCTTTATAACACTTACCATTCGCTTAAGCACAAAAAATGGTCAATGTGATCCGATTCAACATCTCACGTTAGAAGTCCATTGTTTCATTTCCAGATTCCACTTGGCTTAATGTAACAAGTTATTTCCTATGTCTCAAGTTTTTCCTTTAAATTACTAATTGATTGGTGATATTATTTTGTTTTCTCTTTTACTTTTCCTTCCCAAGAAGTCAGCAATTCATACACACAGATGAATTATGTTTCTGTTTCCCTTATGGCGTGGCGAGGAAGACGTGCCGTATGGCATGGTATTAACCCTCCCCATGCCATAGCAATACTAAGGGACTGCAAGGTGATCAGAGGAGAACAGTGCGACCAGCATGCATTGCAACAGAGGCTCGGTCGTGACATTTGTCTAAGCAATGTGACCCATGTGTATTACACAAACTATGATGTAATGAATTGTATAGTATAAGGGTCGTTGACAAAAGCGCAAATTCAGCTTGTTTTTGCGTAAATGTGATTATTTTGTATTTTTTGTATGTTGTGATGGAATGAGTTTCATGGATTGCAGTATTCTTTCTAAGTGTGGACTAGGCAAGGAAGACAGTCCTAACAACACCTTCTTTCTCATGATTTGTTTAAGATCTAAGGGCCTTCTTCAGACGTAAGTCCATTTGCGTTGCGTCTCTTGCATGTAATAGCTCTGTCCATGCGCCAGAATGGGACTTACGCCAGTGAAAGCTTTGTAGAGGGGGGTTTCCACACCACGCCGTCAGTGGGCGTGACCAGCATGCATGGGGGCGTGGCTATAATTTTAGACCATGCTTGGCTGCTCTCCAACTCTTCCTATCCCCATAATATACATGGGGAATGCTGCGTGCACTACTGTTTTCAAGCTGAGCTGTGTGAAGCAGGAGTAGGGTCCAGCCACCTCAATTATACAGTGCCCTAGGCTTGGAGGGGGTTTCCAGGCACTAGGAACCCCCCTCGGTTTGCCTATGACTATACATATGCATACCACTATATAACATAGAACATGTGTTTGCTATATAGCATGTGTGAGAAACTATAACAATGCATTTTATGTACAGTACACACAGGGCCGCCATCAGGGGGGTACGGGGGGTACTGTTGTACCGGGCCCAGGCTCACCAGGGGGCCCGGTACAACAGCATAGCACAGACTTACCTCGGGCCCGCCGCTGGTCTCCGCTATTCTGTCTTCAGCCTGGCTGTCACCGTGACAGCCAGGCACCAGGATCCGATCGCAGGGGTGGAGGATTCATTCCCCCTGCGATCATGTGCTCTGCCTGTGACAGATCACATGATCGCAGGGGGAATGAATACTGGGCCCGATTTTTTCTGAAGGCGGCCCTGAGTACACATTAAGAACATCCGCATTTATGTGTTTAAAGGTAAAAAAAATCTAAGTAAAAAAATTAAGAGTTGTTAATTTATTTTATAAGATATTTTCCAATTGCATGCATTCAGACGTACAGACAAAGCATTACTTATACCCAGATTCAAATGGAACCGTATCTTTGTATTTGAATACGGGCGTGCCTGCAGTTTTTCTAAAGGTAATTTGCGTTCACATTGCGTTTGAAAGTGAATCACGCCCTAAATGAGATTTCACAGAGCGATGTTTTAGTAGAGAAACATAAAGGTTTAAATTAAGGAAGGGGTATGACCTAAAGGGATGGTTGGTTGTAATTTAAAATGATCTTCCACATTTCCAGATTGACCCACAATTCTACAACAGCATCCCCTTTTTTCAGTGGATGCTTCAAGGACCGTGAAGTGGGCATGCAGCTTGAAATGTGCCAAGTAGATAAGTGAGCGAATTACCGCAAATAAAACAGAACTGCGGGCCTCCATTTTTTGCAGGTTCCTAAATGACCTTTTATGTATCGAGTAGGCAGTGTAATATTATTACACAATTAAACTGAGCTATTAGCGGAAACCGTTTGCACTTGGTGTGTCTCTCCTCGGATGGCGCCATTAACTGACTATGGAGACCAAGGCTCAAGCGCTGTCTCCGCTGTCTTCATGAGTTATGGACTTCCTGATGTGGCTGTATCTGGGAGGGAATGGAGTGCGGGCCTGCCACTTACGGCAGATACATTACTACCCTCCTCTGCTGTCAATCACTATAGTAGCTAGTTCCCTTTTGCATTTAGAACATTCTGAAGTCATGTGACTAGTCCAGTTATGTAGTATACGGACTGCAGGTTCATCAGCAGTCTGAGAAGATGACAGACTGGTGAGGTGGGGGGCACATACTGATGAGAAGGGGGGCATGTGGTGCACTAGCAGGTGTGGAGGGAGCATGTGAAGTACAGAATAGGGGGATCTGGGGTAGAAAATGGTAACATTAGAGACCTGTGGGGCACAATGAAGTGAGTAAGAGGTGAATGAGTAACATGAAAAAAATTCTCTCTTCGTTCTTCATCATAATCCAATGGGAAATTCTCCTGTAATCCAATGGAATCAGAACAAAATGGAAATTCCTGGACTGCTCACTAAGAGCTCTGGTACTGTTTGTCTGTGACCTGAACTGACCCCAAGCTGCTAGGCAATCACAAGAGCCCAACGCAGGAAAATGCCTATGATTGGCTAGTGGACCTTTCGTCAATCTAGGTCAAAGTCATTCATTGGCACGTGTTGAAGTGAGCCGTCTACCATAGTCTCTCCTATTGGGATATTTATTACTTATTTCTACTTTTTTGTTGCAAACCATCTCCAAGGTCCCAAACTTTATCATTAACCCAGTCTCCACAGCCCTAGGGGCCAGCAGTAACGCCACAATATTCAACGCAGGAATGGTAGCCTTCAGGAGAAGGGGTTGCCCTTTTGAGCCCCCCTTCCTATTCATAGAGGTAACAGCCCATGCAAAAAATTAGAGAATTGAATGGATGAATGCTATAAATTCCTCCTGTGATAATTCTTCAGGCACGAAAAAGGGAGTCGAATCTTCTCTACTGAGAAGAATTATTAGAATTGTTCTTTGCAAACAATTCAAAACCGTTGAAGAAGAGCAAGGGAGCAGGCAGGGGCAGAACACAGACAATACAGTCATTATTTTGGCTTCACTGCACTTCTTTAGATACAACATCGGAAATTATATAAACTTTATTCTCCCAAAGATTCCAGCTATTAGCAAAATGACTTTATGGACCCTAATAGTGTTTGCCAAATCTTTTAAATTGAGCGGGCAACCAAACTAAAAAATAATAACATTCCCAAACATTTGAGTCACTGCCTTGGACCCACTGCTGCTAATATATATGTACATCAGAGCGCAAACTTTTGTCTTCATCCCTCATTTCCAAGGCTTGGGGTGTGTGTAATACCAGACAGTTTTGCTAATGTTTTTAGTAACTCTTTTATAAATGGTAACTTGTATTTAGGTGTAGTGGTCTATTATAAGACCCATCTTGTTATACAGTTATCTGAATATGAATGAATCACATAACTTGTTTTCATGATAGTAATGATCATAGTCTGCAATAAGTACAAGAGACCAAATACATGATCAGTAAAAGCAATCATTGGACATCATCGGTACAAGCAATAATAATACATAATCATTACAACTGATATTCATCATCATCATCATCAACATTTATTTATATAGCGCCAGCAAATTCCGTAGCGCTTTACAATTGGGAACAAACATTAATAAGACAATACTGGGTAATACATACAGACAGAGAGGTAAGAGAACCCTGCTCGCAAGCTTACAATCTATAGGACAATGGGAGTTAGAAACACAAGGGCATGTGCTACATCATATTGCACACTGGACCAGCTAGAATGCAAAGGTAAAAGTACTGAGTGGGCTGTGTGTGTTGCAATGTTGGTCAGAGGGTTGTTGTCTTGTGTTAGCTGTATAGAGGATGGTAATAGGGTAATCTAGGGAAATTAAGATGATGGTTGAGGAATATCATAACCTTGTCTGAAGAGGTGGGTTTTCAGTGAACGCTTGAAGGTTTGAAGACCAGAGGAAAGTCTTACTGTGCGAGGGAAGGAATTCCACAAAGTGGGTGCAGCCCGGAAAAAATCCAGTAACCGAGAATGGGAGGATGTGATGAGAGTGGAAGAGAGACGTAGATCTTGCGCAGAACGGAGGTGTCGAGTAGGGAGATATTTCGTCACAAGTGAGGAGATGTATGTCGGTGCAATTTTATTAATGACCTTGTATGTTAGTAGAAGAATTTTATATTGGATTCGTTGAAATACAGGCAGCCAATGTAGAGACTAACAGAGTGGCTCAGCAGAGGAATAACGGTTAGTAAGAAAAATCAATATAGCCGCTGCGTGCAAAATAGATTGTAGGGGTTCAAGTCTGACTTTGGGAAGACCAGTAAGGAGGGAATTGCAATAGTTGATGCGGGAGATGATGAGTGCATGAATTAATGTTTTTGCGGTGTCTTGTGTCAGATATGTGCGTATTCTGGAAATGTTCTTTAGGTGTATGTAACATGATTTAGATATAGAGTTGATGTGGGGAATAAACGACAGTTGTGAATCAAGGATTATACTTTTATTACTTAATCAGTACAACCTATAATAATAATACATGATCAATATAACTCATAATAATACATAATTAGAACAACAGACCCAATACCTAATTGGTACAACATATCATAATCATTGCAAGCAATTATAATATACAATCAGTACAAAGAGAGTGGTTTGCCACAGTCCTCTAAGAGAGGAGTTAGGTATTTAGCTGACAGTGCACCTAGGTGAAAGAGATACAGGTGGAGGACATATGTGTGACAAAATAATAGCATTCTTGTCAACATTTTTCCAGAAATTTCAGGAGAGTAGGCAGGTATGAATAATAGTAAAATGTGTGATTTAACGTACATATTTGGTAACAAGTTAACCCGTGCATGATACTCATGCATTCTAGTCAAATCAAGCTACTTAAGGTGTTAAAAAGGTTCTTGTCATGTATTTGGGCCATAGCCCAGGCCTCAACCACCAACCACTCCCCACTGTCACCCCCGGCAACCACCAACCACTCCCAACTGTCACTTCTCCTTCAAGAAATATATATCTATTTTTTTAAAATCTTTATAAACACTTTTAACAATTAACAAATTAAATTAACAAATTAAAAATATCTTAGTATACCAAATTTCAGCCCTTTCTGAATTTTTTTTTACACACACACTAAGAATTTAGTAGGTCGGTGTATAACTCCGCCCAGCAGGTGGCGCTGCAGCTTGGTTTTATTTTTTCCACACACAGACAGACTAACACACGCCACTAGACATTTATATATTAGATGGTTTAGAAATATCCTTTTCCACAGCTAACAGCAGCTGACTGGTTCTGTCTGCAGTGAGATTCATCACTACAGACAGGCGCAGTGCACTCCCTCCCCCTCCTCCAGAATAAAAATGTCACTTTAAAGTCCTGCCCACTACTCTCTAAGGGCCACCCCCCTCATTCCTTTCCGGGGATGCAGGTGGGAGTGTTGGGGCGGGGCTTGAAAAATTGCGCAATTAGCCCCACCTCCAAAATGAACATCACACGGAGGAAACCCATGCAAACACTGGGAGAACATACAAACTCCACACAGATAAGGCCATGGTTGGGAATCGAACTCATGACCTCAGTGCTGTGAGGCAGAGGTGCTAACCACTGAGCCACCGTGTTTCCACAGTTACAGTTTATACCCCATGTCTATCTATTATAACTTAAATTAAAGTTTGTTGGTCCCTTACAGTAGGTAGGTACTTAAAATGTTGTTAGACAAAAACAAGATATAATTAGTGTACCATACACACCAAAATCAAAGGACATCTCTGCATAAATAATTTTGTAACATAACGTATGGATAAAGGGGGGGGGGGCTTAAAAAATGTTTTTCTTGACGCCCAGCGTTCCTCTCAAGGAGCCTGTGAGATTATGTAGTGCAAATGAGATGATACAATATACCCTCATGTCCATTAATAGTTCTTACCTTCAAGTAGTGATATATCAGCTATGGGAAGGGATTCAGGGCAGTCAGTGGTGACCCCCTGTTCCCATCTATGCTGATATAAAAGCAGAGAGCGTGGGTAGGTGCAGGATATAGGGGCCGCAGTGGCCGTGCCCCCCCCCCCCCTCCCTCCTCCTTGACCCTTTACTCTTGTGTGAGACATTATGGGGGCTCTCCCCACTGGGTGTGATTATTCCTTTCTGTCTGTCTCGGGGCCCACCAGTGCTGTTCATCCTAACGAATTCACATCCGGAATCATTGGCGCTGACAGGCTCCTTAAAATTGTACTCACTGTACCCCCCTGATGGCTATCCTGGCAGTGGTGCAGGAGACTTGGCCAAACAAAAGAGCTGTACTGCATTCACGATGGGATGAACTCCGATCATTGTGCACAGGCAGTGTAGGAGGAGTGACCTTGCAGACCATTAGGAAACCGCAAGCTTCTTGCCTGTGGCTCCCTATTGGTCCACGTAGGGAACCCCCACTGTGTTTTGAGCCCACTTAATGTTAAAGATTTCTGGCATGGAGCTAATTAGTTTGCGGAGGCCCTTGTAATCTGGCTCTGCAGTCATCGGTTTCCTCATGCAGGGTCGTGACTGATCAGGACCCCGGTGCTCAGCCCCTGAATCTGCGTAAACACAGCGAGACAGCTAAGTTCTCACTGTATGATGCTGCCCTCCAAAAGCTCATCAAAGAGATTCTCATAGCAGCTTGTTCTCCGTAGGCAACACTCTCAAAGTATAGATGGGTGAGAACATACACAATCAGGGCAAGATTTTTTAAATCTATAAAATAATTTATTAAATTTAGTCATCCTGGGCCTGAGTCATCGAGGAACGCAACGTGAACGCAACTTGCGGTCTGACAATGCGCTACTTGCCGTATGTAGACCGATGGAACACAGGATGCGCACATTCATATGTGCAATAAAAAGTCACGCCAAAATGCATCCCAAAACATTTTATATAAAAGAAATGTAAAACTATTAATATTATAATCATTAATAAAAAACAAAATGTAAAAATAATTTTTTTAATTTTTTTTTACATGAAAGATATAAATCAACAAGTTCTTAATGCGTAAATAAAATAGTTTTTAATGTTTCTCTTCCTTACAAAGACATGTTCTGGCATGTATACGTGTCAGTCATCACTATCAGTAGGCACTTAGAGATCGACCTGTAGTTGGTGCATGTGATACGGGTAAGAAACATGCCTGAGAGATGCCCAGGACTTTAAATTTCCTTCGCTGGTGTAAATCCTGTGATTTTATGCAAGATGCGGAACACAAATGAATCGGGCCCTGTTTTCTCACTCTTTGCTAGCGAACTCTTCTGTAGCCATGGAGGGAGTAAATTATGTAATGCACAGATACCTGCAGCAGTCTTCCAGACACCCAGTGGTCTTACCTCCTAAATTCCTGCTTGACGGAGCTTCAGGAATATCTTTATCAAATCATGTCAACAAGGGCTCATCAACGCTGTCTTCATTTCATGTGTCACATTTGTACATCTTAATGTTCTTTTCACTTTGGAAGATTTGTGCCAATAAATGTACTTCAGGGCCGTAACTAGGGCTGTGCGACAGGGGGCGACCGCCCAGGGCGCAATGCTGAAGGGGGGGGTGCAATTTAGGAATATTTTAGGTTAATTTGGTTAAAATTGAGGGCTAGGGGGTGGCATTTGTCTTTCTCGCCCAGGGCACTAGAATTCTAAGTTACGGCTCTGATGTACTTTACTGTATAAATTGCCCCTGGCTAGTGGGAAGGTGTCCTATCGTAAGTGGAAGCTGTTGACCAATCAATGTCACTTCTTAAGCATGTGTAAACAGATTGGATGCTTTGCAATTAGGGATGTGCACCGGCGACTTTTGAGGTCTCGTGTTTTGTGTTTTGGATTTTCTCGATGTTTTGGGTTCGGATTTGTTTTGCAAAACACTTGCCGAAAGGTTTTGGTTCGGATTTAAGGTTTTGGATTCGGATTTTTTTTTAAAAAAAAACTAAAAAGTGTAAAAATCAAGTTTTTGGGCTTATTTTCACTCCTACGCTATTATTAACCTCAATAACATTCAATAACAATAATTTCCACTAATTTAAAGGCTATTCTGAACACCTAACACCTCACAATATTTTTTTTTTTTAGTACAAAACGTTGCAACGAGGTATCTTTCTGGACTGCATAGAGGAGTGTTCCCCACAATATAATTAAAAACCCATCAACTGGTCTGAATTACAACCAAAAATAGTATCTGGACTGCGTAGAGGACTGGCCACTGGCCACCACAATATAATATATAGAAAACCTTCAACAGGTCTGAATTACACCCAAAAATAGTATCTGGACTGCGTAGAGGACTGGCCACTGGCCACCACAATATAATATATAGAAAACCTTCAACAGGTCTGCATTACACCCAAAAATAGTATCTGGACTGCGTAGAGGACTGGCCACTGGCCACCACAATATAATATATAGAAAACCTTCAACAGGTCTGCATTACACCCAAAAATAGTATCTGGACTGCGTAGAGGACTGGCCACTGGCCACCACAATATAATATATAGAAAACCTTCAACTGGTCTGCATTACACCCAAAAATAGTATCTGGACTGCGTAGAGGACTGGCCAATGGCCACCACGATATAATATATAGAAAACCTTCAACAGGTCTGAATTACACCCAAAAATAGTATCTGGACTGCGTAGAGTAGTGGGCACTGGGCACCACAATAAAAAATATATAGAAAACCTTCAACAGGTCTGCATTACACCCAAAAATAGTATCTGGACTGCGTAGAGGACTGGCCACTGGCCACCACAATATAATATATAGAAAACCTTCAACAGGTCTGAATTACACCCAAAAATAGTATCTGGACTGCGTAGAGGAGTGGGCACTGGGCACCACAATAAAATATATAGAAAACCTTCAACAGGTCTGAATTACACCCAAAAGTAGTATCTGGACTGCGTACAGGACTGGCCACTGGCCACCACAATATAATATATAGAAAACCTTCAACAGGTCTGAATTACACCCAAAAGTAGTATCTGGACTGCGTAGAGTAGTGGGCACTGGGCACCACAATAAAATATATAGAAAACCTCCACAGCGCCAGCTACATCATCAATAGGCTTCTCCCGAGCCACCTCTTCCCGTACAGTGATGGGAAGGTCAGGCTTGACAACCATCAACACCCTTGGACTCGCCTTGGGGATTTGTGATAATTTCTCTTTAGAAGGCAGAGTTGTTTGCTGTTTTGTTGCTGACAGCATAACTCTCTTCAATTTTTTGTAGGGTGGGGGAGGAGGAGCAGGGCTAAGATCCGTGGGTGAAGCTGAACCACTAGTCATGAACACGGGCCAGGGCCTAAGCCGTTCCTTGCCGCTTCGTGTCGTAAATGGCATATTGGCAACTTTACGTTTCTCCTCAGATGATTTTAAGTTTCTCTTTTTGCTACTTTTTCTTAACTTGGGCTTTTTGGATTTTACATGCCCGGTACTACGAGATTGGGCATCGGGCTTGGAAGACGACGTTGATGGCATTTCATCGTCTATGTCATGACTAGTGGCAGCAGCTTCAGCATTAGGAGGAAGTGGGTCTTGATCTTTCCCTACTTTATCCTCCAAATTTTTGGTCTCCATTATATGTAGCACAAGATACTGCAGAATGTGTGAACTTGGTAATATTGCAGTACCAATGGACTTATACTGCTGGATTGGTTTTGCAAATTTGGTTATAATTATTATTTTTTTTTAATTTTTAATTTTAATTTTTTTTATAACTTTTTTTTAATTTTTTAAAAAATTGGGAATAATGGGGAAATAACTATGCCCTTAGAAGCACAGAGCACAGGACACAGCACCACTGGACTGAACAGGACACAGCACAGGACCCAGCAGCACTACTGAACTCAGCGGGACAGAGCACAGGACACAGCACCACTGGACTGATACTGCAGAATGTGTGAACTTTGTAATATTGCAGTACCACTGGACTTTTACTGCTGAATGTGTGAACTTGGTAATATTGCAGTACCAATGGGCTTATACTGCAGGATTGGTTGTGCACATTTTGTTGTAATTAAAAAAAAATTAAATTAGTTTTTGGTATTTTTTTAAATAACTTTTTTTTATTTTTTTAAACACTTGGGAATAATGGGGAATAACTATGCCTTAGAAGCACAGAGCACAGGACACAGCACCACTGGACTGAACAGGACACAGCACAGGACCCAGCAGCACCACTGACCTCAGAAGGACAGAGCACAGGACACAGCACCACTGGACTGAGCACAGCACAGCACAGCACAGCACAGCACAGCACAGAACTGAACTGAACAGCACGAGATATAGCAGGACAGAGGACCACCTAACACACCCTCCCTCTACCCTGATCAATGCCCGAGTGAAGATGGCGGCGACTAGCGGGGAATTTATAGGATCCGAGTATCGCGAGATCCGACAACGGGATTATGAGTCAGAGCCTCAGTTTCAGATTTGAATTTGGCGCCAATACCCGGATCTGTCTCGGATCCGACTCGGATCGGAAACGTTCGGGTGGGCTCGGATTTCATAAATCCGAGTGCGCTCATCTCTATTTGCAATGGTTGAAAAGTTCCGCTAAACTGAGAACACCCTCTGAAATGTTCATTTCCCCACCTCTTATATTTCCTTTAAATACCTTTTGTGGCAATACGAGCTCTTGTATTTGCATACAAGGCACCTTCCTGCACCTACATTGCATGCAGAAAAAATACATGGATTATCCCAGCTTTGCCCATCAGGGGCAAAATTCTACACCTACAAGGGTGCAGCCATTTTACTGCACTGCCCCATGGAGTACTCCGCATAAATCAGTGCAATACACACAAAAAGATTCATAATATCACAAAACCAAATTTTTTCAGCTTGGTAAATAACCAGCGGCACACGCAGGGGGGTTTCTGGGTCTCCAGAAACCCCCCCTCCGCTAAAAAAATTGACCTGTATAGCGACACTGTACTATACAGCAGCCGCGGCGCTGTCAAAGAAGCACCGCCGCGGACGCTTCTTTGACAGCGCTGCGGCTGCTGTATAGTACAGTGCTGCCTAAACGGAGCTGCTGCTGGGTAGGGACTGATTTGGCTGAACCAAAATTCTCTTTTTGTACAGCCTTGGGGAAAATGTTGACTAAAGCCTAATTAATTAATTTGTAATATATGCTATCGTGATTACTTATCTGCTAAATAGTTATTTTTTTCTATTATTTGGTACTTTGGCTAGGACAACTCCCTCGGTAGATTTATCAAACCTTTCAAAAAGGTTTGATTGGTTGCCCATAGCAACCAATCAGATTCTAACCATCATTTATCTAGTACATTCTAAAACTGATAGCTAGCATCTGATTGGTTACTATGGGCTAAGCCTCCTCTTTTTCTTTTTAGAAGACTGATAAATCTACCCCCTTATGTTTATAAGTGATACATATGTGGTGGGTGGGAATATGGTGGGTTTATAATTACGAGGGGAGGTAGCGCCCATTAACATTCCATCTCATTTTACAGCAATCTGTTCTGCAGCGCACAGAGGGTTAAGCTATTTAGTACGCCCGCGTGGAACCTTGCAGACGTCTGGCGGGCCGCTCAGGAGACCTTTCCATGATGCAGTAACTGTGGTTAGAGAACTCTGAGTTTGTTTGAGTACGAAAAACACAGCAGTTCCAGTACAACAAACTCCGAAGCCTGTAAAACAACAGATGCTGCCGTGGTGACGACTGAATGGATTAAGATTACAACCACGGGAGGAAATACCTGTGCAATAAAATGTTTCACTAAAGTCGGATAGGAATCTGATGGGTCTAACAGGTGTTATAGAAAAAACACAGAGCCTCTGCGACAATGTAATATTCAGTAAATGATTTATCGTTATCTGCTATATATATATATATATATATATATATATATATATACACAAGTTAACCCGTGCATGATACTCATGCATTCTAATCAAATCAAGCTACTTAAGGTGTTAAAAAGGTTCTTGTCATGCATTTGGGCCATAGCCCAGGCCTCAACCACCAACCACTCCCCACTGTCACCCCCGGCAACCACCAACCACTCCCCACTGTCACCCCCGGCAACCACCAACCACTCCCCACTGTCACCCCCGGCAACCACCAACCACTCCCAACTGTCACTTCTCCTTAAAGAAATATATATATATATTTTAAATCTTTATAAACACTTTTAACAATTAACAAATTAAATTAACAAATTAAAAACATCTTAGTATACCAAATTTCAGCCCTTTCTGAATTTTTTTTTCCACACACACTAAGAATTTAGTAGGTCAGTGTATAACTCCGCCCAGCAGGTGGCGCTGCAGCTTGGTTTTATTTTTTCCACACACAGACAGACTAACACACGCCACTAGACATTTATATTATAGATATATATATATATATATATATATATATATGTTGATAAAAACACATACACATTCTGTTTATATTTGTTACCTTTCGCCTACATAAATGTATTTCTTTGTCTTATAACGTTGGGATAATCCAACTGTTGTAACCCGTCTATTGGAATTCTTTGCAGACCATATTTGCTACTGTTGAATTCTCTGGCCTCATATTCTGTAGTGAACTGATTTTATAGGATTGTCTTGCAAAAATTACTGGTCGTAGGTATGTTCTTCAATGCACTATGTTACGTACGGTGCTAAATGTGGTCCATGGGAAATTACATGATTAGTTATAATTCTCTGTTTGGCAACTGCAAGGTCAGCTAGTGGTATGACTAGAGACCATCCAAATCCCCTTATTTTATTTATCTGATCTACTTGGTCTATCTCCTAGTAATCTCACGCCTTGATTAATACAACCATTTACTGGTTGGATTCCCATTGTGCAGATTATCTCCACTCCAACGCCTATCTGAATTAAATTTAAGTCCTTCCACTACCATGCAAAGCGTTATCTAAGACGGCTGCCCATTACCTTCTCTCATCTTTAAGTGACCTCCCAATTGCCCGTACCAATCCTTCGGTTTACGTCATCTTTTCTATCCTCTTATAATCTCTTCCCACTCACTTTTACACAATATCTTCTGTGCTACTCCCTTTTCTATAAAACTCTTCACCTCCATATATCAGACTGTCTTCCATCCTCCACACACAAGTCCATTTGTTGGGCGTAAATATATATATTTCCATACTGGGCACACATCCCAAAATGTGTCTGTTATTATATTTAATCTTGGACTTGCAGTCCCTTACACATGGAAAAGATGTGGGTAAGCATTAGTCGAGATTTCAATGGATCAAGAAGGGTTGTTTTTTTCAAAGATGAAGTATGTCAGGAAGTTATATACCAGTTATTCTAGGAGTTTAGAGATGAAAGGGAGTAATGTGATGGGTCACAGTTTAATTGAGACAGGTGAGGTCAAGTGACATTTCTTTCGCATGGGGTTGATTAGAGAATGTTTCAACAAAGAATGGACATCGTCAGTGTAAAGAGGGAGATTAAAAAGATGGGTTTGGGTTTTTATTAGTGAGCAAGATATAGAACGGAAAAGATTTGAGGGAACAAGGTCAAGAAGACGGATGGGTATTCGAAAGCTGGATAGTAATATTTACAAGTCCCTGAGATGTATCAGGGTCTAAGGAGGTAGGGGTTGTGATATAGACAAATGAGAGTGAAGATAAGAAATTGACAATGTGGAAACCTCAACTCTTTTTGTGGTAATCTTTTCCTTTGACGTGGTTGACTATGATCTTCAGCCCTGAAGAAATTAGTAGCGGGAGGTGGAGAAAGGTGGAGTGGACAGTTGAAAATGGAAAGGAACCACTAGGATTTACAGTAGGTAGACTTCACAAGAAAAGTAATACATGCTTGTTTAGCACAAAGGTTGAGGCAGTAGTTGGTGAGGACAGCCTTGTAGACAAGAAAGCCAGGGTCGTATTTAAATTTACCTTTACTGCCAATATAGCTTGCACTACCTAAATGTCCTACACTTAGCCAGAGCCCCAGAAAAAGCAACTGTATGTTGCAGCCTCCTAGCTTAAGCTAATGTAGAACTGGCCTGTCTATTGTATACACATGGTATGAAAGAGATAGAGTAAGGTTAACACAATGAATGTTATAGTCATTTAAGGGAAACTGAGTGTTTGTGTGCACAGATGACAGAATACAAGGTCAAGAAAGTTTCCATTACAGTGAGTGGGGGACTCAGAGAAGCATGGAGGCAATCCAGCAAATACAGTAGTATTGTTTATAGGAGTGTTAAAATATCCAAGTATGACAGAGGGTGCGTCAAAATAGAGGAAGCAAGGTACCCAAGAAGGTAACTTCTCAATGAAATTGGAGTTAGGGAATGAGGATAGTAAATGACCGCTACATGGATAGACACTGGTCAATAGTACGGCCCCGGTCGGAGGAGAAGCAAAGAGAGGACGATGGAGGTAGAGCTTGGTATAGGCAAAATGAAGACAGGTGGGTACCTTCTTTATATGATGACAATTTAGTTTATCTAGCAAACACCGCTTACAAATAATATCACATTGATTTCTGATGGTCATAGAAAGTCATCATTCCAAGTCAGAAATGTGCTCCTTTGCCATAGTAAATTCCATATTGTTATAACTGTATCTGGTAATTTATGAGATTAAATATATTGATAACAATTGACTTTTTATTTGATTCAATCATTAAAAAAATGTATTATTCATTAAGATGCCTCCATAGTAATCAGTACACATCTAACTAGTCCTCAAATACACTAATATTAAGCATAAAAGCAGAATGATAACACTACCCACTAATTATGAGAGATGCCCTCACTACATATTATATTTTAAAAGAAATAAGTAAGTGCTCGGTTAATGCCATACTATCCAGGGTACCGGTAATATATGGTAATATAAATGCCCTATTACAAAACAAAAACACACCAAACAACTTCTTGCTTTTTACTTTGTTTTAATCTCAGGATGGTAAATTACTTGACAACATAAATGCTCCATACTCTTTCTTGTGATCCTAAACATTAAATTAACAAAGACCAACTCTCTAGACACCAGTCAGCTTTTCTTGCATCGGTCACACTGAGCAATGAAAACCTGCAGGTTTTTGCACTTGCCACTCCTTCCATAGCCCATTATCTCCTCTTGTTTGATTGCTCTCACTGCAGACACACCCTGTCAACCTGCTGTTAGCTTTGCAAAAAAAAGACACTTTCAAACCTTATAAGTTAAATCACATTCTATACTATTAATGTGTCACACATATGTCTTCCACCTGTGTATCCTTAAATTAGGTGCACTGCTGCACAAATGTGAAAGTCTGCTTGCAGCATTTCTCTGTAGATTGTCAGCTACATAGCATCCTTTGTTACTATATATATATATATATATATATATATATATATATACAATGCAAAAGGGGCAGGTTGGGCTGGAGGGCATATGCCCCCTAGGCCCGTTCCAATAGTGGGCTACCTTGGGCTGGGTCACTGGGCAACCTCCATTTTTTTCCCCTTTAAAATAGACCGCTGAGTCGAATCTTGCCCCCCGGGCTACAATTTGCCAGCCCTCCCCTGCTGGAATCTAATGATACTTGTATTTGGTATTGCTCACTCATCTCCTTAAGTGTTTTGTGCTGCTGTGAACATTCCGTTGCCTTAACTACGGTTGTCCCAGTCCTGCCTATTTATAATGAGTCGCCAACAGACATGCAGAAGATGAATCATGAACACAATAGGCCCTCTGACCCTAGTCAAACACATTTAAGCAATCTTTTACAAAGCGATAAAATATAACATATCATTTAATAGACTTCTAGGTTATCAGAAGCAATGCAAAGAGTAAATATAAACAATATATATAGCCAAAGATGTTGTTGTTTTGGATCTTCCTATCCACACATGAAAACCACGATGATATTGATAGCATAATAGCTATACACCTCTTGGGATGAACCCATTGCTAACTGTAACACATGTTTTACATTCACCACTATGTTCAAACACGGTGTGTAAAAATTACTCTTATATGCGACCATTGATGGATTGAAACCATACATGAATACTTTTGGTTAATTCAAGTTCTCTCGCACTTGTTGGGATGAGGTTAATGTTCTCATAAAATAATATTTTCTTGTTTTCAGTTACTGTTCGACATACTAATGTATTTGGATGCCGTTCCCTCACAGCTTGTTTTTCTTGGTACGTTCAGGTCTATCATTGAATCATGTTAAACCAACTTCACTTTGAGATGGTCTGTACTCAGTGGTTAGACTGTTGGCTTGTGGGCTCAGCCACTGCCAAGCATTTTACATTCCATTTAAAAGAAAAAAATGAGAAAGTTACTCTGACATTTAAGGTGTTGATGAATTGTTGTTGCATTTAAAGGGAATATAATCCCAGATGGTTCCGCCTATGATATATTACACTGTGTGAAGCTGACAATCCTTGCCTGAATACAGGTGTATATAGTTTAAGGTTAGCAGTAATTGTGCAGGCTCTTTGCATGGATGTTGGAGCTGTTCTTAATTTGCGTGACATATTTGTACATGTTTTAGCTGTATTGGTATTTGCACACATATAGGGGGGAATTCAGTTAGCACTAGAGATGGTCACTGACCCCCGTGTTTTGGTTTCGTATTCGGTTTTGGATCTGGATTACCTTCGTGTTTTGGTTTTGGTTTTGCAAAACCGCCCTTGCGTGTTTTGGTTTTGGTTTTGGTTTTGTTTGGTTTTGTTTTGCTATTTTCGCAAAAAATACAATTTTTTTGGTCTAAAATAACCTAATTTAGTGCTCCACCAGTTTCTTAGATAAGTGGGGTAATTCTAAAGCTAATAAATTATATAAAAAAACTGTTTAATCCCTGGTAGGCCGCCCTTAATTCGAACACTTGTCTGCAAATTATACAGACAAACCTGGTTGTCTACCTCCTCCATCTATGATTATTGGCAATGTAGCCATCGTCTTGAAAGTAAAATTAAATGGACCACGGTAGTTTGGTGGCTATCTATGCCCCCCCCCCCCCCCGCCCTCCACTTGTAGTTGAATATAAAAAAAACAGCCTGCACAGACTGTGGAGCTAGAAATTCGAATATACAAAGAAATGGACAAAGGCAGTTTGGTATCTGTCTGCATCAGATCCCCTCTCCACTAGGAGTAAAATAGAAAACTATTCAGCCGTTATATAATCTAGAATATAAATAGAAATTGAGAAAGGCAATTTGGTATCTGTCTGCATCATAATCATCAACATACTTATTAGCGCCCTCGTCACCTCCACAAATCTCCCCCTCATCCTCTTCTATTTCCAAAGTGGCATCCTCAATTTGTGTATCAGCGGCTACATTCGGGCTGTTCAGGTACACATCAGCAGAACTGCTGAAAGGGCCCTTCTTTATGGGTACACTAACAGAATGCTCACGATTAGACATACCACTGTTGGATGGACTATCCACAGGGATTGGTGTCATTTGTGAATCAGAGCAAACATTATCCTCTAATGCCTTACTGTTATCTTGCAGCTCAGCTTTGACGCGTAACAGTAGTTGTGCACCAATTGTAGGCTGGGTAACTTTTTGGGATATGCCCCTAATATCCAAAGGTGAAGGCCTCATTCTCTCTTTGCCACTGCGTGTGTAGAATGGCATGCTTGCAATTTTTTTTTTATCGTCACTTAACTTTTGCTCATTTACACTTCTTTTTTGCTTCAATACAGTAAATTTTTTTGGGGTTTTTGTTTTTTGCACTAATTTGGAAACACTCTGTTGTTTGACATCGCCTTGGCCAGATGACGTACTGGGAACACTAATATCAGGACTGGTGACAGAACCTGGTTGCTCATTCTGATCATATGTGGACTGCTTTGAATCCATTCTGAGCGCAAAGCACTGGGGAGTGCTAAAAATTATTTGGTAGATACTGCTGACAGATATGACTTTTGACAGCCAGAAATATTTATGCACAATTATGGGGGACACCCCAAAAGCACTGAGGAGTGCTAAAAATTATTTGGTAGATACTGCTGACAGATATGACTTTTGACAGCCAGAAATATTTATGCACAATTATGGGGGACACCCCAAAAGCACTGAGGAGTGCTAAAAATTATTTGGTAGATACTGCTGACAGATATGACTTTTGACAGCCAGAAATATTTATGCACAATTATGGGGGACACCCCAAAAATAATAAACCTCTATCCTCCTCTCTTCTCTAGCGATTTTGGTTAGAGCAATTGCAAGAACAATATTGTATTCTCTGTCCCTGCTCTAATCAGCCTGTGACTACACCCTGCTCTCTCCCTCTGTCAAATGGCGATGGATTGCTGTGGAGGCGTGTATTTATAAAGTTGAAGTATCGCGAGAACCGAGCCCCGAGATCCGACGACGTCACGATGACGTTCGGCCTCGATTTGGATTCGGAACGGGTGGGAGAGTACCGAGCTGCTCAGCTCGGTACTCGGATACCCAAAGTTCGGGTGGGTTCGGTTCTCGGGGAACCGGACCTGCCCATCTCTAGTTAGCACAAAGGGGTATATTTGCTAAACTGTGGGTTTGAAAATCTGGAGAGGTTGCCTATAGCAATCAATCAGATTGTAGGTATCATTTATTTAGTATATTCTACGAAATGGAAGCTAGAATCTGATTGGTTGCTATAGGCAACATCTCCACTTTTCAAACCAGTTTAGTAAATCTACCCCAAAGTGTCTCTGGGCCGTCTGTGAGACACTTTGCGGCGGAGATTTGACAGAAATCTCCACTCATTTTTGGGAAAAATGAGCAGAGATTTCTAACGTAACCGGCGATTGAATTCCCCCCTTAAAATGCTTTCCTGTAATGGTTGAAAAGGCTTTGAAGGTCCCTGCTAAACAATCTCTCTAGTGCTCTAGTGCAAGTTCTTTTGCAGAAAATGGCTATGCTCTCTCTCCTTATTTTTGAACTGCTACACAAAACTATGTGCACTTATGCATCCATTCGTGGGATGCCCTCACTACATCCAACTTCTCTTATAGGGACGTGAAAACTTCGGTGGCTCGGTAAACGCTGTTTTGACAGAAATCTAGGTGCATTGAGCAAACCTGGGCCCGCGATACCAAAGATGATTGTGTACTGCGCCTTGGCCAGTTTGCCCTTCAGAAATTATATCGACTGGAGGCAGCCATTTTTGTGGGCGGAGCCAATGTTAATGAGACTGTAGCCTATGAGTATACCAGCAATCAGTGCCAAAAATTCATGTGGCAATAATTACTAGTGAATGGGAAGGCTGCTTTTGTTCAGCGCACAAGATGGCAGATGTCACTCTGGGTGGGTAAGAGATTCATTATTTCCATAGCTGACAATAGTTTACATTTTTCAGCAGTAAAAAGGGGTGTGGCTTGTCAGAGAAGGGGTGTGGTCTTCCGACAAATGTGAGTGGCGTGGGGAGGTTGGGACGTGGCTTGAACAAAACGCAGGCATGGCCCAGTTTGTCCTGATTGTTTTGAGTTTGTAGGACAATATATGCTCCAATCCACTACAGACCTTATAAAAACTTGGATGGTGTGAGTACAGGCTTTATGTACATTCAATTTATTTACCTACTAGAACAGGTAATGTTCAGTAAATAAACGCAGCAACATGGATTACTGAAACTTTGAATGAAATTTTTCATTTTCCACATTAGAGAAAATAATGGTTTGTAGAGATGAACGAATTTGCAGCCCAAATTTTCACAATTAAAATTTTTGTGGTGGAAAAGGTTGTTTCGCAGAGGTGCAAAGTGCCGGCAATACAATTATTAAATTCCGCTTCTGGTTTGTGATTCTGCAAAATGGATATTGTGTGTGTGGTGAATTCTTAATTTTGCACCATTTATAGTTATAATAAAGAGGACTGGAACAGCAATGGCATCAATTATTTCTGCTCTGCAGAATGGTTGGGTTATACTAAGGGGGCGAATTCTGGGTAGAACATAAATAAAAGGGGGAATTTTTGCAGTCAGCTGAGCTACTGTAAAGGCTCCAAACTGTTCCTCCTAGTCACAGGCAACGTCCTCCCACTATACCTGGTGGAAACTCAGTGAATAATCAGAGGTCACTTTGTCCAGTCGGATTGTTTGCATTGCAGAACCCTGCGCGTTTGGACACCAACTTTTTGTGTTTTCCAATCTGGCTCCTTTTGTACCCCCTGGGGACACCTGACACCTGTGGTGCTTGATCCAATCAGTTGTCATCAGATTAATTTCCTATCGGAACCATGGCGAACTGGGATGGGATAGTTGAGGTTGACCCAAGGGATGACCCATCTTCTTGGTTAAATGATTTCCTTCTGTTCATGAAACCAACATTTATTGTAACATTGGCAAAGAGGAGGCAATCTACCTCAATCTACCATCGATGAGAAGGACTCACAGTTTTACTACATATTTAATTACTTATTGTTTCTTTTTTGTTTACTGACATTCGTGATATCCTTAAATACTCTCCAGTTAGCTGTTAGTCCACAAGCCCCAGTTTACAAACAGTAGAAGTCTGACTGGCAACAATTGGAGATAATAGTTGTACTTCAGCCCTTCAACTCTTCAATTGACGTTAAGTTCTGGTAAATGTTTAGTTGGTGACTGTCTCCACTAAGTACAAGTCAAGTTTGTGCTAAAAGACCATCTTTGCTCTTATTGGGATTGAATAACAACCTGCAATCAATTCGATTTATTTCTCTAAAATATTTGCCAGTTTACACACTCATATCTTCATTTCTCCAGAGTTTTTCAGGTATGCGCCTTTGGAAAGACACAAATGTGATTAAATACATGTGATAAGGAGTTGGGAGAGATAAAATATTGCAGACTGGGTTGTGTATCTCCATTAATGTCTATCTCCAAATCTCACCAATGTTTCATGCAATAAAAACTTTAGTTCATTTGCAGTGATGCCAAACCGATTTTTTTTTTTTAGAAAGCAAATTAGTACACTTGTCTTCTCTATAACAGAAGGACAAATATCATTTTATAAAATAAATTAACAACTCACAATACTATAATCATTAATACAAATTTGTGTTTTAAATTTTTTATATATATTTTTTTATACATTAAATACATAAATAAGGATTATCTTAATGTGTACTGTACATTTACTGCACTTATATAGTCAATCTTCCTTCCTTACACATGTTCTGTGCTCTCTAGTGTCACACATATGTTGCCTTATCTGTGTGGAGTTTGTATGTTCTCCCCGTGTTTGCGTGGCTTGCCTCTGGGTGCTCCGGTTTCCTCCCACACTCCAAAAACATACTGGTAGGTTAATTGACTGCTATCAAATTGACCCTAGTATCTCTTTCTCTCTCTCTCTCAATTTAGACTGTAAGCTCCAATGGGGCACGGACTGGTGTGAATGACTTCTCTGTACAGCGCTGCGGAATTAGTGGCGCTATATAAATAAATAAATGATGATGATGATAGTTTTTAATACAAAGACTATGCTGTGTCAGTCATCAGTATCATCACTATCAGTCGACCTGTGACTGCTGCTTTCTTTAGTTGCGGCTTGTCCGGATCCTGGAATGTTGGAGGACCTATTTGGGAAAAAAATGGCTACATTTAGAAAATTACAGCCAGCCCCAGCGTTAAATCAATAGCACCCACGATTAATAATTAAGCCTTCCTCCAGCCCCAACATTAAAATAATAGTATTCACATTTAATAAATAAACCTATTCCCTTCCTGCAAACAGCAATACCTATTTCCCGCAATCATCACTGCCATTAAATAACTCATAGTCACATTTAATAAATAGACCTCATTCTCCCTAAACTCACCCCCATATTCAATAGCCCACAAACCACCCCATCTTAAATTAATAGTCCCCACTATTAAATTGCCCCACCATCACCATACAAACAAAATAGCGCGCATTAATTAGCCACCACCTACCTCACACACACTACATTGCAACAAACCCCCTGTGCCATCACACACACATTACTGTGCCCCTTCATCACAACTACACTGCGCCCTCCATGCTGCTTTTCCCCCCTTCTTTTTCACTCTGTGCCTCTCCCCTTTTTTTTTTTTAATTAGTGCTTCTCTCCCCTTTTTTTCAATTAGTGCTTCTCTCCCTTTTTTTTTTAATCAGTGCTTCTTTCCCCTTTTTTTTAATTAGTGCTTCTCTCCCCTTTTTTTCTCTGTGCCTCTGTGTCCCTTTTTTCCTCTGTGCCCCTGTGTCCCTTTTTTCCTCTGTGCCTCTGTGCCCCTTTTTTCCTTTGTGTCTCTGTGTCCCTTTTTTCCTCTGTGTCCCTTTTTACCTCTGTACCTCTGTCACCCTTTTTTCCTCTGTGCCTCTTTGCCCCTTTTTTCCTCTATGCCCCTGTGTTCTTTTTTTCCTCTGTGCCTCTTTGCCCCTTTTTTTTCCTCTGTGCCTCAATGTCCATTTTTTCCCCTCTGTGCCTCTTTGCCCCTTTTTTTTCCTCTGTGCCCCTGTGTCCCTTTTTCCTCTGTGCCTCTGTGTCCCTTTTTCCTCTGTGCCTCCGTGTCCCTTTTTTCCTCTGTGCCTCTGTGTCCCTTTTTTTCCTCTGTGTCCCCCCACCAACGGTCCCCCCCCCCCCCCGGGAAAAAAAAAATATATAAAAAAGCGCAAGATAAAAAGTTTTTTTAAAAAAGAATATTAAAAAAAATAGCAGCGAGGGCCCGGGTAAAATATACCCGCTCCCTCCCCCTCTTTGCGGCCCTTTCTTACAAGGAACATAGACCTTGAATTGGCCACATCTGCGTTGTCACGTCCTTACTGTACATGGCTTATGTTCATCTGTCGCTTCAGTCCCTCGTTCCGCCTTCAAGTCGTAGGCAGTTGTGTCACTTGCACTCAGGCGTGAATTGCATTCACTGGCGCAAATGGGCTGACATCCAAAGATGAATCTGGCCCAATGTAAGGAATTTAGGCTGGGTGCACACTGTAGAATATTTCTCCTGATGTGATACCATTAGCAATTTTACCAGCGACTGAAAGTCCTGATCAGCAGCCGATTCCTGTGTACACACTATACAGGTCTTACACGATTTACCTTCAGATCTGTGCTCTTCATCTGTCATAACCATCAGCTAAAAAGATTGTGACTCTGTACACTGCATAGAATCTATGGACACTGCTGGTTGTGAGTGCGTACAGGCTGCAGCATTGGCACAACGTCGTTCCATCCTTCATAGAGATTTTTAGTCCATTAATAAAATACAATAAAATGATACAATGTGCTTTGAAACGATAAAATGATCGTGGGAGCGTACACACGAATGCGATATCGGAGCTAACGGTGGTTTATCGTGTGACTGGCCTGATAATCGGAGAAAAAACCTGTACTGTGTACCCAGCCATAGACTGATTTTGTGTCTCTCCCATAATAAATGTAATCTATTGGCTGTAACCCCAACTGAAGCACAAATACACCTTTAGGACATGATCTGGACCAAGATTAAGTCCAAATATATCCACACCAAGAATAAAAAGGCCAACTGAGGAAATGGTAGTCTGGAAAATGTTTACTCGTTCTTCCGGTACAGCAGAGTTTATGGCTGTGAACTGGACGGAATGTTTACTGCAACTAACTTCAACATTCCGAGCTATTTAAAGCTAAACTAATCAGACAACTGTCACAATGTAGCATGGATTAACCACCTATCCCTTAGCCATGATTAACCGTTCACTGCAATACACTCTGCTCCATCTGTAAATACAAATTTGCTTTACATTAATGAAGTCAAGCTCAGCATCTATGAACACTGTTGGGACAAAAGGGAAGGCCGTGATTGTATGTCGCAGTGGGAGTTGGGGCTTACACATAAAACAGTGTATCTTACTACATATGACGGAGACATTCACACGGAGACCTTACGCCACTTCATCAAATCATCCAGTTGTTGCATTATATATAATACGGGTGCCAGGTTCTGTATCACCCCCTAGTCAAAAGCCAGAGTCCATGAATCAGTATTCTTCAGTGACGATGAGGGTCAATATCGCCAATATCGCATTAGTGTGTATAATTAAATGATGGCTGAAAGTCGTTCCAAAGTACGGATCGTCATTTCATTTGATTGTTCAGCAGAACTATAAATCTCATTCCAACGTCATTCAACTCCTACATTGTGTATGCGCTCACGATCAGGGTCTCTATAGAGTTTACAGAGATCTATGTAGCAGGTGGTTATGACAGATGAAGAGCACAGATTCAGGTAAATCTTGTAAAACGTGTATAGTGTGTGCACAGGAATCGGCTGCTGATCGGGGCATTTTTTTTTTCAGTCGGTACAATCATTGTAGATAACATATTGGTTGGAAATAGTGTGAATCCAGCCTTACCCAGGATGGTACAATTTCCCACTATCTACTCCTAAGAGAGCTCCAGAACGAGCGATGGAGGATGCACATTTCATGATTTAAAATTGGCTCAGTTGCACCCCGTAAAAATAGAGTTTGTGTAAAATTTCTCTCACTGCCCATGCATATAACTTGCATCATGTAAAAAAAAAGATTAAAAAAAAATGTAAATGTATTTTTATTAATGATTAGAGTATTAACAGGTGTTAATTTATTTAATAATTATTTTTTTTTACATGCTAGGACTTTATATTCCACATATGCATTGTATATATCCTGCAGTGTGTTGTGTCTGTCTGCATACGGCAAGTACCGTATAGCCAGAGCTTACTTAGACCCAGATTCAAATGCAGGCGGACATGCGTGCAGGTTGCATGCAATTTGTTTAAATGCAAGTTGTGTTTAGAAAAGCAGCTAATGAATCTCTAGAGACTGAAGTGTGTTTTACATTTCTGTCTCCATTACCGAAGTCATGTTGTCTTACCTGTCAGTCTTTGATTAAATCTTGGTCTCCATGAAAATGGCCACCTCCATAGGCATCAATACATGGACATAGGACACAATTTCTGAACTGTGTCACCATGCGACAGATGGGGAAGCCAACCACGTCTTGTACTGGTTCAGCATCAGGGAGAATGCCAGACTCTTCAGGGAGTGAGGGAGATCACCCCTATTTCAGGGAGTCTCCCTGACATTCAGGGAGAGTTGGCAAGTATGACATGCATACACCCCATCCCTCCCCATTCCACCCCTGAAATCCTAGGCTATAGTGAGGGTCCTTTGCGCTTATCAATAAATTGGATGTTGCTGTGGCTTATTTTTTGTTTCTGAGTTATTTTACGCGAAATACGGCACGTATCGGCATTTACGTTCCTTAATGAATTAGGCCCCCTGTGGATACACTACAGGTCTGCGTCGGGGTTGGAGGTCAACAGCGCAATCGGTATGTTGTACCACTGCGCGCAACCATGCCGCTCATCTCAAACATGCTCCATGTAGTGACGTCATTTTCTGAGTCTATGCTTTTCTGTGTGGAGTCCTCCGTGTGTCCCAGTTGCACTTGTTATTTCCTTTATGTATGGTCTGTGTCTTGTAGTTTTATAAGGCCCTGCTGAGCCAGTGTGCCTTGCAACTCAATAAACACATGTATACGTCTATACATACATTGTACACTTTAATAAACAGACTCCTTAGTATCTAAACAAAGATATGTTGTGGCCATAAATGACTTTCTTTACCTGGGGATTGAGTTGTTTGATGTCTTTGAAAAGCGCTATCCAAGTTTCCTCCAGACATTATCAGCACTGAACAATAAACAGCACTCTGTGTACGGAACACACTTATTTCACAGAAAATCTGTTAAACATTATGTCTTATGTTAAATCTCTGGCGCGTGACATAATTAAATTTAACACAATAAAACAATATTCCCTCTTGACAGTAACACGGAATCATGCGCTCTCGCTACAAATGATTGGACTCTCCGTTGGATAGCAGAATATCTGAACTGTTACTTAACCCTAGAAAATGCTTTTCTGGTATTAATGTTTGATATTACAGGTCTGGCTCGTAGGTACAACAAACCAGCTGTTCAAAAGCATAACGTGCGGAGGCCCAGCGAGGTTTCTGTTCTGTTCTGCAGATCCTGAGGCCAATGTAAGGTTCTGCGACTGTTCTCCAATAAGCGTACATAGCAAAACACTCGTGTCCTTCCAGCTGTTGCTGAACTACAAGGCCCAGCATGCCCTTGGGTGTAGATTCTGGGGTCATACTTTCCAATCGAAGGGGGCATGACCACCCCACATTTGTGTCATGACCAGGGCAGGTTGGGGGTGTTGGAGTGTAACATCCTCTGAGGATGTCCCTTGTACGTTAGAAGTGCTAGATCACCTACATTTAAACAAAGGTTGAAATTGCAAATTGCACCCATTTCAGTAAAATACGTACACTGTAGGCCGCAAGCACGATAAATAATTTAATAAATAATTTGTAAAAATTAGTCCGTCCGTCCCCCCAACACTCTGAGGTCCTGTCAGGCCCACTTGCGGGCCACAGCATCCAGAGTTCAGCCTCCGACTAAGTCACAGACAGTGGGGAGCTAGCCAGCCATCTGGCATCCCATCTCCGTATACAGGGAGGTAGGAGGGAGCGTGTGAGGTTCCTCCGGCAAAGACCAGAGGGGCAGAAGACGCATAAGGTTCCTGGGCTTGTCTTGGGGGCCCAGGCCTGGTTTTTTTTTGTGCTGATTGGAATTCATTAGTCTTTTAATGGACTAGTTTGCCCAAGTGTAGAATGGGCGGGGGAAAGATGGATAGGTGCTACTCGACTGTCTATAGCTGTCCTGGAAAGAGTGCAGTCTGTTGAGCTGCTGATGTCACCCGCAGATCAAGAACGCCAGCGACAGGTGAGTTATATTTAGAAAAGGGTAGGAGAGGGATGGGAGCACCAATAAACCGCAGCACTAGGGCTCAAACTCCCTCTCGGCGGCCCTGGCCCAGATTAAAATCTTATCACGCCCAGTTGATACATATTACCTGCGATCTTTAAAGGCGCCTCTCTCCCAGGAGAGCGCGCACGTCACATTTATATTGTAGCTCCACAGCAGCTGAAGAGCCCCTGGCCGCTGACTTCTGCTCCGATCCACATGTAGTATAAAGCCCTTTGTAATTACTATCTAGCATCTGGCTTCCCTCTTCATCTCTCACAATGGCTGCGGAACTATTAGTTCCCGTCAGTTCCACAGACTCCTCTCTACACACTTCCATCACCTTAATCTCCACAAGACAATGATCTCCTGCTAAATCAGACAGTCAATGAGACAATGTGTCAAAGGGAGGAGGATGGCCAAGAAACCAATCCTACGGGAGATTATCACTCAGCGTAATCTTATACGTCTTCAAAGACGCGCAACAATGTGTATAATGGTATCCTTTCACTTCGTTGTGAAACACACATCAAGACATCTACATCTGGCTTCTATACATCAGTAGATGAGCGTAGACAGAACAGGGAGGGGGTTCTCTTGTTTTACAGGAAATGTGGGTGAATTAAAATTCTTTAAAATGTAACACGTACACGTGTAACATTCACAGATATGTGTGTAAAAGCTCCCACTGAACGACACATGAAGTTTAAGGTAATTTATCTAGGACGGATGAAGATCAAATAGCATTATGGTTGGTGCGTTCCAGTACTCTCACGTACATCTTAACCTGTCTCCAACTGGCGTATTACACATATGGTAACACAATGAAAACCGTAGGAAAGCTTTTATCCTTCCCAATCCACCCATCATCCAAAGTGGAAAAAACGCTGTCCCACAGCAGGCACCCAGAGCCGTAGCTTAAAATTTTAGCACCTGGGCAAGAAATAAAAATGCCGCCACCCTAGCCCTCAATTTTAACCAAATGAACCTAAAATATTCATAAACTGCCCCCGCCCCCCCTTTGGCGCTGTGCCCTGGGCAGTCGCCCCTATCGCACAGCCCTAGTTACGGCCCTGTGGGCACCACGTAGCTGAAAAAATCAGTGCCCGGCTGTGTTAAACTAGGCCCAAGTCATGTGACCTCGCCACATGGGAGAAACAGGTCATACCTTTTTCACTTACAGAGCACAAGAGTACAAAATGAGCAAAAACAGACATTTGCTAAATTAACTGTCACATAGGAAACGCACAAATGTCCCGCAAGTCCCAATGAGACATCACAAAAGTTAATTTGCCTTGTGCGGATGTATCTGTGTCACGTACGCAGAATGCAAACTGACTTATGTGGCGTCTCAATCCTGTGCCCACTGCTGTGTGATTATGCAAACTGCAAGGGGGCGGAGCTGTGAATGCTTCAATTGCGCTGTCACGCCCCCTACGCTTGCCACTTGGCTCTTACCTCTGAGATCTCAACAAGTGTACATAAAATGTATTTGTATTTGTTTACATTGTTTACTTTTGGAGTTGGATGAGATGAATAACATATCAACATCTCACTTAGCTGCCCTCTTGATGACTTAAATGTTTAGTTTTGGGTGGAGTTATGTTTTAGTAATATCCACTGTGTGTGACGGACAGAGTTACCGCACGTCGTGTAAAGCATATTTCTGTATCCATGTGACTGATGTGTTATCTCTGTGAATGTTTCTGCAGTTTCAGTAACCTCTACATTTGCTCCCTGACCAAGCTGCAACATGTTAGAAGTTGAATATACCGTTGAGCTGCCGCGTGTAAACCCCGGGGAGAGATACGCTGTCTGACAATGTAGATTTGGGTCAGCGACAGCGCACTTCTTATATTATTCTGCGGTGTTTCTCCTTCAATGGACCTACTGAAAGACTATACCCTTCCTAGTCTAAACTACAGTTACCTAACACAGAAAAGAGCTTCGATGTGTGTACACTTAATCTGGTTGCCCAGATTAGATCAGTTCTTAATGATATAATAAGTACCCCTATCAGGACCAAAGGCAACCTACACATGAGAAAAGGTCAATCTCTAAAACAACAATCAGATTCCTAGTCGTTATTATCTGTCATAGTTTGCAAGGTTGAAAAAAGAATCCTTCAAGCTCAATCTTTCATAAATTCTACTTGTGTTGATCCCGAGGAGGGAAAAACAAAAAATCCTTCCTGGCTCATAAATTGCCAATTGGATAAATTCCCTGGATCAATCACCCCCATAAACCCATAAACTAATTATAGCTACATATTCAATTTCCTGTAAGAAAAGCGTCCAATTAATTTGTAAATGCTGGTAGTGAATTTTCCATCGCTAAAGCTTTACCACCCTTACAGTAAAGAGCCCCTCCCTATGCTGATGATGAAAGCAGCATTATTCAATTCATAACGGATGACCCCTTGATCTCGGTATGGTCCTTGGTGGGAAAAGTTCATGAGACAAATCTAAGTTTTGACATTTATACATATTTAGGTATGTAAACAAACCTTGCAATATTATCTGACTATTTATATGGACATCTGGAGGGGGATAGAGGAACATCTGCCCTCAGGCTTATACAATGTTGAATCTGGCTACCTGCGACCACGGAGTAAATGGACATCGCTGGCGACCATGAAGCAAGCAAAGGATGATCTCTGTTTTATTTTAAATGCAATCAGAACAGCCAGAGACCCCAACATGACCCATTTCATGAAGGAGTTGTCAGTTTGGTATTTCCCATTTACGTTTTCACTGTATTAACCCAGTGTCACAAATCAGCACTTGAGCCTCCATGATATGTGTGTGACAAAGGGTAAATCACAGCAAAGCCACCTGGTTTATCTAGCAATGATTAAAATCCCTTTTTTATATCACACACCAAGAGTTATTTTCAAACACTTTGCAAGGGCTCTTGAATTCTCCCTACACTTAAAATACCATCACAATTGAAGTAATACTCTATATTTCATTTCGGTAGCAACCAAGCTATCTAGCACATGAATTTGTTAAGAGCTCATGGAATTTAATATGATAAAATATCCACAATGCTTAAGGCAACAAAAAATATAATATTAATATGAAATAAAGTATTAGCATAATTTCTTACTAAATAAAGTGGAGAAATACAGAATTAGAAAAAAAAATAGAAAAATATTCTGATCTGCGGCAGAAGGATGCAGAAATATGGACCTATTCCCCAACACAGTAAAATATCTTTTTTTACATTGGCTTTCAGGAATATGACAATTAGTGACAATTTCTGCCTCACAGCATAGGGTCATGAGTTTGATTCCTGACCAGGCCCTTATCTGTGTAGAGTTTTCATGTTCTCCCCATGTTTTTGTGAGGTTCCTCCAGGTGCTCTGGTTTCCTCCTACACTTCAACAAACATAGTGGTAGGTTAATTGGCTGCTGATAATAAATAACATAGGCTGTAATCTCCAATGGGGTAGGGATAGATGTGAATGACAAATATTCTCTGTACAGCGCTGCATAATTGGTGGGGATATATAAATAAATAATGATGATGATGCTCCTTCAGCTTCTTCAGCTCCAGCACTGCTATCCTGTGAGGTTGCTAGAAAAGGGCTGTGTGTATGCTAATAGATTAAAAATGCATGCCTCAGTGTGAATCACAGTCTATTCAGGAGTAACCAGAAAATCTTATACATACCATATATTTCCTTTCAATCTTAACAGAATTAAAATAATACTTGTAATCAATAGAGTATAAATCTACCTACAGGTAGAAATTAAACATACCTATAAAATATTGATTATTTGGGCCAATACTTACTTTCTATAAATTTGCTATTAAGCTAATCTCTGAGCTCAACATATTTTTTATAGCTATTCATCCTAATTATACAAAAATACAACGGAAATCTCAAATATAAATTATGAATAATATTGATTTGATGTATTTTAATATGTGAAGTCATGAGGATTGGACTTATAATGATCACAGCACTGTCATTCTTAAGACACATTTTTGCCTAGAGCCCTTATGCTGTTTTAATCTATGATCCTGGGAGACATCATGTCTCTGAAGACATATTTCTCGCTCATGAAATGGGTCGTGTTTATGCCAGAACAAATAAAATATCTAGTTGGGCATTGCCTCAATATTTCTAATAAAGGTAATTTTTTAGCTATAGATGACATAATGAGGCTAGTGTGTGGTAATAATAGTGGCTATAAAAAGTATTCCCCTTTCAGCATGTTTCACATATTTGTCACATATTACTTTATCCGATCAAGGGTTCATAATGGATTTATACATATATATATATATATATATATATATATATATATACTATATCTACAAAAGTATTCAGACGCTTGACCATTACACCAACAGGGACTGTATTGACATTGTATTCAAGTACATATTCCTTAATATGGAGTTGGTCCCCCTTTTGCAGTGATAACAGCTTCCACTCTTCTTGGAAGGTTTTCCACAATATGTTGGAGTGTTTCTGTGGGAATTTGTGCCCATTCATTCTGTAGAGCATTTATGAGGTCAGGCACTGATGTTGGACGGGACGGCCTGGCTCCAATATCCATTCCAGTTCACCCCAACGGTGTTCGATGGTGTTGAGGTCAGGGCTCTGTGTGGGCCAGTCAAGTTCTTCCACACCGAACTCATCAAACCATGGGGTAAATGTATTAATGTCCGGATTCTTCAACTCCGGCGTGTTCAGCGTCTTCGGCGATTAAATTTAAAGCGGCACTGCGTTGTAAAGGGAAACTTCCCTTTACAATGCAGCGCTGCTTTAAATTTAATCGCCGAAGACGCTGAACACGCCGGAGTTGAAGAATCCGGACATTAATACATTTACCCCCATGTCTTTGTAGTCCTTGCTTTGTGCACTGGGGCATAGTCATGTTGGAATAGAAAAGGGCCTTCCCCAAAGTGGGGAAGGCCCTTGTCAGAAAGTTGGAAGCATAGCATTGTCCAAAATGACTTGGTATGCTGAAGCATTAAGATTTCCATTCACTGGAGATAAGGGGCCTAGCCCAAACCCTGAAAAACAGCCCCATACCATTATCCCTCCTCCACCAAACTTCACAGTTGGCATAATGCAGTCAGGCAGGTAATGTTCTCCCAGCATCCGTCAAACCCAGACTCGCCCATCTGACTGCCAAACAGAGAAGTGTGATTCGCCATTCCACTGAACATGTTTCCATTGCTCCACAGTCCAGTGTCGATGTGCTTTACACCACTCCATCCAACGCTTGGCATTGGTCATGGTGATGCGTGTCTTGCATGTAGCTGCTCTGCCATGGAAACCCATTCCATTAAGCTCCCGCCGCACAGTTTTTGTGCTTACATTAATGCCAGTGGAAGTTCGGAACTCTTCAGCTATGGAATCAACAAAGCGTGGGCGACTTTTACGCACCATACGTCTTAGCAGTCATTGACCCCGCTCCGTGATTTTACGTGGTCTTCAGCTTCATGGCTGAGTTGCTGTTGTTCTTAAACGCTTCCACTTTCTAATAATATCACTTACAGTTGACCGTGGAATATCCAGCATGGATGAAATTTCACGAACCGTCTTATTGCAAAGGTGGCATCCTATCACAGTACCACGCTTGAAGTCACTGAGCTCTTCAGAACGACCCATTTTGTATCACAAATATTTGCAAATGGAGACTGCATGGCTAGGTGCTTGGTTTTATACACCTCTGGCAACAGGTCTGATTGAAACACCTCAATTCAATGATTAACAGGTGTGGCCAAATACTTTTGTCCATATAGTATGTATGTTCGACATAGTGAATATGAAAATACTACTGGGTAACACTAGATACGCCCATGGGTGAAGCTTCACATGCTTCCTGGGCCAAGCAGGAAACACTCTTGTGTGTGAAATGTTTTTTATAAAGTTACCAAGTATGATCAAATTCCATAAAAATCGCAGATGCAACGATACAAATAATCTTATTCTCCCCAAGTAGACCAAAATCTATCCCATTATTTCAGCTGATATGCAACATTTACTCATGTGGTATGAACCATTCCTCTGTGGCAAGCTGATAAAAAAGGACAAATGATGAATTTTATTTTAACAGTGCCCTGCTTGTGTCCTCTGTCACATACAGTATTAAAAAAGGGCCAAAACAGACACTGAGAACTGCTGAAGCCGCAATGTCATTAACGGTACTCGTCATAAGGATGTGGAGCTGCACTTAGGCTGAATTCATGATCCCTCTAGACGTACACAAATGTACTGTTAAGTGATCCGCGCTGACAGACAACAATGCATGAACATCCCCACATTTATTTTCTTGTCTGTGGAACTGACAGCTGGCTAAGCTACGGATGGCTGCACAATGTTGTGTAGGTGAAACATGTAATCTAGACTCATCTAGATCTTTGTTTTCACTGCTCAAGCAGAGGAAACTTAGATGAATATGTCGTCTATTGAAGCCAAATATTTTCTTTTCACTGCATACCAGTAGTTGAGAATATAAAATTGGATAAAAAATGTAGTCGTTTTTTTTTTTTTATAAAATAGGAACAAAGGTTTAAGATTATATTTTCCCTCTACCTGGTTAAGATAAAGTGTTGTACTTAATTATTATCCTTTATTTCTAATGCACCAACATATTACGCTGCGCTGTACATTCATGGCTAAGTCCTTACAACCATAGTAGCGGAGGGCAGCTGAGGGTGAAGAGGGGGATCTTCACTGTGAAAGCCCCATTTGTATATGTAAATTCCCAAAGCCTTCACAATTGTGTTCTATTTGTGAGAAGCTGATTACGCAGCAGGTTGGGCACAGAGATGACCTAAAGTGCAGCCATCTCTACCCATCGTCCACATGCCACCAACTTTCATAGGGTTAATTGGTAACCAGTCCCTTAATAGACAGTTCACCTTGGTTCCAGATTCCCGTCAGCAAGAAAGTCCAAAGGGCTATTTGTCCCGCCATTGATGACCCGTGCAGAAAGTCACAAGGGGTCGTAAGTGCTGATAAGTGCGGCACTTTGCCCTACACTTTTGTTATTTGATCAGGTCTTCTGGCGGGATAATATATTCTTCCTGCCAGATTTACTAATCTGGGTTCCCCATGTATGCATTGCATTTCACTTTTATTTGTGTTTTATTTTTTTACTTTGAGGAGATGTAGTAGACCACCCTTCCAGTGAATACCACAGCACCCTCAAGGTACCCTATTACTGCTCCTATTGTATTGTGATTTTCACCTATTCTGCTCACGTCTAGGGGCCAAACCAAGGACTGCGACCTGCAGTTCCCTAGCAGCCAAGTCCTTCCCACCTTGCGGTGGTTCTTTGTGAAAACCAGGGGGCTGTTAGACTCCTCGCCTTGCTAGGCCTGCACAAATCTAGACTGAGTGTATCCTGAGTGTAACAGGATCCCATACGCCTGAGAATACCTCTGGATGGAGCTAAAGATATACAAACTTGTTAACGTTTTGGTGGACCGCAATAAAAAGAGACCTTTTAACCTTGTGGCAAAGAGGTTTTGAGAATCCTTGGACGTAAAACCTCTTCTGAGATGGGAGCCTGAAGACCGCACTCTAGTGCACTTGTGGGTTTTTAGACCTTTTTTTTTGCACAATAGGGGACTGAAAATAAAAATGTATCTTGGACTTTGAATAGATAAATAAAAAATAGGTGAAACGCTATATTCCCAAATTTTCCCACCCTCTAATCCTCTAAATTACCCACAATAAGAGTGATTTACTGACCGAGAAATGTATGTTATTGTGAATGTTTGGCTACTGTGGCCCTATCTTGGTGCACCCCCCTCCTTCCACTTTTAGGAATTGCCTCTGTGCAATGCACAACTATTTTCAACTATTTTACAAGTGAGATTTGATTCATTTCATCATGATGTTTACTCCAGAATTTGATTCTTGATTTAACTGGACCTCAATTTATTAACTGATGTAAAACAAGACGCTTATAGCAATGAATTAATGGCGCCCAGATAAAGCAGGAAAATAATCAGTTCTATGTTCTAGAGTTATTGTTCTGCTAAAATACTGCTCATCGCTCATCGAAGCCTCATTTATGTCTGAAATAAGCCATGAGAGTAGAGGGGCATCGGGTCTGTATATTATGTCACATTTGTACATTTTTTAATATTTAGTTTTGCATTACATTGATATTTATGATCCTCTGAATGTCTTTCCCGGTGTCTCTGATGACTACCGCAGACAAGTGGTTCCCTTTTGGGAGCCACCAGCACCGTGATAGGTGGGTTGCAATATAGGTTATTGGGAAGCCCCAGGAAGAGAGAGCAATAGCTCAATGTTATGACCAGGAAACAATTGCAAGATAGCAGTTGCCCTAGAAACAAGTTTATTCAATTAGATCTCTCTCTCTCGTTGATCTCTCCGCTGATTGCCCTTCACAGACACAAACGGGAGCTCCTCACCCCGGAGGTATTTGGACTTTAATACTTTAATAGCCGTGACTTCGCTCCCTGCCTGTTAAACCCTATATTTTATTTCTCTACGCCTGTCGTCTCACCAGGATGGAACGTTCGCTGCTTTTAGGTCTGTGTGAGCGGGTGTGGGGGGGAGGGGGGGGGGGGCAGCATTCGGCAGAGATAACCAGCTGGAATGATTGTATAAATTTGTATCACTTTGTATTTGTTGATAGGAAGCTGGGAGGAGAATGACAATTAAATAACAAAAATATTGTATGGAATACATTTTCCTGGGAGAAAAACAGAGACTTTCTTTTATTACCAATTAAATGTTTTACCACATTGTAAAACCCCCCACCCAGAAACCCGTTTTTACCCGTTTTGCGGATCTTGTGCCATTATGTTGGTTGCATGACTAAAGTGGGGGTAGAGAGAAGTTTATACCCCATCAGCTAATCTTCAGACTTTTGTTGTATCATTGTCTTGGGCTGTAAGATGGACTTTCATCTACGTATAACAGTAATCACTGAGCAAACTCTGATTTTATTCTTTTATTTTCTAAACTACAAGTTGCACAAGTGACTTTTCAATTTAACTACTAATGTCACATGACAGTTGCTTAGGGTGCAAAGGGCACAGAAACATCTGCAATCATTTGCGCTGGACCACCTTCACCTTAATTGTTTGTAAGTTATTTATATCATATCTCCCTCATTATACAGCGCTGCGTAATATGTTATCGATTTATCAATAAAGGATAATACTAATAACAGACCCATATGATCTTTTTTTGCAAATACTCTCTAATTGACTTGCAGCATTGGTTAAATACCCTCTCTAATAAAGCGTATCTGATAGTGCCTTAATACAGAGTGGTCAAAGCTGGGCAGTTGCCCGGGGGCCCCATGACCATAGGGGCCCCATAGGCCTGCCAACTTTTCAGTATATTATTTTTTGGAGATTTATTCAGAACCTTGAAACTCTCTTTATTAAAACGTTTAGGTGGACTAATCACCTAAGGATCAACTGTTATCTGTACATGCAATCTTGCTCTTGTGAATACATATCTTGACCTTGTCGAAAACAATGTACACGTACTAATTGTACATGGTAAGTGATTGTGTAGGTAGGGCCCAGTGCACTGGGGCCTATAATGCCGTTAAGACGGCCCTGCCTTACTACACTGTGAGGAGCCTGCTCTATTCATGGACAGAGAACATTACACAGAGAACCATCCATCCATAATGCAGTTTCATTTGCCTGTAGTCTATGGGACTGAATTCCCTGCACTAATAACTTTGTGCACTTCAGCGTTCAATCCAGTTGATATCTGACAAATCACTTGAGACAACGTAAACTCTGTAGATGAATAAAGTTATGATAAAGTTTCACACATTGTTTAAACAATCTCGCTCTTAAACGAGTCTGACAAATGAACAGCAAAAGTGTCTGATCAAACTATTTGATGCCTGTTGAAATATTCTGCGATTAATTAGATCAGGCAGCCGAAAACGTAAAATATTGGCATGTTAACAAAGCATTACTATGCTACCAAAACAATCAGAGGTGAGCGAGACTGTGCAGGCTCCCTGAGACGGAGCAGATGGTAACCCCGTCTCTATTAGTTTTTCGGGTAGGGTCATTTAAACACAAGTTCTGCGCTGCAATTACAGGCTATCAAGTGAAATCACAGTTTTCTTAGCAGCATCAGCAGAGAGCAAATTTCTTCCAGGTTATGTCAAACTCAATTCATTTAAGGAACGGACATCTGCTAATGAATTAACTTACAGCCAGGGTGTGCTGGTTCACACTGTGTAATTCCTAAACACACATGTAATACGACTCTGAACTGATGATTTTCACACCGTTTTATTATGGCTCTGCCCTAACAATCTGACCTGTGTGTAAGTCACATGAGGTAGAGTTTCTGGATGGTGAAAGCGCAGTCGTTGGAAACCAAGCTTCTCTAAATATTTTTTAAACAAAAGTAAGTATATATATTTTGCATAGATTTCACGAACTTAATACGCCGCTTGGTGTTACTTAATTAAGAACAGATTCGGTGAGGATTGTGAAGAACGGGGAATGCGAAATTACCTTTAAAAGCTTAATCGCTGGCACGTAAAATAGTGGTTGTTATAATATGTTTTGGGGTCTTTGTTTTCCTGTTGTTTTTTTTTCTTTAGAAAGAACACTAAGGACTAGATTTACTAAGCTGCGGGTTTGAAAAAGTGGGGATGTTGCCTATAGCAACCAATCAGATTCTAGCTGTCATCTTGTAGAAGGTACTAATTAAATGAAAGCTAGAATCTGATTGGTTGCTATAGGCAACATTCCCACTTTTTCAAACCCGCAGCTTAGTAAATCTAGCCCTAAGAGGTAGATTTATCAAACTTTGTTAAAGAGGAAAGTTGAGTCGTTCACAGCAACCAATCAGATTTCAGCAATCACTAATCTAGTGCAATACAGAACATGATAGATAGAATCTGATTGGTTGCTATGGGCAACACCTGGGGGTAAATGTATCAAACTGAGAGTTTTCCAACGGGTTTAAAAAAACAATCAGATTCTAGGGCCTGATTCATTAAGGATCTTAACTTGAGAAACTTCTTATTTCAGTCTTCTGGACAAAACTATGTTACAATGCAAGGGGTGCAAATTAGTATTCTGTTTTGCACAAAGGTTAAATACTGACTGTTTTTTTCATGTAGCACACAAATATCAACTATCAAGCTATCAAGTATTTGTGTGCTACATGAAAAAACAGTCAGTATTTAACTTATGTGCAAAACAGAATACTAATTTGCACCCCTTGCATTGTAACATGGTTTTGTCCAGGAGACTGAAATAAGAAGTTTCTCAAGTTAAGATCCTTAATGAATCAGGCCCCTAGTTATCATTTATTTAGTACATTCTACAAAATGATATCTAGAATCTGATTGGTTGCTATAGGCAACATCTCCACTTTTTGGTTAATGCAGAGTTATTTTAATACTGCAAAATGACTTGATTTTTACAAGTCTTTAGGAATTGAGCACTGGTCTATAATTTTAATGGGATGTCTTGTATACCAAGCAGGTGATATTTATATGGGAAAGCACATTATTAGGCTTTGTTTAAGTACAAAATAAAGAGCCGATGACCCCTTAAATGAGGTTCAATATGTGCTGAAAAACAAGTTGTGGTATGTACAAGATATGTTTCATGGTAGATTCCCTCTAACAAAACTAACCAATTATACTCTGTAGCACAGGGAAAAAAATGTATGTACATAATTGCTTAAATGTAAGATTCTAGACAAAATTCAAAGAATATTTGGTTAAAAAAAAATAGTTTTTGAGGGTGCTGAATGCAATAAATCAGTGGCTAGCAATTCATTTTGTAGGTACTGGTCACAGTTGATCTTAAGCTCATTGTTGTAAAAATGTCAAGAGAATGAGATTGTGCCTGAACAGCATCAATTACAGATTCTCGTCAAGTAAGAATGGCTCAAGATGTTAATTCCAAAAGCTATTGTTGTATCATATTATTAGTGCTGGAGCTAAAAGATGGGAGAATAAAGACTAACAGCACTACCCGCGTTATAGCAGCTTATGACATTTTCATTTATGATGGCCAATCCTGAACGTCATTCTCCGCAGATGTGGCTCATTGTATATAAAATACCTGGGATAAGTCTAGACATTCTACTGTAGAACACCCACCTACACAAGATCATCCCTGGCACTTAGCACCACTGGTAGGTGGCCAAATGTCATAACTATAGGACTGCTTAATCCACCCCCCCCCCACACCTCCTGATATAAATTGCTCTAATATGTTAACTTATTGTGTACAGAAAGAGTTAATATACCTTTGCTATATTTCCCCCTGTCTACTTGATCTGCCTCATCTGAGCTGAATGTTATATTTGAAGGTGTTGGTCTTGTCACTTAGCAAGGAAGTATCAACATGCTATGTGTATAGTTTACCAGACTCTGTGACTCCCAGCTCAGAACTGATGGGCAGATACAACATTTTGACCCAGATACCAAAATGCTCACAGGGTAATCATGATGCAAAATCTTCACCCTGCATATTTTCTACATACTAAAACACATCAAACGAATACTGTATATAATTTCTACATGTCTATAAATCTGTGTATAATTCTAATCTGTGAAGTTAGGCCTTGGATATATGTCAAGCTCAAAGCCCATTATGCTAGACAAGACTAGAAATTAAGTATCATCCAGAATATTATGTATATTCTATTAATGTTTCATATGTATCTGTACATAAACTTTTTACCAGTGTATAAAAGGTATTTTATTTCTCTGCGATGCACTGGAGAAAAAATATTTCTATATTGAATTGCATTGTTATTTCTTCTTTTTATTTCAAAGAAACTGTTTTGCATAATATTACTGTATATCATTTTTTTTAATAATCTTATTTTATATATCGTAAGCATTGCTGCTTTTTTGCCATATTAAATTTCATTTAACAAGGTTCTGTCTTTGTGTTCTTAATGAATTCATGTACTATAAATGCTATGTCACTGAAATAACAAGGGGGTTGTTTGGCTAATGATAACTGTAGATAGATTAAGTTACATTGTAGTGGGACATATGTTGTGATGGTATAAGACTCCTGCAAAGTGCCGGCTTTGAACATTTATTTGGTGGTGGCAGTTTTGGATTAATTGAAAGTGTGAAGTCAAAGAGAAGTATTTGCATATGCTAATGGTATTATTAATAACTGAATAAACACAATGCAGTAAATAGCCTTTTCATAAAGACTGTCAATATGTCGACACAATTATTGCTATGTCCTTTGTTTAAGGCATTATATATCAAAGTTATATATACATTTGTTTAGCAATATTGTGAAATTGCAGAATTTCTTTTTAGAAATCTTGAAGTTTGGATTCATTAACCCTTCCAATGCAGGACAGTTTTCTGCATGAGATCAAGTGCTCAATCCCACTAAACAAACCTGCAGTATTATGTCAGGGTGAGGTTGGTTTTGTGGAGGTCCATTTTGTGGAGACAAACAGAATTGTTATGAACATTGGACAGATCAGGACACAGCAGAGCATTTTGTTATGAATTTGTTACAAAAGCACAGAATATACTGTACAGAACAGCGAACAGGGGATTAAAAGGATATGTCGACCTTTGGGGACTGTTTTTAGAGTTAAATTTGCAAATATAGTAAATAAGAATACAAAATACAGAAACCACCAGTCTATTTAAACCACACCCTTTGTTTTGCATATATTTAAATATGTACGACAGGCTGTGCATGCTGATGTAGCCACACCCCTTTTTGACTCCTCCCCCCAAACCAACAGATTGGTTCCCCTCACTCATATCTACCCTAGATCATTATGCTACTTCCCAGCAAATTGATAGTTTGCCAACGAGTTCAGCCCAAAGAATGATCGTGTCAGTGACAGGTCTAATTTAACTGCCATTTGTGTACATTATGTTCCAAAACGGCCTTTTCCTGGTTTGTGTTTACCATTGACCAAGAGGTATTGTTAGATTATTATATAGGTTATGCTAAGTCCTCTCTAATACTAATACACATTGCATGGATGAGACATTTCATTATAATACCACATGCATAAAGGGCTTAAGAGAGTAATTTGTAGTTTCCCATATCGGCCTACAAGTATACATCCCTCACACAATTGCCCTAACACTTCTACTGTACCTGCTGAATGTCTATGAATTAGTCAATAGTATCCATTGCAAATTAATTTTAATAAATTCTCCTAAAAATACCCCCATGCCACTTTCACTCCCTCTAAAAAAAAACTCATTTACTCCTCACATAAATACCTACAATATAACTAGTTAGCAAATGCTATTTAGGAAATGTAATATTTAACTTTTTAACTGTGTTTATTTATTAACTTAAATATTTTGATGAATGTCAAGTCAGACTGTTAAGCTGGGTACACACCTATGTAATCTTACTACAATATCTGTAACAATTTTACCAACGATTGAAAGTCCCGATGAGCAGCCGATTCCTGTGCACACACCTACACGATTTACCTTCAGATCTGTGATCTTCATCTCTCATAACCATCTGCTGAAAATATTGTAACTCTGTACGCTTTACAGATATCTGCCTACACTGCTGGTCGTGAGTGCGTACACACTGCCACATTTACCCGTTTCATTGTCTATTGTGATTTTTAGGAAGTTTATGAAACCAAATCATCAGATGTAATGTGTTTTGTTACGATACAACATGACCATGGGAGGGTACACACTTTTGCAATATCTGACCAAACAGTCGAATATCATGTGAGCTGTACAATAATTGCACAGTTGTGTACTCGGCTTTATAACAACAAGGGAATAGCTCAGGTTGACGTGAGCCGTACATTAAGCCGTACATCTACCTCTGTGTATTGCTTCAGCGCAGAAAACAACTGTTACACTAATTAAATGCAACTATTGCAGTACCAAAGAATACACACTGGTGTTCTCCCTGTGACTATTTCTGGAGTTTAGCTTTAAGAAAATGCACTTTTATAGTGTGTGCTTGTAGTTTTACTAATTAAATGTGGATTTAAGCAATCAAATAGTTATTAACTTGAAACAACCCCACATCTGTCGTCCTACCACGTCTGAGTGCACGGGGAATCTTCTGCTTCTGTGGTACAATGGTTGTAAAACTTTATTGTAAGAAACGTGAACAGACACATATCACACAGCCAGAAGGCAAATGAATTAAGCACAATCAGCTGGAGAATGTAATCCAATCAGCCAATCACAAGGCAACCAATGAGAAGGGTCTAGCTGGTGCTCGGTCTATAGACTGCATACACACTAGACTCGTTTTAGAAGATAAAGGGAAGAGCGTCCGTCCCGGTAGCAACTTTTTACAGCCATATTGTCGTGAACAATGATTTTAATTTCGTACACACTGAAGTGACATTTGCGGGTCATGTAATGATATACCAAAAACATTAGCATAAAGGGAAAGAGCTTTCACTGTAGCTAACACCCAAAAATGCATAAAAACAGAAGACACAAAATTCTCTATACACAAGGTTATTATGCACGAATAGTCTTCACCTACAATGCTCCATTCTGTCGGGCATCATCGCTGATTGGTCCACAGCAGAAACGAGCTCCCATGTGTGAGAATATAAAATTACAGAGGCGCCTGTCTGGCGCCGAGGGGAGAGAGAAAATGGCGGATGAGGACCAGGTGTCGGTGGTGGTTGGAGCAATGGAAGCGGAAATGGTGCTGGAAGGCACAAAAATAATTGAAGAAGTTGTGGCGGGGGATGGAGATGGTCAAGAAGAGGAAGAATAAATAAAATTTACGTCTGTTAAAAGAGCAAAACCAATGAGCCCAAAAGAGGTGGAAGTACTGGGCCAGTACGACTGCGACTGTCAAAAGCGAGAATACCGAAAAGTTAATAGAAAGGAACTTATAATGCAAAAACTACTGCGATTACTGAAGGAAAAACTTGGCAAGAAAATAAATAAATTCCAAGTTCAGAAGAGGTGGTCGGACCTTAAAAATAAAGAGCAAAGGATACTGGTGTGAATTTATAGAAACATAAAATAAGTGAGTACCACGTGTAGTGTACCTGTTTGAAGGAGTTTATTTATTTAATTTTAATTTAACATGAAGCAACGCAAAAGCTAGATTCGTAACATAGGTTGTTTTTTTCAGAACGAAGAATTAACGGTGATAAGAGCAGCTTAGATACCACTGATTCCACTAATGTAACACCTGTTATCAAACAAGAAAAATCTGATGTCGAATACGGACATATGAAAGAAGTTATACAAGAAGGTATTTAAATGAACATATGTAGGCAGCACAATGCTTTGGGCACATACCTGTACCGTTATAATAACCAAAATGGCGCCTGTTTTACAGAACCTATGGAGGTTAAGCCCGCTATTGTTGCCATTGTACCAGAGGGACCACAGCATAAAATGATCTCGAGCAGTGTGCAAGGTGAGCAAATGGGACTATTTCTGGTGTTGGATAAAGACTTTTGTTAACTTTATTACAGATATAGAAGTTTAATGCTAAACATTTTTTATTTGCTTATCATTATCTAAATACATATCTGATCAAAGTTCTGAGGGAGGAAAAAAACGTTGTAAAGCTCAACGATTATTTTAAAGAAATAACAGCAATTATAAGTGACGCCAAGAAAAAAATTAAAAATCTTCAAAAGAATTTTGTTGAAATGTGTGTGCTGTTTGGAACGGTTCTGTCGCAAACCACTAGCACCTTTAAAGTGCAGTACTATTTTTATAACTTTTATTATTCTGCACTAAATATTTTTGAATTTTTTTCTGCAATAAAACTGTTGCATTAATTCTGGGTATGTTACAAATATTAGTTAATATAAGTTTATAAAGTTTATAAGTTTATTTGTGTATAAAGGTATAAGTTTAGAAAGGGTAAATATGAATAGGTTGCCAATATAGTTGTAAAGGCGCAATAAGACTTTCCTCTAGTCTTCAAACCTTCAAGTGTTCACTGAAAACCCACCTCTTCAGACAAGGTTATGATATTCCTCAACCACCATCTTAATTTCCCTAGATTACCCTATTACCACCCTCTACTCAGCTAACACAAGACAACAACCCTCTGACCAACATTGCAACACACATGGCCCACTCAATACATTTACCTTTGCATTCTAGCTGGTCCATTGTGCAATATGATGTAGCACATGCCCTTGTGTTTCTAACTCCCATTGTCCTATAGATTGTAAGCTTGCGAGCAGGGTCCTCTTACCTCTCTGTCTGTATGTATTACCCAGTATTGTTTTATCAGTGTTTGTTCCCAATTGTAAAACGCTACGGAATTTGCTGGCGCTATATAAATAAATGTTGATGATGATGATGATGATAACATACAAGTGTAATAGTCTGCAACCAGACAGGTACAATACACATGTATACAAACATAAAAAGCGTGTGTATTCTAGTACAATACATGGACACTGTAATAGTATAAGCCATTCTGACATGCACATATTTTGCTCTACAAAAGAATGTGTATTGCGTGGACAATAAGGTAGTACAAGGACCTAAATAAGAAGACAGACATAAGCAATACAAATAAGAACGTTGTTTTGGTATAACACTACACTTTATTAAACTGACGCCATATGCTAGATGCATCAATGCAATCAGGGCCGCTGCTAGGGTCCATGGCGCCCTAGGCATTTTGAAAAAATCGGCGCCCCCCCGCAAAAATCGGCGCCCTTCTCCCCCCTCACCTCGTCTTTCCTTACCTTGTCTCACCACTGCCGTCTCTCTGCTCCGTCTCCTCCCCTCCACTTACTGACACTAGTGAGTGGAGGGGAGGAGACGGAGCAGAGAGGCGGCAGTGGTAAGCAATAGCCTCTCCCCCCTCCCCCGTGCATCTGAATGCTGTGCGGCGGCCGTGGCAGGTATGGTCAGCGGTCGCCGCACAGTTTTAAAGTAATTTACATTCTTGTGGTGCCCTCCAGGCGCCCTCCAGAGCCCGGCGTCCTAGGCAAGTGCCTAACCTTGCCTAATGGGAGCGCCGGGCCTGAATGCAATACACGTGGGACAGTTACAGGCATCTAAAATTTTCATACACGCCCCCAACAGAGGCCCAGCTCGAGGAAGTATCGGAGGATTATCGTGGATCGATCGTAAATTTATACACACTACACGATGGAAAGGTGATTGGAACGAAAATATTGAACGGTACGACCAACCAAATGAGGTGACAATCGTCCATTTGGGCAGACTTTCAACCATTGTGTCACTACACACACTGACCCGACTTTCAACGAGCGGTCGTATGTCGGCTGGTTGGGCCGATTATTGGACGAAAAACCTGTACTATGTACCCAGCTTAAGGTATATTGTGCTTATCATTGGAGGATTTTAATTTATTGACGCAAACTTGGTTGGCGCCAAATTTTATTGTCGGACATTGCTGCCTTGGGAATAAGTGTAAGTCCCAAGTAAAGTCATTCTAGTAATGAGGTTACAGAAGCTGAAAAATAAAATAAAACTTCCATTCCCCACTGACACTGCTAGTGTTATATGCCTCACTCCTTTTTATCAGTAGGGTTTATTCTCAACAGCAAAAGACTCCCAACCGAAGGACAAATTATAATGAAAAATGGGAGAACCAAATAGTAACGAATAATTTGAAAAATATTTTTCTTTTTAGTATAATGTTTATTTAATGCCGATAAATTCTTCTCACAAATCACTCCACATTTGTGTGAATTTTTTTATATGTAAAGAGAGTTTATCACCATGTTCTGCATTGACTTTTTTAGTTCCCTTATGTAACAAGCAAAAGAAACAAGAATCCCTGGGGAGGAAGCATAATATAGCGGGTGATCGAGCTGATTGCCAGACTCAAAAGCTGAGCCTGGCTTACAGCAAATGCAATATTTAACATTTTTCTTGGTTTGTTTCTTCAGGCTGCTATTAACGATTTATAATTCAGCACAGTGTCATGTGACTTCCATGGGAACCACAGTCACATGACACACAATGTTGTTAGCAGAAAGGCTTTGTTATACCTCTCTGAGATCTGTGCACTGTAAAGTCCTCCCCCCCCCTCTAGCATCACATGGCATGCAGAAAGCTGTAAGCCTGGGTCTGTGTAACTGATAGCCAGAGTCTGTCACCTCCAGAGAGATTTTGAAAAGATTATGATTTTAAGAAGGACAGCTAAGAAAAATTAGGAATATGTAACTTTTTAGTTTTTATTTAAACTTCTATATGGGATTGCTGCTTTAAAGTATCCCTCCCTGGCAAATGGTATGACAGAACCAGGCCTTACATTGGGAATATCGGGCCAGCCAGGTCTGTCATCAATGGGCCAATTGAACAGTGGCCAACAGTGGCCAGATCTGTTATTGTTGTGGTGTACAGAGAGGGAGGGAGGAGGCAGCTCACAGACTGTGGACTCTGTGACATATAAAAAAGGTGGAAGGGGTTAAAAAGAGGAGGGTCAGGACCTTACCTTAAATCAGGAGGTGGACTCTTGACTGTTTGATAACTATTGTTCCAGCACCTCTCCAACACAGTCTGAATGGCACCATCACTGCAGGTGGGAGACCACTGAAGTCATTCTCTACCTCCACCCCTCTTCACACCACCAATCACAAGGAGACAATGAGCAGGGGATTGACCAAGGAGGGGGCCACGATCAAGTGTCTTTTGAGAAGGGACAAAAAGAGATGCCGAGGGAGGGTGAGGGGGTGTTGGAGTATCTGGGGAGGGCAATTGATTGAGTAACTGTATTCTCTCAGGGCCAGTAAGTGTTACTATAGCAGGAGCTTCTTCACACAGAGGGGAGTGCACCTCTAGGACTGATTCTGTCACCACTCCATCGGGAGACACTCATAAATTCTGGGGAATAAGTGATCCTGTATCGGGATGGAGTCTAATACCCAGGGTCCCACCAAGCTGGTGCAGAGTTGGCCAAGCGGCCGGATCCTCATGGTACACGGACCTACCTACAGACCAGAACCCCTGCCCAATTGGCCTATCTTCTGTGGACTGCTATTGCCAGAACTGTTTGCCTGCTAGGACTGTGCTGGGGAGGGAACCTGCTGGGGACTTTGTTGGGGAATTTAATGGCACTGGTGGTTGTCTGACACTTATATTTGATGGGGGAACACATTTCTCCTCAGGGAGCACTGTTGTATTTTACCAAGTGTGTGCACTTTGTTTAATAAAAGGAATTATTATCCCTTTCCTGCCTCCTTAGCTGTGTGATCTGTGAACTTAGAGGACCGGGTATCAGGTGAGCTTTGGTTCCAACCCCGCTGTCCTCACAGAAGAAGTCTTGAGGCTAGATTTACTAAAATGCGAGTTTGGTGGTGGTTTTAAACACATCTCTGGCGGTTTAGTGGTCCAAATCGCCACATTTACTATAGGGCGGTTTGAGGCTGCGATTTAAAATAGCTTGCGATGTGTGGCGGATTGAAAACAGCTATACTGCCATCTGAAAGGTATACTAATATCTACTTACGAATGGCTTGCTGTTTGACCTCTTTTGAGAGTCAGAACATAAGAGAAAGCACCATTGACATTTATTAAGTGGCAACGTTTATTTAAAATTAAATTATGGGGAAAATTTTATTTTTAATTATATTAAGGGAACAAAATTATTGAAATATTATATTTTTCGGTCACTATGTCAAATTGTGCAACATAAATAATTACATCCACCATTCACAATCAGTCAATGTTATTATATATTCATATTACCCCCATAATATAATGCTATAGTAGTGTCCCCTTAAAATAAAGGGGAAAATAATTCCCCCATAAGTTAATTATAAAATTATTTTGCCCCTTAATCATTAATTAATGATTGCCCCAATAATTTAAATGTCAATTGTGCTTTCTCTTAAAATATAATATAGTGCACAAAGTACAGAACATGTATGTTGCAATAAGTGGATAATATGGAGGGAAAATTAACCCTACGGGAGCATAATCTCAAGACAAGACATTAATGGAAGCGCTCACAATTCCCGGACAATAACCATTATGCTTTATTTGGAGCTGTGTAAATCGTCTTTCACAATTATTTGGAGCCTGACCTCCTCTGAAATACCTGTGGAAAAATACTCACCCTCAACAATCATAACTCAGCGATCATTGCTGTGTCTTAGCTGGTTTTTGAAGCAGAGGATTTATAGACTAAACAGTTCTAGAAAGTTTAGGAGAGAGCTGGTAGATATTATTAAGTTTGTCTCAGGCGCTCGGCTATTCCCAGCGGTCTCATGAGGAACTGGCCTCAGAGGTGTTTTTAATTTCCGACTCGCCCGTTTTACATTCCAGTGCTGCCCTTTTGGTTTTTTCGGCCCACGTAATGAAACAGAGTACAAGCAGGAGTTGAATTTCTGATGTACTCTGTGTGGGCGCAGTGTTTTTGGATTGCTAGTAAGTTCAAATCTAACAGGTCTATTTAAAGGGGCCTCTCTGCTGTACATTTATTAAATATGTTTGCAAGTATTAAAATGCAATATGTTAGGCAATTAGATTTGTATTGTAGTTTGCTTTATTTTTATTTTTGCATCTATATTGTAATCGACCGGGAGCAAGGCGGCAGCGTTTGCGGAGAAGTTTGCACCAAACATTAAAAGTATTTGGGTGGAGTGAGAGTGTTCCTAGATAAGTATGGCGTGACTAATTTTGCCGACCTCCGATGTGTCACACATTGGGGTCTTAGTCGTAGTTACCGTGTCCGCTACAGTCGTTTCACAGCTCTGGGTGCCTCCTGATCGACCTGCAGCATTCCTGACCACCACATCTTCATTTGTAAATAAACACATACTGTTTGGTCTGGGCAGGGGTGCGACCATCTTGGATTCAGTCAGGTGGTCTTTCCAGACCAACCAGATTCAGCAGCTAAGTTCACTTGATCTGTGAAACCAATAGCTATTAGAAGCAACCTAACTAAACCTGCTCCTGAGATCTGATCAACACCACACTTTGTCTCCTGACGATAGTTCTTGGCTCTAGGCTCCAGTTGTTTCCAACACTTTCCTGTATATCCTACATTTCCAAGTGATCATCTTTCTGCAAGTACCCTGCATTTGCCAAACTGCTCATCTTCCTGCAAGAATTCTGCATTTCTCAAGAGTGCTCAGACCTCAGCAAGAACTTTGTATCTCTAGTGTTTATTCTGCAGTGCTCTAGGTTTCACTAGTTCTGTAGCTGGGGCTGGAGTCTCTATGGCCCATTTCCAGTTTTGTGCGTCTGTGTGTGGGTCCCAGGTCTGTGGCTGCCTCTCAGTCCTCCATTCCTAGTCACAGTTCTGAGCTCCTCTCTCCAGTTCCAGCTCATTGTGCTCTGAGTTTCCATGTCTTACACACTCGGAGTTCCTGATAGTGGGCTCCAGCTCTGGGTGCCTGGTTACAGGTGCTGGGGTTGAGTTTGCACAAACAGTTCCAGCATGTTGTAGCGTTGGATTCCAGTTCCTTATTCTGGCGCAGACTATTGTCCTAAAGTCCTAACCTGCAAGTGCTACTCAGAGCACAGGTGACTTATTATAAAGCAGGTTATAATTATATCCCGACTAATTCTGGCAGGTTCTATCTCTTTCTTCTGCACTGTCATGGTAGCAGGAAAATGGGGAACTCATGAGTAAATGGGGCCACACTGACAGAATACGATAAACGTGAAACACAAACATAACATCTTACCGTCACAATACCCGGTACATGGCATCAATCTGTGTGGAGTATGTATGTTCTCCCCGTGTTTGCATGGGTTACCTCCGGGTACTCCGTTTTCCTCCCACACTCCGAAAATATACTGGTAGGTTAATTGTCTGTTATCAGTTTGACCCTAGTCTCTGTCTGTGTGTGTGTGTGTGTGTGTGTGTGTGTGTGTGTGTGTGTGTCTATATTAGGGAATTTAGACTGTAAGCTCCAATAGGGCAGGGACTGATGTGAGTGAGTTCTCTGTACAGCGCTGCAGAATCAGTGGCGCTATATAAATAAATGGTGATGGTGATAATGATCACTCCCGCTGCTTCCTTAGGGTAGTAACGCCAACAGTGGCACTGTTAGAGCAATGAGCTGGGTCCTCTTCCGCCTGTTGAGATAATCCATTGGCTTTACCGTAGTCCTTTCCCTTTATTATGAGAATTATCAAAATGAAAAGCTTGGAGGGAAAGACTACATCATAATAATAGTCCATTCTCCCCAGAAAAATAGTTTTGATTTCTTTTGAAACCTTAGAAGTCAATGCAAGGAACTGTTTAATTAATTTTCCATACCAAGGACCATACAGAAGACCAGGGGTCACCAGTAATGCAAGGAAGAAATTTTTTGCACCAAGAAGAGGTTCTTTACTGTAAGAGTGGGCAAGCTGATGAGTTCCTTATCACATGCCTTTCTTTAAAAAAAAATAGTATCAGTAGCTATAATTAGTAGAAAATATGGATTTTAATTTATCCTTGGAAGTTATTCAATTTTGCATTTTTGGGGTCAGAAATATTTTTTTGCCTATGGGGCTAAAATGGCAACTGTTGTATTGTGTAGTTTGTTTACTTCCGTCTTTCCATCCTCTGAATCAACACAATTGCAGTGGAGGGAAGACTGCCCATGATGGTCATGTGTGTATGTTAATCTTCCTAACTATGTACCGTATTTCCCCATGTATAAGACGCACCTTTTTCCCCAAAATTTTGGGTCTAAAAACTGGGTACAGTGCCAGCGCTATTTACCTCGAGTCCACCAAGCTAATGAGGCCGAGACACAGGAAGCAAAGGGATTTACATGGCCGGGGTCCTTCACGGTCCTGTCCGCTCCGCTGCCTGCAATTCATCCAAGACAAGTACGAGCGTTCACCCACCCCGGTACTTGTCCCCACAGAACCAATCAGCTCGCTCTGTGAATACGCTAATTTTTTGTTTCTTAGTTTCGGTATTAATCTAAAAGAACAAAGGTCCTTCAGGCGCCTCTCGCACGCTCGCTTTAGTCTCTTCTCTCTCGGAGCTGTCAGTCACGTGACCGACAGTTCCGATGACTGCCGATGATTTCGGATGAGCCAAGTCTATTTGTCTACGCGACTTGTCTCTTGTCAACAACGCTGTGCAGTAGCGCTGCCTTCCTGTAACTGAATGTGGGACTTTATTGTAAACTCTGCTCCTCTAGACCTGATGTGAGATCTCTGATTAAAATCACAACCGGACAAGTCTTCTGCTTCCTCCTGCTGCACACCCAGCAGTGGGAGCCCCAAAATTAAGGTGCGTCTTATACATGGGGAAATACGGTAACTACGAATCAGGTAATGATCAGGAAGGAATTGCTGCCTTTTTAGGTCAAATTTTAATTTTTTCTTGTCTTTCTCTCGATCAATTTGGATTTGTGAGGATCAAAGATTGAACTTGATGGACCTTTGTCTTTTTTAGCGTTTCTTTCATGAATTTGCACTGTTTTCAGTGCACGGAATTCATATCCGCACGCATCCAACAGTTACCACTTGAGAGGCAGAACGGAAGAGGGAAGAGGAGGACTAATATAGACCATGTACAGTAAGGACATGTTCAAGGAGATGTGGCTAATTAAAATCCTGTATTTAGTGTAAGTACACTCGCTTTCTACTGTATTTTTTGCCCCTGTGCAGGGCCGGTGAAGCTGGCGGATGATAGTGATGACCGAAATGGCATTACCTCTCTGATTCTGATTGGATGATTGCAACACCGTTGTCAGGCGCCGTCCCCATGCTGCTTCCCCTGCTTCCGGTCCTCCGGTGTCTGGTTGCCGGGCAACCAGACGCACTTTCTCTGGCCTGCCGACTAGCTCGGCGCTTGCCCATCCTGTTGCCTAGCAATGAGACGCTACTGTCGGTCCCGGCAGCTGGCACCAAACTGGTGCCAGAGTATTGGGTGCCCCTGCTCCAGCGTTCCAGTGTTTCCTGCTATTTTGTGTGTTTCTATTGTTGAACCCGGCTTTCGTTACCTGACCTACCCACCTTCTTCATCTTTTGGCTACCTTGTTCCCAGCCTTTGACCCGGCTTGTTGAGGACGTTTACGGATTCTCCTTTGGTGCCGTCTTGCCCGTTTGGTTTAACCTGGATTCATACTCCCTTGCGGGGGTTCCTGGTGAAGACCAGGGGCACGTTAGACCCCCCACCCCATTGTTGAGTAGCGCTAAAATCAGTAAGAAACCCCTTCAGTGACAACCGCTTAATCACTGTTTAAGATGTATGTGAAAAGTTATAGTGAAGAGTTATATATGTAGTTAGTTACTTTAAAATACATGAAATTAAAAAGATATTCTCAAATAATGAAAAAAAAATAGTTACATTTTTTGTTTTTAAATTTGGTTTGTTATTATATTGTTAAGAGCTGTTATTTTAATTTAGGATCATAGAAAAGTTACGTGCATTCTGATGTGAATTCATTGTAAATACCTATATATATAGTAACCATAATGCAAATGTTTCTAAAAAATATTTCAGTCTGTATGTGTGGCTCTGCTTATGTAAAGTACAGTTTATGCACAGCGTATTTCTACCCCTATTCAAATTGTAACGTAAAATGAGAAACGTTTTGATATTATTTTTAAAACGGGCTGAATTATGCAAAAGTTTCCTACTCTTTATAAATAAGAAATTATGGCACAATTTGCTTTCCGATTTGAATCAGTTCCAGTATTAATAATGTAAATGGAATCATATATGGTAGCCTTTATCATGAGCTACTTAGGGGTATATTTACTAAACGGCGGGTTTGAAAAAGTGGAGATGTTGCCTATAGCAACCAATTAGATTCTAGCTGTGATTTTGTAGAATGTACTAAATAAATGATAACTAGGGGGTAAATGTATCAAGCTGAGAGTTTTTTGAAAAACCAATCAGATTCTAGTTATCATTTATTTAGTACATTCTACAAAATGACAGCTAGAATCTGATTGGTTGCTATAGGCAACATCTCCACTTTTTCAAACTTGCAGTTTAATAAATATACCGCTTAGAGACACCCAAGAAAGCACCTTTTAATCTTACAGGTGCAATTTTGCTTTGTGAAGTATGATTGTGAAATATTTAATTTCAGAACTTATTTTTTTATAGAAAGAGATAAAAGCAATGACAGACACAGATCATACTCCAGCCATGTACTGCTTTGGCAATGCATCTAGATTTTCCTTCTGGATATTAATCATTAAAATTCCAAATCACCCGCAGCGACCTCTGAGGCTTAGTGACTAAACCTCTGACAATTTACTTACCTAAGATGAGGAACTTCTATAAATAAGGGTCCTTCTGTGCTATAATATGGGGTTTTCTGTGTTTGTTTTGAGATTGCATCAGTTTCGTAACTGAATTATTCATCTAAAATACAGCAGTGTGTTGGTGACATGAAATTGAAACAAGGATTTTGTGAAAATTAAATAGTAAAATAATGTTGCTCATACATATATGGCAGAGATAAAGCCAGCAAGTAAGCACAAATGGCCTAACATAGGGAATGTACAGTAAGGACGTGTCGAGCGATTGCTTTCAGATTCAGACTGGGGCCTAGTCACAGATACAGCTGAAAAAGCAGCTTTATTTGTGGGTGGTCAGTGGCAGGTATAAGTAGCGGATGATGATGATGATGAACAAAGAATTAGCAAACCTTTGTAATCTCCCTACTCGACACCTCTGTTCTGCACAAGATCTACGTCTCTCATTCACTCTCATCACATCCTCCCATTCCCGGTTACAGGACTTTATTCGGGCTGCACCCACTTTGTGGAATTCCCTCCCTCGCACAGTAAGACTTTCCTCTAGTCTTCAAACCTTCAAGCTTTCTCTAAAAAAAACCCACCTCTTCAGAGAAGCTTAAAATATTCCTCAACCACCCTATTAATCTCCCTAGGTTACCCTATTACCACCCTCTACACAGCTATCACAAGACAACTACCCTCTGACCAACATTGCCACACACACAGCCCGCTCAGTACTTTTACCTTTGCATTCTAGCTGGTCCATTGTGCAATATGATGTAGCACTTGCCCTTGTGTTTCAAACTCCCATTGTCCTATAGATTGTAAGTTTGTGAGCAGGGTTCTCTTACCTCTCTGTCTGTATGTATTACCCAGTATTGTTTTATTAATGTTTGTTCCCAATTGTAAAGCGCTACGGAATTTGCTGGCACTATATAAAAAAATGTTGATGATGATGATGATGATGAATTAGGGGTTTGTAAATGATTCACCGATGCTTAATTGTCACTCGGCAATAGATTAGGATTTGCAAAGCGAGTTGTAGCAAAGATTTTAAAACAATGCGCACTAGGACACATCCAACTAATACCTCTCTTATGCTGCCTCAAATACCCAGGTTTTTGCCGGGGTAAGCCCTGACGACCCGGGTTGTGGCTTAGTATGAAAAGGGTCGGAAGACCCGGGAAATTGACACGGGACTGTTGGTGGGGTAATTCCCGGGTCTGACCCGGGAAGCCTCCACTATGAAAGGTGAGACCCGAGTTTTTAACCCGGATCTCACCGACTAGTGTAAAAAAGTAAAAAAAAAAAAAAAATGAATTAAAAACAAAGATGAATTTAAAAAAAAGTAAACAAAGTCCTCTCACCTTAGTATTTCCTCCACGCTGACTGTACGGCAGGTTACATGAAGAAATTACCTCATTCCTATTGGCCAGGGAGAAAATTATGCATTTAAAGCGACAATAGCAGACCCTACGCCTGGATTACATTATACAGGCATAAGTTTCACTATTGCCAATTTAAATGGATAATTTTCTCCCTCGCCAATAGGAATGAGGTAATTTCTTCATGTAACCTGCTGTACAGTTAGCGTGGAGGAAATACTAAGGTAAGAGGACTATTTTTATTTTATTTTTTTCAATTTATCTTTTTTTTGGCAGACCTGGGTCTGCCCGGGTTCAGTGTGAACATGGTCGACCCGGGAATTTGCCTGTCTGGAAGTCTTGTCCCCCGGCAACATCCCCTGTTTCTATACCCGGGATATTGCCGGGTAGGCAGTATGAAAATGGTATAAATCTGTCCTACATTTTAAATTTGCTTGTGCCAAGGTGAAAAACTGCACCTTGTAACTGGATTTGCACCTAACTCAAACAGAGTTCTAAACTGTTCTGATTGGCTGCAAGCTGTTCCAGCACTGTAAGTGTTCTAAAGTTCTGATTGGCTACAGGTTGGTCTAGACCCGTGAAAGTTCTAATGATCTGATTGGATAAAGCTTAGCCCAGTCCTGTTAACCTCTTGGTGCACTGACTGGCAACACATTGGTTCCAGCACAAACCAATAAAAAAATCACTTGGACATCTCTAAGAATAACATCAAATAGATTAGGTGCTCACTCCCCAGTATATCACATTTATAAATGCTTTGTATTAGGATTGTTTAAAGGTTTTATCTTACTACATAATGGATTGTACAAATGACCCATAGACTGTGGTCATGGAATATTTTATAATCATTACATTGCTTTTGCCAGTATATAATCAGATGCAGGGACAGATGGTAACGTATGAAAAATGAAATCATCTGGTGCTATTTGTAAGGCGCTCATATGCAAATATACTGTTTATTATAACAGACAGTTGCTGACAGGATACATCGGAGAGGACGTTAGGTGAGGACAAGTAAATCTGTTTATCATCTATACAGACATAATACTGATTGTGTTGATGTTGTGTCTCCGGATGAGTAAAACCTGGAATCGACTCGGTAACGGAATAGTTGATGAATGTGGTTTAAGATATTTTCTGGATAGATAGACAGCTCAACAAGCCAGACATAGGGTTCAAAGCAACCGTCCATTACGCTGCATGTTATTTCGAGAAAACCTACAAATTGTAAAGTCCCTCTGTCTCTGTATGGAGCAATACTGACATATCCAGATCCATCTATTTTGGGCTTAGCCTTAGTTGCATGTACTCGTGAGCTGGTACCATCCAACGACCGACTGCAGAGACTGAGAGGTGGCTTTAACTCTTTCACTGCCATCAATGTAGTGTTTAGGTTGGGGCCTGTCCCGCTATAGGAGGCCATCTAAGTAAATCCTAAATCGCATGCCACTCGTGGTCTTACCACCCTAAGTTGCAGCTGTTGGCTTCATCCGAGAACATCAATGAGCAAAGAGGCGCCTGGTCCCCTATTAAAAGAGACTATGTATATTCTCAGACACCTGGGGCCTGATCCATTAAGGATCTTAAATGAAGAGGTATCTTATTTCAGGCTCCTGGACAAAACCACGTTACAGTGCAAGGGGTGAAAACTAGTTTTCTGTTTTGCACATAAGTTAAATACTGACTGTTTTTTCATGTAGCACACAAATATCAACTTTACATTTCAGTGTACAAATAAGCTATCAAGTATTTGTGTGTTACATGAAAAAACAGTCAGTATTTAACTTATGTGCAAAACAGAAAACTAGTTTTCACCCCTTGCACTGTAACGTGGTTTTGTCCAGGAGCCTGAAATAAGATACCTCTTCATTTAAGATCCTTAATGGATCAGGCCCCTGATCACTAATGAGATACATGGGGAAATAGACCTCTTGCATGCATTATAAGGGCATATTGGTGATAGGCAGGAAGCACCTGTAATGTCATCACCGGGGAGTCCTGCGTGGAAAACTTCATATTGTAGCCTCAGTGTCTACACTTATATGAGTTTGCAGATAGCTTAATTTCGGTGTATTGCAAAGTGCTTCCAATTCAGGACAACATAGTAATAAAGGCTCCAATTCATACTACTGATCGTTATTTGTTGTACCAATAGATCTACAGCACTGGTTGCTCCTTTGCCTGTTGGCTGGTGGGGGCTAACGCAACTTTTGAACACTGCAAGAATTGCTCTGTACTTACTCTGTGACATTTAATAATGATCACTGTTTCTATTAATTGTGCAATATTGGACAGCATTTGTTCAATGTTTCTGTACAAACAGTGTGTAGACAACTGCGCAGGTGTAAAATTGCGCTCTCTGCGATGGAGTGAGCCGTGGTCTTCTGAGCTTTCCTTCCTGAATGCAGGCTAGCGAGACAAAGCAAGTCAATGCATTTCAAAGCGGTTGAGTATTTAGGGTGTTGCTTCCACTTTAGCCAACGACCTGACTTTTGCATGTGTTCATTGCTGGTAGGCTAAGGATGGCTTCTAATACTTGAGGCTTGATCCATCATGCACATTTTGCTCTCGGTACACAAACCCGAAAAATGGTTGTATTTGTACGGAAGCATTTCCCAAATCAGGAAGTGGTCTACATCCGCTCTTGTGACAAATAGGTGAACGTATGCCTATTTAAATAAGTTTGATGGGCGCAATAGGCAGAGAGCGAACAAAACAATTAACGCTGTCGAAATTCACATCGTAAAGTTTTAAAAAAAATGCACAATGTCGGCGGAATATTACTGCAAAGTAGAAATTACAATGGTTTGTGACTAATTGAATCACCCTCTAACTGCCTGTAAATTTGTGGTTAGTAAATTAGCCTTAATGGCTGAGTCCCAATATTTCCATTGTTGCACTACTGGTTAAAAATAAACTCTATTCAATCAACATCAATAACCCATAGCAACCAATCACATGTAAGCATTTATGATAGCTGACATCTGATAAGCAACTATTGTATTAAACAAGCCCCATGAATTAAAAAACATGTGCTATAAACCACAGCAACCAATTAGATATCAGCTTTCATTTGTATGGCTACACTAGATGGCTAAAAGCTTACACCTGATTGGACGTTCCGGGTTACGGCACATTATTGCTCTATGATTTTAAACATCTCCTTTAATGCGGTTTCTTAATAAATTCAATTCAGATTTTCCAGCTAAAGTCCTACAAGATCAGATCAAACCCATAACACCAAATACCAAGAACAACAGACATTTCCTATCATTTCCCACTTTGCAGACTGAATCAAACCATCGGATTGAGCTAAATCTACGGTCAATGTAAGTCATAATGATTCCCATCAGCGGCTTTATAGTCATCTGGACGACCATCTGCTATTTAATCATTTTTCAATGTCAGATGCAGTTCATTGGGTTTCCTGCGATCGTGAGACACCGTAGCTCTTACACTCAGACGAACACAAAAATGTCTGACTTCATTTAAGCAGCCCGCAAAAGGAAATCACAAAAATTTGTTAACGGAAAAATGACATATTGTTTTCATTTCAACGATAAAAAGGCATATTTTTCAATATTTATCATTAAAAGCAGAGTCGGTTAAAACAGCAAATTAATTGGATGCAAACTTTATATACTGTAATGGGAAAGTAGGTTCTGTAATGATGGTGTTTGGAATTGTGTTCCCAACCTTTCATCCGCACTGCATTGTGAAAGTGATATTTTGGAGAGAATAGGTTGCCCGTCATGGTCAGTTTCACGGTGCGAGGAAACAAGGAGCGTACAATTGTGTAATGTATCCAAACTTTGCGTTGAAACTTTTACGTAAGGCACTTACTTATTTAATCAGTACTGAGAAACCAGTATTGGTGCTAAGAAGTTGTTTCATCTATGTGGATGTTGGTGGAATCAATTATAGCAGAGCTGAGGAATAATAAACAAAGTAATAGCAGAACGGGTTGTATCTTAGAGGCGTGACACATTTGATTTCAGAGTCCGCATTGCAGTTGCAAATTCCGCATTCCACATTTTGGGGAATTTATAGTCTATAAATAACTGTTTCAATTTATTACATGCAGCAACTCAAATTGATACAATGTATCTTGATTTGGTGCAGCGGAGGTAATACAAACTCACTGGCTACAGGTTAACATACCTACTGATCACTGAGATAATTGCTTTGTCCTGTTGCATTTAGTAATTTTCTTTCGTGAATCTATAAATGGATATCTGTGGTCAGTCACACTTACTGGCTATTATCATTCAGACCGTGCTTTCAGTGTATGGCAAAGTACTGCCAGATCAGGAGAGCATAGTAATAGAAACTCCAATTGATAATTTTGATCTTGATTTGGTGTACTAGTGGAACTTACTATACTGGTTACACCATTTGCCTATTGGATAGTAGGGCTATACCAGTCTTTGATCACTGCGGGAATTGCTCTGTCTTTACTTTGCGACCTTTCATAATTATCACTGTTAGTGAGTTGTTCATTACTGGACAATCATTATTTACTGTTTCTGCATCCACAACAAATCCTTTTTTTGTTCTATTAATAATAATACTAATTTTAAAAAGCCAAAGAAAAATTGTGTGATAAAATTACAGACCAAAAGATGGTCTTTAAGAGAAGTCAGCTGAAATGGAACAAGATGCCGACTTACACATTGGAAGCGTTAAATGATTAAAGGGAAATCCCCTCTCCTCCCCCCACCATTAGCATCAGCAGTATGTGAAAATCAGAAAGATAAAGTGCTTTCACGTATTGTTCCTGCTGACACAAACTCTGAAGCACCAACAACAGCAGCAGTTCGGGAAAAAGCAAGGAATATATTTACTGATAGCACTAGTGTGGACAAACCACATTTATTAATGATTAACCTACAACAAAGATAGAAGCACTGGCAACTGCATGCCCATAATTACCCACTTCTGAAGAGCTAATGCTAAACCTGAACCAAATATTTGTGGTGAGGGGGAGGCAGACTAAGGGGCATATAAAGATACAGATGTTGAAAGTGGTGGGGATTTTGCTAATTGGATGGTTTGTAATTTTATCCCCAGTCTTTACCCCAAGGCTAACATTCTGCCTTGTTACCCCAGCATAGAGTAATTATGCACAAACATTTGCTGCTGGCACACAAAATCTGCTCTCACATTAATCATTACCAAACAGTTATGATCATGTTACAACCACTTCAGGTTAGGAGCAAATTTTCATAACACAAATTCAAAATGAAGGTCCCAACACATGGAATAGCACTTGGTCTTGGAGTATTTCCGTCCACTGGATTGGGCTCCTTGCTTATACCAGCTGCTTGCACTCTTTGAGGAGATGCTGATTTCAGGCTTGTGACAATGAATGAAGAATGCGCATAGGCCTCTAATCAATTCTGAATGGTAGGGGAGAGCAACACCATTTGCACTTAGTCGCCCTAGACTCCCAAATTAGGGGGAAACCACCCGGGCTCCCGAGAGAGTGGGCAATTCTCCTGCAAGAGCATTTACCTGCCTACAAGGTGTTCAGGGACATGCTGTGATGAAACAATTATTTCATTATTCATCTTCATCATCATCATCATCAACATTTATTTATATATTGCACCAGCAAATTCCATAGCGCTTTACAATTGGGAAAAAACATTAAAACATTACTGGGTAATACAAACAGACAGAGAGGTAAGAGAACCCTGCTCACACGCTTACAATCTATAGGACAATGGGAGTTTGAAACACAAGGGCATGTGTTACATCATATTGCACACTGGACAAGCTAGAATGCATTAAAGGAAGATGGATTTTAAATGAAGGATGAGTGCATTCATACCATTAGCGTGGGAGACTAGGGAGCGCTACGAGCATATTAGCTTAGGACGGAATGAACCCTTAATTAAACTCAATAATATAAATTCAGAGATAGACTGCACAAAAGATGGTAAAAAAATGCAATAAAACATTCTGTGCTCATAGGATAACGTTGTCTGCATTTTTGGTCTTTTTCTAAGAGGAAAAAGCATGAAAAACCCAGTGGAGTATATTTACTAAACTGCGGGTTTAAAAAAGTGGAAATGTTGCCTATAGCAACCGAGATTATAGCTTTAATTTTTTAGAATGCTCTAAGTAAATGATAACTAGGGGCCTGATTCATTAAGGATCTTAAATGAAGAGGTATCTTATTTCAGTCTCCTGGACAAAACCATGTTACAATGCAAGGGGTGCAAACTAGTTTTCTGTTTTGCACATAAGTTAAATACTGACTGTTTTTTCATGTAGCACACAAATACTTGATAGCTTATTTGTACACTGAAATGTAAAGTTGATATTTGTGTGCTACATGAAAAAACAGTCAATGGCTGTCACCTGTTTAATAATATAATCATTAATTACAAAACATTAAAAAAAAAAAATAGGGTTTTTTTTTCCTCCCTATAAAATACATGCATTATGAGGTTATGAATGTCTAGTGTACATAACATTTATTAGAATGTTATTAATGTCTACTGTACATCAAATGCATTTTTACGGTTGCTCCTGTTTGCAAACACATGTTCTAGCTGCATACACAGCCGTCATCACTATCAGTCGGCACTTACACCGAAGGCTGCAGATGAATTGGAAATTGTTGCATTCACTGGCCTATAGCTCGGTTGTGGGAATACGCAGTGCGAGTTTACGCAAAATACAGCATGTATCGGGATTTAATTAGGAAAAAAAGGAAAGCGCTCTCTTAGATAAATGCAGCACCTCTTAGAACGATCAAATTACAATAATGGAGAGGGCGCAAATATACAGTGACTGAGTGTGATGTTTATAGCTCTTTCGTGAGCAAGTGATAAAGGATGCACACGGGCAGTTTTCAGTTTTCGAATGCCGATAAGCCAAACAAAAAAATAGAAAAAATAGAAAAATATTCTCTTACCCTACAAAACCCTAGAGAAGTCCCGGGACTCGGTGCATTTGTGTCCTCCGTGAACGATGTAGTCTTCCCTCCGTGTAGGATGTGTTAGCGGCGTCCCGCTACACATCTAATGTGAGAATTCAGATTCCAAGGGAAAAAACTATGGTGGCTGTGAAGGTTCAATAAGTCAACCAACGCGTTTCATCCAATATTGGATGAAACTACATCGTTCACGGAGGACACAAATGCACCGAGTCCCGGGACTTCTCTAGGGTTTTGTAGGGTAAGAGAATATTTTTCTATTTTTTCTATTTTTTGGATTGGCTTATCGGCATTCGAAAACTGAAAACTGCCCGTGTGCATCCTTTATCACTTGCTCACGAAAGAGCTATAAACATCACACTCAGTCACTGTATATTTGCGTCCTCTCCATTATTGTAATGTATCGGGATTTAATGAATCAGGTCCAGTGAGATGCACGGTAGAAGTGAGACGAGAGCGGACTTGAAAAAAGGGCAAAGATTGCCTTGATCCTGAGAGCTTACAATCCAGCGGTGATGGGGGATAATGCTACATGGTAAATAATGCTCAGTGCTCCGTTGCTTCTAGAAATACATGGTATTGTATGACTGCCAACGCAGTGTTGCCTCAGAAGCAAGATGAAATTGAATTACTGCATTCACATTCTAACATGGCAGCGAGTGTCAAAGGGCCCTTGCAAACAAATTCTCCAAGGTGGGCCGAAAAAACATATGACCTCATGTTTGTTATAATCCAGGGAGAAATCTTCTCTCTTGTGATGTTTTTCCTCCCGCCATTGCCAGCCAGATCTCATCATTTCCTGTGCTAGAAAAGAGATTAACGTCTACAGCAATTAGTACACTTTGGGAAATAATTACATCACTTGGTTACTAATATGTAACGGAGGGGGCCCGAAAATTAGACACAGGCTTCTGAAATAAAGCTCCGTGCGCTCTCCAGGATTTTTGTTAATAATAGTTATAAAAATAATATTTTTAATATTAATTATTATAATTATTACTATTCACCAAAGATAATATTTGTCACTGTGGTGGCCACAATAAGACGATCCTCATTCATGCCACAGTGAACGTCTTTTATGAAGTACAAAACGGCCAAGGAGCTTTGGTGGCGGAGCAAATCTCTTGGTGCCCTCCGAGCAATGGAATAAAAAGTTTCACACACACAAATAACACATAATAACAGTTACAGTGTCCTTTCACTCTCAAGATTAATTTAAGCTATAAATTATGCTAAACTGAATAATATTTTATGATACAGGCGGTTCTTATTTGCCAGAGAGTTTTACCATCAGCATAGGGAGGGGTTCTTTGCGGTAAAGGTGGTAAAGCTGTTAAATTCCTTACCCCATGAGCTGGCGATGGCAAATTTAGGTTTGATACCTTTCTTTTGTAACTATAAATAGCAGAGTACATTATGGGGATTATTGATCCAGGTAATGTATTTATTTGCCATTTTGGGGGTCTGGAAGGATTTTATATTACTCCTGTGAGTCTAATTTGACAACTGTTACACCTGTGGGAGTAATTGACTTCCTCTGGATCATCACAAGTAGGTTGAACTTATAGAAACTATGTAACTATATGTCACTGTATAACTCTTTAACTACGGTATGTAACTAGATAACTTTATGTAATTATCTAACTATGTATCTAGTTAAGGATGTAACAATGTAACTATGTAAGTACATGTAAATATATCTAACTGTAATAATGTAACTTTATAATGTGGCAAAGGGAATGGTTTTCCACAGGCCTCTAAGAGAGGAATCAGCTATGCAGATGATAGTCTGCAGGTAAAGGCTGCAGACTGGGTTACATACAGATATAACAGTGCACCTAGGTTCAGAGATATACAGGTCTGAGACATGTGTGACAAAGCAGAAGTATAAAATGTGATTTAATTTACATGCTGTGGAAGTGTCTATTCCACACCTACAGAAGACTGACAGAGCATGTCTGCAAGAAGAAGAAGTAATTACAGAGCATCTGCAGGGAACGCTTTTGTGAAGGGAAGGTGGCAGTGTCGCCTGTCCGTCAAGTTAAGGCTGTGGGAGGAATCTCAAGTTTAAAGACCTGTATTGTGCTCTTGTGCATGGCGACCAATGCCAAACAGTGGCCGGTGACTAGACAGGCCGGTGTTTAGCCAGGGATAGGTTGCCTGGTGTCGTCCTAATGGAAACTGTAAGCTGTATTTATTGTTAGGGATCAATAAAACACTGTTTTAAGCAAGATGCTGTCCATTGATGATGTGTGCATCACCAACAGGGTGCCCATGTCACAATAAGTATATGTAACTGGGTAACTATGTAACTAGGTAACCATGTGATATGTAACAAGGTAACATCAGTTATATACACAGACAGGCATGTATGTTATGTTTTAGTGTTTAGCAATCCATTTTAACATGTACAATTTATTGAAGAAACAATATTGCGCTATTGATTTCTATTTAATTTATTTAGTCATTGTTCCCCAGAACCGTTCAGACAATAATTAAAAACAGTACTAGTGAGAAAAACATGGGGATCACAGAAAGTTTCTGCAACTAATCTTTATCATTTATTTTGCCAATAAAATAAAAACATTGCAAATGTTATTAAGATAGTCCAGCTATTGTTAATGATATTTGAATGTACTTACAATCAACACAATCATAATGATACTCTACTCTGATTGGATCATTTTAAGGAATGTAGCGATATCCATTAGGAAGATGGGACACTTTTTCAAACAGCCATAGAAAGTTATAGTAGTCCAATGTTCTGGTCCAATGAGTCTCAGCTAGTTTTATTTAAGAGTGAAACCAGAATAAAACAACAAGGTAAATTCTGGCCAGCCCAAAATCCAGCTCACAAATAAACAGCAAATGTCAAGATAGTTCACTAACGAACAAATATCAGTCTTCTTTCCCTATGGAGGATTCAAGTCTTTCCCCCAGGTAATGAGAGAGACTGACTGAACAAACTGACACCTTGTAGGTGTAGAACACTCGAAATGGGCCTAATGAATGGAGGCACTCTCTCTCTCTCTCCATTCACTCCAGGGAACCCTTCATTCAGCTCTTACTTAAGCCTAAATCTTTTGGAAAGCTGTCTTTCCAATACTAACAATTTTTCCTGGAGTTCAAAACACATAGGTTCTGACATGCAGTCCATCAATAATTTTGCAAGTGTTTCTGTCACATATCTCCCCTCCTATTTATACACAGGACAGAGCATTGACATTTGCCTAGTTGGCCCCCTGACCTATGCTAGACTGCACAATTAAAAATTTTGTAAGTCTAAGAGCCATTGGGTAACCTGCCCATTGGTATCTTTATTCTCTCACATCCATTTTAAAGGGATGTGGTCGGTAATCAGCTTAAATCGTCTCCCTAAGAGGGAATACCTGAATATGTCCAATGCCCATTTAATTGCCAAGGCTTCTTTTCCACAATGTCATAGTTTCTTTCATGTTTGTTAAGTTTCCTACTCCGATAAATCACCGGTGTTCATCCCTATATTTATTCTGGGTCAGAACAGCACCTATGCCTACATGTGAGGTGTCTGTTTATACCACAAGTTCTTCTTTAATGTTTGGTGATACCAAGAATGTCTGAGTGTATAATGGCACTGTTACTAGCTGCTGCAGTACCTCTTTCAAGATTTCTTGGTCTTGACGCTGTTCGCTGGGAACTGGCTGATGGCCATTTTCTGCATCCTAGTAGCCATAAAAAGTCATAGAAGTCAAACGTTATGGTACAACAAGACTCGTTTTATTATAGAGGAGAAACAAGATAAAACCTGGGATTTACATACAGTCCAGCAATGATTTGCCATCGTTTCTGTCACAACAGTAAAAAAATAACATAGTATATTGAGGAATATACTAAGCAGGCTAGCAAGGTATATTATATACTCAGTTTACATCAATAAGGATTATTTAAAATTGCACAAAATACGTTTCTGCGCTATTGTTATTATCTACGTCACAAACATCTACAATATCATACAGTGGAGGGAACTGAAAAAAAATGAAGACACAAAGATGTAGATGAGGAAAGAAACGTGTTGATGAGATGGGGGGGAAACCGAGTGAGGAGGGGGCTGACACAGAGACTGGACGGGACAGAAGAATTTTGGGTCAGTAAGAAAGGTGTCAGAATAAAGTGGAGTAGGCTTTGTTATCAAGGAGCGTTAAAAACTTTAGAGACAGGGGAAGAGTCAGGCAAGTAATTTTGCGGAGTTCCCTAAGTATAAAGCAGAGGTTTTGGAGGTGAGGGTGGGAGGGAGTTATGAGTGAGGAGCTGGGATGCAGGTTAGATTCAGAACCCAAAAGGCAGGAGATAGAGAATGAAGCAATGAAGATTGAGGAGTTAGTCAGTCTAAGTGTAGTGTAGAGAATGGATTGAAGTTGGGATAGGTGGGAGAGAGGTAGGCCAGGCGGGAGGATGTTGTAGTAATCAAGGCGGGAGATGATGAGAGAGTGGATGAGAGTTTCTGATGCGCCAAAGTTGTGAACGGGACATATTCCGACAATGTTACTGAGGTGGAGATGACAGGTCTGGGAGTGAGACTGAATGAGATGATTGAAAGAGAGGGTGGTGTCATAGCTGACAACACAGCAGCAAACTTTAGGGACCGAGGAGAGTGTGGTCTTGTTAAAGGTGAGTGTGATGGAAGAAAAGAAGAAGGGAAAATGACGAGTTTAGATTTGGACACATTGAGCGTTAGATAGCATTGGGATTTCCAGGAGGAGATGGCAGATGGACATTTAGGGGCCTATATATCAAGGTCCTCTGACCTGAAAATCCCCTGAAAATGGTTGTTTTCAGGTGATAACGGTATTATTAAGTATAGAAGTTACTTATAATTATAGAGATATCTACTGCCGTCTTACTTTCCATAGTCTAAGGGGACTGCATATTTTGCGTGATTTACTAAGTTCAGATCCTCAGATGTTTTCTGCAGCAGACAGAGAGACAGGATTTCAGATTCTTTTAATTAGCTTTTAATAAAGCAATGAGGACTTTCTAACAATTCTATACAAGATATAGATAATGGGGTAGATATACTAAACCTTCTAAAATGTTCTAGTACATTCTAGAAAATAACTCTGATTAGAAAGCAATGAAATCCCTTCATAGGTGATGCGTGCTTTGAAAAAGGAAGCTCAGTTAATCTTTAAATTGTAACACCCTGAATATATAATTGTTTTACATTCTAGGGTTGCTAGGGTCTCACCTACAGGAGATGCTTTGACGTTGGCAGATGAGTTAGCATCTGATTGGTTGCTATGGGCAACACCTCCAGTTTTCTTTTGAATAAGGTTTGGTGGATCTACGTCAGTGAGCTGCTCTTCAGGTCAGGTTATATAATATATACAGCAGATTTCCAAAAGGATAGCAAGAGATAGACTTGTTCAGCCAACGAACCCTATCTCAGTAGAACATGGTATTTATCTGCAGGGGTGCTGTTGGTAGAGTCCTGATTTTTGCTGTTCCCCACAGCCACAAGCTATTCTGCTGCTGCTGATTTAAGAGAGAAAAAGTTACCTGGATAAGCTGCTAACATTCTCCGTCCCACCAAAGCTAAGTAAAATCATATAACGTTCAACAGGTCTCTCCAACATGCTAGGAAGTCATCTAACATCCCCCAAGATCTGAGCTGTTGTAGACCTGCTCTAAGAATATGGCTCCTTCCCACAGCTTGGTGGCAGGTCTCCCCTTCATCTGTTCCTGAGAACATAACACTCTATGTTACTGCATGGAGGCGATCTATGAGAATTCTTTTGTTTAGAAAGAGACACTTGTATTCTAATTAGTGACGACTCTACAAGACAATGTAATAACACAGACAGATTTAATGAAAAGGGGCTTATGAAACGGAAAATGTGGCAAGTGTTGGCAACAGGTCTCCGTTTTCAAATTGACTTAGGCCTTTCAAAGCTACAACAAATTAGATCCATATGATACAATATTAAAATGATGAGTGTGGTATAATGAAAGTTATGACACATCCATGAGTAATTTGTGTGAGAAAATAAAAAACCCCCCTGTCTTATTCTCTGTGAAATAAAGTGAGAGATTGTTCCAATAAATCCAATTTAATTTCAGCCCTAACCAGAATGAATACTTATTGCGGTAATTGTGCATTGCACATACTATCACTTAATATCTTCTTTCACACAAGGTCAATAAATCTCTGTAGGCAACATCTGCTTGCCGAGGTCTGTGTGTGTTCCTGAATGTGTCTTCCTGTTATTCAATGTGGTCAGATCCCCATGTTGGATAATTATTATTCTCGGAGTACAGAATGTGCCACTTTCTTTTTTTGGGAGAGTAGACACTAGTACAATTTCATGTTAATTCCTTAAAGCAGACCTGTAACCACAGTGGAGGGAACCGTATTGTTGACTGAAACCAGATATGGGCGCCTCCATTGTGTGTGGAACATCCACATTAAGCAAGTGTTTCATGCATCATTGATGGAATATAGGAAGGGGATGGATACACTTTGAAAGCAGCGTTGCTCCGTCCTGGAGCATTCTGGGGATTTCTAGAGTGTAATGAGAATCTTACAAGAAAGACAAATTTGTTAGTAGCGAATTAACCTTCCACTATGTTTTGGAGTGTGGGAGGAAACCGGAGCACCCGGAGGAAACTCAGGCAAACACTGGGCGAACATACAAACTCCACACAGATAAGACCATGGTCAGGAATCAAACTCATGACCCCAGTGCTGTGAGGCAGGAGTGCTAACCACTGAGCCACCGTGCTGCCTAATATATAATATTTATAAAGGTGTCACATTCTATGTGAAAATGTTTACATAGAAAGTGGACTCTATATATTTAGTTTTCTGGCTTTCACAGACTAACTTAAATGTAAATTGATGCATTTAATAAGGAACACACCTGCATCCATCACATCGTTCATCATCTAGCAAATTATGTTTTATTTCATATTGTTAAAAACTGTGCTCTTTTGGTCAGCGGTTCCCAAAGTGTGCGCCGCGGCTTCCTGGGGTGCTGCGGTGCTGTCACAGGGCTGCCGCGATCGCCCTGGGAATAAAAAAAAAAAGAGAAGAACTTACCGATCATCTAGCGCTGGATCCTCCTCCTCACTGTTCTCACCGACTGCCGGGCGTGACGTCATCACGTCTGACAGTGTCAGTGAGCAGCAGAGAGGAAAGAAGACAGCAGAACACGAGGAAGAAGGTAAATAAAGGAATGGAAAGTGAAGGGGGGCACAGAGAGAGAGAGACGTTGAAGGAGGGGAGGGGGCACAGAGAGAGAGACGCTGAAGGAGGGGAGGGGGGCAGAGAGAGAGACGCTGAAGGAGGGGAGGGGGGCAGAGAGAGAGAGATGCTGAAGGAGGGGAGGGGGGCACAGAGAGAGAGAGACGCTGAAGGAGGGGAGGGGGGCAGAGAGAGAGAGACGCTGAAGGAGGGGAGGGGGGCACAGAGAGAGAGAGATGCTGAAGGAGGGGATGGGGAAACAGAGAGAAGGGCGCTGAAGGAGAGGAGGGGGACACACAGAGAGAGACGCTGAAGGAGGGGAGAGGGGCACAGAGAGACGCTGAAGGAGGGGAGGAAGGCACAGAGAGAGAGACGTTGAAGGAGGGGAGGAAGGCACAGAGAGAGAGAGAGAGAGAGACGCTGAAGGAGGGGAGGGGGACACAGAGAGAGAGACGCTGAAAGAGGGGAGGAAGGCACAGAGAGAGAGACGCTGAAGGAGGTTAGGGGGGTACAGAGAGAGAGAGACGCTGAAGGAGGGGAGGAAGGCACAGAGAGAGAGAGACGCTGAAGAAGGGGAGGGGGGCACAGAGAGAGAGACGCTGAAGGAGGGGAGCGGGACACAGAGAGAGAGACGCTGAAGGAGGGGAGGGAGGCACAGAGAGAGAGACGCTGAAGGAGGGGACGGGGGCACAGAGAGAGAGACGCTGAAGGAGGGGAAGGGGACACACAGAGAAAGACGCTGAAGGAGGGGAGAGGGGCACAGAGATGCTGAAGGAGGGGAGGGAGGCACAGAGAGAGAGAGACGCTGAAGGAGGGGAGGGGGACACAGACAGAGAGACGCTGAAGGAGGGGATGGGGACACAGAGAGAGACGCTGAAGGAGGGGAGGGGGACACAGACAGAGAGACACTGAAGGAGGGGAGGGGGAAAGAGTGAGCTGGCAAAGAGGGGGACACAGAATGAGATGCTGAAGAGGGGGACACAGTGTGTGAGATGGCAAAGAGGGGGACACAGTGTGAGATGGTGAAGAGGGAGACACAGTGTGAGATGGCAAAGAGGGGGACACAGTGTATGAGATGGCAAAGAGGGGGTCACAGTGTGTGACATGGCGAAGAGGGGGGCACAGAGTGTGAGATGGCAAAGAGGGGGACACAGTATGAGATGGCGAAGAGGGGGACACAGTGTGAGATGGCGAAGAGGGGGACACAGTGTGAGAGATGGCAAAAAGAGAGGCACAGAGTGTGAGATGGTAAAGAGGATACAGAGTGATATGGTGAAGGGGTGCAGTGATATGACGAAGGGGCCCAATGTGATGGTGAAGTGGTCTAAATACATCTCACGTCATTTTGACCCAACTACCTAAAAACGGGACTACCCGGTAATTATTTTGGCTTAGGGGTGCCTTGCAAAAATTATGGTGGCCCTAAGGGTGCCTCAAACTGAGAAAGTTTGGGAACCACTGCTTTTGGTGCACATTTATCAAGACCTCTAAAAAGGAAAAGTGTAGGCGTTGCCCATAGCAACCAATCCGATTCTAGCTATCATTTCCTAGAATGTGTAAGATAACTGACAGCTAGAATCTGATTGGTTGCTATAGGCAATACCTCCACTTTTTCTTTTTTAGAAGGTTTGATAAATCTATCCCTTAGTATTTTTTATATATATTCAGCCTTTAAATAATGTCTTCCATGTAACTGCTTTGAGGACAGAAACTAGTGTAGGGATTTCAAGGGAGCAATTTCTTAAACAACAATGACCCCATTAACATCTTCATAGATGGAAAAGCTCCTACTAAGATTATTAATTTATGAGGTCTATGTTCATCTTGCCATAACTTAGTTTTCAATTTACTACAAGTAAAATAGAACTGGAATGGAACCGAAGAATGTTTTAACTCTCTCGCCACTCGTTGATTAGGTGGTTTCTTCATTTAGATTCTGACACCTGTAATCGCCCATCTAAGCACACCCAGGCTTTTCAAAACTTACATTTTACTTTAATTCACATCATCATCCCCATAAATACTGGTCAAAGACTGAATATTTGGCTGGGCACTGAAATTCACTATTAAACTGAGTTCATGAGTCTTTTGGTGTCCAAGTTTCCTACATGCCTTGGGGTAGGGTAGCTGCTCTACAGACCAATTTATCTATATAATGAACCAAGTAATAAATGCAGATGTATATAGGATTTTTTTTTATATGAGTGTAAATCCCACTAAATTGGGTCTTTTTCGGGAAATTAGACCACTGAGTTAGCAGGCACAGATCCGAATTTGACTTTACGACTTACAGCACATGTTGCTTCATAAACGATGGCTGGCATCCGCTCACTTGTGTGTGTGCCATTCAGATTCGCACTGTTTTAATTTCTCTGTATGTCCCCATACAACCTCCACAACAAGCATTTTTAACCAACAGTATGGCCAAATATTTATTTTTAGGCAACGTCCTTCAGGGAAGCAAATATAAGACTGATTCAGTCTTTGAAAGGATAAAAGATGTCAGGTTTTAATTAAGAAACAAATGAGAAGGAAACACATTTTGAATACATTATCTAAGCATAAATCCTTACATTAAACTGAAATGTATGTGGGTTTTTCCTTCTCTAAATGAAATGCTGTGAATTTGCTGAGAGCATTAAAAAAAAAAGGAAAATGTATTTTATGCTCAGTTACTCTACAGTTGCATTTTCTAAGAAAAACAAGACCTCATGTGGACCTACAAAACCTCATGTGGACCTACAGTCTACAGGACCTCTTGTGGACCTACAACCTACAAGACCTCATGTGGACCTACAACCTAGTCTGCATGTGGATCTGCAAGACTTTATGTGTACCTACAACCTAAAAGACCTCATGTGGACCAACAATACCTCATGTGGACCTACAGCCTACAATACGTCATGTGGACCTACAGCCTACAAGACCTCATGTTGACCTACAAGACCTCATGAGGGCCTACGGCCTATAATGATCTCATGTGGAACTATGACCTACAAGACCTTACATGGGATGCATACTTAAAGAGTAATATAATAAGACTGGTAATTGTAGCTCAGTGCCTAAAGACACTGGTTGAACTTACTCTGGACACTCACAGGCAACTCAACAGGATCATTGTCTAATTTGGCCGCCTATGAGTTAGTGGTCACATTGAATGGGGTTTAGCCATTTGGAGCTTGTGTCTAACATCCGTGCCACTTTGGGATCTCAATGGAAACTGTCAGTGTGGTTGGAGAAAAACTGTACCCACAGCCTGACCACATTTACCTGTATGTCCTACAAAGATCAGATCGACTTCATTTGGAATAATTTTGATCTTGGGCTTCACAAAAATGACAATATCATTCCAAATTCTCAATAAAGCCATGTGTATGACCAGCAAAACACTAAGAGGCATGCTGGACATACTGGTCTGACATCCAATGTCAGCTCCTTCTGACCTTAGACCTGTCCATTTCAGTCCAAGGAACCAAAGTCTTGATTTTAAGCTCAATTAGCCAGGCAGGCTTTGTCTGAACATTTCCAAGGGTACAAGACTGTGACAGCATTGTATTAAGAACGTAAAAACAATTAATCATTAACATTATATTGTATCTACTAACTGAACCAAGCAAAGGTAACCTATTTGCGAACAACAGCCTTGTTCAAAAGTTATTTTTAAAATGGAGATCACCAAGTGTTCTCTGTTTAATTGCCATTTGGCCACTGGGCACTCGTCCATTGGAGTCCATGGATGTTATTTCAAGTTATCAGGATAGCAGAATCCATTAATGTTAATATGTGTAGAATTATTTTGTTCAGTTAGTACAGCTGAATAGGTATAGAAGATTGATTTTCTCTTTAGGTTAATCTCCCAATATAACAATTTTGATAAAAACTACCATCTTTGAGCATCTTTCCCTGAATCCCAGGATGCCCCACATGGGCATGAGACAGTACAGCATTGGTGTATTGGGTATTTGCAGGTTAGATCAGGCATGAACAACAATAGTCTATGGCAGGCCTGTCCAACCTGCGGCCCTCCAGGTGTTGTGACACTACAAGCCCCAGCATGCTTTTCTGGTAGACAACCAGTTGATAGCTGGAAGGGCAGGTTGGACAGGCCTGGTCTAGGGGCACGGTTGACCAGTCTGGAGGTTGTTCTGATCTTTACAATGACAATATAGAAGTGGAAGTTGCTCAATTTATAAGATACCTTTGTTAATCACCAAATGTGCATGACCCTTTGTTGCATTGCCAGTAATTAAACACTAGCTTCATCGATCCTTTTCATATTCACCACCGATAATCTTTACAAAAAAATCAAATACAGTGTTTAATAATTTCAGTACATTTTCACTTCCACTAGAATCATCTTCCCTTACGCCCTGGATCATTCCTCCGTATCTGAAGTCGGTGCCAAGAAAATGGTTTTCAATCTATCATGCTCTTTTGCTTTTATCAGATGCTTGATCTGAAGTGTTTACTTATGCAATCAGTTCTTGTTTATTCACTTCACTAAAAATATAATTATTAACACATGTGCTGAAGAAGTCAATATGTCTATAGAGCTGCTAAGGAGAATTCTGTGAGAATGGGATATGTACACAGTATATAGTCTCAAGGCTGTAGAGTTTTGAATCCTTAAGATATACTTGCGTTCGAACATGAATCAGGCTCTGAATGAGTGACATTATGTCACTCATTAAGGGTT